>CM046882.1:506707678-507907678 GCA_025667525.1 Glebionis coronaria | reverse complement strand
TTAAGAATATAATCAGTCACCACATTCGCTTCTCCACCTTCTGAAGTCGCAGACTTTACATTAACAAAAAACCAGTACTACATGTCACTTACAAAATACGATAGAAACAAGAGGTATGTATGTCTTAATTTGAATCTCAGTTTGTACCTTCATGAAGACATCAACATCAGGATCAGGTTTAATGCTTGCATCTTTTTCTCTTCTTGATAGCTCGGCCAACATCTCTGCAGTAAAACAATTGTTAATAATATCTAAATATTTTAGTATCATAGAATACGTTGGAACTCAGACGAAATAAATGTTGGCAAACCATAACGCGATCCGACCCCTTGGCATCGTGCCGAGAAAGCCAATGTTTCTCTGACAGTCATTTCTCCGATATGCTGATACGACCCCTTCGGATAGTATCGGGATAGTGGCACCCCTTCAAGCGTGATGCTAGCTCCTTAAGACGAAGATGAGAAAACCAGAGACATTTTATTGATTCATTTAATTGACTGCTTACATTGATAACAATGACGGTATTTATAAAACATGAAAACCCTAACCCTAAGATAGATAGTAATGGCCCATTCGGCCCGACCCACACAACCCCCGGGTGTATCATTCCTCACTCCTTCGAATCCACCTTGCCCTCAAGGTGATGTCTTGAAAAGCACACCTGATTCCGGGATCCCATATCCTAATCATACCACAACCTCTCCATTCACTCCCGCGGTTACCCTGTCTTCCGTGACCACAAGCAACACCCTTTTTCCTCTTCCTCCTTCGGCTACCTTGGACATAACACAATACCCTTCTTTTGCCTACCGATGTCCAGACCCTAATACTCCTCACACCTTCAAAATCCACCTTGCCCTCAAGGTGATATGAAAAATACGCCGATAGGAAGTCCGTCATCCATTCCCACGCCTTCGGTTGAACAAATTTTTGGATGCACCCATTATCCATGGACCCGTGAATATCACCTATACCAATTCTTTCCCATAACTGACGAACACGCGAACTTTCATGAGCGACCAAAGAAGTAACCCCATTGTCCTCTAATTCCTCGTTAAAATTTATTTCATTCAAACAATCATTAAAACTACCACCTCCAACCTCTTCCACGCTCTCTTTATTTTCTGAAAATTGGCCAAACTCACCGCAAACATTCATGCCTTCCGGATTACTCTGACCAATATCAAAAACACCGTCTAATACGCCAGTAATCTCATCAACACCCATATCTTCATCATCAGACAATGACCCTTTTATCACAGGTGAAACTTCTTCACTTGGCCATGATAGAACGGTATCTAGTTCCTCTTCAACATTCAGCCCTTTCCCTGCAATTGCCTCAAAACGCGTCTCCATTATACGGGCTAAGGAAAAAGCTTCCCCTAAAGTTGTAGGGCCTGACCTTGAGAGTGCACATTGTAGGAGCGGTTTAAGTCCACATATATAAAAATATATAAGTAAATCCGTAGACATCTCCGTAACTCTATCTGCAAGTATAACAAACTTACTCTCATAATCGGCCACCGTACCCTTCTGCAAGAGATTAGATAGCGCGTCCCAATCGTTGTTGCCCGATGCCATAGCAACCGAAAAACAATTAAAAAAAATATTTTTTTATATTTTTTTTCGGATGAACAGTACCGATGAACAGTACCGATGAACAGTACCGATGAACAGTACCCCCGATGAACAGTACCTTATGAACAGTCAGATGAACAGTAGCGCGATGAATAGTACCCCTCTCTCTGATGAACAGTGCGTAGAATGAACAGTACTTTCGATGAACAGTACTTTTCCGATGAACAGTAGTTTTTTTTTATTTTTTTTTTATTGGAACCTTAGATCAAAACCCCTCAACGAATTGAGGGCTCTCAATGAAAGCACCAATTGATACGACCCCTTCGGATAGTATCGGGATAGTGGCACCCCTTCAAGCGTGATGCTAGCTCCTTAAGACGAAGATGAGAAAACCAGAGACATTTTATTGATTCATTTAATTGACTGCTTACATTGATAACAATGACGGTATTTATAAAACATGAAAACCCTAACCCTAAGATAGATAGTAATGGCCCATTCGGCCCGACCCACACAACCCCCGGGTGTATCATATGCACATCGTCTTGACTGATATAAGCAGAGGTTCTTTCAGGTACAAATTCATGTAACTCATGCCCATTGTATGTCACCTTCCCTGAGCTCTACAAATACATAACGGAACATTTGTGTTTTAATACAAATTGATATTAAAACTCGAATGGACCCTAACCAACAACCGGGCTTGGGTATTCTATTTTATCATCTAACAATAAAATGTTTCAACCCTGAAATGAACTCGTTCCGATCAAGCATAGCGGTACCAAAGGGATATAAATCTATCATCCCAGCGAACTTAGGTTGTGGATTCAAATTCCATGAGGGACTTGTGTGGTGTGAATATTTGTCATATAAGAAGTAAAAAATATACCTTAAGCTCCTTATCGAGCTTTCCAGCCAAGGCTAACAACAATGTCGTCTTCCCGGAACTTGGAGGCCCCAAAAGTAACGTCATTCTACAAACATATTTTATTATGTCAGATCTAGAAAATAAGTCATAACTGATTTAACAGTCGAGTACTGGTTTATAGTCTTTCCGCTCACCTTCTAGGCTTAACAAGCCCGCTAACATCTTCAAGGATTGTTATATGCTTTTTCTTATTTGGAAGTAGACGGAATAAGCTCAAGAACATCTAATGAAAATAAATGAAAAAGTTTGATTCATATATTATCAAATGCATCATGGGAAAAATTCATTACAAACATTCAAGATAGTTGTATGTATCTAAAAGATTAGGTTTTTTTACCTCAAATATATCAATATGGAAGTTTATAAAACTTGGTAAAGCTCTGCTTCCTGTATTAACATCTGCCTCAACAGTCAAATGCTCAAATTTTACTTCAATTTTTGGCAAATCAATCCCAACCCTGTCAATATGTTTAACGAGTTGCCATTAAAGAACATACAATCCAACTTTAGGAGCAACTAATTTTTTTTTTAACTATCATGCATGCTTCGTTGTGGTTCGTTTTAAACTAGTAGCAATTAAACTTGATAAAAGATAAGAAACAAATACTACCGGAGCCAAGGAAAAATTTCCGAGTGTTCATAGTTGTTTTCCATGAAAAAACAGGTTTATGATAAAACTGATATCCAAAGTTACACTATAGTTATACTAAAATTAAATTACATATCATGTTTTGAGTGTAATCATGAGTACTTGAGGTAATATAGGGAGATCATCACCAACTTTTTGCAAGATTATAGAGTTATAGAAGATTTAGTGATCATATGACCCCTCTAGCTAAAGAGTACCTATCAATTCTGTTCCTGAACTTTAACAAGAACTTCTCATTATCTTCATCAGCACTAGTTACAAGCCTATCAAGTAATTGCTTTCGTTCTTCAAAACCAAGACTAGCTACATCAACTTCTTGTGGAAGTCCAGTTGACCCAAAGATTGTTGGGATTTAATACCTAGTTAACCATGTAACTACGAGTGCGCAACGGAATGGATCTAGTTTGAGCAATTATGATTAACACGTAATTAATAATAAACAATAAAGTAAACGCGAAAACTAAACCTTCGTCCAAAAGCAATGAAACTAAAACGAGTGATACAATATACCACCTCTATGGTTGCTCACACAAACACGTCAAATGAACACGTCCGGATTGCTAGCCGAACTCCACGTATGCCCAAACACCAAGTGTCGAAAAACCCGATCCGAACCAAAAAAACAAAACAGCCTAAAACTGCTTTGTTGTCCGAGATATAGCTTTACCCGAGAACTTTTCCCTTTGCTGTAAGATATCGGACAACACTGTCCGATCTGCACAGAAGCTTTTGTCCGAGAACAATCAGAAAGAGCCCGGAATAGCTTCTGTGATCTGTCACGCCTTTGACAGATTATCCCACGGTTTGTAAACCTTTAGTAGTATCAAATAACAACTACTAAACAACTTGGATTGATTAAATGCAAGTGATTTGAGATAGAGTGATCAATTTAAGATTATAAACCCTAATTGAGTTTAAACCCAAATTGATTAAGAGTATGTTAATGGCAGAGCTTTTCTTTGGTTTTGCTTTGTGAAATTCGTGTGTTATGAGCTGGGTAGAAGGGTGTTTATATACCCATCAAATCCCACTCATGATAAGTCAAAAACTCTTCAAGTTTAAGCCTTATCCCACACAAACACCAATGTTTATCATGACTCTTCTTTACCCCTTATCTCAAATGAATCTGGACACTCAAGTAATCATTCTAGATCTTTCATCAGCCTACTAAAACGAATTTAGGACAGCCATAAAAGTTCTTACATGATTAGTCCAGTAGTTTACAATTTCTAAGCATATCGTGAAGTAAAACGCACTCTAAGTGTTTAACGTGTGTGCCCCCAATAGGCTCACACACCTCTAGCCACATTTGGCTAATCCAACGAGCATGAACTAACAGCTCCCACTTGGTCGTTGGAGTAGACAACACAAATGTCAACGACGGAAACGTCTAGCAACGCTCACACTCGTTATTTAACTAGAGGTGTCTGAGATATAGTTTCATAGAACATTCTCAGTAGCATGGTCATTTATGTCTTGCTTTTCATCATCCTTTGTTATAGATACCGTTAAACCATGGATATGGATCCTAACTCATTCCATATAGTTTAACCATTTAGATTCTCGTTATTGAATTCAATTCAGATATACCAAATGTAACCAAGATTCATCTTGCATTACCATTTGGGTTCGGCCAAACAATTATCTGATTAATTCTAGAGAGGCGCCATGGTATCATTCTGCACATACTAAGTGGAGTAACAAATCCTTTATTGACTACAAGTGTTGTGGATGCTGCTTCACATCACTCTGAAAAATAGCTTTTATAACTACCTTATTCAGGACAGCGTTTTGCATATAATTACGAAAGTGATATCCACACATGCAGAACTTGTTTGCATCTCAAGTCTAAGGATGACTTAACAGACCATTTTCAACATCTTAATCATGACATGGATCCAAAAGTAAATGTTTGAAGTTGGGGAATCCAGTATGCATCCCTTATGAACACATATGAGTTTGGCTTAGAACAATTCTCATTCTCACAGAATATATCCAACACTCACATTTGCCTTATGTAAACAATATTCCCATATTGCTAACCGACAATGGATATTTAGAATGATTAAATCATTCATGGATTAAACATGCAAATATAGAATAACAAATTTTATATGAATGAAATAACAAATACCTCGTATCTTTATTTATCAGAAAATAAAACTGTCTTACAATTCCAAATTATCCAAATACTAATTAACATACAGATTTACATGAGACTACTAGCTGGTATCAAACCAATACCCCGAGTCAATTTAGAATGCTTAGGGAATGCTAACGCCTTCGTAAATGGATCAGCTAGATTGTCATCTGTATGAACTTTTGCTATCTTAACATCACCCATCTCAATGGTTTCTCGAAGATAGTGAACTTTTGCGCGGAAATGTCTAGCACCCTTGGTGACTCCGCTTTCATTAGCTATAGTAATGGCTCCAGTATTGTCACAATACATATCAATGGGATCTTCAATTGTGGGCATAATACCAAGCCCAGAAATGAACTTACGAATCCAAACAGCCTCTTTAGCTGCATCAAAAGCAGCTATATACTCAGCTTCTGTAGATGAAGTTGCAAAAATACTTTGCTTTGTGCTCTTCCAGTCAACAGCACCTCCATTTAGAACGAAAACATATCCAGTCTGAGATTTTAGGTCATCAGCATCTGTCAGATATCCAGCATCAGTGTAGCAAGAAACCCTGAGCTCTCGTTTTTCGTCACCACCATAAACCAGAAACATATCCTTAGTATTCCGTAAATACTTAAGAATATTTTTAACAGCAGTCCAGTGAAGTTCACCAGTACTCTGTTGAAATCTGCTTGTTATGTTCTGAGCGAACGCAACATCAGGACGAGTACATCTCACAGCATACATAATTGATCCTATAGCCGAGGCATAAGGAACATTCTGCATGCGTTGCTTTTCAGCTGGTGAAACAGCACATTGTGACTTACTCAATTTAGGGCTTTCATGCATTGGGATAGTTCCACGCTTGGAATTCTCCATATGAAATCTTTTCAAGATTTTCTCAATGTAAGCACTTTGACATAAACCAATTAACCGTCTAGATCTATCTCGGTAGATCTTGATTCCAAGAATATATGCAGCTTCTCCAAAATCTTTCATAGCAAAACATTTTCCAAGGTAGGATTTTACCCCTTTCAACATTAGAATATTGTTCCCCATGAGCAATATGTCATCAACATATAGAATTAGGAAAGTAACATTACTCCCACTGGCTTTGTGATATACACATGGCTCATCTTGATTCTGAGTGAAACCGAATTTCTTAATCTCATCATCAAAACGCTTATTCCATTTCCTAGATGCTTGCTTAAGTCCATAAATGGAACGCTTGAGCTTGCATACTCGGTTAGGATATTTAGGATCGACAAAACCCTCAGGTTGCACCATATAGACTTCTTCGGAAAGATGTCCATTGAGGAAAGCGGTTTTGACATCCATTTGCCAAATATCATAGTCATAGAACGCGACTATGGCTATAAGAATCCTTATAGCTCTAATGTCTGCTACAGGAGAAAAGGTCTCTTCATAATCAACCCCGTAGGTTTGAGTGAAGCCCTTTGCTACAAGACGAGCTTTAAAGGTGTGTACTTTGCCATCCATGTCAGTCTTTTTCTTGAATAGCCACTTGCTACCAACGGTTCTACCATTAGGAGGAAGATCAACTAATACCCAGACATCATTATCTTTCATGGACTGCATCTCCACATTCATCGCATTAAGCCATTTTTCGAATTCAGGATCCAATAATGCAGCTTTATAGTTAGCGGGTTCTCCAAGATCCCCTAACTCATGCTCCTCAGCATCGACGTATAAACACATTCGATCTGGTGCACGGCGTGTCCTAGAGGACTTACGAATGGGATTGATATCACTTTGAGGTTCTTCAATTTCTTGATCATCCTCATCATGATCTAAGCCAGTGTCATCAGAAGGATTTGTATCTTCATCTTGAATAATTTCAAGATCTTTTATACTCCCACTTGCTTCTTGATCTAAGAGATTACTCTCAAAGAACTCAGCATTCCGAGCAACAATAACTTTGTTCTCAGGTGGGTAGTAGAAGGAATATCCCATCGTTTCCTTTGGGTATCCTACAAAGATACACTTAATAGATCTGGGTTCCAGTTTGTCAGGTTTGGTCATCGTATCACGTTTAACCAAAGCTTCACAACCCCAGACTCTTAAGTAAGACAACTTAGGGGCTTGCCCATGCCATACTTCGTATGGTGTCTTTTCAACCTTCTTAGTTGGAACCATGTTGAGTATGCGTGCAGCAGACTCAAGGGCATAATCCCAAAAGGACTTTGGAAGAGTAGTTTGACTCATCATGGATCGAACCATGTCTAGCAGTGTTCGATTCCTCCTCTCAGACACCCCATTATGTTGAGGTGTGTAGGGAGGAGTTCGATGGGCAATAATCCCATGCTCCTTAAGATGATCCAAAAACTCTTGACTCATGTATTCACCTCCACGATCAGATCGTAGTGATTTTATGGTCTTACCGAGTTGATTTTCTACTTCCTTTTGAAACACTTTAAATGTCTCAAACACTTCATGTTTATGCTTTAACAGGTAAACATAACCATACCGACTAAAGTCGTCAGTAAAAGTGACAAAGTAGTTAGCTCCTTTCCTTGACATGATTCTAAATGGGCCACAAACATCAGTATGTATTAGTCCAAGTAGATCTTTAGCCCTTTCCACTTGATGTGAATAGGGTTTTCTTGCCATCTTCCCAGACATACAAGAGACACACTTTTCAAATGACTTAATGTCAGTTGAGGTGAGAAGTCCATCATGTTGCAACTTCTCCATGCGTTTCTTGCTTATGTGTCCAAGACGACAATGCCACAAGAGAGTAGAGTCCAAAGTTAATTTGGCTCTTTTATTGCTAACAGCAAACATAGAACTATCATTTGTTTTAGAACAAGACATATCAATTTCATAAATGCCATCCCCTCGGGGAGTAGCAGTAAAATAAACAACGTTATTCCTAGAAACTGAAATTGCATTATTCGAATCAAAACAGTTTACAAAACCATCTTTAAACAAACCAGAAACTGAAATAATCCCTCTAGTGATAGAGGGAGCATAGTGACAATTGTTCAAAACAATAACTAATTCACTAGGGAGACATAAATGATAATTTCCAATAGCTTCGACTCCTGTACGTTGACCATTGCCCATGTACAGATTCAAAGCTCCTGGATTCAGCTTCTTACTTCTCCTTAGACCTTGAGTATTATTACAAATGTGAGTACCACAACCAGTGTCATATACCCACGAATTACTCGGAAGGGAATATAGTTCTATAGTGAAAATACCTGAAGTGTTGGCTTCTTGAGACAACCTCTTCTTTTTCTGCAACTCGGCTAAGTGCTCGGGACAGTTCCGTTTCCAATGACCTATCTGACCACATTTGTGACAGGGGTCGTCCTTAGCAGGATTATCCTTTTTGGGTGGTGGAGGATTTCTGTTCTTGGGAGCATAAGATGGTTTGTGCTCGGGAGCATAAGCCAGCTTATTCTTTCCATTACCATAATTCCCCTTCGCAGCCTTAGGCGGTTTTCTACCTTGGTTTTTCTGGACCTTGCCTGCACGCACATTATGAAGTGCAGGTGAAACAACCTTCTTGGGAAGTGTTTGCTCATGTTGTTTAAGCATGGCATGCAGTTCATTCACCGAATTCACAGTCTTCCCCATGCCATGCATGTGGAAGTTTTGAACAAAACTGTCATACTCCTTGGAAAGGCCTATCAAGATCAGGCTTATTCCATAGCTGACAGTCACGGGGTGACCAAGACGCTCCAAGTTCTCAATGTAGCCCTTCATCTTAAGAACATATGAGCCTACAATTTGACCATCCTCAAGCTTGCACGCGTGAAATTCACGCGCAGTTTGAAGAAGTTCCTGTTCTGCTTGCTGAGAAAACATGGTTTTCAGCTCCTGCAACATGTCATATGCTCCGAGATGGGTTAGATTTCGTTGGATCTCTAAGTCCATAGTCATGAGCATAAGGGCAGCAATGTCCTTTGACCCTTTGACCCAAGCAGCATGAGCTGCAAGAGCATCGGGAGGGACTTGGTGACCAGGAGTTGCAACAGGTGCAGCAGGAATTGGATGTTCCAAGTATTTTTCCTTGTCTTCAGCTGATAGGATAATGCGCAACTGGCGGTACCAATCAATGAAGTTAGGCCCAGTGAGTTTGTGTTTCTCGAAGAAACTCCTGAGTACCGAATTGTTTCCGACATTGGTAGTCATCTACAATTAAAAAGTTCAAACAATTAGTATTTTCGATAATTACATTCTTAATAGAATTAACTACCCAATTAATTACTAATTAAGACTAAGATCCATCTTGTACTCCCACTCTTACAAAAGGACTGTCTAATATGTAAACAAGTGGGGCAAGAGGTAAGCGACGAGCGTTAATTGCATAACATGCAACTCTTAGACTTTATGAGACCGTTCAAGACACTAGTAAAACGGTAGTAGTGTCATGAGCATGTTTAGTCTCATCTTATGCCTCGGGTCCAGGGTCTGACCGTGCATACTCGAGTTAAGTTAACCAAGCAAGAACATGCAAATATCACACAGGGTCTGACCGTCGTGAAAAATTTTCCATGGGTTTGACAAGGCCCTTAGGACTGTCCAGAGAAGCCAAATCAAATGCACGTGTTCTTAGTTGGCTGGCATACACTTAAATTTCACATAGGGTATAACACATAAATGTGGTAAAACATGTGTACAAAGAAGCATGTAAACAACTTTGTAGCACCATTTTTAAAAACTTTTAGTAATGACACTGTAGTGATCTACGATGGTTCACGGTAGCTCCAATCGAACTCGCAAGCAAGCGCAGGACCAGACCAGCGCAAGGCAATAGTCGGATATCCTTTAGGTGTGATTGTGCGCACCGGCTTATACCCGCCTTATAGTTTGTTCTAGTGGGTGAGTCGTACATCCCATGAGTCCATAGCGTCCAGTTTTTATTTTCATGAAAGCGTGTTTCAATAGTGTTTAGGTCCTTTTATTTTATAAAACACTTTTCCACGTAACACATAACCGGTCACAATGAACATGTATTTAGGCGTGTAAAATATTGACCAATTTCAATGTCATGTTTCTCTATAAGTATTTATCCATATTGCATGTAATTTAGGTGTTTTGAAAAACATGTAACAATAATGCAATTAGGAAAACAAATACAACAAACATAAGACATTAAGTAAACACATAAATCCGAGACCCCGAAGAGTCTTCCCCAAACGAAGAACCATAAGACTCTCATTAGGTTTTCATCAAGTGCCTAAATCGCCCCATGCATCACATTACGTGATTGTAGTGAGTCTTATAGCCGGATAACACATAAAATAATCATGGCAAAACAATTAACTATTAATTTTTTTAATTATTTTATGTATTCTAATTAACCATTTAATTTTAATTATATGTTTCTAATTAACAATTAATTTTAATAATTACCATCTTGTTATTTTTTTATAATTAATGACAAGTACACAATTTAATTGTCAAATAAAAATAAAACAAATAACTAAATTAGGTTTCATGCATGCGGTTTCGCGTGTTTATTTAAAAAGTGTAACCCATAACCACCAAACGAGCATGACTCGTGATGCCACTGTTGGGATTTAATACCTAGTTAACCATTTAACTACGAGTGCGCAACGGAATGGATCTAGTTTGAGCAATTATGATTAACACGTAATTAATAATAAACAATAAAGTAAACGCGAAAACTAACCTTCGTCCAAAAGCAATGAAACTAAAACGAGTGATAAAATATACCACCTCTATGGTTGCTCACACAAACACGTCAAATGAACACGTCCGGATTGCTAGCCGAACTCCACGTATGCCCAAACACCAAGTGTCGAAAAACCCGATCCGAACAAAAAAAACAAAACAGCCTAAAACTGCTTTGTTGTCCGAGATATAGCTTTACCCGAGAAATTTTCCCTTTGTTGTAAGATATCGGACAACACTGTCCGATCTGCACAGAAGCTTTTGTCCGAGAACGATCAGAAAGAGCCCGGAATAGCTTCTGTGATCTGTCACGCCTTTGACAGATTATCCCACGGTTTGTAAACCTTTAGTAGTATCAAATAACAACTACTAAACAACTTGGATTGATTAAATGCAAGTGATTTGAGATGGAGTGATCAATTTAAGATTATAAACCCTAATTGAGTTTAAACCCAAATTGATTAAGAGTATGTTAATGGCAGAGCTTTTCTTTGGTTTTGCTTTGTGAAATTCGTGTGTTATGAGCTGGGTAGAAGGGTGTTTATATACCCATCAAATCCCACTCATGATAAGTCAAAAACTCTTCAAGTTTAAGCCTTATCCCACACAAACACCAATGTTTATCATGACTCTTCTTTACCCCTTATCTCAAATGAATCTGGACACTCAAGTAATCATTCTAGATCTTTCCTCAGCCTACTAAAACGAATTTAGGACAGCCATAAAAGTTCTTACATGATTAGTCCAGTAGTTTACAATTTCTAAGCATATCGTGAAGTAAAACGCACTCTAAGTGTTTAACGTGTGTGCCCCCAATAGGCTCACACACCTCTAGCCACATTTGGCTAATCCAACGAGCATGAACTAACAAAGATCAAACCTTTCTTTAAACGGTCGTAAGTCGGAAGCTTTTCTATTGAATCCCATTTCAAAGCTTCCTCGTCATCTTCTTCACGATTTGATCTCGAAAAAACATCCAAGCCAGATCTAAAACTTCCAATTCTTCCACTATCACTCCCCAACCTTAAGCTACTACTAGCTTTATAGATATCACTTACAACCATTTTTAACGATCGAAAAACCCTAGAAGAAATTTCTATATAGAGCTTGCAATCTTATATCACCATTCTTGTATCTTATGAGTGATGATGCGTATTTAACTCTTAGCAGCGCACATTATGCAGTGACAACAAGTTAACTATGGCGCGAATATTTAAAATACTTTGTTGGTTCCTTGTTGCTTTCATGAATATTAACTAGTGTGTAAGTGATTATATGCTAATTATTTAGTCATTTCGTATCCGCATATAATTGACTAACAAATTTGAAAGTGTATAAAATAATTTATCACGAGGATCACGCTGGTGATCGAGATTGGGAGAATCTCTTGCTTATTTATACGGAGTATTCAGGTCTACATTTGACTTTCTGGAATATGTTTACTAAAGATGATTTGCATTGTTTCAATTAGAAGAGAAACGAAAAACCAAACCTAAAAAGAAAAACCGGGATTGGACAGCTCAATTGGTGACTAAGAGCGTATTTAACAAAGTTTAAGTTCGGTCTTTTCGTAGAGTTTTCTTTTAAGGTGAGAATCTGTGAAGTTCTGTCTCATATATGCGTCAATTCAAGACTAACATGTTGTTTTGTTGGACCTAATCTGCTTCCCATAACTAACCATAAGGACTCATTGTGTCTCTTTGTTAACTTTCAGTTATGTGCAAGGACTTGCTGTGAAAGACTTCATGGACTACAAGGACCAATGCTGTGAAGACTCTTATCTTGTTGCTGGGCTTGGGCTTATTATCTTGAAGCCCACTCGTTTGGCCTTATGTCATAACGGCTCTAAAAGCCTTTTAGGTTTTATAAAGAGAGGAGCGTGTCTTCATTGTTATCATCGCCTCACTCTGTTTATCTGTGTGTTTTTTTCACACAGTTACTCTCTCTCTCTCTCTCAAACCCTAGAACTCAGAAACCTTAGTTAATCTTTTTGTTTATTGTACTTTGATTGTAAAACTATGATCATGTAGATCATAGGGCTACACGTGAGTAGCACTGGTAGTCTTTAATCTTTCTTTTTATCAGTTTGTGTTATTGATCTTGTTTAGTAAAAGAAATAGAGTTTGAGGTGTCTTGATTCATGTTTTTCTACATGGTATCAGAGCCTGGTTATTGAAAATCGATGAAAAATTTTTTAGGGTTTCACAAATTTTTTGGGGGTTTTTTACGATACATACTTTTTTTATTAGAACTGCTATTGAGATAGCATGATCTGTTAATATTACTTTTTGATTCAAAGTTTTGATGCCTCGTTTTTTACTTTAAAAGATTAGGGTTTCTGAGATCTGGTATTTCATATTGTTTGGTTACTTTTTTGGACGATTGGTACCTTCATCCCTTGGTTGAAGTGATTTTCCCTAATTTTCCTTGAGAAAAAAATTAGGGTTTCATTTCTTCTTGAAAGGGTTTGTATCTCTGTGGCTGGATTGCTGTTCTTTGGTCATTTTCCCTATTTTCCCTCGAAGGAAAATTAGGGTTTGTGATTTGGAGGTTCTGTTACTCCTAGACTAAGTGAATCTAGGTGTAACAGTTCGATTGAGCTTTTGTTGAGAGCACTGTAACACCCCTCTACTCTCTCTTTATTACTTGCTATCTGCTTATTTGTGTTTATTGTTGCTATCTGTTTTTTGTGTTGGGTTGGTAGTTTTTTATTTTTTCAACCCTTTATCTGGATCCTCACTTTTCTGCTTGCCCTTGACCTGCCACCCTTGAGTGGTTTGGAAGCCTGGGAACTTTGTTGCAGCTTAGTGAGTTGTCTTTTTTGACCTCTTGACCCTTCACCATGTCTGATCATGCTGAGTCAGCACATGGTGATGATGATAATATAAGTGTGACTGATCCAGTAACACTTATTAGCAAGCTTGATTTGAGTGACCCTTTGCATTTGTACCCTAATGATATTGCTGTTTTGACTGTTGTGATTGTTAAACTTAAGGGGAGTGAAAATTATCAAATTTGGGCTAATGCATTGTTACTTGCTTTGGAAGGAAAAAACAAAATTGGTTTTATTGATGGATCTTGTAGAAGGTCCATAACTGATGAGATTTTGGGAAAACAGTGGGATAGGGTGAATGATGTGGTTCTTGGATGGATTTTGAACTCTATCTCTGAGGAATTGTTCCTTGGTCAAATTTTCTCAAAAAAAGCTAAACATGTTTGGAATGAGCTTAAAGAAACTTATCATAAAGTTGATGGGTCTGTGATTTTTAATCTTCATCATAAAATTAACACACTTAAGCAGAATGGGTCTAACTTGTCTGATTACTATCATAAACTGAATGCTTATTGGAAACAGTACGATGCTATGGTTGAATTACCTAATTGTTTGTGTTCTGCTACTGGTGAGTTTAAGAAACATAATCAATTGTTGAAACTTATGCAATTTTTATGGGACTTGATGATTCTTATATGAGTATTAGGAGTTCTATTCTCTCTAGAGAGACTTTTCCAGATGTTAAGGGTGCTTATGTCATTATCTCTAGTGAGGAGTCTCACAGAGTTGCATCTGGCACTCTTACTGGTTCCTCTCATAGGACTCAGACATCTGCTTTTCTTTCTAATGGGCCTGCTAGAAACAAGTTGCATCAAACATAAAAAGCAAAATCGAAACCGATCTGCTAAACAAAATACACAAGGTAACAAGTTGAGTCAAGCCAAGATATACATCATAAAAGTTGTAACACAACAACACAATACAAGGGTGAGGGGGAATCACCAATGTGAGCTTTTTACAGACACAATCATACGAGATATAGCTTGGAACTAAAGTACACAAGGTACACAAAACATACATAGAAGATAAAATCTAACATCTCTAAAAAAAAACAAACCTAAACCAAACAAATCTAAATTTAAAACCCAGTGTAGCAAGCCTTTGGTGGTGTAGAACCGATAAGATGGTGGCGGATGGCAGGCATGGGTCAAATGGGTTGTGGGTCAAATGGGTTATGGGTCAAATGGGTAATCACTTAATAATGGGTCAAATGGGTTGCAGGTCAAATGGTTTGGGTCGGGTCAACCCACTAACTTACAATATTTTCCTATCTTTTAACATGTTCAAACGTTTTTATCTGTATTTGTTCGATTTTTACGTTTTGGTCAGTTGTTTTAAGTTTTTCATCGATTTTTTTACGTTTTCATCAGTATTTTTACGTTTTCGTCAGTAAATTAACGTTTTCGTCAGTAAATTTACGTTTTCGTTTGTAAATATACGTTTTAGTCAGAAAATTCACGTTTTCGTCAGTAAATTTACGTTTTCTTCAGAAACTTTACCTTTTCGTCAGTAAATTTACGTTTTCGTCAGTAAATTTACGTTTTCGTCAGTAAATTTACGTTTTCGTCAGAAAATTTACGTTTTGGTCAGTAAATTCACGTATTCGTCAGAAAATTCATGTTTTCGTCAGAAAATTTATGTATTCGTCAGAAAATTTACGTTTTCGTCAGTAAATTTACGTATTCGTCAGAAAAATTACGTTTTCGTCAGTAAATTTACGTATTCGTCAGTAAATTTTTGTTTTCCTCGACAAATTTACGTTTTCGTCAGTAAATTTTTTTTTTTCATCAGTAAATTTACGTTTTCGTCAGAAAATTTACGTTTTCGTCAGTAAAATCACGTATTCGTCAGAAAATTCACGTTTTCGTCAGAAATTTTACGTTTTCGTCAGTAAATTTACGTTTTCGTCAGAAATTTTACGTTTTCGTCAGTAAATTTACGTTTTCGTCAGTAAATTCGCGTATTCGTCAGAAAATTTACGTTTTCGTCAGAAAATTTACGTTTTAGACAGTAAATTTACGTTTTCGTCAGAAAATATACGTTTTAGTCAGTAAATTTACGTTTTCGTCAGAAAATTTACGTTTTCGTCAAAAAATTACGTTTTCGTCTTTAAATTTACGTTTTAGTCAGTGAATTTACGTTTTCGTCAGAAAATTTACGTTTTAGTTAGTAAATTTACGTTTTCGTGAGTAAACTTACGTATTCGTAAGAAAATTTACGTTTTCGTCAGAAAATTTATGTTCTCGTCAGAAAATTTACGTTTTAGTCAGTAAATTTACGTTTTTGTCAGAATATTTACGTATTCGTCAGAAAATTTACGTTTTCGTCAGTAAATTTACGTTTTCGTCAGTAAATTTTCGTTTTCGTCAGTAAATTTACATTTTCGTCAAAAAATTTACGTTTTCGTCAAAAAATTTACGTTTTCGTCAGAAAATTTACGTTTTCGTCTTTAAATTTACGTTTACGTAAATTTACTGACGAAATATACTGACGAAAACGAAAACATAAATTATCTGATAAAAACGAAAATTTACCGTCGAAAACGTAAATTTGCTGACGAAAACGTAAATTTACAGTCGAAAACTTAAAATTACTGACGAAAACGTAAATATACTGACGAGAACGTAAATTTACTAACGAAAACGTAAATTTACTGACGAAAACGTAAATTTTCGGATGAAAACGTAAATTTACTGAAAAAAACCGTAAATTTTGTGACGAATACGTAAATTTACTGACAAAAACATAAATTTACTGACGAAAAAGTAAATTTTCCGACGAAAACGTAAATTTTCTGACGAATACGTAAATTTACTGACGAAAACGTAAATTTACAGTCGAAAACGTAAATTTACAGTCGAAAACGTAAATTCCTGACGAAAACGTAAATTTACTGACGAAAACGTAAATTTACTGTCAAAAACTTTAAATTACTGAACTAAACGTAAATATACTGACGAAAACGTAAATTTATTGACGAATACGTAAATTTACTGATGAAAACGTAAATTTTTTGACGAAAACGTAAATTTTCTGACGAAAACGTAAATTTATTGACGAAAACGTAAATTTACTGACGAAAACGTAAATTTTTTGACGAAAACGTAAATTTTCTGACGAAAACGTAAATTTATTGACGATAACGTAAATTTTCGGAAGAATACGTAACTTTACTGACAAAAACGTAAATTTACTGACGAAAACGTAAATTTTCTGACGAATACGTAAATTTACTGACGAAAACGTAAATTTACTGACGAAAACGTAAATTTTCACGACGAATACGTAAAAGTTCTGAAGAAAACGTAAATTTACTGACGAAAACGTAAATTTTCTGACGAATACGTAAATTTTCTGACGAATACGTAAAGTTACTGACGAATATGTAAATTTACTGACGAATACGTAAATTTTCTGACGAATACGTAAATTTACGGACGAATGTGTAAATTTACTGACGAAAACGTAAATTTACTGACGAAAACGTAAATTTACTGAGAAAAACATAAATTTTCTGACGAATACGTAAAATTTCTGACGAATACGTAAAATTTCTGACGAAAACGTAAATTTACTGACGAAAACGTAAAATTTCTGACGAATACGTAAATTTACTGACGAATACGTAAATTTACTGACGAAAACGTAAATTTACTGACGAATACGTAAGTTTTCTGACGAATACGTAAATTTACTGACGAAAACGTAAATTTACTGACGAAAACATAAATTTACTGACGAAAACGTAAATTTACTGACGAAAACATAAATTCAGTGACTTAATAATAAAAACTAACTTTTAGACTATTGGGTTTTTTTTTACCATAATAGGAACCATCTGACCTATTTTAACCTATTTGACTCATTCTCAAACCTATTTGACCCAAACTTCATTTTACACAAAGAAATGGGTTGACTCATTTGACCCATCACTCTTTTTTTGCTCAACCCATTTCAACCAATAAGGTTATAAAATTGAACCCAATTAGCATACTTTTGATGGAATGGGTTGAAATTGACACATCTAGTGAGAAGGAATAGATCTGAAGGTATGAGGCTTTTATTGTAGGGGTTGGGAGAAAAGCAAATTTTCGCAAAATAAAAAAAATATATACAAAAGTGGAAGAAATGAGGAGATCCAGACGATCGATTGTGGTCGACCGCCAGAGAAGCGTCTGAACTAGATCGGAGCAAATGAGATTTTTATAAAATAATTAGGACACCCACTTTACTATATGAGCAAATAAGATAATTTATAAAATATAATATAATTTTTTAATGCATAATGTTAAATGTTTCAATCATTTTCTTGAATGTACGAAACAATCCTTATATTTGAATAATTGAATTCGTGAACTTTTATTTCTAACCTTCTTCTAAATTTATATTGCTATACTTTTTTCTTTTAAATTACTCCACTGTTTTTGTTGCGGTCACTTGAAATGGCCTGGAGTTGTACCTTTCAACGAGTAGATAGACTATCTGAATCCTAAATAGGAATCGAATGCATTATTGGAAGATTTGCTTTGTCAAGCCAGTTGGATCAACTACATGAAAATTGCTTACAAGTTAATTTAAAATGAAAAGTACCAGCCATGTGTCCGAAATAAAATCTTTATGTTTTACTCATGTTAAGCTTTGGTTCCTATTTAATTCTTTCTGTTGCAATCTCGAACAAAAAACTGGTATAATCTAATAGGAGTATTATATTTCCAGTTGAAAAGTCGAAGTTTGTTTTGGCTTCACCAACTAACTCTCATGATATAACTTCTTTTTTTATTTTTGGCATAAGCATCAAGTTATTAAACAAAAAACAATATACAAAAACAATATAAGTCTTTGGGTCAAAGTGATCAAAAGTATACATGGTAATGATGGGCTTTTAGGAGGGGGGCCGGGCCTGGATGGTTCGAATAAGGGAAGCGGGGCTTGGAAAGATATTGTCAAGGTTGGTCTTGAGTTAGACGGGATCGGTATCGATTTCTCATCATCTTGTGTAGGTATACTTGGGGATGGCAAGGACATCAGTTTCTGGTGCGATAGATGGATGAATGGGCAACGTTTACGTGATAGATTCCCTAGGCTTTGGCACTTAGATAAATATAAGGACTGTAGTGTGAGGGATAAGAGGGAGGTCATAAATGGGATTCGGGTTTGGAAATGGGAATGGGTGAGGGACATAAGAGGGAGAGTTCAACAGGAGCTTGATAATATTAATATTCTTCTTAATGATGTTACTATTTCAGATTGCGAAAGGGACAAATAGGAGTGGAAGATTTTCGAAGATGGCATATTCAAAGTAAAAGAGCTTACGGAGCTGATTGAAGATCATTCCTCTCACGCGGTGACGGGCGAACGAGAGACATCGAGGAACAAGCTTGTACCAATTAAAGTGAATATTTTTGTGTGGAGAGCCTTGAAGGGGAGGCTCCCGGTCCGAGAAGAACTTGACAAGAGGAACATTGATCTTGACTCGGTTCTTTGCCCTATTTGTAACAATGCCATTGAATCAAGCACTCACTGCTTGATCACATGCGAATCAGCAAGAGTCGTTTGGGAAAGGGTGTTCCGATGGTGGAATGCGGGGGACGGTGTCATGTTTTCAATTGAGGAAGCTTTATCCTTGGCGGGAAACGTTACCGCTCCCCTTCATCTTCAGCAAGTCTGGGAAGCTGTTTGTTGGGTTACTGCGTATCACATATGGAAAGTCAGGAACTCGCGTTTGTTTAAGGGTCAAGTTACGAGCATCAACAATACTCTGCAGGACATACAACTAAAGTGCTTCGAATGGATTACTAGGAGGGCAAAGAAGTTCAGCGGTATGGACTGGCAAAAGTGGTTGTTCGATCCAAGAAGGTGTATGGGGTGAAGGGTTTTTTTTTTCTGGTTACTTTCTCTTGTTGTTTGTATTCGGGAATGGGTGTTCTGTGAAGGACATGGATTTGTGTTTTTTTCCCTTTTTTGTATCTTGGGCTTGCCCTTTTAATCGGCTTGATTAAAGGGTGCCCTCTGTAATGTTTCTGGTTTTTAATGCATGGCTGCCTTTCAAAAAAAAAAAAGTATAACCTAAGCATATAGATTCTAACATGTCGACAAGTTTCACCCATATTTATGGGCAGTTGATATGTACACATAAAATTTTGAATCATAATACTAAACATTTTGATAGACAGATGCTTTTGACATAAGTTTTGAAAAAATTAATGAAGTTCTCGTGCATCCGCGAAAACCTTGTTCCGTCTCTGATTACAAACAAAAACATGTCTTGGTAGATTCAACTAAAGGTTCCTAACGTAATTTTAAAACAATGACATAATGGAAAAGTAATGTTAAGTAACTAAAATACATTTTTTTATGATTTAGTTCTATTTGAAGCTGTGATCATCTAAAACTGACCCTCTTAATATTTTTTTGCCACTAATACCCCTAATACCCGGTATACTGACAGGAAATGATAATTTTTTTTTTTTTGTTCCGTATTTTTTCACATTTTATAATTTTGAACTGTAAAACTTTATAATTTATGCTTTGTATTTTTTTCAAGAGTTTTAATTATTTTTTAACAGAACAAGACAGCTTACGGCTCCGCATTTTTCCTGTTTTAATGTTTTTAACTTATCAAAATTCATTATTTCCGCCCGATTTTTTTTATTTCATACTTGAATGGTATAAATAAAATTATAAAAAAAAATTATATAAAAAAAAAAATTAAGGGTATTACATGTAGAAAAGGGGTATGGGTAACCACTGCCATCTAAACTGATCATCTGTTTTTGGCATATAAATAGGAAGCTTTAGTCACTCTGTTCCTCTCTAGTAGTCATGAAAAACATGCAAAATGACAGTGGGTCAAGATCGCTTGCTAGCAAGACAGCCACATGCCGTTCGACCTTAGATTACATATCTTAAGGCACCATGGTCACGTGTGGTTGGTTACATGGCACTTTGACTCGTGGTTGCCTACTACGGCTCCTCTGTTCGCCACGTTGTTGGTTTTGTAAAAATTGTTTGGTCATTTGTATCATTGAATCAATTTTTGCTCATGTGGTATTGTTACATATGTTCGTGTTTATGTGAGATATGCATAGTTGCCTTAATGATCACTGGGTCATAACAGATATACAGTTCAAATCAGTACTTAACGACGCATGTATGCATCTAAATTAGAAAAGGCTATAATAAGACTAAAAAAAGAGGCCTCGAAGAGTATCCATAATAGTATCTCATATCTCAATTGTAAAACACTCCAAGGTCCAAGCTACACACTTTCTGTAATTCATACACTTCCAAAAATCAATATCATTGCAAGTTTTTCATACTTATTTTGTAAAATAATATTCAGGAAATATAACAAAAGTTAATTATCAGTGCTAGATCATTTAGGCCCAAACTTTTCCGTTTTCTCATCTATCCAGGCTTTCATATCCGCCAACACAAGTTCAACACAATCATCGGGCTCCCCTTGAATCAACGAGTGGTAATATCCTTCATACAACTTCAACGCCTTATCCTCCTTTGGAGTCGAAGCCTTCTCATACAACATCTCGGATCCACTAGGACATGCCAACCCATCTGATGTCCCATGGCACACCAAAAATGGGATCTTGACCTTCTCAAAATTGTTTTGTACGTAGTTTGTGCATCTTACAACTTCCCTCATTGTTCCAACCCTCGGCTTTCCCGTATATCGTTTTGGGTTCACGAATATTATTTTAAGCTTTTCCACATCTCTGATTGCTTTTGCTACCGTAACAGAAGTCGGCATTGCTGCCCATGTATCCGCTAGCCCGAATAGTAGCCCGTACATTGTCAAATGTAGCTTTAATTGCGTAACCAACAGAAATTGTAATATGTTAGATCATATACTCGAATTAGGTAAACAATTGATCAAGTAGCAAAGATGTATGAAGCGCCAATTACTTCCCTTCTCATCAAAGTGATTGCAAGTTCAAATTTTGACCATAAATATATGTTTGATTGTGACCAATCAACCGAAAAATGCTCAATATTTAACTTTTAGAACTTGGATTATACAGTTTAATTGACAAAGTTTTCAGCAAACATTCCAGCAAAAAATAAGATTCCTAGTCCTAATGTTAACATATACACAGATCAATACTAACTTGGACTAATCAGGGCAGAGTCAATAGGGTAAACGACTAACAAGATGAGTTGCCGAGTAGGTTCTTGGCACACCTCAATCAACCCAAATTTCCTCTATATTATTGATCAACTACAAAATTGCAGAGGCGGCTCAAGGGGTGTGTAAGCGGTGCCGTCGCACCAGGCCTCCACTTGAAAGGGGGCCACAATATTTGTACTATTATATATCGATACGTTAGATGTTAAACATGTATAATTCATGTAATTTAAATTTAAATAAAATTTCTCTTTAATTTAGAAGTGTAAAAGGGCCTCTTAATCATTAATCATTATTGCCTAGGGATTCCGACAACAATGGGCGGCCTGCAAAATTGAATGTACTATTAAATAAACTAGCACCTTCCAACATTTAATCATGGCTTCACCCCTTATTTCTGATTCATATTTACGCGGCCTTATCGGGTTTATTTGCAAAATCACAAACATTAAATAAATCTATCAACTTTGTTATATCCTCCTACACCGTATTCCTACATGTCCTCCTACACACAATAATATATTGCTTATTTTATCCGCTCATTATCTATCCGCATCTAAACCATAAATTCCAAAACTTGTGAGGATCTTGGAATATAAGTAGGAACAATTTCTCAAAATCTATTTATACATAGGAAGATAAAACGATGATCATAATCATTACCTTAGAAGGAGTCATAGGTACGGGAGTAACAAAAAGCGGCGAGGTAAAAATCAAACCAGTCCACATGTCAGGATCTGACTGAAAGTACATAAGCATAGTAATCAACCCACCCATAGATTCACCCAACAAAAAAGCAGGCAAATCCTTATATTCCTCACTTTGTCTCACACTAACAAAGTACGATAATGACGTGGCAGCAGCTTTATCCATATCACCTATATACCCATGCAACCCATCTGATCCACCATGACCAATAAGATCAGCAGCAAAAACAGCGTACCCCCATTTAGCATAGGCGATGCATATCTTCTGGAAGCACCAGTTTGAGTCTGACCCGTAGCCGTGTGTCATGAAGACGGTACCTTTGATGGGTTGGTTTGGGTCTAGTGGGAGCCATGACTGGGTGAATATCTTGGTGTTGAAAGGCGTTTGGAAATGGGTTTTGGAGTTGCGTAAGCCTTGTGAGGAGTAGTATTCTTCTGCAGGGGTTTCGCCCCAGAAGAAGGTGGGGGGTGGTGGGAGTGGGGGGAGATTGGGTGGTGGCATGGTGGGTTTTGGTAGGTGGGTTTAAAAGTTTGTTGAAAATAATGGAAATGGTTAGGAATGTGTGGAGGATGTGTTTGACTATATAATGTAGTTGGTGTGAAATGATGTTTTTGTCGGCTTTATGATTTTTTTTTTTGGGCTAAGTACAAAAATAGACTAAAGTACACATGATGGTCCCTTACCCAGACTTTTTTTTTTTAAATTTCAAAAAAAGACTTGTACTTTTGATCAACTGATCAACCCACTTAAAATTTTGACACGTATACAATTGATCAACCTTTTTTATTATTATCTTCTCCCAAAACTTTGACCTATACATTCTGACATTTGTACTGTTCTATTGATCAACCGACGGCGGATCAACTGATCAACCTCCTTTTTGACTTTGGAAATTGAAAAAGTTACAAAAAAAAACTGTACTTTTTGTATAAAAGATTTTGTATATCTTTTATGAGGAAGGAACATATAATAAAAAAATAAAAATTTTTAAACATAAAATTAAAATTATACACCGTGTCATAAAAAAAATTTAAAATATAAAAGTAAAAAAATTTCAAACATAAAAAAATTAAAAAAATTTCAAACACAGAACACACACTACACACTGCCTATCAATCTAAATCTAAATGGGTTGTAACTAAATGGGGCTTCTTCATTGATTTTCCCGTCGCCGATCAATCTAAGGCCTTCATTCTGTCGCCAAGCAATCGCCTTGTTTCATCTCTATTTCAATTTTAGGGCTTCAATTTTAATGCTTCAGTATCAATTTATGGATTCCCGATTAAGAGTAAGCTTATTAATGATATAATTTAATTTTAATTAATTTTTTGCTTATCATTATTATTGTTAATTGATAACGGTTATGCATTAATTGATAAATTGATAAAAGTTTTGATAAATTAGATGCTTATCATTATTGTTAATTGTCAAATGTCATTTTCAATCTGACAATTGTTTTTCATAGTTACTTATAATCTTCATAGTTATTGATGTAGTTTTTTTTCTCTTGTTGAGTATCAGATGACACTTTGTCTCATTGTGCTTAAGTTGGATGATTTTTGGTTATAGCTAATGTCTTCTCTCTATTGTTTTATGTTTTTATAGAGGATAATGTGAACTTGCTCATCGGATGTGGTATTGTTCCAGTGAAGCATCTTCAAGAGCCACAGTGGCCAAATGAGTTGGTTTTGATGAGTTTCTTACTAGTTCTAGGCTGTTAGAGCATGAGGTGGAGAAATGTAGTGCATTTGCTATTGGGCTTCTTTCTATTCAGGTACTTATACCACTAAACATCTTTATGACTTATGTATTGATACATAAATTTGTTTCGATTGGACGATTGGTCTGAATACGTATACTTTGAAGTTATAACCTTGCAAATTGTTATAGAGTAGTATCCTAAGTTGAAAGACTGTTTGATAGGACACTGTCATTGATGGTGATAGATTGTTTGCAACGATTGTCTAGAAACCTATCCTTAAACATAAGCCATTACTCCATTAGTGAGTGTGCTCCTCCCACTACTATTTGATTGAAATTGCAGGAATCACGAGGTACTGTTAGAGCAAATAGTTATCAACTATACTTGGAT
Source organism: Glebionis coronaria (assembly GCA_025667525.1). Taxonomy (NCBI): domain Eukaryota; kingdom Viridiplantae; phylum Streptophyta; class Magnoliopsida; order Asterales; family Asteraceae; genus Glebionis; species Glebionis coronaria. Next base: position 507,882,958 of record CM046882.1, on the reverse strand, counting down.
TATAATATGGAAAGTTTTGTAACGGTTCCAATAAGTTTGTCGTATTTGCGGTGAGTGGGTGAAAGTAGAACTTGGGTATTAGCCAAATGCTTATACCCAAGCATATCCTTATTCGCTTTAGCCAAATGCTTATAGCCAAATGCTTATACCCAATGCTTATACCGGTTTTTTAGCTGACTAATTGTCTAAATTTTTTAAATTAGCACACCAAATGAAAGTATAATAATGATAAACATGACGAAAATAGTATAACTACTAAATCGTAACATTGAGATAAGTAGGTAGCTATATGACGTTTTTTCTTAGGAATAAATTCATTGATGTGATCATTGATCATTGTTATTGACATATTTGTCATCCAATGATGTTTACTTGTAAAGTGTTTGATATTCTGTTTTTGATGTTTTGTTCTTATGATCTCAGTTTTAGTGCTCGTTTTGGCGAATATATTAGTACTTGTATGCTTTTGAGTTCATCAGCCCCGGGGCCGGTTATCAGATGCTTGATCGTATTATATCAATAGATTCTTCTTTATGAAAATGTTCTTGTCTACTATCCATATTGTTTAAGCTGAGGGGGGCGTGTTCTCAGCTGTTTTTTCAAACAATTTGTCATATTCTATAAGTTTCAGTGTTGTTTTTTCGCAGAAAGAACAGAATGTTCGTTTTAGTGGATGTGCTTTATACTCCTTTCCCTTATGTGCCTTTTCGTTTAGAGTAGTTTCTAGAACGATTTGGTTAACATTCGTTCTATATCTGGTATTATATACTTGAGTTTTGAGCATGTGCTGGTTGATGAGTGTAAAGATGTCACATCTTTTTTTAAAAAAGTATTATGAAACTTTTGTGTGGACGAGTCTATATAAGACTTTCGCGTTTCATGTTGATATGTAGTCCCAGCCTTCTTCAGTCACACGTTCTTTTTCTCTAGTCTCGACTGATGCAAGAAGGGTCCACTTGCTCTTTAACATTGGCGTTAAATGCAGAATGTTCAGCCAGTAAATCCTTGGATGATAGTAATGTTCGGTTAGAAAGGTCATTGGATGATGGGTATAAGTGGCGAAAGTATGGGCATAAAATGGTGAAAGGAAGTAAATTTCCAAGAAGCTATTACAAGTGTAGACATCCCACGTGTGAAGTGAAAAAGATTTTAGAACGTTCTTATACAGGACAAACAACTGAGATTTTATATAGGGGTACACATGATCATGCGAAACCTCAACCTAGCTGTCTGTTTACTGCCGGTACACGTTCTATACTTTCACTTATGAAGATATATGTTAAGTTTTCTAGGTACATGGTCTTATTTCTTAATTTTTACATTTACCGAATATACAGGTACCACTGATATGTATGTAACGCTGCCACAGTTGAGCCTTACCAATAACGAGGTCGCCGTTGATTTAGATTTGAAAAGGAGGTGAGTAGCTCAAAGATTTCTATACTGATTATAGTAGTTGCAAATAGATTTTTATGTTGCATGAATTCTGATGCTGATCAGGCGGACACATGTTGATACCCTGATGTAATTCCAGTGATTTAAGCCTATACGTCATCAGCCACGTTTGGTTGTCCAAACTATCAGTGAGGTTGACATAATGGATGATGGATACCGTTGGCGTAAATATGGACAAAAATTAGTGCGATGCAACCCTAATCCTAGGCGGACACATGGATGAAGACAGAAGCAAATGATGCTATTTGCCTTGATCTTTCAGTTGGAAATAGATTTTCGGAGCAGCAAATACAACCACTGAATAATGAAACCATACATATTGAAGTGCATGTTTCTAATTCCAGTTTTGACAATGTTTTCCAACCATATCTTGGAAGAGTACTATTAGGCCCGTAAAGCTAGAAGAATATCAAATAAATGACGACTGCTGTTTTTTCGTGTTACTAGCGGTGAAAGGGTGTGTGCGCTCACTTCAGGTTGGCTGAAGAAGTGGATGTATGTATATCAACCTGTAATTTTCACATTAGCTGCCTTGTGGTTTAAGTTATTCAAGACGTGATAGATGTTTTATTACTTCTGGTCTTGTGGCTGTAGTATGTACAACCTACAAATTTGGAATCTGTTATGGATAAAGAGAGGATACATTATAGAATAGAAGTACTTTTTCAGTTTTCGATCTTAAATATTTTGTTACATATGTATAAATAACAGCCTTTAACTGGGATAGAAAGCAAGTATACATCCTCGTGTACATTAATTATGATGAACAGACGTGGAAGGTGTTGGAATCGCGACTAGGTCACTTAATTATGCCTACGTGGACGCCACCTCTGCATTTTTTTGCGGACATGTACAAACTGTGTTTATGAATAAGTAAAATTTGATGTTTACTCATTTAATTTTCATATTTATTACAAATATCGACATTACTGTAAAGAAGTTTAGAAAAAGCCATGTCAGTAATAGTTGTACACGTAAGGATGCCACACCATCATTTTGATAAACCAAGAGTCCATGTCAACAGCAGGTGATCACTTATTCACTTTGACCAGTTACGGCTTTTTGGTTTGTAATGTGTTAGTTAAAAACCGCTAGTACAGCCGAGAAACTCTATTGACACAAGGATGATGATGAAAACAATGTTTTATACGTAAACTTACAGTTGCCTTAACTGGGATTATGTTAACAACAACTTGTCATATAATACAATGCTGTATACGCAAACTGCCAAATATTAGTAACAAGAACAACATATTGGACGATGGCGAAACGTAGGTGCAATTGTTCTTGAAACTATTATAAGAAGCGAAAACACCCTGTGTGTCCTATTAGTATATAACAGATTCTTTTCTATATGTACTATTTTGCCCATGATTGATAATTATTACTTGTTCTAATACATGTCATTTTATTACAAACGCCTTGACGTTAATGTATAGCATGAAATGGGAAGAAAAAAAGTTTCAGAAGACGATGTTTGCTAAATACAAGTCATTGCCTCAGACCGTTATTGGTGTGTTTGGCCTAGTTTGATATGTAAAAATACGAGCCAAGAGTAGTGGTTTTACTGATGTGTCGTACATGAACGTACCCATTGCTCTACCTTGAATTGTTTGGGTAGTGTTGAACCTAGTTCCTGCAAAATCAAAGAACTAGTTGGGCCAGGTACTGGCGGTATTGTTAAAGACTAGCGTTAATAATGATAAAAACCGACGAAGTTCCAATGTTTCGGCGATTACAGGTTTAATATTTCCTTCAAACTTGTAGTTTTTCAGGCTATTCGCATTTTTGTATTCACCAGAAAATAAAGTTTTAGAGATTGAAATACTACTAAAAATGGTCAAGGGACATAGTCAATAGAATGATGAACGCTAAACGTGTAAACCATCTCCATTAAGCACTTATTTCGCCTCATAATAAGTACAACTTATCTACAACAAATTCAGAATAAACAAAAACTTCAGACTAAAAAGTTACAATTGGATTATAAATCGTATTCTAAAGTTCTGGAGCAGAGTACATTTTTGTAAATGGTCGAGCTATCAAACAAAATCAGTTTGAGAAAAGAACTTTTTGCGAGACATGTTTTTCTTTTTTTCGTTGCAGTAACATAGTAGACGACGATCTTAAAGCATCACATCGTTTTTCTTGAGGAAAACGTGGCTACGTGAGCCTACTTTTCCATCTTCCGATTGATGACAACAAAATCTTCGCACTGAAAGCTCATATACATTGTACGCAGATCCTGTTGTTTGTACAAAAGTTGTTAGAAAAAAGAACACAATAAACCGTTAGTACACACTCATTTATGATCCACAAGTCACGCACCATACTTGGCGATCTTTGTTTCAAGTGAACCTTTATCTGCTCCAACCACTTTATCAATTTCCTTTCCATTTTTAGTAAAAAAGAACATCGGCACACTGGTAATATTCCACTTTGCCGCCACATCTCCCATTTCATCAATGTCGATCTTCAAGAACAACATCTTAGGGTAGTTAGCTGCTAAGTTTGTATAAAGCGGAGACATGAACCGGCAGGGCCCACACCATGTGGCAGTGAAGTATAAAATAGCTACTTGGTTTGTCTTTGACGAACTGCTCAGCTTTGCTTCTAACTCGGTTGCTTTCTTAATGGCAACTACTTGACCTAAGAATAAGCATACAAAAAAAACATTGATAACATCGTTATAAGTTATAACTCTCGCAGTTATGTCTATATTTGGAAGTTTCGACCTATTTAGGTTGTATTTTAACTCAAATTATATGGATCACGTCATTAGAATTAGCTATAAATGGAACAAATGGGTTTGGCCAGGTTAATTTAATGGGCGGGTCAAAAAGAGTTAGGGTCATGCCAGCTGTAATGTACAAGATTCAATAATCTTGAGACTGCGTAGACATACAAGCAAAAAACATACACTAAAGAATTTAGCAAACATCCATAATGTTTCAATCATTATACATTTTGATAAGCAAGCCATACGTGGGAATGACTATGAAACCAGCCTCAAGTTGTCCGTTGTATCCCAATCATGTTCTTATTTGAAACATGTCAAATCTTATTCTAGTTAGTTCACATGGAGTGCTAAATTTATTTATTAGGTTTTTATATTAGCAAAGGGAACACTTAACATACTTCGCAAGCATAGAGCAAACAATAGAATGGTGTATAAGAGAAAAAACAAATAACAAGAATTCAGTGAAAGTGCATCTTCATAGCATATTCGAGTCTTCATTTTAACTTGAAGTGACAATATTCAGCTTCCTAAGGTGAATGCATAAGTGTTTAAGCTTACGATGGTGGAATTGGGTTAGAACTTAAAAGTGATTATAATTTATTTCTTCTATTACAGTACTCAGATCTGTCTACATTTCGGGTTTATCCTGGAGGTAGGGGTAGGATCAGCTCGCCCATACCTCGCTCAGGCGGGATTGGGTATGTTGTCATTGTCGTTGTTGTTGTTGCAGTACTCAGATTCTTGTCAACTATGATGGTCAACAAATCTAGTGCTTATAAGAGTGCAAGAAACTACTCTGTCCCACAAGAGCTTTTACACTTACAGATTACAACAATAATTGTTAAGATTACTCAAATCCCCCACGAGTTCTTTTTAATGTTTGTGCTTGGATATTTTGAGCATTTGGCTAATAATCAACGTGTATCGATGTGCATTCAGAGTCAATCATTGTTGGTGTTAAAACATTAACAAGGTTACTACTGATGCTGTGAACAGAAAACTAAACCTTTAAGTGTCACTCCCATCTTTTACACATTACCAAACATTACGAGTCAGATGCACATAGTATGACGTGTATTAATAGCAAAAGAATATAAATACTCAGTTAATGTCCAAAGTTGTAGGTTCTCTTTGTTAACCAAAATATTTCCCATAGTAATGTGTAGTGCCTTTTAATCTGGTATCACTAGTTTCAGCAGAAAACAAAGTAAACAGATATAAAGAAAATAAAACTCAAAATGAGCTGAAATTTTGAACAGGGAAGCATACAAACTACAAGTATGTGTATGTAGCTTTTCCCAAATGAGGTTGTTAAAAGTGTGTAAATATGAGTTCCGGGGGACTTAAATTACTAACTATATAATAACACTCTCCATCCGAAATCCCCAGCGTACATGTAACTTAGACCACGGATTATGCAAGCTGGAAATATGCATGTGAAGTCTACTTCATCTAATTTGTGATACAAATTCTTATACACGAATATGAAAATTGAAATACCAAGAAATAACTGTGACCGCTTCGCATTAACTACTTATAGATCAACTTCAGAGAGGAATTATTTATTTTGATATTTACTAACATCACATGGTAGATGGAATAGAACACGCCTCTCATCTCAAAGTAGTTGGTATTAATGCAAAATTTAAACATGTTTGTTAGGTTGTTTATGTAAAGGTGATATGTCTATTTCTAATTATCAACAACCAGATGCATGTCTGGTATTCATTGCAATACAAACTCGCTCGAGTATTTCAAAGATTTCCGGTAGATTTGTGTCTTTCAAATAAGAGTTAACAGCTAAAAATACACTACTAGTTACAAAGGGGGTGATCGGGATTGCTTATTTAATCTGCTATGTGCCTATTTGTGAGCAAAAGTGGTTTTGTGCAATCTAAACCAGTTCTACTTATCTGCATATTTTAGTAATACGCACTTTCTAGTTATTAGTGACGAAACTAAATGTCCTCTTTTTCCATCATAGTTAGCCTAAAACCGTTTATAATTGGATTTGATTGAAATTTCCAACAAACTAATTTCTCTTCAAGTAACAATGCATATTTTTTACATAACAAGCGAACCGAATAAGTATTCCTAAAAATGGTTAATATTAAACAATGAAAACAGTACGGACCTCAAAAGCAGTTTCGAACTGTTCACACGGGACAGCTTCACAATTAGGATAAGCTTTCTCAGCAGCAGATTCACTATATGCCCCTGGTACTCCCTGCCAATAATAACACAATTAGGATAAGCTCTTTTTGTTCTTCCAATAAAGAGGAATCTCAAATTACTTTCTTTTTTAGCAGTAGGATCCAAGGGCTGCTTATTTTGAGGTAAATAAGCGATTTCCACCAAAAAGGTACATAGGTGCATATTGGAAATCAAGCTAGAACTATTGTCACATTCGGGTATGATTGGATTATTTGCAAAATAAGCAAATAGAAAGAGCTTATCCTTAAAAAGTGTTTAATTAAAAGCAAGCAGAAGCATAAACGGTGTTTGTTTCGGCTACTTCTTTATGCATTATCACTAATTTTACAACCCCGTCTATTTCATGTGTCAACCTTAAATAAAACTGGTCGTTTTAACCTACCCAACCCACCAGTCATGACACCTCTATAACATATACATATACTACATACCTTCAGTGATTGCATCAATACCTTTACTTTACTTTGATTACTTTATTTTGTTTCATTAAACACGCAACAAGCAGAATTACAAGTTTATTAGTATAAGTTTTCAGATGACGAAAGTAAGAAATGACACAAGCCTGACTCGATATAAACCACCCAAACTGCAAAGACACCAATGAACTTGCAGTAAGCTTTAAGTAAAACTTTAATGGACATAAATGAGGTACGAATAGAAATTTATAAGCTTTTCAGATTCGGTAAAATTTTAAGGCCTTGAATGTTAAATTGTCTATTAGCCTGTGGTGCAGAAATCATCAATAAGGAGATGAAACTTATCAATTAAGGCATCTAATTTATAATTTACAACGTTTATCAATTGATCATTTCATGAGATGTCCATTATCAATTAACAAGAATAATTATAAGACAAATAATTAATATCAATTAGCAAGAATAACAATTAAAAACTTACTGTTACTGGGAATCCATAGATGGATATTGAAACCCTAAAATTGAAGCCCTAAAAACAAAGCCCTACACTCGGAACAGGGATTCAACACGGCGATGAATGTGATGTTTTGATATATAGCCGAATCTAGGCGACGGAAAAAACAAGGGATTGAAAAAGGATAGGTTTTGGAATGAATCATAGGTTTGATCATGTGTGTGCCTAATGTGTGTGTAATGTGTGTGTAGTGTGTGTAATGTGTGAAATTTTTTTTTTTGATTTTTTTATATAAATGTTCTTTTCCAAGAAAAGATATACAAAATCTTTTGTATAAAAAGTACAGTTTTTTTTTTTAACTTTTTCAATTTCCAAAGTCAAAAAGGAGGTTGATCAGTTGATCCGCCGTCGGTTGATCAATGGAACAGTACAAATGTCAGAATTTATAGGTCAAACTTTGGGAGAAGATAATAATAAAAAAAGTTGATCAGTTGTATACGTGTCAAAATTTTAAGTGGGTTGATCAGTTGATCAAAAGTACAAGTCTTTTTTTGGAATTTTGAAAAAAAAAGTCTGGGTAGGGGACCATCATGTGTACTTTAGTCTCTTTTTGTACTTAGCCCTTTTTTTTTAACATGCTTTACGATTTAAGAAGTCTTCTTTTTAATGTTTTTTTCTTGAAATAGTTTTTTCCTTTTTCCTAAAAGAGTTTTTTTTTTTCCTTTTATTGTTAGATGGACTTTTTGGATTTTAAAAGATGAAAAGTTAAAAAAAAGATTTAAAACATGTTTAAGCTTTTGGAAGGCTATAAGATTGTAAAAAAACCGAATGTTTAGTGAATATTTTAAAAATCGTTCAACGAACGTTTTAAAAAAAAGTTTGATTAATGATTTAATGATGTGTGGTTGTTTCAATTCCGACGGCACAAACGGGAAAATTAAGAGTTCCAATATCGATACCTCGTCGAGAAAGATTGAATCTTGTTGGCAAAGCATTAGACTCGATTTTCCATGTCATATAATGTTGATCTTGATCGGTACATATTTAACACACCTCGTTCTCGACGTCTCACTTGGCGATCTTAAGTAATCATCTTTTTTTCTTAACGAAGCCACCGAGTACACTCCATCATTAGTTAGTGACGAGTGGTATCTGTCCGCCTGGGGTGCGAGAGAAATACCATTTTTAATATCTGAGACATCAAACAACTGCGCTTGTTCAGCTCCTCCCCGCACGTTACGACGCAAGGAAGACTCTAAATTGTGATCTTCTATTTTGGAACGAATTCTTTCATCTTTATCTGTTTCCAAAGCATAAATCCTAGGGAATAAATCTTTGAGGATTCCTGCTTCGTACCAATTATCCTTCCAGAACTGAAACATACGACCATCCTCCCACTTTTAACTTTAAAAATTCGAAGAAATCAACACCCTGGGTTTTGAGAAGTCTCGCTTCGTTCACGAAGGTCATCCAACAAGAGATGCGACCACTGTGAACCTCTTTGCCGATGTTACCGTGATCCCCATAAATGGCTTTAATAACTCTCGTCCATAGTGACTATTTGTTAGTGAAGAATCTCCACAACCATTTTAGCATAAGGGCACGATTTAGAGCGTAAAGGCTAGCCACCCCGAGGCCCCTTGGTCTTTCGCAGCAGTGACAGTACTCCACTTGACCCACGACGCTTTCCTATTATTAGGATCATGGCCATTAAAAAAGTGTCTTATAACAGACTCCAATTCGTTGAGAACACATTTTGGAGTTTTATAAATAGACATACGAAACAGTAGAATGGATCCTAATACCGATTTTAATAATGTGAATCGTCCTCCAATGGACAAAGCTCTCATTTTCCATATTGATAGTCTTTCCTTCATCTTATCGATCACCTCTTGTCATGCAATAGCTCGATGATACTACCGCCTACTTTTGTACCCAAGTATTTAAATGGAGTTCGAAGAATCATACAACCTAGTTTATCCGCAGCATGATTGACCTTACTACTATCTACTCGAACACCCATAATTCGGCTATTACACATATTTATTTTGAGACCGAAAGCATTCTAAAACATTTGTAAGAGGAGTAATATTGCTACCACACCATTTGCCAACAAACACCGCATCATCCGCAAAGAACATATGGGATATACTCAGTGTATTATTAAGATTGATCCCTAAAAACATACCACCATCCACCACCCGCTGGAAAGATATGTGGAGGGTTTCCATGACGAGAATAAATAAAAAAGGAGACAACGAATCACCTTGTTTAAGACCTTTGTAGAATTGAAACTCTGTCGTAGGGCTACCATTAATAAGAATAGACCCTTTCGAAGATCTAAGGCAACTTTGAATCTAAGTAGCCATTTGCTCCTAAACCCAAACTTTTGAAGAACTTCATCCAAGAAATCCCATCTTACTGACTCATATGCTTTTTCGAAATCCACTTTAAAAATAAGAGCTTGTTTTTTCTTCGAAGAACACCATTGCATGATCTCATTCAGAATAAATGGCCCGTCCATGATTTGCCTCCTAGAAACAAATGCGGACTGAACTTCATGGACAAGATCACCTAAAACAGTCACAAGTCTGTTAGCCAAGATTTTAGTAATAATCTTATATAAGCTGCCAATGAGACTAATCGGTCTGAAATCTTTAACCATATTGGCGTTAGGGGTTTTAGGAATGAGAGCAATAAAAGAATAGTTACACCCGCTCGTAAACGTTCCATAATTAAAGAAGCACTTCACTGCCAAGATCACATCTTCCTCTACAAGAGTCCAAAATTGGCGATAAAAGCCAAAAGTAAACCCGTCCGGCCCCGGTGATTTGTCAATGCCGCAATCCCAAACTGCCCTCTTAATCTCCTCATGAGTAACCTCCGAATCAAGAACCTCTTGCTGATCACAACTGAGGGAATCATGGAATTCCATGTCGAAAGAAACATGATTACCCGCGGGTTGAGCAAGCCTGTCTCGAAAGTGAGTCAAAAAATCGTTCTTCACTTGAACCGGATTATCTAGCCACATACCATCTTTCAATATCCCCCTTATGCTCATTTGTTTTCTCCTTTTATTAAGCATACCGTGAAAGAAATTTGAATTCTCGTCACCTTCTACAGACGATTTAATCTTAGCCTTTTGAAGTGATTCCATAGCATATAACTTATTAATATTATGCATGGAATTAATAACCTCCATCCATTTTGCAACAATCTCACTTGTACCTTTGCCACTTTCGATATCCACATCTATCTTACTTAATTCGTCTTGTAAATCTTTCATCACAGTCCTCGATCTATTAGCGTGATTAAAATTCCAGCCCCTGATTTTAACTTTAAGCAACTTCAACTTATTCATTAGATTTCTCATGCCATTACGACTGTCACCAGGTGCGGATCTCCATCTATCATCCACAAACTTCCGAAACCCTTCAATTTCTAACCAGTGATGATAGAAATGAAACGGGATTGGCCCGTAATGCAACATAGATTCTCGGAGCAATATGAGCCGATGGTCTGATAAGTACCGGTCCAACGTAATTGCATTAATATTGGGGTAAGAATTCCGCATATTTTCTGATATAAGAAAACGATCCAACTTACTCATCTTCGTTACAGATTTATGACACCAAGTATATGCACTGCCACCTAAAGGAACCTCTGTTAAACTTGCATTCAAGATGACAGAATTAAGTACCTCAACGTCTCGAGCATGAAAAACCGACCCGAATCTATAGGACTGCACCCGGACCTCATTGAAGTCCCCCGTTACAATCTCTTCACCGTTTCACCTTTGTATCACTAAAGACAAATAATCCCAAAGCATCTGTGTAAAACCCGCATTTAAATACCATGAACAGTACACATGAACAGTGAACATCCAAAAATACGGTAAAGTTAAAAACTTTCTATTTATAATATAATTCACGTGTCATGATATTTAATAACATGTAATTACGTATATATTATCAATGTGTTAAGTACACGACATATAAAAATCACGATAATTAAACATGAACGATCACGTAAATAATTTAACTCGGGAAAACTACGGGTTTCCCCATGTGGGCCCCATGTGCCGCGGCTAAAAGAGACAAGAAGGAAAAGATGGGCTTTGGCCCATGACCCAAGTTAAAACCTATAATAAACAAAACACAAGGAAAACTTAATCATAATTTAGGTTTACAGAAAAAGTTCTCCCTTACCTCCCTTTGCCTCTCTTGTCGCCGGCCACCTCAAACCACAAGGACAAACCGGACGATTTTTGCTACTTAATTATTGTGTGTACGTGATCGTGATCTTGATTTTTTCTTCCACGTGTTCGGTAAATCAAAAATCTTTTCTTTTTCTTTTAGTTCTTATTGAATTCATGTTCTTATTTAATTAATCTTAAAAGCAAGTAAATAAAACATGTGGGATTAATTAAATCATGGTTTAAGGGGTGTTTGGTGTTGCTTTGGTTCGGCCAAGACCCAAGCCGAGAGCCTCAAGGCTCTCGGCGGTCGTGTTTTGCCCACCGAGACCTCATGGTCTCGGTGTGGGGTTCGTGTGGATCGAACGCAGGCTAAGGGGACCCGACCGCAAGTCGGGGGTAGGGTTTTGGTTTGGATCAAGTGCCAACCGAGACCTATAGGGTCGTGGTGGGGCTTTTTGATGCTACAGTGGGTACCGAACAACAAGCAGGGGGAACCCGTCACAACCGGTGTGAACCGGCAGACCGCTGGTGGGAACCGAGTCTGGCAGCGGCTAGCCGTGGCTCGGGCAGTGGGTAAAACCACTCGGACAGTGGCAACCGGCTAGGCCGGGTTAGCCACTGTCAAGGGTGTTTGGCTCGGCTTATGTGTGACCCCGGGTTTCGGGCTCGGGTTAATTTTTAAAGACACGGGTTCGGGTTTCGGGATAATACTTAAAATCAAAAATATTTTTAATTAAATTAATCATTAGAATTTTAATTTAATTAAATTAATGACTTAGGTTAAATATTAAAATTAATATTTTATGTATAACCTAAAGTATTTTACTTAGCTTAATTTAATTAAAACATGTATTTTTATTTAAATTCTTATAATGTATAGTTAATTAAATTAACCAAGTTATTTAATTAATAAGCTATAACCATGACTTGTATTATACTAATTAAACTTTACTTATTATTAATAGTCCATCTTATTTCTAATTATGGAAACTTACTATTTTTAGAAACTTTCTATTTTAAGAAACTTACTATTTATGGAGACATGCTATTTTTAGAAAGTTACTTAGTATTACAATACAAGTATTATAATACACCATTAAATGAATAATATACAACAGAACATCAGTATAATTACAGATAACACAGTAACACACTAAAACATGACAAAATAACTATAACAAGCTAATAACACACAGAACGAGTAAAACACATGTAATTCAGACAACTCATACACGTTCCCATTCTTATGTAGTATTATCCGTCAAGGCGGAGTAGTTTCTTCAGCTTTTCAATTAGCTTCTAATGGACACAAGGTACGCATTTCCCGTCCTTCAGTAAGGACAACCTCTTCCTTTACTAGGATTTCTCGTATACAGCCAACTATTTTCCCCAGTAGTTACAGATTAAATGCTTATGTTTTATTAGTTACCTTAGCCATATACATGCATGACCAGTTTCACCTAGTTATGGAGGTACCATAACTATAACACTAGAGGCACTAGTGTTATGACTTTACCACAACGGAGTGATAGCTCGTGGCATCCCTTTCAGTTATTTGGCCATTATTATATTATTAAAATCATGTAGGGCGTATGGGTGCATACTAGGTTCAGTTCAGTCAGGATTTCATGGTAAATATGGTGTGTGCCTTGCATCCTTCACAAGGAGCTGATCTCTCCTACCTATTACCAATTAATTAGAGGCATCCCCTCTAATTTGCATGACGAGGTCACCCCTCTAAGTATTCATGCACGTTGTTGAGCTCATGACCTATATTGGCTTTTGGTATATTTAACTAATACAGATTTTCATAAGTAACATAAGCTATGTTTTCAGAACTAAAATTAGTAAACATGACATACATCTAGGTTTTTCCCAAGACTTATTCATTTCCGCTGCAATTCATGCTTTATATGCTATCATTCCTTTATGTCTTTACGTTATGCCATATATATGTGCACTGAGCGTTATGCTCAGCCGTTTTCTATTTTCATGTTCCCAAACGGCAGGTACCCAAGGTCGCAAGTAGGATCTTCAGAGTATGTGCATTCGGATGGAAGCTATCCAGCCTCTTTTACCTTATGCATTTATTCCTACTTTTCATACTTTACTTCATTTGGACATTGTTTAGTCCTTTCATTTACAGTACTTAATATTGCTTGTGTGTGAGTTACTTAGACTACCGATGTTTGATTTCGGTATTTCTATTTATGGTCATGAATGTTTAGACATTTACCTTTCATGCTTTGATGACACATCATAATTTACTGTAGCATTCCATATTAACAAATGGGGTGTTACAATTATGGTATCAGAGCCAAGGTTTCGACATGTAGCTCTGTAAAACATGGCCTGTGACTTATGGGTAGTCACCAACGTCTTCCTAAAACTGACAGTTGGTTTTCACGCATTCATTCATTTTCATTTTATTTTCATGCATTCATATCATTGTCGCAGGTTTATGACTAAGTAATGGTTGGTACAGGACTGGCCCTATTTAGTCGCATGTGCTTTTATCGAAACTTTTAACTTTGGGACCGACCCATAGGCGTCCCCTCGCTATGTCTTTTGTTTTGGGTGAACTGGCCATAGGCGTTTACCCTCACGCATATAAAAGTTTTTATAAACCGCATCATGTATTTTAAATTGTGTCATGCATTATAAACTACTTCATTGATTAATACATTGTTCATGCATTTTCATGTTCATCTCATTTCAGACTTATCATTTATGTTGCATTTTGTTTTTTTTAAACTGTCAGATGGTGAACACACGCAATGCTCAGGAATTGGCTGCAGCTGCCAATGCAGCTTTGCCAGATATCCTTCCCCGAAATAACAACAATCCCCCACCACCGCAGTCCTTCCCCAAGGCTGAGAAGGATAAGCTGACGAGGGATTACTACGGGATTAGGCAAAGAGCTGGGGAGGAAAGCAACGGGTACATGCAGCGCTTTCTTCGTTTGGCTGGTTTTCTTGGCACAACAACATGTACTGCCGAAGAGCAAGCATACCACTTTCGTGGGGATCTTCGTACGGTCGCCAATAATTTGATGGGTGCTACCTGCAACACGGTGGCACAAGTAGCCGATGCAGCACATAAGTTGGAAATGCTTCAAGAACGAGAGGTGTTTGGTGACGACAGAGCCGTGAAGAGGTATCTTTAATCACCAAATGTAAACCATTCTTTTCTTTCAGTATTTCCATTTTCATATCATCCTCTGTTCAACTTTTCATCTCAGACAGAAGACTGACGACCGTAAGCCTGTGGCCGTTCAGCAGCAAGCATCTAAGGGAAACGGTCAGACCAACGACCGTTCTGGTTCTGAGAAGCGTGGCGGTAATGATAATTATCGTAACAACGCTAATAACTCGAACAACAGCAGGTCCCTACATTAACCTTCTTTCATGTTAAACTATCTTATGTTATAGTATTCTGACACTCCAACGATATATAATTCAGGAACAACAACGGTAGGGATCAGGACCGTAGAGGTTCACAGCCTAACCATTCTACCTCATCTGGTAATTATAAAAACCTTTTATGTAATCATGTTTATGTTCCACGACCATGTCTCATGCATGTAATCCTAAAACATGCTCTCAGATAACTAGGACGCCTGATGGAGGATTAATGCATCCTATCTGTCCTACTTGTTCGCGCAGACATTCTGGTATTTGTCGCTGAGGTACTGGTGGTTGTTTCAAGTGTGGCCAACAAGGCCATCAACAGAATGACTGTCGCCAGGGTGAGATAAAAGGCACCTCTAGACATGTCGACTCCAAGTCACCTCCTACTTCTGGTCGCATGTTCACTACTACTAGAGACCAGGCGAACAAGACTTCAGGTACCATCACCGGAAATCTCTTTATGAATGGTTTGGCAGCATGTGTTCTATTTGATACTGGAGCGACTCATTCAGTCATATCCACTACTTTTGTTGTACGTGTTAGGATTTCCCCTATGCCATTAGATAATGCTTTATGCATTTCCACGCCACTTAGGGACTCTGTATGAATCACTCAGGTGTACAGATATCTTCCCCTAGAATTTGATGATAAGATCCGTAGAGTTGACGCACTTCCTTTAGACATGTGCGACTTTTACTTGATTTTGGGCATGGACTGGCTATCCAAACACCAGGCTACGATTGACTGCCACACTTATCGAGTTATCTTTGGTGATGTTAAATCTTCAGAGTACATACACCGTGGTTTTCTACCAGGGAGGCCAGTACAAATTATTTCATCCATGGAGGCGTGTGCAGTAGTATCACACGGCTGTCAGGGCTTTATAGCCAATATTCATGACATTACTGTCGAGTCTCCATCGATCCAAGATCAACCTATTGTGTCAGAATTTCCTAACGTCTTTCCAGATTAACTTCCGGGTATACCACCTGTTCGTGAAGTCCAGTTTGAAATTGAGCTCATCCCAGGTGCAGAGCCAATTTTCAAGGCTCATTATCACATGGCTTCTATAGAGCTTAAAGAACTAAAAGATCAGCTGCAGGAACTTTGGAGCGAGGTTTCATCCGTCCCAATGCATCGCCATGGGGTGCACCGGTACTGTTCGTGAAGAAGAAAGACGACAGCATGCGGTTGTGTATAGACTATCGTGAGCTGAACAAGATCACGATCAGGAATCGTTATCCTTTGCCGCGAATTGATGACCTTTTCGATCAACTTCAGGGCACCAAGTATTTCTCCAAAATCGATCTGAGATCCGGCTACCATCAGTTACGGGTTAAAGAACAGGATATCTCTAAGATTGCTTTTCGTACACGTTATGGGCACTACGAGTTCGTAGTCATGCCATTCGGACTCACTAATGCTCCAGGTGTCTTCATGGATTTGATGAACCGTGTCTTCCATGAGTTTCTGGACAAGTTCGTAATCGTGTTCATTGATGGCATCCTGATTTTCTCCAAATACAAGGAGGAACATGAGGAACACCTTCGTATAGTCTTGAAGATTCTTCGTCAGAAGCAGTTGTATGCCAAGTTCTCTAAATGTGAGTTCTGGTCAAGCAATGTGGCATTTCTGGGCCACATTGTATCTGCAGAGGGGATCACCATGGATCCTACAAAGGTTGAAGCTATCACCAAATGGTCGAGACCTACATCTGCAACTGAGGTCAGAAGTTTTCTTGGTTTAGCTGGCTACTACCGCATGTTTGTAGAGAACTTTTCACGGTTAGCCTTACCTTTGACTAAGCTAATGAGGAAAGGAGAGAAATTCGTCTGGACGGAAGAGCGAGAGAAGAGCTTTGAAGATCTTAAGCAGAAGTTAGTGACTGCACCTATTCTAACTCTCCCATCTGGTTCAGGTGGATTTCAGATTTATAGTGATGCTTCAGGAAAGGGTCTAGGTTGCGTTCTCATGCAACATGGGAAGGTTATTGCATACGCATCACGACAGTTGAAACCTTATGAAGAAAACAATCCCACTCATGATTTAGAGCTTGTAGCAGTTGTTTTCGCGTTGAAGATCTGGAGACTGATGTAGTGTTTTCGTACATGTTTTAGGAAAAACGCGTATGAACGGCAAGTATTAAGTCTTACGCTTTAAGAAAAATGTAAAACCGAATAAATGCGGGTTCGTTCTCGAAGGAGGTGTGTGGATTAAGTGTGCCAATATATAAAATCAGAGTTTGGGTTAGTGACGTTTTTGGTTTAGAAGAGAAAAATTAAAGACGAGCTACGACTATGATTACACTACGACGTAATAACGTAAATACGTAAAACGTGACGAAATTAAAAATTAAAGCTAAAAACAATTTAAAAATTAAAACTAAGTCTAAAATAATATAAATAATAATAAAAATCCAATAAATAATTTTTAAAACCTTTTATTAATTAAATATTCAATTTTAAATGTTAATTAAAGCCCTAAAATTAAATATAATCAATAAAAAGCCCAAAATATTAATTTATTGAACTAATAAATCACTTATATTATTTAAAGACTAAAAAGTATATTTCCTAAAGTTTTAAAATTATTTTTCTATTTTTTTAAACACTAAAAACTATTTTTAAACTAAAATAATGATTAAAAATATTAAAATAATGCTAAAAATAATTTGACAATTTTAAAAATCCTAAATTATCCTAATGAACAGTATAAAAATGAAAAAGTTTGAAAAAAGTAAAAATTTTCACTAAAAGACAAAACAGATTATAATTTAAAACTAATTAAACCAAAATTAAATCTAAAAATTACTTTAAAAAATGAATAGTAAAATATTTTTGAACTAATAATCTTAAAATCTTTTTCTTAATCTAAGAAAATTTTTAGAACTGAAAAATACTAATTTCTTACACTAAAAGACAAAAACAGTTAATTAAAATCTAATTTAAAATGCAATTAAATCTAAAAAATAATAAATGAACAGTAACAAAAAAATAAATTAAACAAAAAATCAGAAATAAAATAAGAAAAATAATAAAATTGAAATCAAGTTATAACTCTAAAAATTTACCACTACAGACAAAAAAGTAACAATCTGAAAGTGACATGTGGAAATCTTGTCTGCTTGCTAAGCAGTACCAATTTTAACACTACCAATGGGAACTTGGTTCCCACTACTAGTTGTAAAAATGGGTCTGGATGGTAATAAGCTTAGGAAATCTTATTTGCTTGGATTTTCTTGGACAATAGGGCACCCCCACACTCAGTGGAGTGTGGGAAGTCAGATTAAACACAAAAAGAACAAGTTTAAAGCAGATTAATCACTTAAAAGGGCCAATTACAGTGACTGATGAACAAGGCAAGTATGGCACTAGTTTTTGCTGATTTAAATGACCTTAATGAAAAATTCAAACAGGCAAAGCTATCAATTTAGCATACCAACTTCAGAACCAAGAACACACACACCTAGATAAACAGATAATCTAACTAATTGCCAAGTTTCAATGCATAAAACTCAAAAATCCCACTCCTATTGGCCTACTGAATCTTAACAGGTTTTTACCCAAAAAAATATGTGAAATCTGTTCTAACTTACACCACTAGCAATAAACTACTAATATCACCAAATACTAACTAGTAAAGTGTGTTTGGGCAGTTTTTAAGCAAAAAGTGTGTCAAGCTTTCCTTTAAAACCCGAATCCAAACACCCATTTAATAATCAGTTACAAGGTTTTAACAAAGTAAATGAATACAAGCCCACCACAGACTGATTTTCTAACTTAAACATGCATCTAACTACTGATTAATGATGAATCAACACACAAACGAGAACTGAAACAGTCATCCAACAAAAACCATAAAGACAAGAATCATGCAACTAGGAGGGTTCAAGCCCAAGGTATACCTTGTGGGACCCACAATCCAGGCCCCACTATGGTTGTAATGCCATCTCCTTTCAGCATAAAAGCTGAGCTTATGGCTTGGTAGGATGCTGTTTCAATGTAGAGATGCTAGGTGATGACTTAAGCAATCCAAATCACCCCAATATATCTTCAAAGGAAATAAATAGGATAGACCTTGTGAACTTGACAAGAAAGAAAAAGGAAATAGGGGTGAACTAATACAAAAGCTATAAGGCTGTAAGCTTGGCTTATTTGTTAAGCCAGCTTACAAGCTTATAGCTTATAATATAAAAATTGAACTTTTGAAACTGAATATTCTCAACTATCCAATCTTAAATACTATGAAACTTAGACCAAACAAATGAACAACCCTGAAATTCACACACACAAATCCACTTTCACTTCAATGTGTGTGTGGATTTTAGAATAAGAACAACCTGTTTTCTGAAAATCTGTTGAAATGAAAAACGGCTAAAAACCTTTGAATAATAACTTTTGAAACCTTACACTACTTTTTGCAATTAAAATTGAAATATTAAACTAAGAAAACATTAAAATGGAACTCAACTGATGCAATTTTTACTAGAAACACTTTGAATATTCATTAATAGAAAAAGTTTTACATGAGTTGGAACAAAGCTAAATGTCACAGGCGACATAGCTTTTATAGTACTCAAGGAAGATTCTAGAATTACATAAAAAATAAAAACCCTAATTAGCTAGAATTCCAGAAAAGCCCCTTGGTCTTGTTTGAGGAATCTTGGTCAACAGCAACATGTGATAAGCCAGCTGGTATGATGTGATCTCAGACGTTTAAAACTCCTTGGGGAGCAAGTTTTGTTCCCAGCCGTTCATCTTGTCCGATTTTTTGGGTGTTGTGTGAAAAGGATGCAGCAGGGGAGGTCTGATGTAGTCACATGGGAGAGTGGGTTATGGTGACAATGACCCAAATTAGCCATCTGGAAGTGATTAGACAATAACCCTTTGATTTGGGTTTTTTTGTTTTTAGGGTTTATGAGTTTAGGGAAAGAAGCAGGTGAATGTTTAATCATGGTTTAGGGATTAATAAATTTAAAAATCTGTTTGCCACCAAAAATTAGGTTTAATAAATCCGGTTCAAAAATAAAGGGTGAGTGGGGTTTGACGTGTAAGGTTAGGAGGATGGGATTGGCTGGTATGAATAAGTGGGGTGAGGTGGCGTGTTTTGAGTGGCTGGGGAATGTTTCTTGTCTGGACATATTAAGTCCCTCAACTCCCATAATGTGTTCACATTGTTAATAATAGCTAATCAGACTCCCTTCTATTTTGAAGTTTTCTTTTTTTAGACTTTTGGCACAAAAACTTTTCTAATCTTGTTTTGAAGGACCATAAATGCATTTTATGCATTCTCCAAGGGGTTCTTTGATAAGTCTTCATTCTTTAAGGATAAATCTTATATAAATGAATTCTCCAAGGGCCTTTCTTGCCAATTCTTCAAAAATGAGGGACCAAAGTTGACAAATCTTCAAACTTCAAGGGTATTTTTGGAAATTCCATACTTGGGCTCGGTTCTTTGTGCGGCTTCGTTTCCCGTGTTCGTTTTTGCTTCATTCTTGTGATCTTTTGTTGATTTCATGATATCCGTACCTAAAATACACAATGAACAAACACAAGCATATATTTGGGTAATTTGATGATATTTTAAGCTTTTAAGCCCGATTTGGACGATGAGACTATGCATAATTGCAGTCTCATCACTCCTCCATACTAAACCATTGCCGTGTCCCCACGCAATGCTAGAATTAAGTATCGTAGCACTTCATTTTATGATGACATTTATTGAAGACGTAAACTTAAATAAACTACTACACGCGTTTTAAACATAATGTATTGTTTTCATCACGATGAAGTGACTTTTAGGATCATAGAACAAGAACACGTGAATGCTTCGTTAGAAATGATTTCGTCGTCCTTGATTTTCACCCAATTCCATGCTAAGCGTGTAACGAGATCATTGTTATTATAAGTTAGCAACACGATCATATCTCATGAGTGTTAATTACGAACCTAAACTCCCTTATTCCTACTTGGTATCTCTTATATTTTATTTTTGTCTTAATGATCACGAGGATACATCATTAACTTATGCGTGAATAGAGATTAAGTCTCAAAATAGAGTTTTAACGGTGTAACCAAAATCATTAAATTAATAATTCACCTTAATAGACAACGATGTCAAAAAATTAAGTCAACAAGAAGGATCGATAAACACGGTTTTATAACGGTTTTGAACATGAGACTTATTACCAAGACTTTTATACGCCCCCTAACGGAAGGGCCTTATTATCATAGGTTTACCTCCATCTTTTATTCAACTCCGACATGGAGCTTTTATTATGACTTTGGTTTTTCTTTGCCTTTTATTATCCGCCTCATCGGTGGTTTTATTAGCCAAAGACGTATATCCTCACGCTAAAGCGAATTTTGGATCTTTAAAGCTTCAAAGATTAAGGCTTGATTCACTTTCAATTTGGGCATAGATTTTTCGGCCTTGTGAGCTTCAAATTTTTGCTTAATTTAGGTGAGCACTTGAAATCTTATTATTAGGTGAAGCTTTCGATTATTCGGGTGCCAATACTTCAAAACCGTGACGCTGGCGATACCTTAATGTTTTCCCAATTCAATTACATGGAAGCTACTAAAACAAATTAGAAACCAACAATAGTGACTAAACCGCTAAATCAATATTTATTAACAAGTTATTATACAAAAGCGTGGGCAGAATAAGCTAATAAATACTACACATGAGATCGTGACGATTACGAGACTTATAAATAACTCTATCATTTCTCATCCTCATTTAAGAGACTTAGCCTAAAAAGTTAAGGAATCAAAGCTAAGTGCTCAACACGCACGGTCGAGTAAAAAATTACTCTCATTCTCACCATCGAAAAACCTACATTCGTGTCTTAAACACTTATGAGAAACTAAAAAAAATTTAAAATTTGGCCATTTTTAGCCTTATTTTGCATAAAACGGTAACAAAAACATGAATATTGGATAGCATGGTGACGTAAGCAAGGTGAAGTATCTACTCACCCCAATACTAAAACTAAACATTGTCCTCAATGTTTCGAGTCTAGGGGTGTAAACACCCCCATACTAGAGACGAACTCGAATGCTTAATCTCGATATGGAAAGGGTAAAACGAATAACCTAAAAGCCGTTTATGAATTATGCTAATAAGATAAACGTTAGAACATAAAAGGATATCATCAGATATCGGAATCTCCAAAGGCAACGATCGAAGCTCGAGTGATCCGTAAAACGAACACGAGATGTTTCAATGATGACGATGAACCTAATAAATCACAATCACAAACAACCACGGAACAAAGGTTGGAAGAGCACAAGTCCCCTCGTTACGTTAAACTAAGAAAGCAATAATATTTACAAGAATAAGCATGAGAATCCCCCACGAGACACCTTGTTTTTTATAACCGAGTCAAAAGCTCGACTCGAATCCCCATAAATGTGATCATTTAGGGATAATCTTGGTATGGTCATTTTTAGTGGGGCTTACATGATAAACAATGCCCAAAAGTACGTGGAGTACTTTAAAAACCCGATATACGTATACCGGGGTCAAAGATAGCGTCTTCGTTTTCGGATGAAAGACGAAACAACGCTACTTCAACCTAAGCCGAAACCCCAAAGGGGTAGAAGAAAATAGATAATAAGTAGAAAGGTGGGGCAATGGGTAAGTCAAACTTATGAGCTACTCGAGGTAGACTCACACCAAGCAAATAGATAATATTTCCATTTATTGCATCGGTGAAAGACCGAGATTTCCCTTTACAAGCAATTCCGGGATCGTAAATCTCGTCCTCGGTGGAGAAATGTGAGGGAACATAAGGGGCTTGCCCCACACTAGATCCACACCAACTGCTGTCAAAAGGAGTAGACGAGGTGGTAGCACTCATAAAACGCGGTGATGACGGAGTTAAACTTGTAGAAAATTCATTTAAATTAATTTTAAAATCCTTTCCTTTTTCATCGTTTGAAAACTCTTTAAGAAAACCCGATTTTATAATGTCGAAAATATTTGGCGTGTCAAATTCAAAATTAGTCGCGCTAAAAATCCTCGCATTTAAGCCATTGGTGGGAGGGGGTGGCGGATTATATAAGTTCTCAAAACGTTTGTCAATAAAGAACACCGCCCCCTCGGGGTCAACATACTCGTCATCCTCATGAGCGTCGATCTCATCAATTTCTTCATCAAAGATAGGCTTGTCAAACCAAGGTTTGTCATTCCCCTCCTTGAGTATCTTAGAAACTCTCTCGAAAAGATCACGATCAAGCACGAAACCATCATTCATTTGTGGGGATTGTTGATAAGTTAAATCCTCACGAATGTGGTAAACGTAATTCTCATTTGAGGAGTGTTGATTAGGTAACTCCTCGAGAATTAGATTTTTAGTGGTCACATGAGTTGGTTTGTCATCAAAATAAGACGTTCCAACTCATTTAGTTCATCCTCGAGTTTGGAAAGATCAACCTCACTCGTAGGTGGAAGTGGAGGCAAAAGAGCTAGCTCTCGTTCAATGATTTCCTCAATCTCGGGATCAAACTTGTAATCATCGTACTTCACATGTTTCTTTTTAGGAGAATCAAAAATTGCATGTGGATTTCTAAGTACGTGATCAATCTCGGCAAAATCTCCATCGTCATCGTCAAAGAAAGAGCCGATGTGAGCACTCACAACCATGGTCTTACAAGTCGAATGACTATGCTTAGGTGACTTTTCTAAAACGAGAGGATCGATGTCGATAAAACCTTTCGCCTCAACGGGTGTTGGGATATGAAATGGAGGCACTTCGATGGAGTTATAAGTTGAAGCCTCAAAGACGTGGTCACTTGAAGGTGGTGAAGACGAGCCCATTTTGGCCATTGTCGTGATGGCACTAACATCGCCCTTCGGAATTGGTGTGTCACTTGTTTCATCGAATTCATCCCAAAGTGAATTTTCATTCATAAATTTACACATACCCTTTTGAATTAGGTACACGTATTCTTTATCATTAAAATCCTCATCTTTAAAACCGTTCTTCTTAATTTTTTCAAAACATGCATTAAGCCTTATTCTTTCCGCTAAAGTGTACATTTTGAAATCATTAGGTTTAGAAACATTAGGTTTTGAAACCTCGGTTGTTTCATTATCACAAGACACTTGGGATTTACTCGTGAAAAAGTCCATTTTGTCATCCCCATATCTCATAGTAAGTCTCCCCTCGTGAACGTCGATTACGGTTCTAGCCGTCGATAAAAATGGTCGGCCTAAAATAATGGGACATTTAGGGTCACACTCTTAATCGGATATAACGAAATCCGCGGGAAAAACAAACTTTCCAACTTTGACATAGACATCATCGGCTATTCCAATTGGTATTAATGGTGTACAATTTGCAAGCTCGATTTTCATGTTCGTGGGGGTAAGTCTAGGCAATCTCATCAATTTCCAAAGAGAATGAGGCATGAGATTGATGCTAGCACCTAAATCGGCAAGGGCTAAACATCCCTCAATCTCGAAAAAATCACAAGGTAATAGAAATTGGCCCGGATCCTCTTCCTTTCTTGGCATATGCCTTTTGGGTTTTTTAAGAAGGATCGATGCACAAGTTTCTTCAAGGGTTACTTTGGTTAGGTCGGTAAAGCTCTCTTTTTGAACCATGGATGGAATTTGAGGTACACGAGGGTATGCACTCTTTTCCTTGGTCGCCACGTTCACCCCATCGACTTTAGAACAATAAGACGTCTTAGAAGTCGAGGGTTGAGAAGAAGGAACAACTCGAAATCCATCAAGGGTAGGGGTAATCACACGACCTTTCTCACGAGACGAGGCGGCTTTACATTTTTCCTTCGGATTTGAAACGGTGTCACTAGGTAACAAACTCGACGAGGCACCCGAGGACTTGTTCATAATGGCCAAAAACATCTTTTTTAATGTCAATTTGTCCTTGCTCAATCTTCGTGTTTTGAAGTTTCAAAGTATTAGTAAAGTCGTTTTTCAAAGTACCAATTTCTCCCTCTAATCATCTCATATTAGCCTCATTCGTTTTAATGTAATTTTGAAAATCGTTTGACGAACTATTTTGATTTGAATTAAAGTTCCCTTGGTTTTGATTACTTCTTTGAAAATTTCCTTGATTACCACTCGAAAAATTGTTACCTTGATTGTTGTTGTTTGAAAAATTCGAGTTTTGATTATTGTCTCGATTTTGCCAATTTAAATTACGACCTTGATTATAACCTTGATTTTGATTCGAAAAATTTTCTTGTTGATTGTTTCCTTGAAAATTGGTTCGGTTTTGATTGAAATTGTTGCCTTGGTTATAATTGCCTTGTTGTGATGGACCCGCGTTATTTTGATTTTGAAAATTGTTGTTTCCATTTAACGCACTCACATTCGACGTTTGGCCATCCGTAGCCGCACACTCGTAATAATTATGAGGTTCACCACAAAACGTACACGAAACCTCAACGGATTTCACCGTAGCGGGAGCGTCTTTCTTTTGCATTTCGACGAGAAAAGACGTAAACACATTCGTCAACTTATCGACTTTCGCATCAACCCTCTCAATGTCGCGATTAGAACTACTAACATTGGTGACATTGGCAACACTCGGTGCGTTGCGGAGTTGGTAAACCTTGGATCGGTTTTCGATAATTATCAATGCATTCTTTGGAGTCTTACATAAAAAGTTGCCACCGGCAGCGGAATTCAACGAATCTTGTTCTTGAAAATTAAGACCGTTGTAAAACGTATCGATTTGGTGCAACTCGGAGAAACCATGGTGAGGACATTGCCTAAGCAATTCCTTAAAACGATCCCACGCGTCTCTAAAAGATTCATTCGGTTTTTGCTCAAATTTCGTAATTTCATTTTTGAAAAACGTCGTCTTAGACGGTGGGAAAAAATAATTAACGAACTTAGAGACGAGATCCTTCCACGTAGTTATGGAATTAGGTGGCTCTTTCTCGTGCCAATCCTTGGCGGCACCATCGAGCGAGTACGGAAAAAGCATAAGCTTGACGACATCGGTGTCGACGTTCTTAAACTTGCTCGTGGCTAAAAGACGATCAAACTTCCGAATGTGGTCGTGAGGATTATCGGCTTCACGACCTCGGAACTTTGTAGCTTGAATCAAAGAAAACATTCCGCTCTTAATCTCAAAATTCTCCACTTCGATAGTGGGAATTACGATCGCGTCTCCATAACCCTCGGTGGGCGCTTGGAGCAATTCCATCATCGAACGATTGTCGACCATCTGGTCTAAGGTTTCTTCAACAACGATATTAGGAAGGTCGGTTTCTAAATCTCGTCTACGTCGTCGATTCCTTCGATTACGATTGCGTCGATTCGAAGCGTCACTAGAATTAGAATAATCCTTTGATCGAGTGCGCATGCACTAAGCGTAGAATGGGAGGTAGCAAAGAAGATTCTTTTTGCGGTTTTTTTATTTTTCAATTTTTTTGGTTTTTAATTTTTTTGGATTTTTGAATGTATTACGTAGACACAAATCTACAAATCTCTCCTCGAATCGATTTCTCGATTAAAGGAGCCTCAAAGAATGAAAACGATCACGTGGAGTGAACGCCTTCGATGACTTTAGAACGTTGGTGGAACACCAAAACGTTCAAGAGGGTTTAATTTTGAAAACAAGCAAATATAATATAGGTAGATAATACTTGGGCGGCAAACCCTCGATTAGCATTCTTTCTCAAAACACGCACAAGCAAGCGGGGGAAACGAGGCGGCGCTAAGCACTTAAGAGCCTTTTTCCCTTAGGTCATGAAATACAACCGCCTTATTCCCACCTTATAGTTTGTGTTAATTGAAATTAAGCCTCAGAAAAGTATTTATCTATTTTGCCTTTAAACTTTTGCTTTAGATTCGAATACAATGATCGAGTGATGAAATCCCGAATCAAGGTTGCGTTTTCACGTTTTTGGAGTACTTGTATATTTATTGTTCTACGTAAGTACAATATAGTAATATATTCACAAAAAACGAAAACGATAATGGGATATCTACAATATAGTAAACTGATTGGTTTGTTTTTAGTTTAGGAAAACTAAACACGATTTATTGGATACTATAATATAATAGAGAAAAATAACAAAAATGAGTATGTACGATATTTACGCTTTCCAAAAATTAAAAAGCAAAAACGCACTACTCACACAAACACGATACTAATAATGGCACACTAAAAACACCTCCTCGGCAGCGGCACCAAAAATTGATGTAGTGTTTTCGTACACGTTTTAGGAAAAATGCGTATGAGCGGCAAGTATTAAGTCTTACGCTTTAGGAAAAACGTAAAACCGAATAAATGCGGGTTCGTTCTCGAAGGAGGTGTGTGGATTAAATGTGCCAATATATAAAATCAATAGTTCGGATTAGTGACCTTTTTGGTTTAGAAGAGAAAAATTAAAGACGAGCTACGACTATGATTACACTACGACGTAATAACGTAAAACGCGAACGTAAATACGTAAAACGTGACGAAATTAAAAATTAAAGCTAAAAAAAATTTAAAAATTAAAACTAAGTCTAAGATAATATAAATAAGAACAAAAATCCAATAAATAATTTTTAAAACCTTTTATTAATTAAATATTCAATTTTAAATGCTAATTAAAGCCCCTAAAATTAAATATAATCAAGAAAAAGCCCAAAATATCATTTTATTGAACTAATAAATCACTTATATTATTTAAAGAGTAAAAAGTATTTTTCCTAAATTTTTAAAACTATTTTTCTATTTTTTTAAACACTAAAAACTATTTTTAAACTAAAATAATGATTAAAAATATTAAAATAATGCTAAAAATAATTTGACAATTTTAGAAATCCTAAATTATACTAATTAACAGTAGAAAAATGAAAAAGTTTGAAAAAAGTAAAAATTTTCACTAAAAGACAAAACAAATTATAATTTAAAACTAATTAAACCAAAATTAAATCTAAAAATTACTTAAAAAAGTGAACAGTAAAATATTTTTGAACTAATAATCTTAAAATCTTTTTCTTAACCTAAGAAAATTTTTAGAACTGAAAAATACTAATTTCTTACACTAAAAGACAAAAACAGTTAATTAAAATCTAATTTAAAATGCAATTAAATCTAAAAAATAATAAATGAACAGTAACAGAAAAATAAATTAAACAAAAAATCAGAAATAAAATAAGAAAAATAATAAGATTGGAATCAAGTTATAACTCTAAAAATTTACCACTAAAGACAAAAAAGTAACAATCTGAAAGTGACATGTGGAAATCTTTTGTCTGCTTGCTAAGCAGTACCAATTTTAACACTACCAGTGGGAACTTGGTTCCCACTGCTAGTTGTAAAAACGGGTCTGGATGGTAATAAGCTTAGGAAAGCTTATTTGCTTATATTTTCTTGGACAATAGGGCAGCCCACACTCGGTGGAGTGTGGGGAGTCAGATTAAACACAAAAAGAACAAGTTTAAAGCAGATTAATCACTTAAAAGGGCCAATTACAGTGACTGATGAACAAGGCAAGTATGGCACTAGTTTTTGCTGATTTAAATGACCTTATGTAAAATTCAAACAGGCAAAGCTATCAATTTAGCATACCAACTTCATAACCAAGAACACACACACCTAGATAAACAAATAATCTAACTAATTGCCAAGTTTCAATGCATAAAACTCAAAAATCCCACTCCTATTGGCCTATTGAATGTTAATAGGTTTTTACCAAAAAAGTATGTGAAATCTGTTCTAACTTACACCACTAGCAATAAACTACTAATATCACCAAATACTAACTAGTAAAGTGTGTTTAGGAAGTTTTTAAGCAAAAAGTGTGTCAAGCTTTCCTTTAAAACCCGAATCCAAACACCCCTTTAATAATCAGTTACAAGGTTTAAACAAAGTAAATGAATACAAGCCCACCATATACTGATTTTCTAACTTAAACATGCATCTAACTACTGATTAATGATGAATCAACACATAAACAAGAACTGAAACAGTCATCCAACAAAAATCATAAAGACAAGAATCATGTAACTAGGAGGGTTCAAGCCCAAGGTATACCTTATGGGACCCACAATCCAGGCCCTACTATGGCTGCAATACCATCTCCTTTCAGCATAAAAGCTGAGCTTATGGCTTGGTAGGATGCTGTTTTAATGTAGAGATGCTAGGTGATGACTTAAGCAATCCAAATCACCCCAATATATCTTCAAAGGAAATAAATAGGATAGACCTTGTGAACCTGCCAAGAAAGAAAAAGGAAATAGGGGTGAACTAATACAAAAGCTATAAGGCTGTAAGCTTGGCTTATTTGTTAAGCCAACTTACAAGCTTATAGCTTATAATATAAAAACTGAACTTTTGAAACTGAATTTTCTCAACTATCCAATCTTGAATACTTTGAAACTTAGACCAAACAAATGAACAACCCTGAAATTCACACACACAAATCCACTTTCACTTCAATGTGTGTGTGGATTTCAGAATAAGAAGAACCTGTTTTCTGAAAATCTATTGAAATGAAAAATGGCTAAAAACCTTTGAATAATAACTTTTGAAACCTTACACTACTTTTTGCAATTAAAATTGAAATATTAAACTAAGAAAACATTAAAATGGAACTCAACTGATGCAATCTTTACTAGAAACACTTTGAATATTCATTAATAGAAAAAGTTTTACATGAGTTGGAACAAAGCTAAATGTCACAGGCGACATAGCTTTTCTAGTACTAAAGGAAGATTCTAGAATTACATAAAAAATAAAAACCCTAATTAGCTAGAATTACATAAAAGCCCCTTGGTCTTGTTTGAGGAATCTTGGTCAACAACAACATGTGATAAGCCAGCTGGTATGATGTGATCTCAGACGTTTAAAACTCCTTAGGGAGCAAGTTTTGTTGCCAGCCGTTCATCTTATCCCATTTTTTGGGTGTTGTGTGAAAAGGACGCAGCAGGGAAGGTCTGATGTAGTCAAATGGGAGTGTTGGGATGGGTTTAAAGGAGTGGGTTATGGTGACAATGACCCAAATTAGCCATCTAGAAGTGATTACACAATAACCCTTTGATTTGGGTTATTTTGTTTTTAGGGTTTATGAGTTTAGGGAAAGCAGCAGGTGAATGTATGATTTAGGGATTAATAAATTTAAAAATCTGTTTGCCACCAAAAATTAGGTTTAATAAATCTGGTTTAAAAATAAAGGGTGAGTGGGGTTTGACGTGTAAGGTTGGGAGGATGAGATTGGCTAGTATGAATAAGTGGGATGAGGTGGGCGTGTTTTGAGTGGCTGGGGAATGTTTCTTGTCTGGACATATTAAGTCCCTCAACTCCCATAATGTGTTCACATTGTAAATAATAGCTAAAATCAGACTCCCTTCTATTTTTAAGTTTTCTTTTTTAGACTTTTGGCATAAAAACTTTTCCAATCTTGTTTTGAAGGACCATAAATGCATTTTATGCATTCTCGAAGGAGTTCTTTTGACAAGTCTTCATTCTTTAAGGATAAATCTTGTATAAATGAATTCTCCAAGGGCCTTTCTTGCCAATTCTTCAAAAATGAGGGACCAAAGTTGACAAATCTTCAAACTTCAAGGGTATTTTTGGAAATTCCATACTTGGGCCCGGTTCTTAGTGCGGCTTCGTTTCCCGTGTTTGTTTTTGCTTCATTCTTGTGATCTTTTGTTGATTTCACGATATTCGTACCTAAAATACACAATGAACAAACACAAGCATATATTTGGGTAATTTGATGATATTTTAAGCTTTTTAAGCCCGATTTGGACGATGAGACTATGTATAATTGCAGTTTCATCAGAGACATTATTTGTATGGTGAATCATGTGACATATTCACCGATCACAAGAGTCTCAAGTACATCTTCACCCAGAAGGAACTGAACATGAGACAGAGGAGATGGTTAGAGCTATTGAAGGAATACGACACCAACATTCAGTACCATCCTGGTAAGGCGAATGTGGTGGCAGATGCTCTAAGCAGAAGGTCGGGTATAATTGATGGCATCTGGATTACAAAGGAGATCATCCGTGACCTAGGGATGACTGATATTGAGTTTTGTGTACGAGGACATTACAGTTACTGGGCTAATCTTAGAGTGGAACCAGAATTACATTCTAGGATCAAGGAAGCTCAAAAGGACGATGGTGAGATTTGGGCTATCATTCAGAACCTTGATCAGCAGACAGAGTTTCGTATTGACAATGACGGTATCTTATGGCAGGGCACTAGACTAGTGGTTCCTGATGACTCTACACTTAGGGAAGCCGTGCTGACTGAAGCTCACAGCTCTCCATTTACTATACATCCTGGTTCTACCAAGATGTACCACGACATCAAGCAACACTTTTGGTAGAGTGGTATGAAGCAGGATGTTGCCACCTTCGTTTCTAAATGTATGATCTGCAAAGAAGTTAAGATCAAACACCAGCGAGCTAGTGGTTTACTACAACCACTAGATATTCCAGCATGGAAGTGGGACAAAATCGCCATGGATTTTGTTACTGGTCTTCCTGTAACTCAGAGGAAGAACGACACTATCTGGGTTATTGTTGATAGGTTGACTAAATCTGCTCATTTTCTGTCGATCCACAAAGAGCATTCGGTCAGCAAATTAGCAGACACTTTTCAGAAGGAGATCATGAGACTGCATGGTACTCCATCAGAAATCATCTCTGACAGAGATCCCCGTTTTACATCGCGTTTCTGGCAGAGTCTGCAGAAAGCTTGGGGCACCAGACTTAAGCTCAGCACTGCCTTTCATCCTCAGACCAACGAACAGTCGGAACGTACCATTTAGATATTGGAGGAAGTGCTGCGGGCGTGTGCTCTAGAGTGGTCAGGAAGTTGGGATGATTATATATTTCTAGTAGAGTTTGCATACAACAACAGCTGGCACGCTAGCATCAAGTATGCTCCTTTTGAGATGTTGTATGGTAGGAAGTGTCGCGCCCTAATCTGCTGGGATCAGGTGGGTGAACGACTACTTGAGGGTCCAGAGATGATTGAGGTGACTAATGAGAAGGTAGTCATCGCCAAGGCGAAGCTTCAGGAAGCTCATGCTCGTCAAAAGAGTTATGCTGATAAACTTCGTAGAGATGTATCTTTCAACTTAGGTGATCACGTTTTTCTCAAGGTATCACCTGCACGAGGAGTTAAACGTTTTGGAATCAGAGGAAGCTCAATCCTCGCTTCATCGGACCGTTCGACATCATAGAACGCGTTGGTGAAGTGTCATATCGTTTAGCGTTACCGCCTTAGCTATCACGCGTTCACAACATGTTCCACGTGTCCTTACTCAAAGGATACAACTATCATCCAGTTCATGTTGTCCAATATCCGCTTGATCAGATTCGAGAGGATCTTTCATATGTCGTAGAACCCGAGAAAGTTCTCGAACAACAAGATCGTGTCATGAGGAGGAAGACGATCCCTTTCGTCAAAATCCTTTGGATGGATCATCCTGAGCGGGAAGCCACTTGGAAGCCACAAGCTAATAACATACAGAACCAGTATAACACATGTAATTCAGACAACGCATACACGTTCCCATTCTTATGTAATATTATCCATCAAGGCGGAGTAGTTTCTTTAGCATTTCCATTAGCTTCTACTGGACTCAAGGTACGGA
Source organism: Glebionis coronaria (assembly GCA_025667525.1). Classification (NCBI taxonomy): domain Eukaryota; kingdom Viridiplantae; phylum Streptophyta; class Magnoliopsida; order Asterales; family Asteraceae; genus Glebionis; species Glebionis coronaria. The sequence goes on along the minus strand of CM046882.1, from coordinate 507,850,474 downwards.
TTTCTCGTCCTTCAGTAAGGACAACTCTTCCTTTATTAGGATTTCCCGTATGCAGCCAACTCTTTTCCCCAGTAGTTACATATTAAATGCTTATGTTTTATTAGTTACCTTAGCCATATAGATGCATGACCAGTTTCACCTAGTTATGGAGGTACCATAACCATAACACTAGAGGCACTAGTGTTATGACTTCACCACGGTGGAGTGATAGCTCGTGGCGTCCTTTTCAGTTATTTGGCCATTATTATATTATTATTATCATGTGGGGCGTATGGGTACATCCTAGGTTCAGTTTCAGTCAGGATTTCATGGTGAATGTGGTGTGTGCCTTGCATCCTTCACAAGGAGTTGATCCCTCCTACCCATTACCAATTAATTACAGGCATCTCCTCTAATTTGCATGACGAGGTCACCCCTCCAAGTATTCATGCACGTTGTTGACCTCATGACTTATATTGGCTTTTGGTATATTTAACTAATACAGTTTTTCATAAGTAACATAAGCTATGTTTTCAGAACTAAAACCAGTAAACATGACATACATCTAGGTTTTTCCCATGACTTATTCATTTCTGCTGCAATTCATTCTTTATAAGCTTTATATGTTATCATTCCTTTATGTCTTTACGTTATGCCATATATCTGTGCACTTAGCGTTATGCTCAGCCATTTTCCATTTCCATGTTCCCAAACGGCAGGTACCCAAGGTCGCAAGTAGGATCTTCAGAGTATGTGCACTCGGATGGAAGCTATCCATCCTCTTTTACCCTATGCATTTATTCCTACTTTTCATACTTTATTTCATTTGGACATTGTTTAGTCCTTTCATTTACAGTACATAATATTTCTTGTGTGTGAGTTACTTAGAAAACCGATGTTTGATTCCGGTATTTCTATTTATGGTCATAAATGTTTAGACATTTCTAACACCCCCAATTTATATTGCGCAGCGGAAATACACAATTGGGTGCTAGACACAAGCATCATCACACAAGGTATATTGAACGACTCAAAATAGAGATGTTTACACATAAAACATGAACAAGAGTTTCATAATAGGTCTAAAACATGATTTCATCCCATAATTGTACTAAAACGAAACCAGAGTAAAGCGTTTAGTCCCCATGGATCTCGACCAACCACCATCAAATTTAGTACATTACACAACATAAAATAAATTGTTCAACAGTAAAGGATAGAAATAGTTATTAGACCAACATTCTTTCAAAAGCCAAGCCACAACCTCCACAGCAAAGCTTCATACTCCATCACTTCCTATTACCTGAAATACATGCTAAAACGAGTTAACAATAATGTTGAGCGAGTCTATAGGTTTATCAAATCACATTTGAACACAAGAAGAAAATCAATCATAATCATTTATAGAATTGTCGTACACACAATCTATATTCAAGGAAATAATAATAATAAACATTGTATTTAAGCTCATGACACCGACCCCTTAACCAAATAGTCACCCACGCCAAATGCCGGCATGACTAGAATAAAACCATTGCCCCTCTAGGGTATCAGTTGCTAGAATACCACATTCTTATTCCCGTAAATTATCATTCCCAGAGGTTACTCAACGTAATGCCCTGGTCTCAGATAGGGTGGTCAACCCAATAGAACTATCATTATAATAAACGGCTATTCCCGACTCACAACATCAAGTCAGAAGATAGTTAACGACTCATGAATTTAGGGTCTTTAGCAACAAGGTACTCAATATAATGTAATCAACTTAGGCAACATTCGGTCCAACAATTACTCATGACTTGTGTTCATTTATTTTCAAATAGCATGTATCCCCCTCGCGGACATAAAACATTTAGTAGCTAGCATGAAAAGCGAGGCTATAGACTCACCTTAGTATAAGAGATCTAGCGAGATGATCATCGATGATAATGGATGCCTTTCAAACACGAGAACCACTGTTGGAAATTTAGTGCAATTGTGGGATCGAGTCATACTTGTAAATGGGTTTGGAGGTACGGAGTGTACACCCATTAAGTCCCTGACCTCCCTGGACTCAATATAGTGGTTGAAAGTTCATCAGTAGGAAGCTGCTTCTAGTTAGGAAGTTGCTCCTGGTGAGGAAGTTGCTCATGGTTAGGAAGTTGCTCCTGGTTAGGAATCTGCTCCTGGTTAGGAATTTGATCTTGGTTAGGACGCTGCTCCTGGTGATGCACAAAGTCTTTGTAACCTCTTTGACCAATCAATGAGGGTTGAATATTGACTTAATGACCAGGTTTATGGTCATGTAACCACTATGGTTTCATGTAGGTAATTATGAGCTTAATTGGCCGATTAATGCTCTTAAATACCATTGACTATGAGTTACATCCTTCTAGGACTAGGATCACTATAAATAGTGATCATATTTGCATGATGAGAAATACAATAAAAAGAAACACTTACACGCACAGAGTTCTTGATTTGTGCCTAAAACAAGAACTAACTCTTGGTTTTATCCCAAGGAGGTATTCGTGTTAACCCAGGCATAGGGTCGAATAATCTTCTTTGGAAAGTGATTACACGACTTCAAGAGATATCCGGTAACCATTCATTGGTACGTAGCTAGGCTATTGATTATCTTCACCCTGTTGGAACGAAGTAAACCCCAACAATCAAAGAAGATTATTTTGTGATAATCAATGGCGGCGGCAATGAAGCATATGGTGGCTAACTTCTCCAAACTGGACAAGTTTGAAGGGGTTGATTTTAGGATATGGCAGAAGAAGATGCACTTTCTTCTTTCTACCATGAACGTGGTGTACGTGCTGACCACTCCCATTCCTGATAGTGGTGATGATGCTACTTTGGAAGAACTGAGGAAAAGGAGCAAATGGGAGAATGATGATTATGTGTGTCGCGGCATAATTCTCAATGGTATGTCTGATTCTTTATTTGATATTTACCAAAATGTTGAATCTGCTAAAGAACTATGGGATTCCTTGGAAGCCAAATATATGGCTGAGGATGCATCAAGTAAGAAGTTCCTTGTGAGTGATTTCACAAATTACAAAATGACTGATTCAAGACAAGTCATGGAACAATACAATGAACTTCTTGGAATACTTGGCAGATTTACACAACATAAAATGAACATGGATGAGACCATTCAGGTCTCGTGTGTCATTGACAAACTACCTCCTTCTTGGAAAGATTTCAAGCACACCTTGAAACATAAGAAGGAGGAATTAACTCTTGTTGAGTTGGGCATTCATTTGCGCATTGAGGAATCCCTCAGGGTGCATGAAAGTGATAAGCCAAAGAGCAACAATGTTGTTGGTTCATCTGTTGTCAATATGGTGGAGCATAACAACTCCACCAGGTACAATGACAACAAGGGCAAACGTAAGCATCATGATAACACCAAAGCTAATCCTAACAAGAAGTCATCAGTGGCTTGTTGGAAGCGTGGGAAACCTGGACACTTCAAAAGGGATTGCAAAGGTGTTAGCATTGGCAACCAAGCTAATGGATCAGGCACAAAAGGTCAGAATATGTTTAATGAATCTCTCCAGATTTATTATGTTACATATGTATCTGAAGCTTATTTTGTGCAGGATGATGATGTTGCGTGGTGGGTTGACTCTGGAGCAACAGTAAATGTGTGTAAAGATAGATGCTGGTTCAAGACTTATGAGTCAATGAGTGATGGATCTATTATTCACATGGGAAATGAGTCAACAGCCCTAGTGCATGGACGTGGTTGTGTAGATCTTAAATTTAGTTCTGGAAAGATTGTTTCTTTGTTTAATGTTTTGCATGTTCCTAATATTAGGAAGAACTTGGTTTCTAGTAGTGTTTTGAATAATTGTGGTTATAAACAAGTGATTGAATCTAATAAATTTGTTTTATCAAAACATGGTGTGTTTATTGGTTTTGGCTATTTGAGTAATCAAATGTTCAGGCTTAATATTGATTCTAGTATAAATGTTGATTCTGTCCTGATGACTACCACTAAACTGAATGATTCATCACTATGGCATGCTAGACTAGGCCATGTCCACTATAAGAGGATGCAAGATATGTCTAAGGATGGGTTAATTCCAGCTTTTGACATGAACACTGATAAGTGTCAGACTTGTATGCTGAACAAAATTACTAAGAAACCATTTCAGGATGTAAAACGTGAAACTACAGTTTTGGAGCTAATCCATAGTGACCTATGTGATTTGCATGCTACTCCCTCATTAGGGAATAAGAAATACTTGGTAACATTTATTGATGATGCTTCTAGGTTTTGCTATGTTTATTTGTTACATACTAAGGATGAAGCATTAGATAAATTTAAAGTATTTAAAACTGAAGTTGAATTACAACAAGGAGTCCAAATCAAAAGATTTAGGACTGATAGGGGAGGTGAGTACATGGATACTTTGTACTTTGAGTCTGTTGGAATCATCCATGAGACAACTGCTCCCTATACTCCACAACAAAATGGTATATGTGAAAGGAAAATAGAGTACTAAAAGAAATGGTTAACTCCATGTTGTCCTACTCAGGACTGAGTCAAGGGTTTTGGGGAGAAGCTATGTTAACAGCTTGCTATTTATTAAATAGGGTTCCTAATAAAAGGAACATGATTACCCCATATGAACTCTGGACTAAAAGGAAACCAAACTTGAACTACCTCAAAGTTTGGGGTTGTAGGGCTGTTGTAAGACTCCCTGATCCAAAGGTGAAAACCTTGGGTGAAAGAGGCATTGAATGCATCTTTGTTGGATATGCTGAGCATTCCAAGGCTTATAGGTTCTATGTTATTGAACCTAATGATTCAGTTTCAATAAACTCAATCATTGAATCAAGGGATGCTAACTTTGATGAGACTAGGTTCTCATCAGTCCCTAGACCAAGCCTTAGGACTCCTACTAGAGCTGAGGACATTGGTGTTTCAGTAGAACTTGAAAGGGTCACTGATGAGGTTGTGGTTCAGCAACCTGAGCCTAAGCTTAGAAGAAGCACAAGGCCTAGGACTCCAAGGAATTTTGGGCCTGAGTTTCAACTATACTTGGTTGAAGGAACAAGGGATGAGGTCTCTGACCAATACTACTATTGCTTTAATGTTGAGGATGATCCCAAAACATTTGATGAAGCAATGAAGTCCCAGGATGTTGCTTTCTGGAAAGAAGCAATCAATGATGAGATGGATTCCATCATGGGCAACAACACTTGGGTGTTGGTTTATCTACCTCCAGGTTTCAATCCACTTGGATGCAAATGGATCTTCAAAAGAAAGATGAAGGTAGATGGAACTATTGAAAAGTTCAAGGCAAGGTTAGTCATTCAAGGCTTTAGACAAAAGTCAGGGATAGACTACTTTGATACTTATGCTCCTGTAGCACGCATAAGTACCATAAGAATGTTGATTGCCTTGGCAAGCATTCACAATCTGATTATTCATCAGATGGATGTGAAGACAGCATTCTTGAATGGTGATTTAGATGAGGAGGTTTATATGAACCAACCTCAAGGTTTCATCATGCCTGGTCATGAAGGTAAGGTGTGTAAACTGATTAAGTCCTTATATGGACTCAAACAGGCACCTAAGTAATGGCATCAAAAGTTTAATGAAGTGGTTTTGTCTAATGGTTATTTACTTAACCAAGCTGACAAATGTGTATATAGCAAATTTGATTAATCTGGTAAATGAGTCATCATTTGCCTATATGTTGATGACATGTTAATCTTTGGTACTGACCAAGTTCAGGTTGATTTAACCAAAGAGTTTTTGTCATCAAGGTTCTCTATGAAAGAAATGGGGAAGGCTGATGTTATCCTTGGCATAAGGATTAAACATGAAAGTGATGGTATTGTAAATTCTCAGTCTCATTATATTGAGAAGGTCCTGAAGAAATTCAATCACTTTGATTGTACTCCAGTGAGTACACCTATGGATACAAGTGAGAAACTAATGCCTAACAATGGTCAGGCTGTCTCCCAGCTTGAGTATTCTAGGGTGATTGGTTGCTTGATGTATGCCATGACTAGTACTAGGCCTGATATTGCTTTTGCAGTGGGTAAACTGAGTAGGTACACTAGTAATCCTAGTACTCAGCATTGGCAAGCAATTCAGAGGGTACTAAAGTATTTGAAAGGAACAATAGATTATTGTTTGTCATATACTGGATATCCTTTAGTGTTGGAAGGTTACACAGATGCAAGTTGGATCAGCAATACTGAGGATAATTCATCCACAAGTGGCTGGGTATTCCTTCTTGGTGGTGGTGCAATTTCTTAGGCATCCAAGAAGCAAACTTACATTACTGGTTCAACAATGGAATCTGAATTTGTGGCTCTAGCAGCTGCTGGTAAAGAGGCTGAATGGTTGAGAAACTTGCTTCTTGAGATTCCATTGTGGGTCAAACCTATGGCACCCATATCTATCCGTTGTGATAGTGCAACTACATTGGCTAAGGCTTATAGCCAAATGTACAATGGTAAGTCTAGACACTTAGGTGTTAGACATAGCATGATTCGTGAGCTAATCATGAATGGGGTGATATCAATAGAGTTTGTGAGGTCTCAACAAAACTTAGCTGATCACTTGACGAAGGGATTGGCTAGTGACTTGGTTATAAAGTCTGCTAAAGGCATGGGTTTAAAGTCCAAACTAGTCACTGAATGCTAGGACACCCAACTCCCTCCTGAGGAAACTTGGGAGCTGAGTTCAATGTGGAAAGCTGAACATTCAGGGGACTGAAGCACATGTATATCATCTCAAGGATGTGCTTGTACCTGCTGAAAGGAGGATGAAGTTATAAACTTCTTAATGGTTAATTTCTTTGAAAAAGTGCTTAAGCAGGAGCATGAACTAAAGAGGAACCACCTATGTAAATGTTGAGGTTTCGCCGCCTCAAGGAGCATGGACTTTGGCTCTTACAACATTTATGAATTGGATATGGACACATGGCTTGTATGGTGTCAGGAGCGTTTTAAGTGTTTGAAAACTTGTGTGTATTTTATCTTCAGGTATTCAAAGTAGTTGAAGGGTTCAATTCTTAGAACACCCTGATTCTCGAATATTTGAAGTGATGTACTAATATGGAAATTCAATCCTCAGGACATTTCATTTATGCACTGGTTTTGTTAAAGTTGATTTTCATGCAAAAGGAATTGTACTAAATTGGGGAGGATTGTTGGAAATTTAGTGCAATTGTGGGATCGAGTCATACTTGTAAATGGGTTTGGAGGTACGGAGTGTACACCCAGTAAGTCTCTGACCTCCCTGGACTCAATATAGTGGTTGAAAGTTCATCAGTAGGAAGCTGATTCTAGTTAGGAAGTTGCTCCTGGTGAGGAAGTTGCTCCTGGTTAGGAAGTTGCTCCTGGTTAGGAATCTACTCCTGGTTAGAAAGTTGCTCCTGGTTAGGACGTTGCTCCTGGTGATGCACAAAGTCTTTGTAACCTCTTTGACCAATCAATGAGGGTTGAATATTGACTTAATGACCAGGTTTATGGTCATGTAACCACTATGGTTTCATGTAGGTAATTATGAGCTTAATTGGTCGATTAATGCTCTTAAATACCATTGACTATGAGTTACATCCTTCTAGGAATAGGATCACTATAAATAGTGATCATATTTGCATGATGAGAAATACAATAACAAGAAACACTTACACGTACAGAGTTCTTGATTTGTGCCTAAAACAAGAACTAACTCTTGATTTTATCCCAAGGAGGTATTTGTGTTAACCCAGGCATAGGGTCGAATAATCTTCTTTGGAAAGTGATTACACGACTTCAAGAGATATCCGGTAACCATTCATTGGTACGTAGTTAGGCTATTAATTATCTTCACCCTGTTGGAACGAAGTAAACCCCAACAACCACTACCTATCAAATAAGGCGTGTTCATTAATAAAGACTCGAGAAATAAATCATACATAGCAACATCAAACTCAAACTCATAAAGTCACGATAAACTCGAGAGAAACCGATATAAATAACTTCATTATACTCTACTACACATTTACTTTACCATTTTACACTTTTAACAAAGTCCGCCGGCACATACTACATGTACTAGCTTATTTACCCCTTTTAAACTCGTCAAACGTTTATGAAACGACTCGATAAACTAACTTACTATATATAGGAAGTCCTCCTACAAGTTTATCAAATGAAATTATTTTTAAAGTCCTTTACCCGACTCATCTTCAAACTACAAAATCCGGACAGATTTACGTTAATTTTTCATACAACCGTCTTAACTTCTTTAAACGACTCCGTTTACAAAACCGACACTCGGGTTTTAAAGTAAACTCACCCTCTAAGATTTACACCTTATTATCAGTAGGTTACACATTTCAAAACTTCAATTTATAGTCCCCGAGATTCGATCCAAATATCGACAATAACTATATGTAGTGTCGATACTCGTCTCCCGGTACACGAATAATCAAAACATCATAACTTCGCGCTCGTTTGGAGCTATAAGCTCTACTTTATATCAAATCGAAGGTAATAAAATTATATACAACCCTAGGCTATAAGTTAATCCATTTTCAAAACATAAAAATCCCGAATTTATAGTTTACTTACTGTTATAAAATGACTATTAAAAACTTGTACAAAATCACATTTTTGATCAAAACCAACCATGAAAATGATCATCCCCATACCCTAACATCAACATATATCAACCATAACATTCAAATCATTATAAAAATTAAAACCATTAGATCAAAATCAAGTTTTTAACAAAATTCTTGCAAGAATCATCATTGATCATGCTAAAAACACCATGCATGATCATGGCTTTCACCTACCAACATGAAAAAAATAAAAAGCCTTGCATGTATGATTTTCTTACACTAAAATGATTCTTGATCAATTCTAAGATAGATACTTTGATTAGTTTTACTCAATTCATGATTAAAGTGGAGCAAAATTTGAAAATGTATGGTTTTGTGGTGATGGGTGAAGTCACGGCTAAAGAGAGAAGAGAAGGAGAGATGATATTTTTTTTAAGTGGAGAGTATGATGTGTGTGTTTAATTTTTGACTTATATATAGTGCTTGAGGGACCTTGGTTGTAATTTTGCAATAGTTGTGGTTCAAAATGAAAATAGTTAGCTAAAAAAGCGGGAAATAAGTATTAGTCAATTTTGAAATATTTACGGGGCTCGGGTTTCATAAAGATACTTTTAAAAATTTAAAACGTACCTAAAATATAATAATATCGACTCCCGACTCGACTTAACACGTCATTTAAAATAAAACATCAAAAACGACAAAAACCGAACAACCGACAATAAGACGTAAAATATTTGGCATCCATCGACATCACGCTTGCTAATACTCCTTATACTTATTAAATATTAAATATAAACCTTCCAACATCGGTTTAAACTTAAACCTCCAAAGATAAATATCGTTCAAACTCATCCAAAAATTTCAAAAATAATCATAAAATAAGATTAAATGACCTCGGTTTTGGGTTGTCACATCCCCCCCCTTCTTAAAAGAAGCAACGTCCGTGACGCTTAATCCTTCCTAAACAAATGAGGATACTTGTCCTTAAAGAAATCCTCACGTTCCCACGTAAACTCTGGCCCACGTCTAGAGTTCCATCTCACTTTCACAATCGGAATTCTACTATGTTTCAACTTCTTAACTTCCCTATCCATTATCTCTACAGGTTCCTCTATAAAATGCAACTTATCATCAAGTTGAATCTCCTCCAATGGAATCACCACATCCCTTTCAGCTAACACTTCATCAAATTAGACACATGAAAAGTATTATGAATAGCCTTAAGCTCATCAGGCAACTCTAACTTATAAGCCACCAATCCAATCCTTTGGATAATATTAAATGGTCCAATATATCTCGGGCTCAACATTCCTCTCTTTCCAAAACAAATTACTCCTTTCCATGGAGATACCTTCAGCATAACCATGTCTCCTACTTCAAACTCCAACGGTTTCCTTCGGTTATCAGCATAACTCTTTTGTCTACTTCTGGCAGATAACAAGCGCTTCTTAATTTGCACAATCTTTTTAGTCGTCTCAAATATCATTTCAGGTCCAGTCAATTGACTTTCTCCTACTTCACTCCAACACACTGGTGATCTACACTTACGTCCATACAAAGTTTCAAATGGAGCGGCTTTAATACTAGCATGATAACTGTTATTGTACGAAAATTCAACCAATGGCAAATGCTTATCCCAACCATTTCCAAAATCAATCACACATGCACGAAGCATATCCTCTAACGTTTGAATCGTTCACTTTGTCCATCAGTTTCTGGATGATATGTTGTACTTAAACATAACTCCGTTACCATCGCTTTCTGCAAAGACTTCCAAAATTCTGAAGTAAACCTACTATCACGATCAGAAATTATCGACAAAGGCACACCATGTCGACAAACAATCTCTTTTACATACACTGTTGTTAACCTCTCCATACTATCCGTCTTCTTCATTGGCAAAAAGTGAGCAGACTTAGTCAATCTATCTACAATCACCCATATCATATCACAACCACTTGTAGTCCTTGGCAAACCTGTCACAAAATCCATAGTAATCTTCTCCCATTTCCACTCAGGAATCTCAGGTTGCACTAATAATCCAGACGGTTTCTTATGTTCAGCCTTCACTTTCGCACAAGTTAAACACTTATTAACATACTTTGTTATATATGCCTTCATATTCGGCCACCAATAAACTTTCTTAAGATCTTGATACATCTTGTCCGATCCAGGATGTATTGAATACTTTGACTTATAAGATTCATTCATCACCAAATCTCGCACTCCTAAAGAACCTTCCTCAGACGGACACAACGGTAACCAAATCCTATTCTCAAAATACCTCAATCCATTTGACCTTTCAAACAAAGGTTTCAACATTCTACCCAAATTTTCTGCCTCGAAATTCTCTTCCTTCAAACCATTAGCTTGGGCTTTCAATATCGTTTCTGTCAAATCAACACTTTCCATCATTGTCAAATCTCTAACTCTTATAGACTTATCTCTTTCTTTTCTACTAAGTGCATCAGCTACCACATTCGCTTTACCAGGATGGTAACGAATCTCGCAGTCATAATCACTCAGCAACTCAACCCATCTCCTTTGCCTCATATTTAATTCCTTTTAATCCAAAATATATTGCAAACTCTTATGATCAGTGAAAACCACACACCTGGTTCCATACAAGTAGTGTCTCCACAGCTTCAATGCAAAAATCACAACCCCAAGTTCTAAATCATGTGTAGTGTAATTCTCTTCATGCTTCCTTAATTGTCTTTATGCATATGCTATTACTTTCTCCCTTTGCATCAATACAACTCCAAATCCTTTATGAGACGCGTCACAGTACACTACAAAATCCTCAGATCCTTCTGGCAAAGACAATATCGGCGCAGAACACAACTTATCCTTCAACGTACTAAATGCAGATTCCTCTTCCAATCCCCATTCAAACACTCGATTCTTTTCCGTAAGCTTAGTCAACGGCTTAGCAATTAGCGAAAACATCTCGATAAACCTTCTATAATACCCAGCTAAACCAAGAAATTGGCGAACTTCAGTCGGCGTCGTCGGCACTGACCAATCCTTAATTGCCTCAATCTTAGCAGGATCCACACGAACACCTTCACTATCAATCACGTGCCCCCAGAAATTGCACTGATTTCAACCAAAATTAACATTTAGAGAATTTCGCATACAACTTCTCTTTCTTCAACAATTCTAAAATTATCCTCAAATGCTTCTCATGTTCCTCTTCACTCTTGGAGTAAATGAGAATATCATCAATGAATACGATAACAAACTCATCCAAATACGGCTTGCATACACGATTCATCAAATCCATGAATACAGCAGGCGCATTCGTTAACCCGAAAGGCATCACTTAAAATTCAAAATGTCCATATCGAGTACGGAAAGTTGTTATAGGGATATCTTCTTCCCTAACTCTCAGTTGATGATACCCATACCTCAAATCGATCTTTGAGTATACACATGACCCTTGCAACTGATCAAACAAATCATCAATCCTCGGCAGTGGATACCGATTCTTGACAGTTAATTTGTTAAGCTCTCTATAATCAATACACATTCTAAAAAGCCATCTTTCTTTCTAACAAACAAAACAGGAGCACCCCATGGCGACGAACTTGGTCTAATAAATCCCTTATCCATCAATTCCTTCAATTAATCAGATAATTCTTTCATCTCAGATGGAGCTAAACAATACAGTGCACGAGTAACTGGCACAGCTCCCGGCACTAAATCAATACAAAACTCCACTTCTCGATGCGGCGATAATCCTGGCAAATCTTCAGGGTAAACCTCAGGATACTCTCTAATCACAGGCACATCCTCCAATTTCCTTTCATTCACACCATCATTACTTATCTGTGCAAGAAACACATCACAACCTGCTTCTATATACCTCATCATCTTTAAACAAGAAACAACTCTCAAACGAGAAGTACATTCATTTCCTTTCACAGTCAATACCCTATTCCTTAGCGGTATCTGAACTAATCTTTCTCCACAAACAATCACTGCACCATTACCAACTAAACAGTCCATCCAACAATCACGTCAAAAGATTCTAATTCTATGGGCATCGAATCAATACTAAACACATAATTACCTAACTTCAAGGAACAACCTTTCAGTATAGAACTAGTGCTTACAACCTTACCATCAGCTAACTCCACCTTATATCTGGTTGTCAATCTCACTGGTTCTCTATCCAATAGCTAACTGAATCTAACATCTACGAAACTTCTATCGGATCCAGAATCAAATAACACACTAGCATAACAAGCATCAAGTAAAAATGTACCAGTCACCACATTCGGCCCTTGAGGTTTGTTAGCATCTCCCACGACTTAGGCTGGAGCAGCAATCCCAGCAACAACATTGCCTCCCTGTCGTATGCCAACCCTCGGACAGTTCCTTTGCTTATGTCCACGGCCTCCACATCCAGAACAGTTAACTACTTTAACAACATTGGATCTAGTGGCCACACCCTTGTTTCTACAATCTGCCATCTTATGTCCGGCCTTCCCACACTTGTTGCAAGCAGGTGAACAATTCCCAACATGATACAGATTACACCGACCATACTTTGGATTCACCTTGTTACCTTGATTTCCTGTGGCAGCACGAACACCATCATTCCTTCTCAAATTATATTGTTGATTCCTATTCGGTCCTTGGTTATTGTTATTATGATAACCACCTCGATTCTGCCCTTGATTTGAGTGTGCAGCTTCCCACTTTCTCTTATTCCCCTCAGCAATAGTATCCTTTCGATCCTGCAGCTTTACATCCATTAAAGCATGAGCCATCTGAACAGCTTCATCAAATGACTTGGGTTTTGACGAAGTAATCTCTCCCTTGATATTACTAGATAAACCTCTAATATACTGCTTCATCTTCTTACGGTCATCAGTAAAAGCACCAGGACATAACAAACATAAATCAGAAAATCTCATTGTATAAGCTACAATATCATTATTTCTCAGCACCAAATGTCTCAATTCATCTTCCAACTGACCTAACTCTTCCTCAGGAAAAAACTTAGCAATTAACAGTCCCTTGGTCACAGTCCATGTTCTAGCATTAGCTTCAACTAAACCCACAGTAGCTACCTGACTATTCCACCAACTCAATGCTTCATCCTGAAAAGGAGCTGCAGCAAATTTCACCTTACTAGCTTCTGAACATCCACTGATTTCAAAAGTAATTTCAATCTTCTCAATCCACCTCCTTAATTCCAAAGCACCACCAGTACCACGAAATTGGGTAGGTCCACATTTCATGAAACTAGCATAAGAACATTGCTTCTGAACCTGCTGAACAACAGCATTACCTCCAACTTGTCCCGTAGCATTTCCTCCCGCTTGTTCTTCAGTATTACCTCCAATTGGATTTTCAACATTCCCTCCAACCTGACCAGCAGCATTCCTATTCTCAGTCTCTTGGTTCCTCGCAGCACGTTCAGCTTCCAGAGCTCTAGCAATAGCTTGCTCAATCATGGTATTAATAGTAGCAATCATCAATTTAGGCGGCATGTTTTTAGGAAACTAACCAAACAATAATTTAGTAAAGTCAGAAAAATGCCTCCCAACTCCTTCCTGTGTAACCATAAAAGAAAAAGAACAAGTAAGTATTCATATCAAGATAAGAAGAAGGATTTCTCTATCAAGATGTAACATGGATACTACATGCACCAACAACACAATTCACAATGAATCATTAACCAATTAAAAAAAGAACTAATAAGACAAATCATAAGTCATGAAGGTAATTTGGATTGCATTGGAAAATTTCCACAAAATTATGACAAGTAATGTCACTACAACCCTTCATCACGTCAAACTTAAAGTCATTTAGTTTCATCATAAACTACAGTACGAGTCTACATAAGTTCTATTACAACAAGGCTAATAAAAACAACATAAAAGAACTAAACATCAGATCCCCGCAGCTTCTTGTACAGCGGCTCATCATCACTGCTGTTATCATCATCCTCATAATCTTCTTCCACTTTTTCCTTTCCCTTTCGACTACCTCATTCACTTGGCTTCACCAACACTTAAGCTTCAACCTGACTCGGCACATCACGAATCACTATACCTCGACTAGGAAAAGATCTCATAGGCAGACCCCATGCATCCAACCTTGCATTCCTTTCTTGCTCCTCACGAAACCTTTCAACTTGCCTACTCAAATTCAACACCATAGATCTTAATCTAACAACTTCATCCATTTCGCTTGCTCTAACAAACTCTGATCTCCTCACACCACTAACAAACCTGTCAAACCTTTTTCTCATTCTGCTCAAACCTCCTAATCATACGGATTTCAACCAAATACCTTTCAAACAAAGACCCATCAAACTTCTTAAGAAACCAGAAAATATCATCATAAGACCTAGGACCTAGACAATAAACCTTAGATATGCCATCATGAATAGATCGAGCACTAGCAGCACCACTCGACTCAACATGAACATCACCCATAGCATATGCAATCCCAGGCAAACTGCTAATATAAGCATCACAAGTAGGCGTCGAAGAACAAACAACAGGTCGCTGACAGTCTGGTGTGGAGTCCTATTGATCGTTCGACTCAATGGTTATGAACCATTATATCTAGGATGATCATCATTCATATGATAACATAGCGGAAAAGAACAATGATCATGACAAGGTGTTTAGGCACAAAGAACAAGAATTAAAACAAATGGGATGTTCATTATATTAATAACAAACATCCACTAGACGTGTATACATTGAATCCCACGTCTAGTGCGACACACACTTTAGGTTTACATTGTGAATGAATGATATGATATAAAAACCTACGTCTATGTTTTCTTTATATACTAGAAAACATAGCTTACAAAGAAAGCTAAAGTAATAAAAAGACTCCAACGGCTTGTTCTTTTGCAACTTGTACTTTTTAGCCCTTGTCTTCTTATTTTGTTGTGTTTTGACTTATCAACTTAATAATTGGACCCAACAATCTTCCCCTAGTTGATGATGTCAAAACACTTCTCTTAAGCATGAATCCTTTGTATGTAGTACATGATCTCCAAGACGCTTCCCCTTAAGTATAGCACATATTCTTCCCCTTTTTGACACATCAATAGGGAATATGTGAAAGTATGCAATCTTGTAGATTCTCCAAAAGTAGCTCTATATAATGATCCTGAAGAAAAATAAATAAAGTAGTCTTGATGTTGAAGTAGAATACCACAAACCTATGTTCCATGTCTTGTTTATCCATGTGATGAAGAACTTATACCAGATTGAAAAATATAAGTAGACCTCGATCCCTTGTCAATATTCTCATCCTATGTGAGACACTGAGCACGATAATGTAACTCCTTCAAGTGTTTATGACAAGTCTTCATCACCAACTATGTAAGCACGAACAAGTTACCTTTAAAGTCAGTGGCTGGAAGTGCATGACTTTAAGATATGATAGAACACAAACTCACGAAAATCTTCTTCAATCATCAAACGTACCAAAAGAATTCTTCCCCTTAAGCTAACACTTCTTCATGACGATTTTAATGGAATCACATCTTCATACCATATGTAAAAGCCAGCTAAGGATAACTCTTACATAGTTTAAATATCCATCAAATTCCCACAAATAATTGCTAACTTACTTTAAAATCATTATTCCTTTTAAAAATATCCGAGCCATAAATATCATAATGATATTCTGAATTAAACGGAGATTCCATGTACCTTTTGTGTGTGTAATCCTCCTTTTTGTGTGCTTAAAACGTACTAGTTTTCTCAAACAGCAGCTATCCATGTGTTGTCCAATATCTCTTCTGTCCAATATCTTGGTCAGATGTATTGTCCGATATCTGACAATACGTATCAGCGTTGAAGCTCATATATCGGACGACACTGTCAACCTATCAGCGTTGACTTATTCCTTGTCAGCGTCGAAACCCCTCCTGTCAGCGCTTGAATTACACACGTCAGCGCCAACCTATAATCCTGTCAGCGTTCATTCTTTTCAGCGTCAAAACTTTGTCAACGTTGCTCCAAGATTTTTGACAACGTCAAAATTAAGTCCCATCAGCGTTGACCTACGTGAATTACTTAAAACAATAAACCACGTCCGTGACACATGATTGCCTTAAACTTTGCCGTGTGAACACACAAAGTTATAACCAATCATAACATGTTTACTGTGTGAACACAATAAACCTTCACCAATTAGAATGAGGACTCACGGGAGTATAATGCACCAGCATGTAGAAAATCAAAATTTATAACGAATATTAGGGTTTTCTATTTGGCCGTGTAAATGCAACTCTCTTCAACCAATAAGCATCTAGCAATCGTGTGAATGCATTCTATGGCCGTGTGAACGCATGTAAATCCACCAATGAAAGAGCTAGTATCGTATGAACTAAAGCTTTCTACCAATGGGAACAAGACGTCACTTGCTTCTGTGTGAACACACTCCTTCTTACGATGGGGACCAGCAAACACAATATTTAACAAAAGTAGAATGTAACGAGATCTTCACACATACTTTTGTACTTCAATTTGTTTTTCCACGTCATGATTTCCTTTTAAACAGAAACACCAAACGTGATCACTTGCTTTGCACAGCCCTCGATCAAATAGCAGCCAACCAAACATAATCTTGGATCTAGGGTTTATAAAGTTTAAACATCAAAACCCTAATTAGGGTTTGTAAATTAACCATAGACCTTGAATTAACAGCCACGAACATCAATTCTTCCTGCTTTTAAGTAGATCTAGGGTTTGAAGAACCCTAGTTCATGATTTCATGTGAAAGCAGAAAAACTGAAAATCTGCCATCAGCCAACTTCGACGCTTAATAACTTTTGCCTGGGGATAAAACTCGACAATCCCTCCGGTGGATGTTTAGATCTATGTATGTAGAACACACATCTAAAATTTCGTGACGATCCAACGGTTAGATCAAAAGTTATGACCTTCTGAATACTGCTGCGCACACAAAAACGTCCAGAAAAACCATAGACGGATTTTTCTTTTCTTCACCATACACGAACACCTCGTCGGACCTAGATATCATGAGCCTTAGGCTCTGATACCAATTGTGGAGTCCTATTGATCGTTCGACTCAATGGTTATGAACCATTATATCTAGGATGATCATCATTCATATGATAACATAGCGGAAAAGAACAATGATCATGACAAGGTGTTTAGGCACAAAGAACAAGAATTAAAACAAATGGGATGTTCATTATATTAATAACAAACATCCACTAGACGTGTATACATTGAATCCCACGTCTAGTGCGACACACACTTTAGGTTTACATTGTGAATGAATGATATGATATAAAAACCTACGTCTATGTTTTCTTTATATACTAGAAAACATAGCTTACAAAGAAAGCTAAAGTAATAAAAAGACTCCAACGGCTTGTTCTTTTGCAACTTGTACTTTTTAGCCCTTGTCTTCTTATTTTGTTGTGTTTTGACTTATCAACTTAATAATTGGACCCAACATCTGGAACAGTCTGTGGCACAACATTAACCCTTGGAACATAACTACCTTGTATCAATTCAGGCTCGGTCTGACCAACTGCAGTAGGTGGAATCCCATCATCTAAATACTCAAAAGGCTCATCATCGTCACTAGCACCAAAGTTATCTACTTCCTCACCGTCCAATACATTAGTCATATCAATCCATCCATCCCCACGAGGTAAACCAGTCATTTTCTACAATTATAAGGGTTCAAGGATACTTAAGGTCATTGTAAATAAAATAAAAATTAGTATGCAATGCTTATGCAATTGTCATACGTAATCCATGCTATGCAACACAATGCAAATGATGTTTATGCAATGCTCGCAAAAAAAATATGATACTGACAAGCACTCAACGTACATTCAATAATTCCAATACAATATCGTAGTATTTACTTAATAAATACTCGGGAAATCATTTCAGTTATGAGGGATACATCTATAAGGCAAAACAAAACTAAAAGTGATTGATGAGACTGCTTTTATACATAGTCTCATCATCCAAATCGGGCTTAAAATGCATAAAATATCATTAAAACTGCCAAATATATGCTCGTGTTTGTTACTTGTGTATTTTAGGTACGGATATTGAGGAAATGACAAAAAGATCACAAGAATCAATAAAAAACAAACACGGGAAACGAAGTCGCACAATGAACCGGACCCAAATCTGGAATTTCCAAAATGGACCTTAAAGAATTGAAGATTGGCAACATTGGTCCCTCATTTTTGAAGACTTGGCAATTTATACCCTTGCAAATCTCATTTATTGCATTGGGGTCCCTAAATTATCAAGATGTTACAAGAACAGCCCTTGAAGAATGAAGAAAGTACAAAAGAAGCCCTTGGAAAAAGTTTGTAAACAAGTTGTGCCAAAAATGACAACTTTGGCATAGTTGTTATAAGTATAAAGGGGCGTTGATAGCTATTTGTTACAACATAAAGAGGACAAGAAACTTGGGGGACTTAAACTGCCAAGACACCTAAACTCCTCCCATCCAATCATCCATCCACATCATCCCACTCCACCAATCACTCCTCACCACCTCACTTCCCCATCCCAGTCACCCTTCCACTCACGGTTTATTTATTTAACCTGGGTCAAACCCCAGTCAACCATCCTTAATTTCCCTCTAAACACAACATTTGAAAAAACAAATACCCAAAATGGATTAAACCCCATCTGCTTATTTCCCCCAAACCCATAAACCCTAATCTCTCATTTCATCAAATCAAAGGGTTTTACCCTTAAACTCTCCAGAACCATAATTAAACTCACCCTAATCTTATCCCAACTCCCAAAAACCCATCACCCTCAAAATGGAACCCACCCCAATGGTCCCCTGCTACTCCAAGACAAACATGGACAGCCTATCAACGCTCCAAAACGATTTCTTCTTCCCAAAGATTTCAACCAACGTCCAAGATCATTTTTTGACAACTTGCTACATCAACATCATCACATGAAGCAAATTTTGACCAAATTTCAAAATCTTCCAAGGGCATTTAGGGCATTTTAGTTGCTAGGGTTTTATTGATTCTAGATAGTTCTTTTGAGTAGTATATAATGAGATGCATGTATCTCATTTATCTTGTTCCAAATTTTTTTTCAAAGTCTATGTAATTCCTTTTTATATTAATCAAATGTTGGTATTTTCTGGTTATGAAATTGTAATTCCTTTTTAATTAGTTTTAAAAGTTGGTAGAGGCTTGTGATAAAAAATCTGAGTTCCATTTAAACTTATTCAAACACTTTGTGTTTGAATTTTCAGAAAAAAGGGTTTCTGAAATTGGGAAATTTTTGGTGGAAATTCGTTTCAAGATTTGGTTTTCAGGATTTCAAGTTAGTTTGTTTAAGTGTTTTCAAAGGAAAAATATTTGAGAAAAGTTTTTGAAGGTTTGAAAATTTTGAGAAATCAGAAAGTTGGATTTTTGTTGTTTGTTCATTTGATTTTGGCAGGTTTCAGGAAGAAGCTTGATTTGCCCAAGGCTCAGCACATGCCCGGGCCTGTTTGGAGGTGGTTAAGCAACCACTGAGGGACCTGGATGTAGGTCCCTCTAGGTAGCATCCCCATTTCATTTGTCAGTTTTCAGTTTTGTATGATTTGGTTTGATCTTGTTAGTTGTTGATGTTATATGGTTTGATTGTGTTCATTCTAGGTTTTTATGCAAGTTTAGAATGATTAGGATCAATTTGGTTTGATATTGTTTAGATTTGCTTGAAAAGTTGATTTTTAGTTTTTTAAAAGGGTGTTTAGATAAGGGTTTAAGTAGGGTTTAATGGTTTAAATTTAGCCTAAAACCTGTTTAAACACATTTCTTTGGTGGTTGTTAGGTAATACATGTAATTAGGTTTAAGTTTGGAAAGGTTTAAAAGCAATTTGCAAGTCAAAAATTTGGAAAATATAGCTAAAAACAGTAAGCCTTTGTTGTGACTGATTTTTGTGGAGTTTGTGCATCAAAGCTTGAAATCTGCTAGATTCTAGGGATAAGAAGGATTGTGTATCATTTCTTTGTCATTTGGTAGAATTGTATGCAAGTAATGAGCTTTTAAAATCCATTTTTGTGCTAGTAATTTGGTCATCTATTCATCAGTCCTACATAGCCTTTATCAGTAACTTTTTGGTGTGATTTTGTGCTTGATTGTGTGTACAACTTGCTTGTTTTGTGTTTATCTTGACTCCCTATACTCAACTGAGTATAGGGGTGCCCATTTATCCATCAAACAACACCACAAATCATTAAACAAGTCCTCTTGTTTAATTCTGCACAAGTGAAGAATACACTTTGTGTTCATCAGTTTCTATTCATATCTGGGCACGTTTTTACTTTCTAAGGCTTTGAAATCTTGCCTTCTGTTTTTTTGATTTGTGTTTTTGAGTGAGTTAAGTTACTGGTTTTGTTTTTAAAGTTTAAAAAGAAAAAAAATATATAAAAAGTAAAAAGGACGTGGCCAGGACTCGAACCTGCGCCACTCCTCCCAAACACAAACGACTTAACCAGCGTGCCCTAGGGTCTTTGACTGCTAAGTATTCAAATCAAATTGTATTTAAAGGGTTTGTGTTTTGGCTTTTCATATTTAAGCCGTAGCTTAATAAGCTTATTTAAGCTTATTATATAAGCTTTTCGGCCAGTTTTCATTTTTCTCTTGTTTGTCACATAGTTTAAGACTTTTCTGGCTAAAGTTTGAATTTTTCTCTTTCTTTATATATTTTTTATCATTTTTTATTTACCCGTTTTTATTTAATTAGTTTAAAAATAGGAAAAAGCATTTTAAAAATCCAAAAAAATAGTTTTTAGGTTTTATTAAAGTATTTTGAGGTTTACAGCTAAGAAAGTTTTCTAAAAGTCTTATTTTTGATTTTATAGGATTTTAGGTTTTTTTACCAACTTTAAAATTTAATATAAAATTATTAATTAGGTTTTAGAAACTTTTAATTTCATTTTTGTCTTAATTACAATATTTTAGATTTTTGGTAATTTTTTAGAATTTTCTTATGAACTTTGAATTTTTTTGAATATTTTAATATTATTTTATTATTAAAAATTGAAGTTTGATTTTTTTAGGTTTTTACATCTTTCCTAGGTTAAACACACTTAATTAGGAGTTTTGTCACTTTCCAAATATTTTTAGGACTTTTCAATTATTTTCTAGAATTAATTTAAGTTTTAATTGATTTTAATAGTTTTTAAGTGTTTAAAAATAGTTTTATTTGGTTTTAAAATTTAAAAAAAATACTTTTTAGCTTCATTAGTTCATTTTTGAGGTTTACAAACTTTAAAATCTTGTTTGGGACTTTTTAATAATTAATTGTGATTTTTAGGGCTTTTATTAGCATTAAAAAGTCATTATCTAATTAATTAAAAGGTTTTAGCAAGTTTGGGTTTTTTGTAAACTCTTAGAATTTTATTGTGGATTTTTAGTAATTTTTAGGTTAAAATTTTAATTTTTGCACTATTTACGGTTTTACGTGTTCGCCTTTTTCGTCTTAGTTTAATCCGTTTTTGTAACCGTCTTTTCTTTCTTATTTATCTTTTCTTTTCTTCTCAATAAAATCACAATCAAAATCAATTCATTACATAACACACGTGTCTCCTCGAGAATGAACTTGAACTTTCTTAAGGGTCATTAGTGCTCGGTTTTCCTAAACCGACACTTAATACTTGCCGCTTTTACGTACCTTTTCCTAATGGTCGTATTTTACTACTACCATTTTGTCGCTGCTGCCGGGGAGGCTTGTTGTGTTTTGGTTGAACAATTGTTGTTTTTTTTATATAGCCATAATTAGTATTTGTATTAGTAGCACTCTACTAATACGTATTATCGTTTTTCGGTTTTTGTGTGAATATTATTAATATATTGTATACGTAGAACAATAAATTCACAAGTACTCCAAATATGTGAGAAATCACAACCTTGACTTGGGAGGTCATTACCCAATCATTGTATTCGAATCTCAAACCAAAGAAAAAAGGCAAAAATAGATAAATACTTTCGTGAAGCTCGATTTTGAAAATACAAACTATAAGGTGGGTATAAGGCGGTTGTATTTCACGACCTAAAGGAAAAAGGCTCTTAAGTGCTTCGCGCCGCCTCGTTTCCTCCGCTTGCTTGTGCGTATTTGATTTTGAGAGTGAATCGAGGGTTTTGCCGCCCAAAGTATTATTACATATCATATATATTTTCTTGGTTTCTATTGATTAAACCCTCTTGAACGATTTGGTGTTCCACCATCGTTCTAAAGTCATCGAAGGCGTTCACTTCACGTGATAGTTTTCATTCCTTGAGGCTTCTTTAATCGATAGATTTGATTAAGGAGGAGATTTGTAGATTTTTGTCTACTTAATACATTCACCAATTTCCAAAAAAGTTAATACCATCAAAAACCACAAAAAAAATGAAAAATACAAAACACCAAAAAGAATCTTCTTTGCTCGTCTCCTCGTTGTACGTGACGTTTATGCTAACTCGTAATCAAGCAAAACGTGCACGTAGACGAAAGAACAAAACTCCCACTCCAACTCATTCTAGTGAGGAGTCTCCTATTGACGAACCCATTGTACGAGAAGCACCAACCATGGCGAATCGAACTATGATGGAGTTACTTCAAGCACCCACCGAGGGTTATGGAGAAGCTATTGTGATTCCCGCTATCCTTGCGGAGAATTTTGAGCTGAAAACGGGTTTGTTGTCGATGATCCAAAACAACAAATTCCGTGGTGATGAGAAGGACAATCCCCACAACCATATCCGCCAATTCAATCGTCTTACCGCTACTTGCAAATTTAAGGATGTCTCGAATGACTCGATTAAGATGATGCTTTTTCCGTATTCCTTAGCGGGGCCCGCTAAAATTTGGTTAGAGAAAGAGCCACCCAATTCTATATTGACGTGGAAGGATCTCGTTTCTAAGTTCGTGAACCAATTTTTTCCGCCCTCTAAGACTAAGCATTTGAAAAATGAGATTTCTAAATTTTCACAAGAATCGAATGAAAGTTTTTCAACGGCTTGGAATAGGTTTAAGAAGATGTTACATGAATGTCCTCATCACGGTTTTTCCGACTTACATCAAATCGACACGTTTTACAATGGACTTAACGATCATGAAAGAGATTATTTGAATACCGCCGCGGGTGGTAATTTTTTGTGTAAAACGGTTAAGGAAGCTTTGGTCATAATTGAGAATAGGTCTAAGGTTTATAGCCCTCGTAACACACCGAGTGTTGCCAAAATGGGCTCATCATCGTCTCGAAGTATCAATGCCTTACATGATGAAGCTAATGAGGAAAATCGGTTTTTCGATAGGTTTTCGACTCTTATGTCTCATTGGAAAGCTCAAGAAGCTTCGAATTCCGCTTCGGTTAAAGCGGTTTCTAAGAGTTGTTTGTCGTGTGGTGGAGCTCATGATCTTTCCGAGTGCATTACCGCGGATGGTAACACTTCGAGTGCTTATATAGCCACGGGAACTTATAACCAAAACGGTCAAGGTTCCCGCCAAAATCAAGCTCCACCAAATCAAAATGCTAATAATTATCGAAACAACAACCAAGGTGGTAATTATCAAGGAAATCAAAGGAATTATAACAAGGGTAATTATCAAATTGGAAATAGGCAAATTTCAAACCAAAACCAAAACCGTGATTTTCAAACTTCTACTCAAGGTTTTCAAAATGATCACACCAAAAATCTTCAAGGAGAGTTTTTGAATTATGCAAAGGCTAATGATGCTAAGTTTGACAATATGCAACGTGAAATGGTTAGCTTAAGATCCGAGTTGAAAAACGAGCTTAAAAACGAACTTGCTAATGAACTTAAAACTCATGCTAATAAAATGGAAGGAAATGTCACACGTCTCCAACAAAATCAACAAAAAATGGAGCAAGGTCAACATGAGATTAAGCAAGAGTTGTTAAAAGCGGATGCTAGGCAATCTAAATTTGAAGACCGAATGGCTAAAATGTTTGAAGCTATCATGTGTAAGCCCTCCTCTTCGGGTGGTCTTCCTAGTGATACCATCGTAAACCCGAAAGGAGAATTGAAGGTTATTACTACTCGTAGTGGTAAACTTTCAAAGAACCCATTTCTCGTCCAAGTACTTCTATGGAGAAGGAAAAAGAGAAAGAACCCGAGGTTGTGGTAGAAAAGGAGCAAATTCAAAGCCCACAAAGTACCGCTCAAACCACACCTACGGTTGAACCCACACCAATCATGGAACCCGAGATTCCAAGGCCGATGCCTATGCCTATGCCCCAACCCACACCACCTTTACCCTACCCTTCAAGACGAGACAAGGAAAAGGCACAAGAACGAAATAATTATCAATTTGAACTCTTTATGAAAATGTTTCGTGACTTGCATTTCAATATAAGTTTTGCCGACGCCTTAGTCATGATGCCTCGATTTGCCGCGAACTTCAAAAGTATGTTGAATAACAAAGAGAAATTACAAAAATCGTCTAGTTGTTCATCGGTTTTTCTAAGCCGCATACCCCAAAAAGTCGGTGATCCCGGCAAGTTTTTAATCCCATGTGCTATACAAGACATGGAAGAATGCTACGCCTTGGCCGATCTTGGTGCAAGTATTAATTTGATGCCTCTTGAGATTTTTAAATCGCTCAATCTTCCCAATCTCACTCCTTCAAGAATGTCAATCGAAATGGCCGATCATTCTACGATTCTAGCTTGTGGAGTTGCCGAGGACCTCTTTATGAAAGTTGGAAAGTTCTACTATCCCGTGGACTTTATTGTTGTTGACATTCCTATCGATCCTAAAGTTCCGTTAATTTTAGGTCGATCATTTTTGGATACCTCCAGAGCACTTATCGATGTGCATGCAAGGAAAATCACTCTTCGTTTCAATGAGGAAGAACTCGTCATTAATGCAACCCAAAACTCCACTCTTTTTCATGTGTATTCTATCACGTCTTTGTACAATGTCAATCCCATCAAAAACATTTGCAAAAGAATTTCAAATAGAGTTTTAGGAGTTGTTGAGAAAAATGAAGTTCCGTCCCCTCCGCCGGTGGAGGTTAAGAGTGTTAAGCCTACGATTCCAATCTCGAGTGATTCTTCGGATGATGAATACGTTGATCCCGATGGGGGAGTTTTCTTTGTTGACAAACGTTTTGAAAACTTACCACCACCTTTGCCAAAACGGTTTCAAAATGTGAGAATTTTTAGTTTGACTAACATTGCTTTAGAAACACTAAATATTTTTGACATAATTAAATCGGGTTTTCACAAGGAGAGTTTAAAAGATGAAAAAGGAAAAGATTTTGAATTGAATTTAAAAGATTTTTCTACAACTCTAACTCCGTCATCACCACGTGTATTGAGTACTACAAGCTCGTCTTCTCACTTTGACGATGCTTTGTGTGGACTTAGTGTGGGGGAATCCCCTTATGTTCCCTCCCCTTTCTCCACAGAGGATGAGATATTTGATCCTAGAATTGCTTATATAGGGAAATCTCGGTCTTCCACCGATGCAATAAATGGAAAATCTTTTCATTTGATTGGTGCGAGTCTACCTCGAGTAGCTCAATGTTTTCATGACTTACCCATTGTCCCACCCTTCTATTTCTTCTCTCCTATTTTCTTGAAACCCTTTGGGTTTGTGTTGGCACACGATGAAGTGGCGTTGATTTTTTTTCCAATGAAAACGATAACGCCATCTTCGATCTCGGTATTTTGCACCATCAAAGGACTTAGTCCTTAATACCGGTTGTTTTTGGGCCTTGTTTATCATGTAAGCCCCACTAAAAATTGACCATACCATGTTTATCCCTAAATGATCACATTTATGGGGATTCGAGTCGAGCTTTTGACTCGGTTATCAAAAACAAGGTGCCTCGTGGGGGAGACCCATGCTTATCCATGTACATATTATTGCTTTCTAATTAGTTAATGTGAGGGGATTTGTGCCCTTCCAACCTTTGTTCCATGGTTGTTTGTGCATTGTGGTTTTTACATCATGATCTTCACGATTGGAGCCTCTCGTGTTCGTTTTATGGGAGCACTCGATCATTTGCTTTGGAGACATTTCTCAATATCCAAATGATATATCCTTTTGATGTTCTAACCTTAGGTTTATAGCACACTTCATAAACGACTATTAATTTATTGGTTACACCCTTTCCATGCTAGATTAGGCATTCGACTACGTCTCTAGTATGGGGGTGTTTGCACCCCTAGACTCGAAACACTGAGGACAATGTTTAACTTTAGTATGGGGGGTGAATAGATACTTGCCTTGCCAAACCTTCACGCTTTCCAAAGTTTATCTTTTTGTTTATCGTTTTGTTGCAAAATAAGGCTATAAATGGCCAAATTTTAAATTTTTCTCATGTTTTATAAAGTGTTTGAAGACACGAATGTAGGTTTTCTGATGGCGAGAATAAGAGTAATTTTTGACTCGACCGTGCGTGTTGAGCACTTAGCTTTGATTCCTTAACTACACATTAGGCTAAGTCTCTTAAATGAGGACGAGAAATGATAGAGTTAATTATAAGTTACTATGCTAAACGTAGAGTACTCGTATTCTTTCAAAAACTCATGTGTTCTCGTTATTTGCTTATTCTCCCTTCGCATGTAAATGTTTTTGCTTAATAAGTATTGACTTAGCGGTTTAGTTAGGATTGTTGGGTTTCTAGTCTTTTCTAGTAGCTTCTGTGTAATTAAATTGGGAAGACACTAAGGTATCGCCAGCGTCACGGTTTTGAAGTATTGGCACCCGAATAATCGAAAGCTTCACCCAGTAATAAGATTACAAGTGCTCACCTAAATCTAGCAAACATTTTGAAGCCCCACAAGGCCGAAAAATCTATGCAAAATTGAAAGTGAATCAAGCCTTAATCTTCGAAGCTTTAAAGATCCAAAATTTGCTTTAGCGTGAGGATATACGTCTTTGGCTAATAAAACCACCGATGAGGCGGATAATAAAATGCAAGGCAAGACCGAAGTCATAATAAAAGCTTCATGGCGAAGTTGAATAAAAGATGGAGGTAAACCAAAGATAATAAGGCCCTTCCGTTAGGGGGCGTATAAAAGTCTTGGTAATAAGTCTCATGTTCAAAACCGTTATAAAACCATGTTTATCGATTCTTCTTGTCAACTTAATTTTTTAACATCGTTGTCTATTAGGAGGGGTTATTGATTTGATGGTCTTAGTTACACCGTTAGGACTCTATTTTTAGACCTAAATCTCTATTATCGCATAAGTCAATGATGTATCCTCGTGAAACATTCAAGACAAAATAAAATATAAGAGATACAACTTAGGAATAATGGGAGGATAAGTACGTGATTAGGGCATATGAGCAGTGTTAGCATTACTAACTTATAATGACAATGATCTCGTTGCACGCTTGGCATGGAATTAAGGTGAAAATCGAGGACGATGAAATTATTTCTAACGAAACATTCACGTGTTCTTATTCTATGAACCTAAACGTCCCATTTTGCGATGAAAATCATACATTATGTCTAAAACACAAGTAGTGTAGCTAGTTTATCATTCAATAAAGTGAATAAAATTGAATTTTGGAGCTGCTATGATACTTTATTCTAGCATTGCGTGAGGGCACGACAATGGTTTAGTATGGGGGAGTGATGAGACTGCTTTATACATAGTCTCATCGTCCAAATCGGGCTTAAAATGCATAAAATATCATTAAAACTGCCAAATATATGCTCGTGTTTGTTACTTGTGTATTTTAGGTACGGATATTGAGGAAATGACAAAAAGATCACAAGAATCAATCAAAAACGAACACGGGAAACGAAGCCGTACAATGAACCGGACCCAAATCTGGAATTTCCAAAATGGACCTTGAAGAATTGAAGATTGGCAACATTGGTCCCTCATTTTTGAAGACTTGGCAATTTATACCCTTGCAAATCTCATTTATTGCATTGGGGTCCCTAAATTATCAAGATGTTACAAGAACAGCCCTTGAAGAATGAAGAAAGTACAAAAGAAGCCCTTGGAAAAAGTTTGTAAACAAGTTGTGCCAAAAATGACAACTTTGGCAAAGTTGTTATAAGTATAAAGGGGCGTTGATAGCTATTTGTTACAACATGAAGAGGAAAAGAAACTTGGGGGACTTAAACTGCCAAGACACCCAAACTCCTCCCATCCAATCATCCATCCACATCATCCCACTCCACCAATCACTCCTCACCCACCTCACTTCCCCATCCCAGTCACCCTTCCACTCACGGTTTATTTATTTAACCTGGGTCAAACCCCAGTCAACTATCCTTAATTTCCCTCTAAACACAACATTTGAAAAAACAAATACCAAAATGGATTAAACCCCATCTGCTTATTTCCCCCAAACCCATAAACCCTAATCTCCCATTTCATCAAATCAAAGGGTTTTACCCTTAAACTCTCCAGAACCATAATTAAACTCACCCTAATCTTATCCCAACTCCCAAAAACCCATCACCCTCAACATGGAACCCATCCCAATGGTCCCCTGCTACTCCAAGACAAACATGGACAGCCTATCAACGCTCCAAAACGATTTCTTCTTCCCAAAGATTTCAACCAACGTCCAAGATCATTTTTTGACAATTGGCTACATCAACATCATCACATGAAGCAAATTTTGACCAAATTTCTAAATCGTCCAAGGGCATTTAGGGTATTTTAGTTTCTAGGGTTTTATTGATTCTAGATAGTTCTTTTGAGTAGTATATAATGAGATGCATGTATCTCATTTATCTTGTTCTAGATTTTTTTTCAAAGTCTATGTAATTCCTTTTTATATTAATCAAAAGTTGTTATTTTCTGGTTATGAAATTGTAATTCCTTTTTAATTAGTTTTAAAAGTTGGTAGAGGCTTGTGATAAAAAATCTGAGTTCCATTTAAACTTATTCAAACACTTTGTGTTTGAATTTTCAGAAAAAAGGGTTTCTGAAATTGGGAAATTTTTGGTGGAAATTCGTTTCAAGATTTGGTTTTCAGGATTTCAAGTTAGTTTGTTTAAGTGTTTTCAAAGGAAAAATATTTGAGAAAAGTTTTTGAAGGTTTGAAAATTTTGAGAAATCAGAAAGTTGGATTTTTGTTGTTTGTTCATTTGATTTTGGCAGGTTTCCGGAAGAAGCTTGATTTTCCCAAGGCTCAGCACAGGCCCGGGCCTGTTTGGAGGTGGTTAAGCAACCACTGAGGGACCTGGATGTAGGTCCCTCTTGGTAGCATCCCCATTTCATTTGTCAGTTTTCAATTTTGTATGATTTGGTTTGATCTTGTTAGTTGTTGATGTTATATGGTTTGATTGTGTTCATTCTAGGTTTTTATGCAAGTTTAGAATGATTAGGATCAATTTGGTTTGATATTGTTTAGATTTGCTTGAAAAGTTGATTTTCAGTTTTTTAAAGGGTGTTTGGATAAGGGTTTAAGTAGGGTTTAATGGTTTAAATTTAGCTTAAAACCTGTTTAAACACATTTCTTTGGTGGTTGTTAGGTAATACATGTACTTAGGTTTAAGTTTGGAAAGGTTTAAAAGCAATTTGCAAGTCAAAAATTTGGAAAATATAGCTAAAAACAGTAAGCCTTTGTTGTGACTGATTTTTGTGGAGTTTGTGCATCAAAGCTTGAAATCTACTAGATTCTTGGGATAAGAAGGATTGTGTATCATTTCTTTGTCATTTGGTAGAATTGTATGCAAGTAATGAGCTTTTAAAATCCATTTTTGTGCTAGTAATTTGGCCATCTATTCATCAGTCCTACATAGCCTTTATCAGTAACTTTTTGGTGTGATTTTGTGCTTGATTGTGTGTACAACTTGCTTGGTTTGTGTTTATCTTGACTCCCTATACTCAACTGAGTATAGGGGTGCCCATTTATCCATCAAACACCACCACAAATCATTAAACAAGTCCTCTTGTTTAATTCTGCACAAGTGAAGAATACACTTTGTGTTCATCAGTTTCTATTCATATCTGGGCACGATTTTACTTTCTAAGGCTTTGAAATCTTGCCTTCTGTTTTTTTGATTTGTGTTTTTGAGTGAGTTAAGTTACTGGTTTTGTGTTTTTAAAGTTTAAAAAGAAAAAAATATATAAAAAGTAAAAAGGACGTGGCCAGGACTCGAACCTGCGCCACTCCTCCCAAACACAAACGACCTAACCAGCGTGCCCTAGGGTCTTTGACTGCCAAGTATTCAAATCAAATTGTATTTAAAGGGTTTGTGTTTTGGCTTTTCATATTTAAGCCGTAGCTTAATAAGCTTATTTAAGCTTATTATATAAGCTTTTTGGCCAGTTTTCATTTTTCTCTTGTTTGTCACATAGTTTAAGACTTTTCTGGCTAAAGTTTGAATTTTTCTCTTTCTTTATTTATTTTTTATCATTTTTTATTTACCCGTTTTTATTTAATTAGTTTAAAAATAGGAAAAAGCATTTTAAAAATCCAAAAAAATAGTTTTTAGGTTTTATTAAAGTATTTTGAGGTTTACAGCTAAGAAAGTTTTCAAAAAGTCTTATTTTTTATTTTATAGGATTTTAGGTTTTTTTTACCAACTTTAAAATTTAATGTAAAATTATTAAATAGGTTTTAGAAACTTTTAATTTCATTTTTGTCTTAATTACAATATTTTAGATTTTTGGTAATTTTTTAGAATTTTCTTATGAACTTTGAATTTTTTGAATATTTTAATATTATTTTATTATTAAAAATTGAAGTTTGATTTTTTTAGGTTTTTACATTTTTCCTAGGTTAAAGACACTTAATTAGGAGTTTTGTCACTTTCCAAATATTTTTAGGACTTTTCAATTATTTTCTAGAATTAATTTAAGTTTTAATTGATTTTAATAGTTTTTAAGTGTTTAAAAATAGTTTTATTTGGTTTTAAAATTTTAAAAAATAATTTTTAGCTTAATTAGGTCATTTTTGAGGTTTACAAACTTTAAAATCTTGTTTGGGACTTTTTAATAATTAATTGTGATTTTTAGGGCTTTTATTAGCATTAAAAAGTCATTATCTAATTAATTAAAAGGTTTTACCAAGTTTGGATTTTTTTTGTAAACTCTTAGAATTTTATTGTGGATTTTTAGTAATTTTTAAGAATTTTTAGTTTAAAATTTTAATTTTTGCACTATTTACGGTTTTACGTGTTCGCCTTTTTCGTCTTAGTTTAATCCGTTTTCGTAACCGTCTTTTCTTTCTTATTTATCTTTTCTTTTCTTCTCAATAAAATTACAATCAAAATCAATTCATTACATAACACACGTGCCTCCTCGAGAACGAACTTGAACTTTCTTAAGGGTCATTAGTGCTCGGTTTTCCTAAACCGACACTTAATACTTGCCGCTTTTACGCACCTTTTCCTAAAGGTCGTATTTTACTACTACCAGTGATCTTACCAGAGCGTTGCAGAGGAGTTGTGAGCTTTTGAAGAATAAATACTTTCGACACCAAAGTTATAGTTTAGGACAATTTTTAAAATCGACCCAGTTCTCTATAACTTATAGCTCTGATACCAATCTCTAACACCCCCAATTTACATTGCGCAGCGGAAACACACAATTGGGTGCTAGACACAAGCATCATCACACAAGGTATATTGAACGACTCAAAATAAAGATGTTTACACATAAAACATGAACAAGAGTTTCATAATAGGTCTAAAACATGATTTCATCCCATAATTGTACTAAAACGACACCAGAGTAAAGCGTTTAGTCCCCATGGATCTCGACCAACCACCATCAAATTTAGTACATTACACAACATAAAATAAATTGTTCAACAGTAAAGGATAGAAATAGTTTTTAGACCAACATTCTTCCAAAATCCAAGCCACAACCTCCACAACAAAGCTCCATGCTCCATCACTTCCTATTACCTGAAATACATGCTAAAACGAGTCAACAATAATGTTGAACGAGTCTATAGGTTTATCAAATCACATTTGAACACAAGAAGAAAATCAATCATAATCATTTATATAATTGTCGTACACACAATCTATATTCAAGGAAATAATAATAATAAACATTGTATTTAAGCTCATGACACCGACCCCTTAACCAAATAGTCACCCACGCCAAATGCCGGCATGACTAGAATAAAAACATTGCCCCTCTAGGGTATCAGTTGCTAGAATACCACATTATTATTCCCGTAAATTATCCTTCCTATAGGTTACTCATCGTAATGCCCTGGTCTCAGATAGGGTGGTCAAGCCAATAGTACTATCATTAGAATAAGCGACTATTCCTGACTCACAACATCAAGTCAGAAGATAGTTAACGGCTCATGAATTTAAAGTCTTTAGCAACAAGGTACTCAATACAATGTAATCAACTTAGGCAACATTCGGGTCCAACAATTACTCATGACTTGTGTTCATTTATTTTCAAATAGCATGTATCCCCCTCGCGGGTATAAAACATTTTGTAGCTAGCATGAAAAGCGAGGCTACAGACTCACCTTAGTATAAGAGATCTAGCGAGATGATCGTCGATGATAATGGATGCCTTTCAAACACGATAACCGCTACCTATCAAATAAGGCGCGTTCATTAATAAAGACTCGAGAAATAAATCATACATAACAACATCAAACTCAAACTCATAAAGTCACGATAAACTCGAGAGAAAACAATATAAATAACTTCATTATACTCTAGTACATATTTACTTTACCATTTTACACTTTTAACAAAGTCCGTCGGCACATACTACATGTACTAGCTTATTTACCCCTTTTAAACTCGTCAAACGTTTATGAAACGACTCGATAAACTAACTTACTATATATAGAAAGTCCTCCTACAAGCTTATCAAATGAAATTATTTTTAAAGTCCTTTACCCGACTCATCTTCAAACTACAAAGTCCGGAGAGATTTACGTTAATTTTTCATACAACCGTTTTAACTTCTTTAAACGACTCCGTTTACAAAACCGACACTCGGGTTTTAAAGTAAACTCCCCCTCTAAGATTAACACCTCATTATCAGTAGGTTACACATTTCAAAACTTCAATTTATAGTCCCCGAGATTCGATCCAAATATCGACAACAGCTATATGTAGTGCCGATACTCGTCTCCCGGTACGCGAATAATCAAAACATCATAACTTCGCGCTCGTTTGGAGCTAGAAGCTCTACTTCATATCAAATAGAAGCTAATCAAATATCTACAACCCTAGGCTATAAGTTAATCCATTTTCAAAACATAAAAATCCCGAATTTACAGTTTACTTACTGTTATAAAATGACTATTAAAAACTTGTACAAAATCACATTTTTGATTAAAACCAACCATGAAAATGATAATCCCTATACCCTAACATCAACATATATCAACCATAACATTCAAATAATTATAAAAATTAAAAACTTTAGATCAAAATCAAGTTTTTAACAAAATTCTTGCAAGAATCACCATTGATCATGCTAAAAACACCATGCATGATCATGGCTTTAACCTACCCACATAAAAAAAATAAAAAGCCTTGCATGTATGATTTTCTTACACCAAAATGATCCTTGATCAATTCTAAGATAAGGACTTTGATTAGCTTTACTCAATTCATGATTAAAATGGAGCAAAATTTGAAAATGTATGGTTTGTGGTGGTGGGTGAAGTCACGGCTAAAGAGAGAAGAGAATGAGAGATGAGAAATTTTTTTTAAGTGGAGAATATGATGTGTGTGTTTAATTTTTGACTTATATATAGTGCTTGAGGGACCTTGGTAGTAATTTTGCAATAGTTGTGGCTCAAAATGAAAATAGTTAGCTAAATAAGCGGGAAATAACTATTAGTCAATTTTGAAAATATTTACGGGGATCGGGTTTCATAAAGATATTTTTAAAAATTTAAAACGTACCTCAAATATAATAATATCGACTCCCGACTCGACTTAACACGTCATTTAAAATAAAACATCAAAAACGACAAAAATCGAACAACCGACAATAAGACGTAAAATATTTGGCATCCATCGACATCACACTTGCTAATACTCCTTATACTTATTAAATATTAAATATAAACCTTCCAACAGCGGTTTAAACTTAAACCCCCAAAAATAAATATCGTTCAAACTCATCCAAAAATTTCAAAAATAATCGTAAAATAAGATTAAGCAATGACCTCGGTTTTGGGTTGTCACAACATTTACCTTGCATGCTTTGATGACACGCCATAATTTACTATAGCATTCCATCTTAACAAATGGGGTGTTACAATCTGTTTCTCCTTTTTGTCATGAGGAGCATAAACCACGACAAGAAGGATGTTAATGTTATTTTTAAGCCATAATCCACAAACAATAACAAAAGAATCAGAGACTGTTGAACTACTCTTACGAAAAAAATTCGGGTCCCAAGCACAAAGAATTCATCCTGAATTCCCTATTGCATCACTATGAATTAAATCGAAAGAAAAGTTACCCCAACAAGACTTAACTATAAATACCTCCATGTTTTCCATCTTAATTTCTTGAAGCGCCAAAATACTAACACTACGTTTCATACATAAATCTCGAACCTAATATTTTTTTAGCCTTTTGGGCTAGGCCTTGGATATTTAAAGACATACAATTCATCTATGAACTGTACCATCTCCTTGTGATTCGATAATCTTCATGATGTCATTCTCGCAACCCTCTATTATATCCCATGGTTTGGCCCACTTTAACCAATTCCTCCATACAAAGCAAGATAGAGCCATCTGTTTTTGGTACGTTGGAAACCTTAAAGTGACCCGAACCTCCTGAATTCAAACTATCAGATTTTGATTTACTACAAGCACTATGGACCACATTATTCTCTTGATCGTCCTCCTTTGGTTCTGATGTGGCATCTCCAGTATGATCAACTTCTTTATCATCTTACTTAGGTGTATAACCCGGTGGGTGCTGCCTACTGCTGCTATCCACATAACCTTTGGCATTCACCTGTTGTTTCTCCTTATTTAAAACATCATAAAAATTAAATGGATATGGTGATTGTGTAGCTTTGTTATCTTCTGCTTCCGTGAATACTGTTTCTGCTACAATATCAGGTTTACTAGTCTCCCCACATTCAAAGTTCTCTGGCATTACTCCATCCATATCAGGTACCTCCTCTTCAAATGTACTCTCATCATCCGGCTTCTCAATAAAATCAAGAACCCATCCCGGGACCTCTTTAGCTCGAATCTAGAATACTTTCCCATGGGCAGTAACTTTAAAAGTCTCAAACACATTGGATCTCAGTTTGGTGAAAATGCATAACCTTTTTGAATGATAACATGTGTTCTCTTGGTCATCAATATCCAGGAGAACGCCTCATTTCTTTACAACTTTATGAAAGGTATTGTTAGTCCAAAATTTAAATGGAACCCCTTCGACTCCCACCCACATAATTCTCCCATCGACGTAGAAATCTTTCGAAGCGTTTTTAATCTCCGAAAACCAAGATGTAATCCCCAAGCTGTTTTTAAAAGCATCTCTAGTAACACTATCTGGGAACTCCAACATAATCCATAATTCTCCCATGAATCTAATGATGGTATCGCTAAAGCCTTCACTTGTAAGTATGTTCTTAATGTTGACAAGCGAAGGGAATTCTTTCACCCTTCCTACCAACGAAAGAGACAAATCCTTCATATTGATACATTCTTCATCCAATACTAAAGCTAGAGTGGATTCCGACTCCAGTTCCTTATCGCCTTTTAATGCTTCTACAAAAGTTCTGTTGCTATTCGTATGCCCCTCAAACACACGATGGGCCTGTGAAGCATTACTACTGCTTTTTGCTTTGTTATCTTCATGGTTATTATTGGTATGCAAACGAGAACGCTGGAACCTAGCTACATTAGCGTGAAGTTTGAGACGTCCCATACATATAGTACATAAGTTGTTAACCAAGCGGTCCACATTGAAAACATTAATGAAACGAACAAAGCCAAATCGTTTACCCCTTTTCGACTTCTTCACCGGAATGAAAGCATCCACAACGTGTCCATATACTATACATGTGTGAAGTAAGTCTTTTGCAGAAAACGATACCAAAAAATTAGTGACAAAAATTGATGTTGATATCTTCGAGACATCATCTTCTTTCGAACGAAACTACCCATCTTGCAAACTCTTAGGAAAAATAAAAATAGAAATGGACGAAACCCTAAAAACCCAGAAAAACCCTAATCCAAAGATAAAAAACGCGCTTAAGTAACTCGTCAATCCTCGATAAGATTGAATTAGATGACACAATAACGAAGAATTAAGTACATAATGTATGTTGAAATTGAGCCAAACTGAATAGGTCCAAAGGATCTACCCGATCTCCTCAACTACGTTGAAACAAAACATTCAGTGACACAATCCTTTGCATTAGTCCTCAATAATTCAATATTATAAAGTGAATGAAGATCCAACAAGAACGAACTACGATTATAGCAAGATCAGGGCTAACAGTGAATTTAGGGTTTGAATGAAACCCTAATATGGTATTATGAACAAAAACCCTATAGTTGATTCGATTACAATAAAGAAAACGATTAACCTATTCTACACACACCCTGTGCGTGCTGATTGATCACAAAGGAGCATGGACGATTAAAATCGAGGCCTGAACCCTATCACAAACCAACTAACAATGATGTATGTAAAATACATGATGATTAATCCTAATCGTTATTCAATGAATGTAGGCTATAAGGATAATGAAACATACCCAGATCTACGATCGCCCATAGTGAAGGTGTTTTTTAAGGTGTTTTGACTTAGTTCTCATGATGGGAGTGAGTTTGAGAGATGAGTGTAGATTGGTTATAGCTAAGATTAGAACTCGACATCTAGCCTTGTATCGGTAAATCTAAATGGGCGACGAGTGTAGATTGGTTCTAGCTAAGATCAGAACTCGACACCTAGCCTTGTGTCGGTAAAGAAGATGGGTAACGAGAGTAGATTGGTTCTAGCTAGGATTAGAACTTGACATTTAGCCTTGTGTCGGTAAAGAAGATGGGTACCGAGAGTAGATTAGTTCTAGCTAGGATTAGAACTCGACATTTAGCTTAGTGTCAATAATTGTTGTAAGCGACGATGTAAGGTTTTCTCCGCCAAGAAATGAGCTTGTGGATATAGTGAAAATCTCGAGTAAGGTGTACTCGATGAGTGGAGTAGGAACGAAAATAGAGCTTCATTTCTGAACCATTATAAATCCTTGGTGTCTTTCTTTAGGTTGTTTCTTTTCTTACTCCTTACTTATATTTCTCTTTATCTTTAGTCATTCATATTCATGATATCTTGATATAGCAAATACTTTTCAAAGATTGGTTAATTGGCTTAACTATTATAAAATAACTTTTTAAATAATAACCCCATCTAGTGACCAACATTATAATAATTAGGGAAACTATTCAACCCATCTCCCCCTCTAGTTTCTAGATCTTCAAATTTAAGGAACTTCATATATATCATTCTTTTTGTTCAAAATTACACATATATCCAACAACATCAAAATATAATATATATATATATATATATATATATATATATATATATATATATATATATATATATATATATATATATATATATATATATATATATATATATATATATATATATATATATATATATATATATATATATATATATATATATATATATATATATATATTATATATATATATATATATATATATATATATATATTATATACCTTTATATTATATATAAGAGAAGGGATTTGCCACGTCATTTATCAGGCACTAATCCACTTCAGCACATCCGACGTCTTGGGTCGACCCATGTTCTGGGTTAAAACATTTAAATTAAAACAGAATCATCAACATTGGCACCGATTATCCTACAACCTACCCTCATTATTCTCAAAACCCTAATCATCTCGTTCTGGGTTGAATTTTTTTTATTATGTTTAGATTCAAACTCACACTTCTACTACAATCGATCTAATTTTTTTTATGAAATCTTTTAATTATGTATACCTACAATCGATCTAATTTTTTATAATGTTTGTATTTCTTCTTTTGGTGATTTCTTTTGGATGCAAACTCAGACTTCTGCTAATGTAACTACAGGGAGTCTCGAAATTGTTCTCTGACCTTTATCCTCTCTATGATTATGCTAGCAAGGCACATCATCTTTGGAATCTGATCAATCTAGAGACAAGATATATGATGAATCCGTCATCTGTATTTTGAAACCAGAATCGGTTAGCTCCCCTAAAATCTTGGAGATTCCTTTTTTAAAGCTTCTTGCTATGCATTAATGAGGACCAGTAAAACTTTGATTGAGATTCTGTTATCACTTTTCTTTTAATTTTGAAATTAGGGTTTTGTTTGCTTCTGATTCTACCATTAAAACTACAACCGTGGTGGTATCATTAATATTAATACCTTGATTCCATTCGTATAAAAAATCCTAATTGAAAACCTGTTAGAACCCTATTACAGAAACACCTAAAGGCAGTCACAAAAACGCCTGGGAGTAACGATGTCTCAATTAATATTAATTGTATATACCGGTTGACAGTGATGATGAAGATGATGGTAGCGGTGAAGATGACGATGAACAGGCCGTGGATGTGAATCAAAGAGGGTAATGACGATTATGACAGGCCTAGAACAAGGGATAAGGATCGCTACCGCAGCAGAAGTTATAGCATGATTCCAGATTATCGCAAGGAACATCGGAGGTCCAGATATGATGATGATGATGGGAATGTTAGAAGCAAGTCTCCTATAAGGTAAATAAGAGATTTATCTACTCGACAACCCCTTCTGTTTTTCTTTCCTGCTCTATTGACTTCAATCATATCTATAAGTTTTCTTAAAGTATTAATAGATGACAGGTCTTCAGCTTTTATGTTATCTATACAATTCATCGCAGCTTAAGTTCTCAAATTTAATAAAAAAAATCTTTAAACCTTATGACGCGTTTCTGATGACACTCGGTAGATGGTTTATGTATACGAGCTTCTGATGAAGCCTTTATCATGGCGCCTTTATGATGAAGTGTTTCTGATGGCGCGTTTACATATGAGGGTTGATGGTCCAGATTTGATGATGCGGTTTCTGATACAAAGTTTGCTGGTGCAAGACTGCGAGTGCTCTTTTTGGTCTAAAGTAACCCTAAATGGTTTTTTTTTCTAAATTATCATTACAAATGCAACGTCATACCTGAGTTTTTTACACCAGGTTAGAAAATTAATAAAAAGAATTATATTAATGGTCAAGTTATAAATTCAATAGGAAAATACGACCTCGATTTGAAGGAGAAGATCGCGAACCAGTTAAAAAACCTACGATTTCGTCCGTTTAGAACGAAGCTCACGAGAGATCCCTTGAAACAGACATATTGTTAGGTCTCCTGAAAAAGGTGTCAATGCTTTTAAGTTAGTTTGTAACGAAATTAAAAGGAACATGTACAACTTTAATTTTTTCAGCGGCTGATAACTACCAACTTTATAGATACATCGTCCTAGATCTGAGTTATGCCTGATTTACATGAGCTACAATCAAAGAAAAATCGTTTTTTCACAATAGGTTCGTATATTAGTATAACGAGTTTTATAGTGGTCAAGTTATATATAACTGTTTATGTCCTAACATCATTTGGTATCCGCTTCAGTGTGTTGCCCGTTCAACATACCAGGTTGCAGCATTACCTTTGAATGCAAGAATCCAGTTTGAATACAGAACAATAACTGATTTAAATTTGAAATTCATGACTATAAAGAGAGTACGTTTTAATAGTTACCCATATTCTGAGGGTTGAAAAACATATATAACAACTATAATTTTCGGATTATGCATTCACAGTGAAATAATTTGTAAAATATGTAACAGATTGTATGCACATCTGAGGGTTGAAAAGAGGTTTCACACGAGACTTCTATGGTGGCATTATCTGTCAATCGCAAGCATGTCTCATCCATAAAGACACATCCAGAGAGTCACAAAGATGAGATTGGAAATGAGATATGTATTATTCCTTTTCTTAAGGTATGTCTGCAAATAGATATATACAAAAAAGTATAACATGTGAACTTTTACAGGATTTACGTTTTCTGGATTATGCTCTCTTCAAAGTTTCTGATTTTGAAAAAGTTTTGTTTTATTTAGGAAACCTTTTTGGCATACCAGGTATACCAATTATGGAAATGCCTCCACCTTATTTATATAAAGAATCCTATAATGCCGCTACTGCCTACTGCTCTAATGTATAATTATTTGAATGGTAGCAAGGGCGACTTTGATAGCAAGGGCGTGAAGTTGTAGCCGTAAGGTTAGTGATGAGACAAAATAACAGGTTTTGAGAACAATGGATGTTAATAACATGTCTTATGAGCTAACTGTCAGGTATTACTTTTTATTTGGTTTCTCTTTTGAGGTATTCTCTAATTTTTTTATATTTTGGAAACTGTTTGTTTTGTTAGGAACAGTTAGTGCTGGAAAAACTCATAGGAGACGTTAAAACTGGGCTAACAGAGGACCTCATCTCGAGGTTAATGAAACAAAGAAAGCACATGATTGCCGTTAAAAAAACACATGCTTTTCATGTGTATATCGACCCAAAATCGGGAGCCATGTTGCATATGTCAGGTGAGATTCTTCTCTAGCTATTATGTTTAAGATAATAAACGTTAACCTCTGTATAAGAAATGAAATAAAGCAACTTAAAGTAAGAACCGACATGTATTAATCAACGCTCATATTAGGACTTTGAATTGTAGAGATAACTTCCACAACAGCCACATGTGGTGGAACTTATATGGATATTGTGCTCCCGAATACGCTATAACAGACCAGCTCACGCTGAAATCATATATGTTCATATATCTAGGAGGATTCTATATACTTTTGTACTTTTAACAAGAAAATGGTGCAATGTAAATTTTGTGAGTAGTATAATATTTTCTGGGCTTGTGCGTGACTTTTAGATTTCACAATGTGTTCTGAATTCGTGTAAATGATATGTTTATGGTGTGTTGTCATTGATACTAATTTCGTAGGCGATATTCATATGTGTAAATTAGAAAGGTTGTTGGGTGTAAAATTGATTTGTGTTTGCAGCCTCTAATTTAATAAACTGGAAGACCTCAATGCGTGTTTTTACTGGCTAAAGTCACATGTCCTGTTTTTTAGGTGGTTTGATCTGTGTATTGTTTGGCGTTCATAGTATTTTTGGTTTATTTTTTGCAGCGCGCAAAAGCTAGATGGCTAGGGCAAGTCCACGATTGCGGGTGGCCAAGCAACTACAGTGATGCTAGCTCATACATGTAAAAAGTGCAAAAAGTTATATCTAGATTCATTTAAGTAGTTTCCAAATACAAAATACGGATACGAGGTTTCGTTGTCTTGATAAATGATGTCAGTTCACATGATCAAATCTTGAAGGTAACTGAGTATCTGATTTGCTGATATATTTTGGTGCTCACTTTGAAGGGTATGCCTTACTACCAAATGAGTAGCTATTTACATACACAGACACATTCAATAAAACAATGTTTTCTTCTTTTAAAGGAGATATTGTGAAAGAAGTTTGTATCAATTGAATCTTTATAAGTAGCTTTGCTTTTTTAAAAGTAATGTAAGAAGATATAGTATCTAGAGCCTGATTATGATATGCTATTTTTATCAGGTGTAGCTTTTGATTACATAGTATCAACCCTTCAGAAGTTTGAAGGTCCTTTTTTCTTGAGAGAAATCAACTTGGTAAGTTTCTTTATCGAAAAGGAATTATTTATCATGTTTGTTACGGTTGTATGCAGAAACATGTTAGCCCCCCTCAATTTAGTTGAGGTCCTTATCTAAAATTAGCGCACACATAGCGGAGCAACATATGCTACCAAGTTAATTACCGCCAACTTATAGTTTGCTCTAACTGCATACATGTCATACCTGTCATATCTGGGCGATTGACAGTATTTGATTATGTGCATAATGCTACTTAGAAAAGCATGAAGGATTTTGTTCACGTGTCTTCAATAATGGGTTTCGATTACGTAATAACCAGCGGTTCATTATATGTGAGAGTCATTGAAGGTAAGTTTTTGAATAACGGTTATTTAAAGAACATTATACTTGGTTGTTTTCTCTATCACATAAATTTATGTGCATGATCTGGGTAAAAAGTAAAAAATGATTCT
This sequence comes from Glebionis coronaria, assembly GCA_025667525.1. Lineage (NCBI taxonomy): Eukaryota > Viridiplantae > Streptophyta > Magnoliopsida > Asterales > Asteraceae > Glebionis > Glebionis coronaria. The sequence continues at coordinate 507,807,813 of CM046882.1, read as the reverse complement.
GATCAAACTCGATATATTCGTCACTTTTGTAACCTCTTTGACCAATCAATGAGGGTTGAATATTGACTTAATGACCAGGTTTATGGTCATGTAACCACTATGGTTTCATGTAGGTAATTATGAGCTTAATTGGTCGATTAATGCTCTTAAATACCATTGACTATGAGTTACATCCTTCTAGGACTAGGATCACTATAAATAGTGATCATATTTGCATGATGAGAAATACAATAACAAGAAACACTTACACGCACAGAGTTCTTGATTTGTTCCTAAAACAAGAACTAACTCTTGGTTTTATCCCAAGGAGGTATTCCTGTTAACCCAGGCATAGGGTCGAATAATCTTCTTTGGAAAGTGATTACACGACTTCAAGAGATATCCGGTAACCATTCATTAGTACGTAGTTAGGCTATTGATTATCTTCACCCTGTTGGAACGAAGTAAACCCCAACAACCACTACCTATCAAATAAGGCGCGTTCATTAATAAAGACTCGAGAAATAAATCATAAATAACAACATCAAACTCAAACTCATAAAGTCACGCTAAACTCGAGAGAAAACGATATAAATAACTTCATTATACTCTACTACACATTTACTTTACCATTTTACACTTTTAACAAAGTCCGTCGGCACATACTACATGTACTAGCTTATTTACCCCTTTTAAACTCGTCAAACGTTTATGAAACGACTCGATAAACTAACTTACTATATATAGGAAGTCCTCCTACAAGTTTATCAAATGAAATTATTTTTAAAGTCCTTTACCCGACTCATCTTCAAACTACAAAATCCGGACAGATTTACGTTAATTTTTCATACAACCGTCTTAACTTCTTTAAACGACTCCGTTTACAAAACCGACACTCGGGTTTTAAAGTAAACTCACCCTCTAAGATTTACACCTTATTATCAGTAGGTTACACATTTCAAAACTTCAATTTATAGTCTCCGAGATTCGATCCAAATATCGACAATAACTATATGTAGTGTCGATACTCGTCTCCCGGTACACGAATAATCAAAACATCATAACTCCGCGCTCGTTTGGAGCTATAAGCTCTACTTTATATCAAATCGAAGGTAATCAAATTATATACAACCCTAGGCTATAAGTTAATCCATTTTCAAAACATAAAAATCCCGAATTTACAGTTTACTTGCTGTTATAAAATGACTATTAAAAACTTGTACAAAATCACATTTTTGATCAAAACCAACCATGAAAATGATCATCCCTATACCCTAACATCAACATATATCAACCATAACATTCAAATCATTATAAAAATTAAAACCATTAGATCAAAATCAAGTTTTTAACAAAATTCTTGCAAGAATCATCATTGATCATGCTAAAAACACCATGCATGATCATGGCTTTCACCTACCAACATGAAAAAAATAAAAAGCCTTTCATGTATGATTTTCTTACACTAAAATGATCCTTGATCAATTCTAAGATAGAGACTTTGATTAGTTTTACTCAATTCATGATTAAAATGGAGCAAAATTTGAAAATGTATGGTTTTGTGGTGATGGGTGAAGTCACGGCTAAAGAGAGAAGAGAAGGAGAGATGATATTTTTTTTAAGTGGAGAGTATGATGTGTGTGTTTAATTTTTGACTTATATATAGTGCTTGAGGGACCTTGGTTGTAATTTTGCAATAGTTGTGGTTCAAAATGAAAATAGTTAGCTAAAAAAGCGGGAAATAACTATTAGTCAATTTTGAAAATATTTACGGGGCTCGGGTTTCATAAAGATACTTTTAAAAATTTAAAACGTACCTAAAATATAATAATATCGACTCCCGACTCGACTTAACACGTCATTTAAAATAAGACATCAAAAACGACAAAAACCGAACAACCGACAATAAGACGTAAAATATTTGGCATCCATCGACATCACGCTTGCTAATACTCCTTATACTTATTAAATATTAAATATAAACCTTCCAACATCGGTTTAAACTTAAACCTCAAAAAATAAATATCGTTCAAACTCATCCAAAAATTTCAAAAATAATCGTAAAATAAGATTAAATGACCTCGGTTTTGGGTTGTCACATCCCCCCTTCTTAAAAGAATCAACGTCCGCGGCGCTTAATCCTTCCTAAACAAATGAGGATACTTGTCCTTAAAGAAATCCTCACGTTCCTACGTAAACTCTGGCCCACGTCTAGAGTTCCATCTCACTTTCACAATCGGAATTCTACTATGTTTCAACTTCTTAACTTCCCTATCCATTATCTCTACAGGGTCCTCTATAAAATGCAACTTATCATCAAGTTTAATTTCCTCCAATGGAATCACCACATCCCTTTCAGCTAAACACTTCTTCAAATTAGACACATGAAAAGTATTATGAATAGCCTTAAGCTCATCAGGCAACTCTAACTTATAAGCCACCAATCCAATCCTTTGGATAATCTTAAATGGTCCAATATATCTCGGGCTCAACTTTCCTCTCTTTCCAAAACAAATTACTCCTTTCCATGGAGATACCTTCAGCATAACCATGTCTCCTACTTCAAACTCCAACGGTTTCCTTCAGTTATCAGCATAACTCTTTTGTCTACTTCTGGCAGATAACAAACGCTTCTTAATTTGCACAATCTTTTTAGTCGTCTCAAATATCATTTCAGGTCCAGTCAATTGACTTTCTCCTACTTCACTCCAACACACTGGTGATCTACACTTACGTCCATACAAAGTTTCAAATGGAGCGGCTTTAATACTAGCATGATAACTGTTATTGTACGAAAATTCAACCAATGGCAAATGCTTATCCCAACCATTTCCAAAATCAATCACACATGCACGAAGCATATACTCTAACGTTTGAATCGTTCACTTTGTCCATCAGTTTCCGGATGATATGCTGTACTTAAACATAACTCCGTTACCATCGCTTTCTGCAAAGACTTCCAAAATTCTGAAGTAAACCTACTATCACGATCAGAAATTATCGACAAAGGCACACCATGTCGACAAACAATCTCTTTCACATACACTGTTGTTAACCTCTCCATACTATCCGTCTTCTTCATGGCAAAAAGTGAGCAGACTTAGTCAATCTATCTACAATCACCCATATCATATCACAACCACTTGCAGTCCTTGGCAAACCTGTCACAAAATCCATAGTAATCTTCTCCCATTTCCACTCAGGAATCTCAGGTTGCACTAATAATCCAGACGGTTTCTTATGTTCAGCCTTCACTTTCGCACAAGTTAAACACTTATTAACATACTTTGTTATATATGCCTTCATATTCGGCCACCAATAAACTTTCTTAAGATCTTGATACATCTTGTCCGATCTAGGATGTATTGAACACTTTGACTTATAAGATTCATTCATCACCAAATCTCGCACTCCTAAAGAACCTTCCTCAGACGGACACAACGGTAACCAAATCCTATTCTAAAAATACCTCAATCCATTTGACCTTACTTCAAACAAAGGTTTCAACATTCTACCCAAATTTTCTGCCTCAACATTCTCTTCCTTCAAACCATTAGCTTGGGCTTTCAATATCGTTTCTGTCAAATCAACACTTTCCATCATTGTCAAATCTCTAACTCTTATAGACTTATCTCTTTCTTTTCTACTAAGTGCATCAGCTACCACATTCGCTTTACCAGGATGGTAACGAATCTCGCAGTCATAATCACTCAGCAACTCAACCCATCTCCTTTGCCTCATATTTAATTCCTTTTGATCTAAAATATATTGCAAACTCTTATGATCAGTGAAAACCACACACTTGGTTCCATACAAGTAGTGTCTCCACAGCTTCAATGCAAAAATCACAACCCCAAGTTCTAAATCATGTGTAGTGTAATTCTCTTCATGCTTCCTTAATTGTCTTTATGCATATGCTATTACTTTCTCCCTTTGCATCAATACAACTCCAAATCCTTTATGAGACGCGCCACAGTACACTACAAAATCCTCAGATCCTTCTGGCGAAGACAATATCGGCGCAGAACACAACTTATCCTTCAACGTACTAAATGCATATTCCTCTTCCAATCCCCATTCAAACACTCGATTCTTTTTCGTAAGCTTAGTCAACGGCTTAGCAATTAGCGAAAACTTCTCGATAAACCTTCTATAATACCCAGTTAAACCAAGAAATTGGCGAACTTCAGTCGGCGTCGTCGGCACTGACCAATCCTTAATTGCCTCAATCTTAGCAGGATCCACACGAACACCTTCACTATCAATCACGTGCCCCAGAAATTGCACTGATTTCAACCAAAATTCACATTTAGAGAATTTCGCATACAACTTCTCTTTCTTCAACAATTCCAAAATTATCCTCAAATGCTTCTCATGTTCCTCTTCACTCTTGGAGTAAATGAGAATATCATCAATGAATACGATAACAAACTCATCCAAATACGGCTTGCATACACGATTCATCAAATCCATGAATACAACAGGCGCATTCGTTAACCCGAAAGGCATCACTTGAAATTCAAAATGTCCATATCGAGTACGGAAAGCTGTTATAGGGATATCTTCTTCCCTAACTCTCAGTTGATGATACCCATACCTCAAATCGATCTTTGAGTATACACATGACCCTTGCAACTGATCAAACAAATCATCAATCCTCGGCAGTGGATACTGATTCTTGACAGTTAATTTGTTAAGCTCTTTATAATCAATACACATTCTAAAAAGCCATCTTTCTTTCTAACAAACAAAACAGGAGCACCCCATGGCGACGAACTTGGTCTAATAAATCCCTTATCCATCAATTCCTTCAATTAATCAGATAATTCTTTCATCTCAGATGGAGCTAAACAATACGGTGCACGAGCAACTGGCACAGCTCCCGGCACTAAATCAATATGAAACTCCACTTCCCGATGTGGCGGTAATCCTGGCAAATCCTGAAAAGTAGCTGCAGAAAATTTCACCTTACTAGCTTCTGAACATCCACTGATTTCAAAAGTAATTTCGATCTTCTCAATCCACCTCCTTAATTCCAAAGCACCACCAGTACCACGAAATTGGGTAGTTCCACATTTCATGAAACTAGCATAAGAACATTCCTTCTGAACCTGCTGAACAACAACATTACCTCCAACTTGTCCCGTAGCATTTCCTCCCGCTTGTTCTTCAGTATTACCTCCAACTGGATTTTCAACATTCCCTCCAACCTGACCAGCAGCATTCCTATTCTCAGTTTCTTGGTTCCTCGCAGCACGTTCAGCCTCCAGAGCTCTAGCAATAGCTTGCTCAATCATGGTATTAACAGTAGCAATCATCAATTTAGGCGGCATGTTTTTAGGAAACTAACCAAACAATAATTTAGTAAAGTCAGAAAAATGCCTCCCAACTCCTTCCTGTGTAACCATAAAAGAAAAAGAACAAGTAATTATTCATATCAAGATAAGAAGAAGGATTTCTCTATCAAGATGTAACATGGATACTACATGCACCAACGACGCAATTCACAATGAATCATTAACCAATTAAAAAAAGAACTAATAAGACAAATCATAAGTCATGAAGGTAATTTGGATTGCATTGGAAAATTTCCACAAAATTGTGACAAGTAATGTCACTACAACCCTTCATCACGGCAAACTTAAAGTCATTTAGTTTCATCATAAACTACAGTACGAGTCTACATAAGTTCTATTACAACAAGGCTAATAAAAACAACATAAAAGAACTAAACATCAGATCCCCGCAGCTTCTTGTACATCGGCTCATCATCACTGCTGCTATCATCATCCTCATAATCTTCTTCCACTTTTTCCTTTCCCTTTCGACTATCTCCTTCACTTGGCTTCACCAACACTTGAGCTTCAACCTGACTCGGCACATCACGAATCACTATACCTCGACTAGGAAAATATCTCATAGGCAGACCCCATGCATCCAACCTTGCATTCCTTTCTTGCTCCTCACGAAACCTTTCAACTTGCCTACTCAAATTCAACACCATAGATCTTAATCTAACAACTTCATCCATTTCGCTTGCTCTAACAAACTCTGATCTCCTCACACCACTAACAAACCTGTCAAACCTTTTTTTCATTCTGCTCAAACCTCCTAATCACACGGATTTCAACCAAATACCTTTCAAACAAAGACCTATCAAACTTCTTAAGAAACCAGAAAATATCATCATAAGACCTAGGACCTAGACAATAAACCTTATATGCCATCATGAATAGATCGAGCACTAGCAGCACCACTCGACTCAACATGAACATCACCCCTAGCATATGCAATCCCAGGCAAACTGCTAATATAAGCATCACAAGTAGGCGTCGAAGAACAAACAACAGGTTGCTGACAGTCTGGAACAGTCTGTGGCACAACATTAACCCTTGGAACATAACTACCTTGTATCAATTCAGGCTCGGTCTGACCAACTGCAGTAGGTGGAATCCCATCATCTAAATACTCAAAAGGCTCATCATCGTCACTAGCACCAAAGTTATCTACTTCCTCACCGTCCAATACATTAGTCATATCAATCCATCCATCCCCACGAGGTAAACCAGTCAGTTTCTACAATTATAAGGGTTCAAGGATACTTAAGGTCATTGTAAATAAAATAAAAATTAGTATGCAATGCTTATGCAATTGTCATACGTAATCCATGCTATGCAAATGATGTTTATGCAATGCTCGTAAAAAAATATGATACTGACAAGCACTCAGCGTACTTTCAATAATTCCAATACAATATCGTAGTATTTACTTAATAAATACTCGGGAAATCATTTCAGTTATGAGGGATACATCTATAATGCAAAACAAAACTAAAAGTGATCTTACCGGAGCGTTGCAGAGGAGTTGTGAGCTTTTGAAGAATAAATACTTTCGACACCAAAGTTATAGTTTAGGACAATTTTTAAAATCGACCCAGTTCTCTATAACTTATAGCTCTGATACCAATCTCTAACACCCTTAATTTACATTGCGCAGTGGAAATACACAATTGGGTGCTAGACACAAGCATCATCACACAAGGTATATTGAACGACTCAAAATAAAGATGTTTACACATAAAACATGAACAAGAGTTTCATAATAGGTCTAAAACATGATTTCATCCCATAATTGTACTAAAACAACACCAGAGTAAAGCGTTTAGTCCCCATAGATCTCGACCAACCACCATCAAATTTAGTACATTACACAACATAAAATAAATTGTTCAAAAGTAAAGGATAGAAATAGTTTTTAGACCAACATTCTTCCAAAATCCAAGCCACAACCTCCACAACAAAGCTCCATGCTCCATCACTTCCTATTACCTGAAATACATGCTAAAACGAGTCAACAATAATGTTGAACGAGTCTATAGGTTTATCAAATCACATTTGAACACAAGAAGAAAATCAATCATAATCATTTATATAATTGTCGTACACACAATCTATATTCAAGGAAATAATAATAATAAACATTATATTTAAGCTCATGACACCGACCCCTTAACCAAATAGTCACCCACGCCAAATGCCGGCATGACTAGAATAAAACCATTGCCCCTGTAGGGTATCAGTTGCTAGAATACCACATTATTATTCCCGTAAATTATCCTTCCCAGAGGTTACTCATCGTAATGCCCTGGTCTCAGATAGGGTGGTCAACCCAATAGTACTATCATTAGAATAAGCGGCTATTCCCGACTCACAACATCAAGTCAGAAGATAGTTAACGGCTCATGAATTTAGGGTCTATATCAACAAGGTACTCAATACAATGTAATCAACTTAGGCAACATTCGGGTCCAACAATTACTCATGACTTATGTTCTTTTATTTTCAAATAGCATGTATCCCCCTCGCGGGTATAAAACATTTAGTAGCTAGCATGAAAAGCGAGGCTACAGACTCACCTTAGTATAAGAGATCTAGCGAGATGACCGTCGATGATAATGGATGCCTTTCAAACACGATAACCGCTACCTATCAAATAAGGCGCGTTAATTAATAAAGACTCGAGAAATAAATCATACATAACAACATCAAACTCAAACTCATAAAGTCACGATAAACTCGAGAGAAAACAATATAAATAACTTCATTATACTCTAGTACATATTTACTTTACCATTTTACACTTTTAACAAAGTCCGCCGGCACATACTACATGTACTAGCTTATTTACCCCTTTTAAACTCGTCAAACGTTTATGAAACGACTCGATAAACTAACTTACTATATATAGAAAGTCCTCCTAAAAGCTTATCAAATGAAATTATTTTTAAAGTCCTTTACCCGACTCATCTTCAAACTACAAAATCCGGACAGATTTACGTTAATTTTTCATACAACCGTTTTAACTTCTTTAAACGACTCTGTTTACAAAACCGACACTCGGGGTTTTAAAGTAAACTCACCCTCTAAGATTAACACCTCATTATCAGTAGGTTACACATTTCAAAACTTCAATTTATAGTCCCCGAGATTCGATCCAAATATCGACAACAGCTATATGTAGTGCCGATACTCGTCTCCCGGTACGCGAATAATCAAAACATCATAACTTCGCGCTCGTTTGGAGCTAGAAGCTCTACTTTATATCAAATCGAAGCTAATCAAATATCTACAACCCTAGGCTATAAGTTAATCCATTTTCAAAACATAAAAATCCTGAATTTACAATTTACTTACTGGTATAAAATGACTATTAAAAACTTGTACAAAATCACATTTTTGATTAAAACCAACCATGAAAATGATAATCCCTATACCCTAACATCAACATATATCAACCATAACATTCAAATCATTATAAAAATTAAAACCTTTAGATCAAAATCAAGTTTTTAACAAAATTCTTGCAAGAATCACCATTGATCATGCTAAAAACACCATGCTTGATCATGGCTTTAACCTACCCACATAAAAAAAATAAAAGGCCTTGCATGTATGATTTTCTTACACCAAAATGATCCTTGATCAATTCTAAGATAAGGACTTTGATTAGCTTTACTCAATTCATGATTAAAATGGAGCAAAATTTGAAAATGTATGGTTTGTGGTGGTGGGTGAAGTCACGGCTAAAGAGAGAAGAGAAGGAGAGATGAGAATTTTTTTTAAGTGGAGAATATGATGTGTGTGTTTAATTTTTGACTTATATATAGTGCTTGAGGGACCTTGGTAGTAATTTTGCAATAGTTGTGGCTCAAAATGAAAATAGTTAGCTAAATAAGCGGGAAATAACTATTAGTCAATTTTGAAAATATTTACGGGGATCGGGTTTCATAAAGATATTTTTAAAAATTTAAAACGTACCTCAAATATAGTAATATCGACTCCCGACTCGACTTAACACATCATTTAAAATAAAACATCAAAAACGACAAAAATCGAACAACCGGCAATAAGACGTAAAATATTTGGCATCCATCGACATCACGCTTGCTAATACTCCTTATACTTATTAAATATTAAATATAAACCTTCCAACATCGGTTTAAACTTAAACCCCCAAAAATAAATATCGTTCAAACTCATCCAAAAATTTCAGAAATAATCGTAAAATAAGATTAAGCAATGACCTCGGTTTTGGGTTGTCACAGCATTTACCTTGCATACTTTAATGACACGCCATAATTTACTATAGCATTCCATCTTAACAAATGGGGTGTTACAATCTGTTTCTCCTTTTTGTCATGAGGAGCATAAACCACGACAAGAAGGATGTTAATGTTATTTTTAAGCCAGAATCTATGAACAATAACAAAAGAATCAGAGACTGTTGAACTACTCTTACGAAAAAAATTCGGGTCCCAAGCACAAAGAATTCATCCTGAATTCCCTATTGCATCACTATGAATGAAATCGAAAGAAAAGTTACCCCAACAAGACTTAACTATAAATACCTCCATGTTTTCCATCTTAATTTCTTGAAGCGCCAAAATACTAACACTACGTTTCACACATAAATCTCGAACCCAATATTTTTTAGCCTTTTGGGCTAGGCCTTGGATATTTAAAGACATACAATTCATCTATGAACTGTACCATCTCCTTGTGATTCGATAATCTTCATGATGTCATTCTCGCAACCCTCTATTATATCCCATGGTTTGGCCCACTTTAACCAATTCCTCCATACAAAGCAAGATAGAGCCATCTGTTTTTGGTACGTTGGAAACCTTAAAGTGACCCGAACCTCCTGAATTCAAACTATCAGATTTTGATTTACTACAAGCACTATGGACCACATTATTCTCTTGATCGTCCTCCTTTGGTTCTGATGTGGCATCTCCAGTATGATCAACTTCTTTATCATCTTACTTAGGTGTATAACCCGGTGGGTGCTCCCTACTGCTGCTATCCACATAACCTTTGGCATTCACCTGCTGTTTCTCCTTATTTAAAACATCATAAAAATTAAATGGATATGGTGATTGTGTAGCTTTGTTATCTTCTGCTTTCGTGAATACTGTTTCTGCTACAATATCAGGTTTACTAGTCTCCCCACATTCAAAGTTCTCTGGCATTATGATAGGTGTGTAAACACCCATCCTTTTACCACTTAATTCTGGCTAAAACGAGACCAAAACACGTATTTAATATCATTTGTTTGGAATTATGTGTGGTTTTTGTGTTTATTGTGTTTTCAGAGCCAACCGGATGAATATTAAAGAAAACATGGGATTGCACGAGTTTTACTGAAGAAAAGGACTCAAGATAAAGTCTATTGTCCAAGAGATGCAAAAGATTTGAAGTCACTGGGCCTATTCGAAGATTTACTAAAGAAAAGGACCAAAGATGGAAGATTTACATAAGTCGAAGAAACTCAAGTCTATTAAACGAAGAAATTAAAAGACGAGTTAAATTTAATCGACGACAAATCCCGAATCAGAATCGAAAACGTCAACTTTTCTGAAAAGACGAGAAGACAAGAAGAACGGGAGAAAGCCCACTCACCAACCAAGGGAAACACCTATAAATAGGCCACCCCTCACACTTTCCTTCCAGTTAGCTTTTAGTTTTCTTCTCTTCCCTTTTTTTCTCCCTTTAGTTCGTATCATCACCAACACCACTAGGGTGTTTGGTGATCTTGATCTTTGTTTTTTTTAATCTTGTAATTTTAATCTTTGTTTGATCTTGTTAAAACATTAATCATCAATACAAGTTCTTGTTTAATCTTTCCATTTCATCTTGTTCATCATCATCTTTCTCTTCAAGTTCTTAAGTTTTTATTTTATTTGATTTGATCTTCAAAAGTTGTTGGGTTTTGTGTTTTTGTTGATGGGATTTGTAGTTTATGGTTAGTTGATGCTTAGTGATTAGTTTATTTAAGTTTTTGGTGAAAAACTTGGTGATTTTTGGATTAAAATCGTGTTTCCTTGTTCTTCGGGTAAGGGTACTGTATTTGTGTTTCCCAGGTTCCGAATGAACCACAAAGTTCCGAATGAACCACAAAGTTCCGAATGAACCACAAAGTTCCGGATGAGCATAAAGTTCCGAGTGAACCAAAAAGTTCCGGGTGAACTGAAAAGTTCTGAATGAGTTTTGTTCTTTAAAAGTTCCGAATGAGTTTTGTTTAAAAAGTTCCGAACGAATTGAAAGTTCCGAATGAGTGTAAAGTTCCGAATGAATGTCTTTTTGAAAAGTTCCGAATAAACTTTCTTTTAAATCTTCCGAATGAATGTCTTTTTGAAAAGTTCCGAATGAGTTGTTTCTTAAAAAGTTCCGAATGAGTCTAAATGTTCCGGATGAAGTAAAACTTCCGAATGAACCAATCTTCCGAATATAGTTCCGCATGAAGGTTCCGACCCAACTTCCGAGCCAAACTTCCGAACGAAGTTCCGAACCAAGTTCCGATAAACTTTCGCATGAAAGTTCCGAATCAAGGCTTTACTTCCGAATCAAGTTTCTTTTGAGCATTTCTGAGGTTTACTGTATTACTGTTTCTTTACTTTAATTTTATATTTTACTTTCAATTTTAATTTTAAATTTAATTCAAGTTTTTATTAATTGTCATCAAATTAATTATCTTTGATTTAAGTTTTCATTTAAACTTTTTAGTAGACTAGATATCCAAACCCCCTTTTTTAGTAACCAAGAACAATCATTCCACTTAAGGCCGAGATCAATTCGAGAGGATTCCGAGATTAAATTGAACCCATAAAAAAACAATAGTATCAAATGGCGCCGCTGCCGGCTCTTCTCGTTAAGATCAAAAGTTTTTTGTGAGAACTTGGATTTTGGGATCCGTCCACCGTGAACGTTACTTTTTCATAAAAAATTTCAAAAAATCCCAAAAAAAATATAAAATTTTCAAAAATACAAAAAAAAAAATTAATTAAAAAAAAAAAAAACATAAAAACAAAAAATATTTTTGCTTTGTTTTTCTTTGTTCGTTCTTCCGAGTAACACCGTTGCGAACCCAAGAGGGGAGATGTATGCAATCACCACTCGAAGTGGCAAAGGTACCAAGGAACCCGAGCTTCCTATACCTCCACCGGTGGTTGTGACTAAGGAGAACGAGTCACCTACTCCTATTCCTCATCCTCCTACTTCCCCAATTTCTCCACCTCTTCCTTCTACCCCTCCTCCACCCAAGGATGTGAGTGACCCTATTCTTCCAAAGCCTTCCTCTTCTTCCAATATACCTTATCCTTCTAGGTTGAGGAAAGAGAAGCAAAAGAGTAAGGATGATATTCAGGTTTCGAACTTCCTTAAAATGTTCAAACAACTGAATTTCAATATTTCCTTCGCTGAGGCTCTCGCTCACATGCCTAAATATGCAAAAATGTTTAAAGATCTTCTGAGCGACAAGGAAAAGCTCCTCGATATTGCCAACACCCAACTTAATGAGAATTGCTCTGCAGTGCTCTTAAGGAAATTGCCAACCAAGCTTGGTGATCCGGGTCGTTTTCTTATCCCTTGCAATTTCTCGGGAGTAGAGAATTGCATGGCCCTAGCCGATCTAGGTGCCAGTATTAATCTCATGCCTCTAAGTGTTTGGAAGCAATTATCTCTCCCAGAGCTAGTCCCTACCAAAATGACTTTGGAGTTAGCTAACCGTACGGTTTCTTATCTAGTGGGGATAGCCGAAGACGTCATTGTAGGAGTCGACAAATTCACCTTTCCTGCTGATTTTGTTGTCGTGGACTACGAGATGGACCCTCGCGTGCCACTAATTGTTGGTCGTCCATTCTTGAGGACCGGTCGCACTCTCATTGATGTTGAAGCCGGTGAGCTTATCATGAGAGTGGGTGACGATAAAGTAGTCTTCAACATGGGAAAGTTGTCTAAACAGCCTTATTCATATGAGAGCGTTAATTGTATTGACGTTCTTGATGAGGCTTGTGAAGAACACTTTAATGATGCTTGCAAAAGTATTCCTACCTCTCTTCCTAATGTTGAGACCGTGTCCTCTATTGATTCATCATTGTCTCTATTTGGAGATAGTGATTTGTTTTGGAAAGATCTTGAAGACACCATGGGAGATGTGAACTTATCTACTGATGATTCTCCTGCCGATGGGGACGAAGACATGCATCTCTTTGAAAGCCTTCTTAACAAAGACAATCCTTCCCCTCCATCTCCCACGGTCATTGCTATCAATATTCCGACTTCGAATACGCCTCCCGTCGAAAATCCTCCGGATTTAGAACTTAAGGAGTTGCCGCCCCATCTTGAGTATGTATTCCTTGAAGAAGAGAAGAAGTCGCCAGTCATCATTGCTAAGGATTTGAAGGATGAAGAGAAAACTCGACTTGTCGCCGTGTTGAAGAAGCATAAAACAGCTATCGCTTGGAAAATCTCGGATATTCGTGGAATTGATCCTCACTTCTGCACACACAAAATTCTCATGGAGGACGACTTTAAGCCCACTATTCAAAGCCAAAGAAGGGTGAATCCAAAAATACATGAAGTCATCAAAACAGAGGTTATCAAACTTCTTGATGCGGGTATGATTTACCCTATTTCGGATTCACCATGGGTTAGTCCAATCCATTGTGTGCCCAAGAAGGGCGGAATAACCGTTGTTCCCAATGAACACAACGAGTTGATTTCCACTCGTCTCGTTACTGGGTGGAGAGTTTGTATAGACTACCGCAAACTCAATGATGCCACGAGAAAGGATCATTTCCCTCTACCTTTTATGGACCAAATGCTTGAACGTTTAGCGGGTAATGAATATTACTGCTTTCTTGATGGTTTCTCGGGTTATTTCCAAATACCCATCGATCCCCAAGATCAAGAGAAGACTACATTCACTTGTCCCCATGGCACATTTGCTTACAAAAGAATGCCTTTTGGCCTATGTAATGAGCCCGGGACTTTTCAAAGGTGCATGTTAGCTATCTTCCATGACATGGTTGAACAAACCATGGAAGTCTTCATGGATGATTTCTCGGTCTTCGGGGATTCCTTCTCTTCTTGCCTTGCCAATTTGGAACGTATGCTAAAGAGGTGCGAAGACACTCGCCTTGTTCTGAATTGGGAAAAATGCCATTTTATGGTAAAAGAAGGCATCGTGCTGGGACACAAGATTTCCAAAGCCGGTCTTGAAGTAGACCGTGCTAAAGTCGATGTTATCGCAAAGTTGCCTCCACCTTCAACCGTGAAGGGTGTGAGAAGTTTTCTGGGTCATGCGGGCTTCTACCGTCGATTCATCAAAGATTTTTCTCAAATCGCTCGCCCGATGACCCACCTCTTGGAAAAAGATACTCCTTTTATCTTTTCCAAAGAGTGCCTTGAAGCCTTCAACTCGCTTAAGGATAAGCTAACTAAGGCACCCGTCTTGGTTACCCCTAATTGGGAGCTTCCCTTTGAGTTGATGTGCGATGCTAGTGATTTTGCTATTGGAGCGGTTCTGGGACAAAGAGTGAACAAACACTTCCAACCAATCCATTACGCTAGCAAGACAATGACGGGGGCACAATTGCATTATACGACAACCGAAAAAGAGCTTTTAGCTATTGTCTATGCTTTTGAAAAATTCCGCCCCTATCTTGTCCTTTCTACAACAATTGTGTATACCGATCATTCCGCGCTGAAGTACTTGTTGACAAAGCAAGATTCCAAACCAAGACTTCTTCGCTGGGTTTTGCTGCTCCAGGAATTTAAAATCGAAATTCGCGATAAAAAAGGAGCAGAAAACTTAGCCGCGGATCATCTCAGCAGACTTGAGGATCCTTACCAAGGGGATCATCCAAACAAAGAAATCAATGATTCTTTTCCCTTGGAGACCTTAATGTCTATAAAATCGAAGTCGAATGAAACCCCGTGGTTTGCGGACTTTGCAAACTACTTGGCGGGTGGAATTCTCAAGGAAGGGTTGACGTCTCAACAAAAGAAAAAGTTCTTCACCGACATTAAGACTTACTTTTGGGATGACCCTTACCTATTCAAACAATGTGCCGACCTGATTATCCGCCGATGTGTTGACGGACCGGCAGCTTCAGAAATCCTTGATGCTTGCCACAAAGGACCCACTGGTGGTCACTTTGGTCCCAACTACACCGCCAAAAAAGTGTTTGATTCGGGATTTTATTGGCCCTCCATATATCGTGACGCTCACAATATGGTTAAATGATGTGATGTGTGCCAGAAACAAGGCACGATCACACATAAAGACGAGATGCCTCAGAATTTCATTCAAGAGTGTGAAATCTTTGATGTTTAGGGTATCGACTTTATGGGGCCATTCCCTTCTTCTAAAGGAAACAAATACATCCTTGTAGCCGTTGACTACGTTTCAAAGTGGGTTGAAGCCAAAGCTTTACCTACTAATGACGCAAGGGTGGTTTGTAACTTTTTGAAAGCTCTTTTCGCTAGATTCGGTGTGCCTCGTGCCATTATTAGTGATCGTGGGACTCATTTTTGCAATGACCAATTCGCAAGAGTCATGGCTAAGTACAGTGTAAATCATCGTCTTTCCACAGCCTACCACCCACAAACTAATGGCCAGGCTGAAATATCCAACCGAGGACTGAAGCGAATTCTTGAAAGAACCGTGGGAGAGCATCGTACCTCATGGGCTGATAAACTTGATGATGCTTTGTGGGCTTTTCGTACTGCTTACAAGACCCCGATCGGCTGTACGCCTTATCATCTTGTGTACGGGAAAGCATGCCACCTCCCCATTGAGTTGGAGCACAAGGCTTACTGGGCCTTGAAGTGGGCTAATTTTGATATCAACAAAGTCGGTGACCTACGCAAGATCCAACTCAATGAGCTCAATGAACTTCGGAATGAGGCTTATGAAAATTCTTTGATCTATAAGGAAAGAACTAAGCTCATTCACGACTCCAAGATCAAAAACCGAGAGTTCCATGTTGGAGACAAAGTCTTACTTTTTAACTCTCGGTTGAAAATCTTTTCGGGCAAGCTCAAATCTCGTTGGTCCGGCCCATTCACCATTGCCTAAATTTTTCCATATGGTACTCTCGAGCTCGCTCAACCTAATGGACCGAATTTTAAGGTGAATGACCAACGAGTGAAGTTGTACTTTGGTGAGGACACCTCTCAGGAGGTGATTCCATCCCTCACCACGTTCCCCATGAACTAATTTTGGGTCGAGTCAGGCTCGTGACTCGGTAATAAAAAACAAGCGCTCCTCGGGAGGCAGCCCGAGTATCTATCCTTTTATGTTTTAACCCCCTAAGTGTAGGGGAGCCTCTATAAGTCTTTCTCTTTGTGTGGTGATGTGATTACAGGGATAAGTGCACTCTTGGAATCTTTGAAGAACCGTGCTCCCGTGTTATCCGAAATCCGGTTCTATCTCTCAACTACCGTGATTCAATTTTCTTCATACTCACATTTGAAATTGATCACTTTAGTCGTCTCTTCCTTAACTTGAGTTAACCAACGTGCACAATGTCATAAGTGTAGGGGAGACTTTTCCCACATGCTTAAACATTGAGGACAATGTTTATCTTAAGTGTAGGGGGGACTTCTATCGAAATTTTAAGTGGACTTTTCCATGAAAATGCCTTCATTAAACCAGAAAATCATGTTTTTCAACATTTTTCAAATTTTTTATTAACTTTGGCCATTTTGTCGTAATTTTTAAATTTTTATCTTTGCTTTCATATGTATATATCCCGCAATAAAGTCAAAAATATTAATAAAGTGGTGTAGCTAGTTTAGAAATCTTTGACATATTAGGCCCGTTGCGTTTATTTTGACTCAACCCGAATAGAATTATCCAAGTTTATTCTAGCTAGTATCCTTAACCATGTAGACCTTAATTGGTTTATTAGGCTAAGTATCCACGAGTCTCATTACTTGAGATTTTAAATTGTGGAGGACGAGAAATGATAGAGTCAATTATAAGTCGGTATTCTTGCACAAGCTCACTTGGTGTAATTATTTGCCTATTCTCCCATCACTTGCTAATAATTTATCTGCAATAAGTAAGGTCGTACGATTTGAAAAGTTACTTAGCTTCTAGCCCAAGATCGTTTAAAAGTTGCTCGGTAATGATAAGAGTTCATAGCCAAGGCATAACTTATGAAGCGGGGCGCGAAGATTGGCGAGTCCGAAAAGGCCCTAACAAGGCATGAGGATTCCATTTTATTGCTAAAGATCCAAGGTGATGTGAAAAGAATTATTCCAAAAGTCAATATGAAGGATCAAGACTCACGACGAAAAGCAATCAACTCCCATAAAGATGATGGAGAAGTCTATCCGAAAAGACCCTAACAAGGTATGAGGATAAATAGATCCAAGTCCGAAAAGGAGGCAGATCGTTGTATCTCAAAATCCCAAATAGAGATTGAAGAAATAATCACGAAGTCGTGGTCAACAAAGTTGGAGTACCTCTCAAAAGTCTCCAAGTGAAGAAACTCTATGAACGATGAGAAGACCATTATCTCAAGCACGTCTCTCAAGATATGAAGTATAAAGTACATGCCAAATATCGGCCCGAGAAAGGTCTCAAATCGTGAACCAAGTTATGCCAAGATATGAACTTTTTGATATCCCGAGAAGTAGTTTTAGGAGTTTTTGTCCTTTAGCTAACTATTGATCAAATCGTCCTACTTTGCTTTCAGCCTAATAAACTATCGAAATAAGTCCAAAAATGCATCTTCATGATCATTCTAAGACAAAAATAAAATATAAGAGATACACCTAGGAATAAGGGAGTTTAAGCATATAATTAAGCCATGTGTGTAAGTGTTTGAATTGCTAACTTATAATAACAATGATCTCGTTTTAAAGCTTAGTTTGGGGAACGTGAAACTTGAGGGTGATAAATCTTCGCAGCACTGAAGCCCTAATGTAAGTCATTGATCTCTTTGCAAGTTATTTCCATGTAGCTATTTTCAATTGAAAATGGTTTTCTATCCTTTTGTTTCCTTTTAAGTCTTAATTTCTTTTAGTACCTTAATTTTTGTTTAGTAGTATTTGAATAAGGCCAAGGTTGATTAATTATGAGAAAAGTGTAAAATTGCTTTATCACTAAGCATTGCATGAGGGCATGGCAATGGTTAAGTGTAGGGGATTTGATAGGTGTGTAAACACCCATCCCTTTACCACTTAATTCTGGCTAAAACGAGACCAAAACACGTATTTAATATCATTTGTTTGGAATTATGCGTGGTTTTTGTGTTTATTGTGTTTTCAGAGCCAACCGGATGAATATTGAAGAAAACATGGGATTGCACGGGTTTTACTGAAGAAAAGGACTCAAGATAAAGTCTATTGTCCAAGAGATGCAAAAGATTTGAAGTCACTGGGCCTATTCGAAGATTTACTGAAGAAAAGGACCAAAGATGGAAGATTTACATAAGTCGAAGAAACTCAAGTCTATTAAACGAATAAATTAAAAGACGAGTTAAATTTAATCGACGACAAATCCCGAATCAGAATCGAAAACGTCAACTTTTCTGAAAAGACGAGAAGACAAGAAGAACGGGAGAAAGCCCACTCACCAACCAAGGGAAACACCTATAAATAGGCCACCCCTCACACTTTCCTTCCAGTTAGCTTTTAGTTTTCTTCTCTTCCCCTTTTTTCTCCCTTTAGTTCGTATCATCACCAACACCACTAGGGTGTTTGATGATCTTGATCTTTGTTTTTTTTAATCTTGTAATTTTAATCTTTGTTTGATCTTGTTAAAACATTAATCATCAATACAAGTTCTTGTTTAATCTTTCCATTTCATCTTGTTCATCATCATCTTTCTCTTCAAGTTCTTAAGTTTTTATTTTATTTGATTTGATCTTCAAAAGTTGTTGGGTTTTGTGTTTTTGTTGATGGGATTTGTAGTTTATGGTTAGTTGATGCTTAGTGATTAGTTTATTTAAGTTTTTGGTGAAAAACTTGGTGATTTTTGGATTAAAATCGTGTTTCCTTGTTCTTCGGGTAAGGGTACTGTATTTGTGTTTCCCAGGTTCCGAATGAACCACAAAGTTCCGAATGAACCACAAAGTTCCGAATGAACCACAAAGTTCCGGATGAGCATAAAGTTCCGAGTGAACCAAAAAGTTTCGGGTGAACTGAAAAGTTCCGAATGAGTTTTGTTCTTTAAAAGTTCCGAATGAGTTTTGTTTAAAAAGTTACGAACGAATTGAAAGTTCCGAATGAGTGTAAAGTTCCGAATGAATGTCTTTTTGAAAAGTTCCGAATAAACTTTCTTTTAAATCTTCCGAATGAATGTCTTTTTGAAAAGTTCCGAATGAGTTGTTTCTTAAAAAGTTCCGAATGAGTCTAAATGTTCCGGATGAAGTAAAACTTCCGAATGAACCAATCTTCCGAATATAGTTCCGCATGAAGGTTCCGACCCAACTTCCGAGCCAAACTTCCGAACGAAGTTCCGAATCAAGTTCCGGATAAACTTCCGCATGAAAGTTCCGAATCAAGGCTTTACTTCCGAATCAAGTTTCTTTTGAGCATTTCTGAGGTTTACTGTATTACTATTTCTTTACTTTAATTTTATATTTTACTTTCAATTTTAATTTTAAATTTAATTCAAGTTTTTATTAATTGTCATCAAATTAATTATCTTTGATTTAAGTTTTCATTTAAACTTTTTAGTAGACTAGATATCCAAACCCCCTTTTTTAGTAACCAAGAACAATCATTCCACTTAAAGCCGAGATCAATTCGAGAGGATTCCGAGATTAAATTGAACCCATACAAAAACGATAGTATCACATTACTCCATCCATATCAGGTACCTCCTCTTCAAATGTACTCTCATCATCCGGCTTCTCAATAAAATCAGGAACCCATCCCGGGACCTCTTTAGCTCGAATCTAGAATACTTTCCCATGGGCAGTAACTTTAAAAGTCTCAAACACATTGGATCTCAGTTTGGTGAAAATGCATAACCTTTTTGAATGATAACATGTGTTCTCTTGGTCATCAATATCCAGGAGAACGCCTCATTTCTTTGCAACTTTATGAAAGGTATTGTTAGTCCAAAATTTAAATGGAACCCCTTCGACTTCCACTCACATAATTCTACCATCGATGTAGAAATCTTTCGAAGCGTTTTTAATCTCCGAAAACCAAGATGTAATCCCCAAGCTGTTTTTAAAAGCATCTCTAGTAACACTATCTGGGAACTCCAACATAATCCATAATTCTCCCATGAATCTAATGATGATATCGCTAAAGCCTTCACTTGTAAGTATGTTCTTAATGTTGACAAGCGAAGGGAATTATTTCACCCTTCCTACCAACGAAAGAGACAAATCCTTCATATTGATACATTCTTCATCCAATACTAAAGCTGGAGTAGATTCCGACTCCAGTTCCTTATCGCCTTTTAATGCTTCTACAAAAGTTCTGTTGCTATTCGTATGCCCCTCAAACACACGATGGGCCTGTGAAGCATTACTACTGCTTTTTGCTTTGTTATCTTCATGGTTGTTATTGGTATGCAAAGGAGAACGCTGGAACCTAGCTACATTAGCGTGAAGTTTGAGACGTCCCATACATATAGTACATAAGTTGTTAACCAAGCGGTCCACATTGAAAACATTAATGAAACGAACAAAGCCAAATCGTTTACCCCCTTTCGACTTCTTCACTGGAATGAAAGCATCCACAATGTGTCCATATACTTTACATGTGTGAAATAAGTCTTTTGCAGAAAACGATACCAAAAAATTAGTGACAAAAATTGATGTTGATATCTTCGAGACATCATCTTCTTTCGAACGAAACTACCCATCTTGCAAACTCTTAGGAAAAATAAAAATAGAAATGGACGAAACCCAGAAAAACCCTAATCCAAAGATAAAAACGCGCTTAAGTAACTCGTCAATCCTCGATAAGATTGAATTAGATGACACAATAACGAAGAATTAAGTACATAATGTATGTTGAAATTGAGCCAAACTGAATAGGTCCAAAGGATCTACCCGATCTCCTCAACTACGCTGAAACAAAACATTCAGTGACACAATCCTTTGCATTAGTCCTCAATAATTCAATATTATAAAGTGAATGAAGATCCAACAAGAACGATTAACCTATTCTACACACACCCCGTGCGTGCTGATTGATCACAAAGGAGCATGGACGATTAAAATCGAGGCCTGAACCCTATCACAAACCAACTAACAATGATGTATGTAAAATACATGATGATTAATCCTAATCGTTATTCAATGAATGTAGGCTATAAGGATAATGAAACATACCCAGATCTACGATCGCCCATAGTGAAGGTGTTTTTTAAGGTGTTTTGACTTAGTTCTCATGATGGGAGTGAGTTTGAGAGATGAGTGTAGATTGGTTATAGCTAAGATTAGAACTCGACATCTAGCCTTGTATCAGTAAATCTAAATGGGCGACGAGTGTAGATTGGTTCTAGCTAAGATCAGAACTCGACACCTAGCCTTGTGTCGGTAAAGAAGATGGGTAACGAGAGTAGATTGGTTCTAGCTAGGATTAGAACTTGACATTTAGCCTTGTGTCGGTAAAGAAGATGGGTACCGAGAGTAGATTAGTTCTAGCTAGGATTAGAACTCGACATTTAGCTTAGTGTCGATAATTATTGTAAGCGAAGATGTAAGGTTTTCTCCGCCAAGAAATGAGCTTGTGGATATAGTGAAAATCTCGAGTAAGGTGTACTCGATGAGTGGAGTAGGAACGAAAATAGAGCTTCATTTCTGAACCATTATAAATCCTTGGTGTTGTTAGAAATACGTTTTAACGATATTAGAAGTATCAGTCACTCCACAATATTATTAATGTTGTAATAGCTCGTAGTTAATGAGTACTTATTTAGTTAAGTAAGAATCCGACCCATGGGCTTGTCATGGGTCGGTCCAAGCCCAATAGTGGCCTTGGATATAAATACCCCTTTCCACCATGGAAAGGGGTTGGTTGTTGAGGTTTCCATTTTTATCAAGTTAATAAAACATATACTTTCTCTCACTAGTTTCTCTCTCTAGAAATCTTCAACCCACTTCATTGATTCACAAGATTATCAATATTCTTCAATTGGTATCAGAGACATGGGGTGATTTAAGGTAAGGATTAGTTTTGTTTTTTAGTTCTTAAGGGTATTAGTGATTTTTTAGAAAAAATCAACCTTGAATCTTGTATTTTTTGGTGTTTTTGTTGTTGGGATTAGTAGATAAGTGTTGGGCTTAGCTTATTTTGGTAGAAATCACAAAACTTTTTGTGGTTTTTGATCAAAAATCGGGTTTAAAATCGTTCGAAGGTTGCTTTATTTGGTCTCGAAGTGTTTTTTTCCAGGTTTATTCCGAACAGCCAAATATTCCGAACAACCAATCATTCAGAATAGCCAAATATTCATAATAGCCAAACATTCCGAATAGATCCAAACATTCCGAATAGACCCAAACATTCCGAATAGATCCAAACATTCCGAATAATCCAAACATTCCGAATAGATCCAAACATTCCGAATAGACCCAAATATTCCGAATAGACCCAAACATTTCGAATAGGATATCATTCTGAATAGGATATCATTCCGGATAGGAAATTTTCCGAATAGGATAGGATATTCCGGATAGGATATATTCCGGGTAGGATATTCCGGATAGGAGATTTCGAATAGGGGATTATTCCGAATAGGGGATTATTCCGAATAGGGGATTATTCCGCATAGGGGATTATTCCGCATAAGGGATTATTTCGAATAGGGTTACTCCGGATCAGGGGTATTTTACGAGTTTTTCGACGATTTTTGAGTGGATTTAATCTTGACGATTTTTAGTGGATTTAATCTTGGCTTTTTACACACTCTTTACTTCAACAACACAACACAATTCATAACCTTACTTCACTGCTCGATCAACCGATAATCTTTGTTTCTTTAAAGTGATCAAAATGAATCTGAATTCATTAATGCCTCAAATGACATCACTTACGGATATTTCCGTCATTACGGGAACGGATAATCGCCCTCCAATGCTCATTAAAGAAGTTTTTGAAGCATGGCAAGGCCGTATGATGTCATACATTAAGGGAAAACCGACATATGGGAGGCTTATTGTCAAGTCAATTCTAAATGGTCCACTTGATTATGGTACCATTGTGGTTAACAATGTGACTCGACCACGGGAGTTTGAAGAACTTACACCAGCCCAACAACTTGTTGCCGATGCAGACGAAAAGGCTCTTCAAACCATTCTCCAAGCTCTTCCACATGACATCTATGGAATGGTCAGTCAATATACGGTTGCAAAGGATTTATGGGAACGTCTAAAGGTGTTGCTACAAGGTACGTCTCTTACCAAACAGGAAAGGGAATGTCAGTTATATGATCTGTTTGATAGATTCACGTACAGCCCAGGGGAAACGCTTCACGACTACTACTTCAGATTCACTACTCTCATGAATGATCTGAATGTATACGATCTCGTGATTGCTCCATTCCAGGTTAACACCAAGTTTTTGAATACTTTACCTCAAGATGAATGGGGTGAGTATATTACCGATGTTAAGTTAACCAGGGATTTGCATAAGTGCAATTTGGATCAACTCTATGCTTTTCTTCAGCAGCATGAGAAACATGTGATCATGCACCGTTCGCCTCGAGGTATGTACCCTGATTCTTTAGCTTTGATGGCGAATCAACCAAGTTTGTCATACAACAACACTCCTTATATCATGGGACACCAAGCCTATCACCCATCACCGTACCTGACTCCAAGCTTCCCCCAATATTCGATTCTACCGCAACCACCCACCTCACATCAGCAACAATATCGGTTTAATGCACCTTCATCACAATATGTTTCACAACCTCACCCAGCAAGCATTGCACCTTATGCTCAGTCTTCATATTCTTCTTATCAAGAGAATGCAGCATATCCATCAAGCTACTCTGATCACATGAGTATTCCTTCTAGTGCTTATGCAGCTCAACAAGACCAAGCACTGTATTGTGATAATGATGAAGTCCCCATTCCTGAATTCAAACAAGGAACTAACCCAGTTGAAGTGTTAGCCACTATGTCTGCTTATCTCACAAGGAATTTAAGCAAACGAGGATTTAGAGGAACAACTCCTACTAACAATCAGCTGAGGAATTCATCCAATTCTCGCCAACAAGCTACTATTGAGAATGGCAGGGTAATGGTTCAACCTATTCAACCTTATCAGGGGAGACCTACTACATCAACCACCAATGCACGCACGGTCAATCCTGCTCCAATGGTCAACACTCCTCCACGGGCTAATTCTACAGGCAAGTTGAGAATGATTACATGCTACAACTGTAAGGAAGAAGGTCACATGTCCAGGGATTGCAAAAAACCCAAGAGGAAAAGGGATGGTCAATGGTTTGCAGAGAAGATTTATCTGGTGAATGCTCAGGCACAAGGAAGGGAACTTGATGAAGAGGAGCTTGCGTTTCTTGCTGATCCAGGGATTGCTGAACAAGACGTTGTCACTACACAGAATGCAGCATACCAAGCAGATGATCTTGATGCTTACGATTCAGACTGTGATGAACTTCAATCTGCACAGGCAGCTCTTATGGCAACTATCTCTAGCTTAGGGCCAGAAAAAATATCTGAGGTACTTACAAATACCACTGATAATACCACTGATACTAGTATTCAACCACATCAAGTTGGGCAAGAGGGTGCTGATCCGAATGAGTCTTCGGTGGTGAGTCTTTCAAATAAGGAGACAATCAATGATAGTAATATCAATGTGAGTCCCCAGACTTTGAGTGAATCACAACCGGGAGCCATTTCGCATACGCATATTCCTGCTCAACAAGATTTGGTCATGGTTCCTGCTACATTACTTAGCCAAATGAATACTGCACTCTTAGAAACCCTAGCTAAGAATAAGAATTTGTCTACTGAGCTTGCTTTGTGTAACGAAAAGGTTCAAACTTTGGAATTAGTTCCTTCGTCCACTGTTCTAACAAATCCCGAATATGATCATTTTCGAAACAAACAAATGAGTCATTTGTGAAAAATTGAAACCTTAAGAGCAGATCTTTCTAACGAATTTAAAGAAAAAGAGTTAGTGGTCACTAATTTTCACAAACTTCAAACGGATTTTGAGTTACTCGAGTCTAAAAAGAATGAAATGGAAATTAATGCGGCTAATAAGATTAGAAGTTTAGATTATTTGCTTTTAAGACAATACGCTGCCTCTCAACTAGTGCACTTATTTGATGCTTCGTTTAGAGAATTTAACTTATCACGTCAAAAAGGCCTTCCCCCTAACCCACGGTATGCAAAACAAGCTTTTATCCATAGTCCAAGACTTTATAATGCAACCCAATTAGGATTGGTCTTAGACCCGGTTGTTATTTTCGATGATCGCACAAATAAGGATCTAGTTGATGAGAATCGGTCATACAACTTTGCAAAATATCCCGAGTGTGATTATTTTAAAATGAATCAGGAGCTTGCAAAAACGGATTTTAGAATTCGCTTCCATATGGATAAAGATCTCATCACAGCACCAACCTACATGTTAAATGAAGAAAACCCCAGTACACTTCCTACACTTGTCAAAATGGAAGGACCTAAGGAAATTCCAAAGGATCTTCCACCTGTTAGCACTGTATGGTTAAACTTGCAAGAGATTAATCAATACTTTGCTAGTTTTGACAAGGTCATTCTGGAATGTACGACTTCAAATGGCCTAAACGCCGGAGAATGGGCTTTCGAACACATGAACGCAGTGTTTAAGAATGAGATCAATTCGTTTGTCGAAAGTCTAAAAGGAAGTTTTGCATCTCTTTCGGAAAATCTTGAGTTTAAAATTGCAGAAGTTCAAAAAGTGTTTTATGAAATGGACACCGCTTACGAACTACAATTAATTGAAAAGGAAAAGATTTTATCCGAATATGACCGATTCTTATCCCAAGTAATTTCGTGTGATGTGCTTACTACCGTGAATGTTAATTATTCGAATGAGCTTACATCCGCTATGATTAAATGTGATGCTGTGAATATATGTGATGATGTGTGTGATCTCTCTGTAAATGTTGTTGATATTGTAAATGAGGTAGATAATCATTCTTGTCACGAATCTAACGCTGAATTTTTAAAGCTTCAAGATTCTTACAATTTACTTTCAAAACGCTTTAATCAACTTGAACAACATTGTATATCTTTAGAATTAAAACAACAAACTCAAAATGAGGATCTTTTGATAACAAATGGTTGTGAAAACAGTGTTGAGACGAGTGACAAGATGATTGCAATAGTTAAGGCATTAGAGGAAGAGATTATGAGATTAAAGAGAGATGTGTCATTAAATGAAACACTAAAATTGGAACTAGAGGCTGCAGAGTCTAAAAACCAGGACTTAGAAATTAGACTTTCGTCTATTCTAGGGGAGATGGATCGTGCAAGACAGGGACTATCCGCTCTTTATGGTTCAATAGAAGAACGCTTAGCTTTTAATGTTGCACAGCAACAATCTTATGTTGAACAACTGAACCAAAAGTGTGAGGAAATCTCTGACTTAAACATCCAGCTCATTGACAAAAACATGGTTTTGGCCGAGTTAAAGGAGACACTTCTTCTCACCCGACAAGAAGCTGTTAATAACTTAGCTACCAACTCTGCACCGTCCTCTAGTGCTCCAACAACCAAGTCAGTAGTGCTTTATAAGAACCCACTCCATAAGAAAAACCCGGTTACCTACGATGATTATATGAGGAATGCATCTAAGCATGTAGATCTTGTTAGGGATATTTTAGATGACTTATATGCGTTAGATCCCTCAAGCAGTTACTTTTATTCAGCTCATGAATATATTAAGCGAGTTCAATATTGCTTAGCATATTTGCAATACATAGGTAAACCGGGTTCTGCACTACTTAATAATCGACCCATTGCTGTCACTCCATTCAATAAGACTCCAGGAGCAAAACCGTCATTGGCACCATCAACTAAGGCACCTTTAAAATCTGTTACTAATGTTCCCACTTTGACTTCTACAGGATTAAAAGAGTCTAGTAAGGCTAAAGGATCGCCACTCAAGAAAGATAAGATCAAGCCCTCTACTAGTAGTACCAACAAGAAGAAAGTAGAAGCTCACCATAGGAATGTTATGTCAGATTTAAATAAAAAGAATCATGTTGCTAAGACTAAAAGCTCTGCGCCTGTGCAGAAGCCTAAACCATTTGTGAATTCTAATTTGAATTGTTGGAATTGTAACGAGTGCATGTTTTCCCAACGTCATGATTTGTGTCTTATTGATCATGTGAATGAAATGAATGCCATTAGGAATAATCTTGAATGGAAGCCCACTGGGAGAACTCGTACCCAAGTTGGATGGCAATGGCGTCCCACTGGTAGGACCTTTACATTAGATGGAAAAATGTGCCCTTTAACTAGGAATGCATCCATTGAGGTTAGGTCTCAGCGTCCTTTAGTTAGGCACACTAGCACTAAATTATGGAAACAGCGCCCTTTAATTAGGTCAGCCCCCACTATAGTGCCTATCAGTGAAGAAATGCCTCAGGATTTAAGCCAACTAGAATCTACACCACCAACTAGGAAGAAGGCTAGGAAATCTAAGAAACCTAAAGTTAGCAAATCTAAGATTATTAAATCTGTACCTGCTAATAACAAGGAACATTCAGATTCCGAAACCTCTACATTGTCCTCGTCTGGTGATATTTTCAGGTGGTCCAAATCATCCTCTGGTATTTGGACTCCGGTTGCTCAAAGCATATGACCGGAGATCGCTCGATGCTCCGAAATTTCGTCAGCAAGTTTCTTGGAACGGTTAAATTCGGTAATGATCATATTGCAAAGATAATGGGGTATGGTGAATATCAGATTGGAAACGTTACGATTTCAAGGGTATACTATGTAGAAGGTCTTGGTCATAATTTATTTTCAGTAGGACAGTTTTGTGATTCCAACCTAGAGTTTGCTTTTCGACGACATACTTGTTTCATCCCCAACTTGGAAGGAAAAGACTTGTTGAAGGGATCTCGTGGTGCAAATCTTTATACGTTGTCCCTACAAGACATGATGGTCGCCTCTCCAGTATGTCTTCTCTCCAAAGCATCTAAGACCAAGTCATGGTTATGGCATCGCAGATTATCTCATCTCAACTTTGATGCTATTAATCATTTGGCTAAAAACGAATTAGTTCGTGGTCTTCCAAGGCTCAAATTTCACAAGGACCATTTATGTTCCGCGTGTTCAAGGGGAAAAGCACCAAGAAGTCATACAAGTCCAAAGCTGAAGACACCAATCACGAAAAACTTCATCTTTTGCATATGGATCTTTGTGGGCCAATGCGAACCGAAAGTGTTAGCGGTAAGAAATTCATTCTTGTTATTGTGGATGATTTCTCCAGGTTTACATGGGTAAGATTTCTACGTACAAAGGATGAAGCACCGAAGGCTATCATCACTTTTCTGAAATTCATTCAGGTACGTTTAAATACTATTATCCGCCGTATTCGTACAGATAATGGAACCGAGTTCGTCAACCAGACTCTTCGTGCTTACTATGAAAAAGTTGGTATTTCCCATGAAACATCCGCTGCACGTACTCCACAACAAAACGGTGTCGTTGAAAGACGAAATCGTACGCTTATGGAAGCTGCTAGGACGATGTTGATTTATGCGAACGCTCCATTATTCTTGTGGGCAGAAGCTGTATCTACCGCATGTTTCACCCAAAACCGCTCTATCATTCGGAAACGCCATGGAAAAACACCTTACGAGCTTCTACATGATCGTAAACCCGATGTTTCATTCTTTCATGTGTTTGGTGCTCTTTGTTATCCAAACATTAACTGTGAGAACTTGGGCAAACTTCAACCGAAAGCCGATATAGGTATTTTCATTGGTTACTCACCCTCCAAGAAAGCATACCGAATTTACAACCGTCGTCTTGGTAAGATAGTAGAAACTATGGACGCAGATTTTGATGAGCTGACAGCGATGGCTTCTGAGCAACGCAGCTCTGAACCCGCGCTTCACGAGATGGGAACCGGTGCTATTAGTTCCGGATTAGTTCCCAATAATCCTACTTCTACATCATTTTTACCACCTACAAGGCCCGAGTGGGATAAACTATTTCAACCGTTGTTTGATGAATTCTTTGATCCCCCAAATGATGAAGTTCCATCACCTGTAGTGATAGCTCCAATCCCTGAAGTTGTTGCTCAAGCTAATGAAGCTTTATCAAATGCATCTTCAATTAACATTGAACCGGATGCACCTCTACCAAGAGATTCTCAAACTACACCTGAATCGTCACCCTTACTTGTGCCTAATGATGTTGAAGAGGATTCTATTGATCACGATTTGGAATATGCTCACCTACAAGAGCTTCCTTTATTTGGTGTACCGATACCTGAAAACCCTTCAGCCGCGTCTACCTCAGAAGAAGCTCCTTCAATTGTTCATTCCAGACCACCACGGATTGAAAAACATAGCACCAAATGGACAAAAGATCACCCAATTAGGAATGTCATTGGAAGTCTCGATCGACCAGTCTCTACACACCATCAATTACAAGAGAGTGCACTCTATTGCTATTTTAATGCATTTCTCTCCGAAGTTGAACCTAAAAATTGGCAACAGGCTATGACTCAATCATCTTGGATTGAAGCCATGCAGGAGGAACTAAATGAATTCCAAAGACTTGAAGTATGGGAATTAGTTCCTCTCCCTGACAAGGTTAACATCCTTACTTTGTTGTGGGTTTATAAGGTTAAACTCGCTGAGATGGTTGCAGTCTTGAAGAATAAGGCTAGATTGGTTGCTAGAGGATACAAACAAGCCTTGGGTATCGACTTTGAAGAATCTTTTGCTCCTGTTGCAAGATTGGAGGCTATTAGACTATTCCTTGCGTATGCTGCTCATATGAACATGATCGTCTATCAAATGGATGTGAAGACGACATTTTTGAATGGTGAACTAAGGGAAGAAGTCTATGTTAGTCAGCCGGATGGGTTCGTTAGCACGAAGTTTCCTAATCATGTGTACAAGCTTAAGAAGGCTCTCTATGGGTTGAAACAAGCTCCACGCGCGTGGTATGATCTCCTTTCAACATATCTCATCTCGGAAGGCTTCTCCAAAGGCAAGGTGGACCCCACTCTATTCACTCTCAAGGAGGACAACGACATGATACTGGTACAAATTTATGTTGATGATATAATATTTGTTGCCTCTAACATAGAATTGTCAAAACGCTTTGAGAAGATAATGTCCACACGCTTTCAGATGTCAATGATGGGAAAATTTTCATTTTTCTTAGGATTACAAATTTCTCAGAATCCCAGAGGCATCTTTATTAATCAATCCAAATATGCTCTAGAATCTTTAAAGAAATATAACTTTGAAAATTGTGACCCCGTGGACACTCAAATGGTGGAGAAATCCAAGTTAGATGAAGATAGGAATGGGATTATTGTCGATCCAAAACTTTATCGTGGGATGATCGGCACCCTTCTCTATCTGACTGCTAGAAGGCCTGATTTGCAATTTGCCGTATGCATGTGTGCCCGGTATCAGGCTCGGCCTACCGAAAAGCACCTACATGTTGTTAAAAGGATCTTTCGGTATCTCAAAGGAACACTTCATCATGGTCTATGGTATCCGAAAGATTCCTCCATTGCTTTAATATCATACGCAAATGCCGATCATGCTGGGTGTCAAGACACGAGGCGTAGCACTTCTGGGTCTGTGCAACTCCTTGGATACATATTGATTAGTTGGTCTTCAAAAAGGCAGAAAAGCGCTGCAATTTCTAGCACGGAGGCTGAATACATCGCCATGTCCGGTTGTTGTGCTCAAGTTCTTTGGATGAGATCACAACTAACTGACTACGGTTTGGGATTCAACAAAATCCCGATGTATTGTGACAACAAGAGTGCCATTGCCCTTTGCTGCAACTACGTTCAACACTCCCGGGCAAAGCACATAGACATTCGCTACCATTTCATTAAAGAGCAGGTGGAGAACGGAGTGATCGAGCTGTATTTTGTCACCACTGAGTATCAGCTGGCAGATATGTTCACCAAATCCTTAGATCGAGGACGAATCGAGTTTTTGATCGACAAGCTTGGCATGAAATCATTCTCTCCAACGACTCTCAAAGAATTGGCAGAAGAATCAGCTGAATAGTGGTGGTAAACTATTAAGGCGTATCCTTTGTTCGTGATCATGTATATTATCGTATATATATAAACCACAAAAAGAAAAATACAAAAATATAAAACCAAGAAAATCATAAAAATTATAAAATCAAGAAAATCAAAAAATATTTTTTTCGTTTTTCAAATCGGGCATGTCTTTTAGTACGGTAATATTTACGGCTTTAGAAATGTCAATCAATATTGACACGGCGCCATCAATAGAGTCCGTATAAAAGTTGTACATTTTTAAAACATGCCCATTATGGCTTGTAGTTATTTCTGACTGCAACCCGCTTTTCGTATTAAAGTCACGTATTTCCTTGGAAAACGTTGGCTCACAACGGGAATTAATTTTCTCGGGCATGATTTACAAGCCAAATCATGCAAAGGGATCAAGTTTACTTTATAACTTGGTCTAACACGAGTTAGTGTACGTATCAGTGCATTAATTTGTCTAAATAAGAGAAATCTTATTGCCACCACGAATCAATCTTTTCAAAACATCAATTGACAAATGTTTTCATCATCATGTGCCTCGTTAAACAATGACTACAACTCTTTAAATAGAAAACGGGTCATCGTTTAAGGGGGTGAAAATATTAAATCGTCTTCGTCATCAAAAAGATTTTCAAAAGGGTTTGAGGAAAATTAATTGGCTCAATAGTTAATGGCTGGAATTGCTTTGGCATTCGTATTGTATTTGTTTGTGAGATTGTCGTGATTAGTTTAGCTAAGATATGTTAAGTTGGCTAAATTTAACGATGGTTAGGGAGACTAGAAAAGACAAGGAATAAAAAGAAAAAGTGAAAACTGTAGGGCTAAAGGTGACATTTGTGAAAGTTGTAAAAATTTTGACCTAAGTCAAATAAACCCCCCCCCCCCCCCCCGTTTCATTTCTTATATTCCGAGTAGACGTTTATTCCGCATAGGCTAATTATTCCGAGTAGACGTTTATTCCGCATAGGCTGATTATTCCGCATAGGATAATTGTTCCGAGTAGACGTTTATTCCGCATAGAATAATTATTCCGGGTAGACGTTTATTCCGCATAGACATGTTTATTACGCATAGACATGTTTATTCCGTGTAGACATGTTTATTCCGGATAGACTTGTTTATTCCGGGTAGACTTGTTTATTCCGGATAGAGGTTTATTCTGAATTAAATGTTTATTCTGAATGAAGGATGCTTGAGTTTTTTAAAAAGTCTAAGGGATTATGTCATTTGTATAATGCTTATGTATAAATTCATCATGATATTCATATCTGTATGTATCAACTTTTGTGTTTTATTCTTAAGCAGAAACAATGACTAACCCAACCGTGCAACAAATACAAGACTCTAGAGCAGCAGCCATTGCCGAGGCCAAAACCCTCAAGTTCATTCCAAACAACTACCGGTTGAAAGAGGTCTCTCGTTCCACTCACAATGGATTCAAGGTAGGTTCAGCCATTCTTGACAATTCTCACCTCAAGAATGCGCTAAGGAATAGTGCTTCAGTACCTTTCGACTACATGTACGAATTCTGGGCAACCAAAGAGAAGACGTCGAATAAGATCACATTCTTCCTGGATAACAAGCTACAAACTCTCACAGTGTCAGACTTTCGCAAGATCTTTGGCTTTCGGGAAGCACCCAAAGGATTATCATACTCAGCGAACCCTACCAAGAACCAGCTTATGGAGATGTTCACTGACATTGGATGTGCAGACATACGAATAGTGTCCGAGTTTACCACAGCCAAAGTGGGTCAACCTTGGAGAGCAATTTTTGGTATTCTCAACCGATGTCTCACACCCAAAATAACTGGGTATGATGGTGTGCGTCCGCCAATCATCAAGATGTTCTATGGTATTTTCAAAGGTATGGGTATTGATTATGCATCATTCTTGTGGGAAGAGTTTACGTTTCAACTCTTCACAAACACGAAAGGTAAGGTTAAAGGTTACCAGTACCCTAGGTTCATTAAGCTAATCATACATTACTTTATGGAAAACGATGCATCTATTAATAAGCGTGCAGGTAGCCGTCACCACACAATGGATGCTGATGATTTGGTGGACTTAAGGCAAGAAACTCACTCTACTATTGTTATCCCTGGTCCCATTCCCAGTCATCTCCTGACAGATGAGATTATCGCATCTGCTGATTACAAGAACTTGCTACAAGAAATCGAGAATCAACGAGCAAGCATTCAAGCAGGAGAAGACTCATCTACCACGGTTAAGAGCAAAGGTAAACGCAAGCAAACAGCTTTACCTGGACACAAAACCAAAAAGACAAAGACCGTAGCTAAGAAGGGTAAGAGCACGGCTGACAAGTTTGTTCTTCGCGATGAAAAAGATATTGATGACGATCCTACTCTTGACAAGACTGAGAAACAATTAATGAAGATGGCTATCGAAAAGAGTAGGAGAGACACGGGCGGTAGTGGTTCGGGTGCACAGATGGATATTGAAGAAGAGTACGAGGAGCCAGATGATATCAATGAGTTTGGATCACCCGAACGGTATTCTACTTCGAAGGAGACATCCATTGCTGTTTCAGCAAGTGTTTAAAAGGAGTCCGGTGCTCCTACATTCATGGTACCTACCCAGCCTCTCGTAACTCAACCTCCACCAATCCAGCCATTACCAACCCGACCGGTGCCAACACCATTCCTTCCACCTCCAATAACTTCCATCCTCAGTACTGTAGTCACAACCGAGCCTCTTCAGCCAACCCAGAGTAGCTCTGCATCATCTTCAATGGCTGCATTTGTAATGGCAGAACTGTTGGATAAACACACGGATAATCAAAGAAAAGAGATGGATAATCTTCGCCAAGAGCTACTTAGACGAGTTCAAAGTGAAGAGGCATCCAAGAAAGCCCAAGAAGAGATGCTAGCTAAGTTTGCTGCAGAGATGGAGTTGACACCTAAAGCTCATGCAGAAGAACTTGCTCAGGTCAAACAGGCTGAAGCTGATAGGTATGAAGCACGACTTACGAGACTTCGAACTATTAAGGATAACTATAAGGAGCAGAAAGAAACACTTGAAGCTTCTATTGTAGAGAGAGTAAAAGAATCAGTTGAGTCCCTTATGCCAAAACTGCGTGATGAGATGAAGAAACTCGCAGCTGATAATTTGATGATTAAGTCATCCAATCCTTCCGAATCCGCCTACAAAATTGCATATGACTTAACGGATTTTTAACTAAAGAAGATCCTCAAAGCTCGTATGAGGGAAGTTGGATCTTTTGATAAGTCTAAAGTACAGCGGACTCTCTACAAATCACTAAATGAAGCTATCTTGGAGGATGATCGGTTGTTTAAAATGTTTGGAAGTGTGGTACCTTACCACATTCTGCCTGAGGAGGAAAAGGAAGATAGTGAACAAGAAGAGGGTGACGGGGAAGAAGAAGAAGAAGAAGATGATGATGATGGTGACGATGATGGTGATGATGATGAGGATGATGATGATGATGATGATGATGGTGGTGATGGTGGTGATCGAAATGAGGAAAGTGCTAAGGGAAGCAACGAGGATGACGATGAGGATGATGATGGTAAACAGCCTGAAACGGGGGACAAGGTTACCAGCACAAAGAAACCATCTAAGTCTGGTACCAAGTCTCAGAAAGATGCTGCGCAAAAGGAAAAATCCACCTCAACGGAATCAAGACGATCCAAGTGGCGTCATGATGTGAATGCTACTACGGCATCATCGATTCCCGGTACATCTTTCTCTGTTTCTATACATGTTACTGCTAATCCTGTCAGTTCTTTTGTTGCTCCTGTGATTGCAGAATCAGTAACTGAACCTGAATCTGCACAACACTCACCTGTTCATGACACCGCCGAGATGCCTGAATCAGAACCAGCAAGTGTTCATGTCTCTACTCCTCTGCAACAAGAACCACAATCTACTATTCCCGAGTCAAGCACACGGGACTGGGCAGACACATTGGAGATTGACGAGACTGCACCGCCACAAGCTTGGATCACGGCAGCTGCTAAATATGATCCAATCACAGACGCTGACAGAGATGTTCTATATCTCCGTATCCGTAGTCCGATAGACTTGTGTGCATTTCTGGCTCATGAGTATAAATCTTCGGTCACTCCGTCTTTGATGAAGAGAGCGTTAAAGGATAAGAGAATTCACGTCAAAACCAGGTTAAGCCGCATGGAGTACAAATATTATGCTGACGAGGTCCTGAAAGCCCTTAATACCGTTCAAAGGCCAGGCCTTCATGAATCAGAAAGAGCTACACCTCCACTTGATCCCTCTCAAGATAATCAAATTGCTCTTGACTTCTTTGTCACCTATGATCTTGAGTATCTTCTGAAGGGGTCATCCAAGTACGCAACCTCCCTGACCTTGTTGAAAGCAGCTAATTGGGGGACAATACCCTGGATCGAGGAAAAGATAAGCCGACTCTGGGTCCCAAAGGTAAATCGTAATTATGATATGTATGCTGTTATAGGTGCATCACTTTGGGACGAGCGAGTCCGAAGGGCGTACAGAGGTTGCTGCTTAGCCAATTCAGGAAGTTGTGTCAAATCCGATATTCGCATCTCAAGTATTTTGGGGCTGAAAACTGAAGCCAAAAATGGCTATCATCATGTGACGGAGATTCGTCTAAAAAGGGAGGATGACAGAGAATACACAATACAGCAGGGAGATTTTTCTATCATTCGCCTTGAAGATATCGAAGACATGTTGCTTATGATGACCCGTGATCAACTGACCCATCTTACTCGTGAAGAAATCATCGCCTTGAATACAGCACTTCGTATGTTCACACGAAGCGTTGTTATCAAGAAACGAGTTGAAGATCTTCAATTGGGAGTTGAAAGCTACCAAATGAAGCTTAACCTGACCCGTCCAATGAACCAAGTTCTACCTCAACATGTCACAAGATGTCCTTATACCGGCATTACTGTTCCGAGTTACGGGATTTTCTACTTGAACAGTCGTGGAATAATGAAGTTTATGAGGGTAGGTGAGCTTTATAAGTACAGTGACGGGACTCTCATATACGTCAGAGGTAAGTTGGAGCATCTAAATTCGGGTGGGTCTTTACTAGAGATGACTGAGGATTGGCATCAGGGTTATCGGCAAATGGCAAAATATGTGATCAAGAAGATTGATCAAAAGCTCCGGGAACGTAAATTGATGAGGAGCTTAGAAAGGTTCGTTGGTGGTAGACCATATGGAGTGCACCACAAGTTACTGCAACGATCCATCTAATGGATCGTACATTTCAGGTCTACTCTATATTGGTTTTTAGTTGTGAATATGTAAATTTGTGAATATTGTGCTTTTACGGCTTGATGTAGTGTTAAGGTATGATAATTTTTCAAGAATTTCTCACGAGATTCTAAATCTTTCAACATATATCATACTAAAGCACTACAACTATCCCTTATTAATTTAAGGGGGAGCATTAACATGTTCTATGGCCAAACATTGATTTCATTTTTACCCAAAGACCGGTTAATCCATTCAATATCCCAAATATTAATGGTTAACATTTTGGATAAGGGGAGAAAATGGGATTAAGGAGACTTAAATGATACTTGGCTAAAAGATGAAAAATACTTAACGATAATCCAACTTAATATGTGTAAAGCACGTGTTAAGGGGGAGCGTTTTTTGATGAACAAAACACCTAAGGTACAAAACTTTTGATTTTAATATCACAAGTACCTTAAGTGATTTTCAAGGATTTTTCATGATGGCTATACTTTCCCAAAACACGCTTAATTCACGATGAATGTGGTAACAAAAGGGTGGTAGGAATAGGTTTAGTCCAATGATTCATCAGAGCCGATGGAATCTTCCCAAGGACAATTCCCTAGATAGAATTAGAAGTCCTAGGAAAGTTGGAGAAAGATTGTGAACGTAGCTGAATGCCGACCAAGTACTTAAGCTAGCACTGGAACAATCACAACAAGGTGCTAGTTATGACGTATTGGTAAGCATTGAAGGGGTTGAAGAATGAAAAAGATATGTAAAGATAAAGGGTGTAAAGAAAGAAGCCCTCCTTACAACTTTAGGCAGAAACCGGGCCAATACATATGCTATTGAGATCATTTGTTAATGATTCTCGATATTGAAGAAAGACATCATGGACCCAGTGATGCAATGCACAACCCTTTCCAGCTAACTCAAATATCTCTCAAAAGGTATTTGTTTTAATCACACGGATATCAACACGTTATCTATTGGTTTATTCACTCCGAATAGACTGATACTGAAAAGGTGGCACTCCTCTCCAGCCATCGCTCACTAAATCAAAACGCACTATCAAGTCTAGAGCCACGAGATCATCAAAAGTCTCATTAGGACACTTTCCATTTATTCCTTGCTTTCTCACACACTGTGAAAAGTAAGAGATTTTTTATGAGTCCTACGCAGTATTCTTGTAATATTGCCAGAACATCCGAGTAATACGCAAGTATTACAATGAAGATGGAAATCCTGCTTGAGCCAACATCAAACAAGCTCATGGTAGGTTACACATGCGGTTCTTTAAGAACCAATCTTGTGAAAAACTGGAAAGAAACAGTAGTTTAATTCTTAATTGAACTTAAACTCGTTCCAGGCCTCTACGCATTATCATATGATCTTGCTAGAACACTCAGAGTGACTCTTTATTGATCACAGTGACGAGTGGAAATCCTTCTAGTGTTAACATCAAACAGCACTTGGTAGGTGACGTGCAAGATTCTTTATGAATTAAGCTCGTGATAACTGGAAAGCAACGATGGTGAAAATCTTAACTGAAATTCACTTGTTCCGGGTTTCATGAATTGACGGCTTCAATCACAAGGATAATTTATCCAAGTGATTCACTCTTTATGTTCGCAGTCAAGCTTAGTGATCATCGAATAAAGAGAACGGGTTTACCCGCGAAATCCTGTCAGGAAGTTACTTAATTGAAACTATCCGTCACAGGTACGATATCTAATATCGTCCAACGGTCTTCACCGACCGGAGGTAAAACGCTACCGATTTAGAATGAAATGTTCTAAGCCGTTTCATTCGTGTCTTATCATGTTGCTGCGAAGACGGTGGCGTTGCGGTGTACCAGCTGAAGTCGTCCCCACATGCTTATGTTTTTCTGCATCAAAGTTCAGCAAAATTCAATAAAGTGCAAAATGAAGTCTTCCGCTGTACCAAACTGTGAAGCTTTCGAGAATTCAACAAAAAGACATAAGTGTGTGGAACATGGAGTCACCAGGAGGCAAGATTCACAAGAAGGCAAAGATCGCACGTGACTGGTCAAAAGAACAATGCTCTCAAGCCAAAGCCTAAAAGATCAAATCAACATATTCACAACAAAAAGAAAGAAGAAAAGACTACGAGCTGAAGAACGAAGACTTAGTATAGTATGCTAGGTTTAGAACTTTGTAACGTGGAGTGACCTCCCTTAGGGGGAGATTGTTAGAAATACGTTTTAACGTATATTAGAAGTATCGGTCACTCCACAATATTATTAATGTTGTAATAGCTCGTAGTTAATGAGTACTTATTTAGTTAAGTAAGAATCCGACCCATGGGCTTGTCATGGGTCGGCCCAAGCCCAATAGTGGCCTTGGATATAAATACCCCTTTCCACCATGGAAAGGGGTTGGTTGTTGAGGTTTCCATTTTTATCAAGTTAATAAAACACATACTTTCTCTCACTAGTTTCTCTCTCTAGAAATCTTCAACCCACTTCATTGATTCACAAGATTATCAATATTCTTCAGGTGTCTTTCTTTAGGTTGTTTCTTTTCTTACTCCTTACTTATATTTCTCTTTATCTTTAGTCATTCATATTCATGATATCTTGATATAGCAAATACTTTTCAAAGATTGGTTAATTGGCTTAACTATTATAAAATAACTTTTTAAATAATAATCCCATCTAGTGACCAACATTATAATAATTAGGAAAACTATTCAACCCCTCTCCCCCTCTAGTTTCTAGATCTTCAAATTTAAGGAACTTCATATATATCATTCTTTTTGTTCAAAATTACACATATATCCAACAACATCAAAATATAATATATATATATATATATATATATATATATATATATATATATATATATATATATATATATATATATATATATATATATACCTTTATATTATATATAAGAGAAGGGATTTGCCACGTCATCTATCAGGCACTAATCCACTTCAGCACATCCGACGTCTTGGGCCGACCCACGTTCTGGGTTAAAACATTTAAATGAAAACAGAATCATCAACATTGGCACCGATTATCCTACAACCTACCCTCATTATTCTCAAAACCCTAATCATCTCGTTCTGGGTTGAATTTTTTTTATTATGTTTAGTTGCAAACTCACACTTCTACTACAGTCGATCTAATTTTTTTTATGAAATCTTTTAATTATGTAGACCTACAATCGATCTAATTTTTTATTATGTTTGTTTTTCTTCTTTTGGTGATTTCTTTTGGATGCAAACTCATGCTTCTGCTAATGTAACTACAGGGAGTCTCGAAATTGTTCTCTGACCTTTATCCTCTCTATGATTATGCTGGCAAGGCACATCATCTTTGGAATCTGATCAATCTAGAGACAAGACATATGATGAATCCGTCATCTGTATTTTGAAACCAGAATCGGTTAGCTCCCCTAAAATCTTGGAGATTCCTTTTTTAAAGCTTCTTGCTATGCATTAATGAGGACCAGTAAAACTTTGATTGAGATTCTGTTATCACTTTTCTTTTAATTTTGAAATTAGGGTTTTGTTTGCTTCTGATTCTACCATTAAAACTACAACCGTGGTGGTATCATTAATATTAATACCTTGATTCCATTCGTATAAAAAATCCTAATTGAAAACCTGTTAGAACCCTATTACAGATACACCTAAAGGCAGTCACAAAAATGCCTGGGAGTAACGATGTCTCAATTAATATTAATTGTATATACCGGTTGATAGTGATGATGAAGATGATGGTAGCGGTGAAGATGACGATGAACAGGCCGTGGATGTGAATCAAAGAGGGTAATGACGATTATGACAGGCCTAGAACAAGGGATAAGGATCGCTACCGCAGCAGAAGTTATAGCATGATTCCAGATTATCGCAAGGAACATCAGAGGTCCAGATATGATGATGATGATGGGAATGTTAGAAGCAGGTCTCCTATAAGGTAAATAAGAGATTTATCTACTCGACAACCCCTTCTGTTTTTCTTTCCTGCTCTATTGACTTCAATCATATCTATAAGTTTTCTTAAAGTATTAATAGATGATAGGTCTTCAGCTTTTATGTTATCTATACGATTTATCGCAGCTTAAGTTCTCAAATTTAATAAAAAAAATCTTTAAACCTTATGATGCATTTCTGATGACACTCGGTAGATGGTTTATGTATACGAGCTTCTGATGAAGCCTTTATCATGGCGCCTTTATGATGAGGTGTTTCTGATGGCGCGTTTACATATGAGGGTTGATGGTCCGGATTTGTTGATGCGGTTTCTGATACCAAGTTTGCTGGTGCAAGACTGCGAGTGCTCTTTTTGGTCTAAAGTAACCCTAAATGTTTTTTTTTCTAAATTATCATTACAAATGCAACGTCATACCCGAGTTTTTTACACCAGGTTAGAAAATTAATAAAAAGAATTATATTAATGGTCAAGTTATAAATTCAATAAGAAAAATACGACCTCGATTTGAAGGAGAAGATCACGAACCAGTTAAAAAACCTACGATTTCGTCCGTTTAGAACGAAGCTCACGAGAGATCCCTTGAAACAGACATATTGTTAGGTCTCCTGAAAAAGGTGTCAATGCTTTTAAGTTAGTTTGTAACGAAATTAAAAGGAACATGTGCAACTTTAATTTTTTCAGCGGCTGATAACTACCAACTTTATAGATACATCGTCCTAGATCTGAGTTATGCCTGATTTACATGAGCTACAATCAAAGAAAAATTGATTTTTCACAATAGGTTCGTATATTAGTATAACGAGTTTTATAGTGGTCAAGTTATATATAACTGTTTATGTCCTAACATCATTTGGTATCTGCTTCAGTGTGTTGCCCGTTCAACATACCAGGTTGTAGCATTACATTTGAATGCAAGAATCCAGTTTGAATACAGAACAATAACTGATTAAAATTTGAAATTCATGACTATAAAGAGAGTACGTTTTAATAGTTACCTGTGACAACCGTGGTTTTGGGTTGGTCACTTGGTCTTACTTTTAGGTTATTTTATGTGTGCTTACTTGAATTGTGTGTTTACGTGTTTATTTTGTGTGAACGAGGTTGGTGTGGTTATCGTTTATGAGTATAGAGTACTCATAAGTAAATCGAGGAACGGTTATTTCATGTTCATGAGCTCACAATTAGTGACTATGAAATGAAATGGTGATATTTTGGTGTTTACGTATACGTATAAGTATTATAGTAATAGTATTTTTTTAGGATTTACGGTTTAGCATTTAGAGGGCTCGGATGAGGTAATTAGTCATATGGATATTTTTCGGGATGGTTTTAAGTCATTTAGGACTTAGTTATAAAGTTTATTTCAAAATTTGAGATTTTTTTTAAAAGTGTATATTTTACGTCTTTTACGGTAAAACGCGTAAAAACTGACTAGTTTTACGGTTTTGAGGTTTTGGAGGCTTTAGGAGCTGAAATAAATTAAGGAAAATTAAGGTAATATTAATAAGATATTTATTAATAATAAAATAAAGAGAAAAACGAATTTTATGGGGTTTAGGTCGGTTTAGAAGAGAAAAAAAAAGGAAAAAAAGAAAAGATTTATGGTAAGTGGTAATTGGGTTGGACAAGGATTGTTTTGGCTATATAAGGAACCCCCAAACACTAAACCAAACGAATTTTCTTTTATTCCCTGGAGTTTTAGTCGACCAAAAGAGGAGAAGAATTAGGGTTCTTCAAAAAAATTTGGGTTTTTACATCTTCCATTGAATTAAAGGTAAAAACCTTCATAACCCTTTTAATTAAATTGTTTTATTGTTTTCTTTAATCATCTTATGATGGATTAAGGTTAGGGTTTAATATAAAAACAGTAAATTAATGTTGTATTAATCATAATATGATGATTACATAAGTTAGGGCTTGTAATTATAGGGATTATGGTTAATTAATGAGGTTGATTTTGTTAAACCCGTTTTTAAAAACTGGGCAGAATTTTGAGTCAATTGTTTTGATCATATCGGGAGTTATAAAAACTCTTATTTTGCGATCCACATACCCCTGAAAAGGTATTTGAAGTGGCTTTCCAATGCAAGAAACTAGAACTAAATTGGAGGTAGGGAAGGGGGTCAAAAACAGGTTACAACAGTCGGAGGTCAAAACAGTTTTGAATTCAGCCTGTTTTCTTTTTAAGTTTTGGGTTGTTTGGGGTACTTAGGGTTGCATGGGGATCTTCTCAAGAACATGAGAGATGGTTTATATATTGTAATAAGGATCTGCACTTGGGCTAAGATTGTGGTTTAGGGTAAGACCCTCTAATGGTAATGAACTTTTAG
Organism: Glebionis coronaria; assembly: GCA_025667525.1. Lineage (NCBI taxonomy): Eukaryota > Viridiplantae > Streptophyta > Magnoliopsida > Asterales > Asteraceae > Glebionis > Glebionis coronaria. Next base: position 507,764,744 of record CM046882.1, on the reverse strand, counting down.
TATGTTTAAAATCAGGAAATCTGGAATGACAAAAGTAGATATATGTATATCGGGGCCTTAACAGTATCTTTAAGGTTAGGGCAAGTGGGAGGTGTTAGCCAACATATTTGAGGGTATGAATATTCCTTTTACAGAAACCATGGGTATGTTTAAGTGGACATTTGACTTAAAGTTTTGAGACCTAAAAACTGGGACTGTTTTGTGTAAAATATGAACGGGATAGTTATTAAACTTAACCAAGTTAAGGACTTGTTAAGGAAGGGTAATGGGGTGTTTAGAGTTATAAATGGGGTATTTATATGAGAGGAGGTTATATGTCCATCATAGGTTGATGAACCATTTTAGAGGTTGGTTCATGTATTGATTTATGTGTTTTTGGTTTGTTAACTTGTTGCTAGAGCAAGGACTTTGGAGAAGCAATCAGGTGAGTTCATAGTCCCATTTTACTACGTTTTTAAATGTTTTTTTCCAGTATGGGATGGAGATGACACTTGAAATGTTCTTTAACATGATTTAGTACTATGTTATAAAATGTGTGGACATAAATGTGTTATTGTGTGACTTGCGTGCTTATGTGTTCTCATATGTGCTTTGGTACGTGTTCTGCTATGTGAATCTTGTTTGGATTGTGATTGGCTTTGGTACATAGATGTATGGGCGTCTATGGGACCAGTTGTGATGTGTGTGGAGCGTGGGGCACGATCCGTCCTGAGTACTTGTGCATCGTCTCTTCGGAGGCAAGATATCTCGACGGGGATATAGTTCATCTTCCACAGGTGGTGTGGGAAAGATCCGGATAGTGTGGTGTGTGTGCTTGTGCGTGTGACGGGATACTTCTTGATTGTTAATAGTGTGGTGCATTGTTCTTATTGTGTGTTCTTGATTGATATATTGTGCTTAGATTGTAGTTGTATGTAACATGATTATCACATTATGGTCCATTGCTTTAACTTGTTCTCTTCAACTTATTTACAGCGGTTGACAAGGTTTCTTAAGATATTTTGGTAACTTAAACCTATGTTCTCACCAACTTTATGTTGACAGATTTTAGTGTCATTTTCAGGTGAGGTAGTTGTGCAAGATGATGTTAGAAGTGGCTAGAGTATAGAGGCTGCTAGGATTGCATTCGGAGGAATCCCTTTCCTCTTAGATTTTATTTTGTGTTTGATTAAGTGAACGTTGTGGTACCTATATGTTTGATGTTTATTTATTTGTATGTCTTTGGTAAGAGGTAGGCATGTTACCTACTTACCTAGATTCCTGCATTTTGTTGAGATATTGTCACGACATTTGTGTCGCCATTTATGACATTTCTTTTGCATTTAGTTTTTTCTATAGAGACACCGTTTGTTGTGATGATATCCATACGTCGCGCCCCATATTCCGCCATGGTGGGGTGTGACAGAATGGTATCAGAGACAATGGTTATAGAGAATTAGGTTGCATAGTCGTGTAGCCTAGTCTATAGCTTAAGGGTCCCTGCATATAGGCGTCATAGGAGTATGTGTGCATTTTATAGTAATTGATGTGTTAGAATATTATTTTTGCAGTATTTGTTAGGTTATGAACTACTATGGTTCATACTTAACTACATGTTATTTTCTTTACGAGTTTTGATTAGTGCGGGTGGAACCATGGTCGTATACGCTAGTCATTGTTAGATTTTGCTTAATTATGTTTTCATGTTCTTTATACATTTTGAATTTTGTCTACGCTGGTTCAGCTGGACTACGAGTTTATGTGTTACGTGCATTGGCTATGTTATTTTAATACATGAGGTTTTGGATCTTATCTTGCGTGGTTATGTGCTTGTGAGTTGATGGATTATGTGTTATGTGTAGTATTAATTTCTTATAAGTGTCATCATAGGAGGGAGTACGTTGGTGAAAGGGAACATGTATAATTATGGAGGCCTACATAATTATATATGTGCCACAACACCAATGGACTTTCAAGTATGATTGCATGAAAGAGAGTTAATACATGCTTGTATAGTATATGTTGGATGGATTTGAGTGTATGTATGCATATGCCTATATATGTATAATTCCCTTCTACTTATCGGTTGTATTCTTAGGACGGTTGCTAGCTCGTTTCTCTTTGAGATGTTCAACTTCTGTAGTAGCGCATTGCTCGGGTCCTCATTTCACATGTTTGTTTGTACGGTACTTTTGGCGTGAAGGATTTTGAGATGGTGGAGATTTCTTTTTGGGGTAACGATGCCTTTTGTTTCGAGTTATACATGGTAAAAAAAAATAGAACTTGCAAATTGAAAAAAAAAATAGTTGTTGGTAGTCGATGAAATAAGGAAGTGTCGGGATCATGTTTCAAATAAGGTGGAATATAAATTCTTTAACATATAAGCATGACTCGATTATTTTAAAATATTTTGGTTTTGATCACCTAAAGTTATTGTTCTTTAGTTAGAATTCTTGTTCTTATTAACTTAAATATGTTAAATCATGTATTAATCATATGATGGGTGAGAGTTTAAATTTTCTAGAATTAAAATAAATTAGACCTTGAATTTTGTAATTAATAACGGGTTTTTTTTAGGGTTTAAAAATCGTTTTTTTTTTAATTTGGTGTAAATTGGAGTAGGCAAAAACTGTCGCTAAACTGTCAAAATATGTCGCTAACTGTCAGAAACTGTCGCTAATGCCTAGGCAAATTTTGAGAAAAATCGTTTTGGTCATAACTTATTCGTTTTTAAAGGTTTTTGGGTGATTCAAAAGCCTAAAATTATGTACTCGGAACATACTTTTCAAATATTCAGAAAGTTTCGTAATTGGAAGTCAGTAGCTTGGTCGAATTAATTGTACAAGTGTTGAGTTCAAGGTTAATTTTTGGACAATATGGTTTAAACTCGTGTTTTGGGTATTTTGCGGTAATGAACACTTGGAGGGTTAACATAGAGATGAGTTGGGAAGGAATTTGAGAGTTCTTTAGACCTTATTATACGTGGTTATATTTTGATGAGTTTTGATTTATGGTACTTATGAGTAAGACTGAAATCGGGGTGACAGTGTTAAACCCGTTGAGTTATGTGACGGCTCCTAACTTGGTTTCAAGACAGTTCTTGTCTGATGAGTTGCGAGATTTAGTTTGGTTGGTTACATAACTTTATGGTTTTGATAAGTTTCCTCGCGGACGGTTAAGGCTCATGTGTTGTTGGTTGAGATTATTTTCGTGTAAACTGAGTTCACGTTTGAACGTGAAGGTTTTATCAGGGATATGCATCCTTGTTTGTTTGCTGAGAATAAGTTTGAGTTTGGGAGTGAATCTCGGGACGAGATTTCTATTAGGAGGGAGTGATGTGACAACCGTGGTTTTGGGTTGGTCACTTGGTCTTACTTTTAGGTTATTTTATGTGTGCTTACTTTAATTGTGTGTTTACGTGTTTATTTTATGTGAACGAGGTTGGTGTGGTTATCGTTTATGAGTATAGAGTACTCATAAGTAAATCGAGGAACGGTTATTTCATGTTCATGAGCTCACAATTAGTGACTATGAAATGAAATGGTGATATTTTGGTGTTTACGTATACGTATAAGTATTATAGTAATAGTATTTTTTTAGGATTTACGGTTTAGCATTTAGAGGGCTCGGATGAGGTAATTAGTCATATGGATATTTTTCGGGATGGTTTTAAGTCATTTAGGACTTAGTTATAAAGTTTATTTCAAAATTTGAGATTTTTTTTAAAAGTGTATATTTTACGTCTTTTACGGTAAAACGCGTAAAAACTGACTAGTTTTACGGTTTTGAGGTTTTGGAGGCTTTAGGAGCTGAAATAAATTAAGGAAAATTAAGGTAATATTAATAAGATATTTATTAATAATAAAATAAATAGAAAAACGAATTTTATGGGGTTTAGGTCGGTTTAGAAGAGAAAAAAAAAGGAAAAAAAGAAAAGATTTATGGTAAGTGGTAATTGGGTTGGACAAGGATTGTTTTGGCTATATAAGGAACCCCAAACACTAAACCAAACGAATTTTCTTTTATTCCCTGGAGTTTTAGTCGACCAAAAGAGGAGAAGAATTAGGGTTCTTCAAAAAAATTTGGGTTTTTACATCTTCCATTGAATTAAAGGTAAAAACCTTCATAACCCTTTTAATTAAATTGTTTTATTGTTTTCTTTAATCATCTTATGATGGATTAGGGTTAGGGTTTAATATAAAAACAGTAAATTAATGTTGTATTAATCATAATATGATGATTACATAAGTTAGGGCTTGTAATTAGAGGGATTAGGGTTAATTAATGAGGTTGATTTTGTTAAACCCGTTTTTAAAAACTGGGCAGAATTTTGAGTCAATTGTTTTGATCATATCGGGAGTTCTACAAACTCTTATTTTGCGATCCACATACCCCTGAAAAGGTATTTGAAGTGGCTTTCCAATTCAAGAAACTAGAACTAAATTGGAGGTCGGGAAGGGGGTCAAAAACAGGTTACAACAGTCGGAGGTCAAAACAGTTTTGAATTCAGCATGTTTTCTTTTTAAGTTTTGGGTTGTTTGGGGTACTTAGGGTTGCATGGGGATCTTCTCAAGAACATGAGAGATGGTTTATATATTGTAATAAGGATCTGCACTTGGGCTAAGATTGTGGTTTAGGGTAAGACCCTCTAATGGTAATGAACTTTTAGTACGTTTAAAATCAGGAAATCTGGAATAACAAAAGTAGATATATGTATATCGGGGCCTTAACAGTAGCTTTAAGGTTAGGGAAAGTGGGAGGTGTTAGCCAACATATGTAAGGGTATGAATATTCCTTTTACAGAAACCATGGGTATGTTTAAGTGGACATTTGACTTAAAGTTTTGAGACCTAAAAACTGGGACTGTTTTGTGTAAAATATGAACGGGATAGTTATTAAACTTAACCAAGTTAAGGACTTGTTAAGGAAGGGTAATGGGGTGTTTAGAGTTATAAATGGGGTATTTATATGAGAGGAGGTTAGATGTCCATCATAGGTTGATGAACCATTTTAGAGGTTGGTTCATGTATTGATTTATGTGTTTTTGGTTTGTTAGCTTGTTGCTAGAGCAAGGACTTTGGAGAAGCAATCAGGTGAGTTCATAGTCCCATTTTACTACGTTTTTAAATGTTTTTTTTCTAGTATGGGATGGAGATGACACTTGAAATGTTCTTTAACATGATTTAGTACTATGTTATAAAATGTGTGGACATAAATGTGTTATTGTGTGACTTGCGTGCTTATGTGTTCTCATATGTGCTTTGGTACGTGTTCTGCTATGTGAATCTTGTTTGGATTGTGATTGGCTTTGGTACATAGATGTATGGGCGTCTATGGGACCAGTTGTGATGTGTGTGGAGCGTGGGGCACGATCCGTCCTGAGTACTTGTGCATCGTCTCTTCGGAGGCAAGATATCTCGACGGGGATATAGTTCATCTTCCACAGGTGGTGTGGGAAAGATCCGGATAGTGTGGTGTGTGTTCTTGTGCGTGTGACGGGATACTTCTTGATTGTTAATAGTGTGTTGCATTGTTCTTATTGTGTGTTCTTGATTGATATATTGTGCTTAGATTGTAGTTGTATGTAACATGATTATCACATTATGGTCCATTGCTTTAACTTGTTCTCTTCAACTTATTTACAGCGGTTGACAAGGTTTCTTAAGATATTTTGGTAACTTAAACCTATGTTCTCACCAACTTTATGTTGACAGATTTTAGTGTCATTTTCAGGTGAGGTAGTTGTGCAAGATGATGTTAGAAGTGGCTAGAGTATAGAGGCTGCTAGGATTGCATTCGGAGGAATCCCTTTCCTCTTAGATTTTATTTTGTGTTTGATTAAGTGAACGTTGTGGTACCTATATGTTTGATGTTTATTTATTTGTATGTCTTTGGTAAGAGGTAGGCCTGTTACCTACTTACCTAGATTCCTGCATTTTGTTGAGATATTGTCACGACATTTGTGTCGCCATTTATGACATTTCTTTTGCATTTAGTTTTCTCTATAGAGACACCGTTTGTTGTGATGATATCCATACGTCGCGCCCCATATTCCGCCATGGTGGGGTGTGACATTACCCATATTCTGAGGGTTGAAAAACATATATAACAACTATAATTTTCGGATTCTGCATTCACAGTGAAATAATTTGTAAAATATGTAACAGATTGTATGCACATTTGAGGGTTGAAAAGAGGTTTCACACGAGACTTCTATGGTGGCATTATTTGTCAATCGCAAGCATGTCTCATCCATAAAGACACATCCAGAGAGTCACAAAGATGAGATTGGAAATGAGATATGTATTCTTCCTTTTCTTAAGGTATGTCTGCAAATAGATATATACAAAGAAGTATAACATGTGAACTTTTACAGGATTTACGTTTTCTGGATTATGCTCTCTTCAAAGTTTCTGATTTTGAAAAAGTTTTGTTTTATTTAGGAAACCTTTTTGGCATACCAGGTATACCAATTATGGAAATGCCTCCACCTTATTTATATAAAGAATCCTATAATGCCGCTACTGTCTACTGCTCTAATGTAGAATTATTTGAATGGTAGCGAGGGCGACTTTGATAGCAAGGGCGTGAAGTTGTAGCCGTAAGGTTAGTGATGAGACAAAATAACAGGTTTTGAGAACAATGGATGTTAATAACATGTCTTATGAGCTAACTGTCAGGTATCACTTTTTATTTGGTTTCTCTTTTGAGGTATTCTCTAATTTTTTTATATTTTGGAAACTGTTTGTTTTGTTAGGAACAGTTAGTGCTGGAAAAACTCATAGGAGACGTTAAAACTGGGCTAACAGAGGACCTCATCTCGAGGTTAATGAAACAAAGAAAGCACATGATTGTCGTTAAAAAAACACATGCTTTTCATGTGTATATCGACCCAAAATCGGGAGCCATGTTGCATATGTCATGTGAGATTCTTCTCTAGCTATTATGTTTAAGATAATAAACGTTAACCTCTGTATAAGAAATGAAATAAAGAAATTTAAAGTAAGAACCGACATGTATTAATCAACGCTCATATTAGGACTTTGAATTGTAGAGATAACTTCCACAACAGCCACATGTGGTGGAACTTTATATGGATATTGTGCTCCCGAATACGCTATAACAGGCCAGCTCACGCTGAAATCATATATGTTCATATATCTAGGAGGATTCTATATACTTTTGTACTTTTAACAAGAAAATGGTGCAATGTAAATTTTGTGAGTAGTATAATCTTTTCTGGGCTTGTGCGTGACTTTTAGATTTCACAATGTGTTCTGAATTTGTGTAAATGATATGTTTATGGTGTGTTGTCATTGATACTAATTTCGTAGGCGATATTCATATGTGTAAATTAGAAAGGTTGTTGGGTGTAAAATTGATTTGTATTTACAGCCTCTAAATTAATAAACTGGAAGACCTCAATCGTGTTTTTACTGGCTAAAGTCACATGTACTGTTTTTTAGGTGGTTTGATCCGTGTATTGTTTGGCGTTCATAGTATTTTTGGTTTATTTTTTGCAGCGCGCAAAAGCTAGATGGCTAGGGCAAGTCCACGATTGCGGGTGGCCAAGCAACTACAGTGATGCTAGCTCATACATGTAAAAAGTGCAAAAAGTTATATCTAGATTCATTTAAGTAGTTTCCAAATACAAAATATGGATGCGAGGTTTCGTTGTCTTGATAAATGATGTCAGTTCACATGATCAAATCTTGAAGGTAACTGAGTATCTGATTTGCTGATATATTTTGGTGCTCACTTTGAAGGGTATGCCTTACTACCAAATGAGTAGCTATTTACATACACAGACACATTCAATAAAACAATGTTATCTTCGTTTAAAGGAGATATTGTGAAAGAAGTTTGTATCAACTGAATCTTTATAAGTAGCTTTGCTTTTTTAAAAGTAATGTAAGAAGATATAGTATCTAGAGGCTGATTATGATATGCTATTTTTATCAGGTGTAGCTTTTGATTACATAGTATCAACCCTTCAGAAGTTTGAAGGTCCTTTTTTCTTGAGAGAAATCAACTTGGTAAGTTTCTTTATCGAAAAGGAATTATTTATCATGTTTGTTACGGTTGTATGCAGAAACATGTTAGCCCCCCTCAATTTAGTTGAGGTCCTTATCTAAAATTAGCGCACACATAGCGGAGCAACATATGCTACCAAGTTAATTACCGCCAACTTATAGTTTGCTCTAACTGCATACATGTCATACCTGTCATATCTGGGCGATTGACAGTATTTGATTATGCATAATGCTACTTAGAAAAGCATGAAGGATTTTGTTCACGTGTCTTCAATAATGGGTTTCGATTACGCAATAACCAGCGGTTCATTGTATGTGAGAGTCATTGAAGGTAAGTTTTTGAATAACGGTTATTTAAAGAACATTATGTTGGAAACTCACTTTATGTGACGACATTTAAGAATTCCTATTAGTTATCATAGTCACACACGCTTAGACTAGACTAGGTTTGATGTATAGTTTAAGGTGCGTGTGTGACTATATATACCCCTCCTTAGCTTCCAAGGAGGGGTGTTGCTTGTCATTTTTCATTGTTTAATACATTTTCACTTTACATTCAACCTCTCTTCTCTCTCTCAAAACCAACAATGGCTACCACCACCTATTTCCACCATGTTAGACCACCGGATCTTATTTAGCATTTCTACATTTGGCATCAGAGCCTCGGTTCCATCCTTGGATCGTGTTTGTATATTCGATTTGGTGGTCTAATTTTTTTATGTCTCGTTCTATAATATTTTTTGGTCCATTTTGTCACAAAATTTTTTGTCACGTCTTATTTTTTTTGTCCAATCTGTCCAAACAGTCACATGTTTTGGGGTCTCAACTTATTAATTTACTCTCTCGGTTTCATCATATCATGGTCAAAGTCATACAAATCTGGTCACTGTTTCTGGGTTTCCTTATTTCTTGTTTATGCAAATAGATAAGGACAAAGTTTGCAGATCCACCATTTTCGGTTTCTTCAAAACCCTTTTCAGATTGGACATTCCGATTAGACTATTTATTTGGTCATTCAGATTGAACATTCAGATTGGGATTCAGATGGGGATTCCGAGTTGGACATTCCGATTGGGTTTCCGATGGTCATTCAGATTGAACATTCAGATTGGGATTCAGATGGGGATTCAGATTAAATCATTCCGATGGTGACTTAAACATTATTTTGACTCAAAAATAAAATCATTCCGATGAGACCATATTAAAGTAAAAACATTCCGATGGGATTTATTTACACATTTAGATGGACTGTTTTCCTTTAAAATCAGTGGATCAAAACTGTGACAAAAACATTACCAACTCTACCGAGTCAACTCGGTAATTACCGAGTTGACTCAGTTAACTCACTGAGTTTTGCAACTCAAAATCATTCCATCCTTATACCTCCACAACACCACAATCTATCCTAATCCCTTCGTCTCCTAACCCGTCTAAACATCAAAAAGACTCGAAATGATCTCAGATTATTATTTTATTCCGTGTAACAACATGCATGTCAAGAACTGTTGAAGATCCAATTACGAAATTATATAATCATCATTGATCTCTTGTTGGATTAAATCCCAAAATTAATATTCGAATCTTATGAATGATTAATAACAATTTTCTGTTACAATCATTTCACTAATTCGATTAATCTAAACATGCATGTAAGATCCTTAAAGATCCCATCACACGTCTTTGATCATCATCTCAAAGTTGTGAGGCACAAAACCCTCTTATTTATTTTTCGAAGATGAAGCAAGACTAATAACAAGTATGTTATTACTCAGGCTTCGTTTCGATTAATCAAGCGCATCACATACAAACAGAAACACCTACCCGAGACCCTTTTATGGATCTTGATGGCTTGACAATCTTCAACTTGGACTATGGGTTGTATATGATCAGATGAGATTGATTCAATTGATTGTTAGGGGTTTAATTGATTGATTCATTTGAGAGATGAAGGAACGAGATGGATGAGAAGGATTTGTGAGGGGCGGAGAAAACGAGATGGGAGAAGATGGGAGTTTGGTTTGGTGGCGGATGAAACGAGGTGTGAGGATTTAGGGTTGACTAAAGGTGAAGTGTGTGATAAGTTGATAACTGTGTTTTATTTGAGGAGTGTGTATACCTAATTTTTAGGTATAAATTTATTGGACCGGGTATAAGCAATCAAATGGGCCAGCCGTATCAATTGAACCAAGTTTAAGGAAATGATTTTCGGACGAGTACATGTTTGAAATTATTTGTTAACTTTGGTTATTGATTGCTTATTAAACCGTATGTAAATATTGGTGTTTGGATGGTTATAAGTATAGGGCCAAGTGATACCATTATGTTTTATATGGGCTGATTTAATATTTGTGTTTCATATACAATTTTTAATTTGTCATATTAAGCTATAATTGGGTAATTATCGGGGTTTATAAACAACCAACATGTCGAGACAAAAAGTGACGAGACAAAAAGACGAGACAATGTGACGAGAATTTATTTGAGACGAGACCAAGAAAAAATGGGCGATTAGTGGCTACGGATTCGTTTTATCGGGTATTAATTACGTGACGTTGAAGACGGATTTTTCGAAGGCGTGTATTTATTTTATCTTTTAAAAGATAACTTGCTTGTGCTTAATCCTAGAATGAAGACTTGGTTATCTGGTTTCCGGGTTCGGGGTGGATGGTTGATGACTCGGATAACTATCACTTAAAGGGGTTACATTGTTGTACTCAGTGTCACGCGCTTAGTCGACGTGAATAATTTCAAGAGGTGTTGTGCTTATAGACTTCTTCAGTGATGCATTGAGTACTTAGAGATTTCTCCACCGTTCTTCATTCAACAATAGTGCAAGCTTAAGTCACAAGATCGAAGGATTCTTATTCAGTTTCACGTTTGATGTATCCGGTTCATTCTTTCAGTGGTCACTTCAAATTGCTTTCACGTGGGATGGTAAAGGTGGCCATGGAGAGTTTATGAGAAGAGATTTTCGATCAACAGCTAATTCTCACAAAATATATAATTCAGCTTATTTATTATTCTCATAAGATTTCAGGTTCATGTGCGTACAATTTATTGATGGTTCCGAGTTTCGAAACCATCAAGGGGGAAGAAGAAGACACGTTGAACGCACAACGAGTACACGTGATGAACTTCATACCTTCTTTTGATTTGAAGATATTCCGGGATGACATTTGTCATAGCCGCAGAGAAAATCAGTGTTTTAACTCGTGGCGTTATCAATCTCTAAACGGTACACTACTGATTCGAGGTTTAATTGTTTGATTGTTGCAATTATTCATCATCATTATCCTATATGCACTCCCGGGACTTAATTGACTCTGGTGCATCTCCGGAAGAAGATATGTGCATTTCCGGGACTTAATTGACTCTGGTGTTACGATGTCAACTTCATGAATGGGATAAAGTGTCCACTTCAGTATTTGAGCTTCATAATTAGGATTGATTTACTTTCTTCAACTATGTGGGGGAAGAAATGTCTTGATTCTTTCTGGTATGCATAACTTGAACTCTCAGGGAGAAGAAAAATTCAGAAGAATTATTCAAGCGTGAGAAGAAAAGTTGTTGATCTACTTGGTGTGCCCCAAACCTGCAATCCCTCTTAGCAACATTATCATGTTATATGATGGGATTTGCTTGTTAGATTCCGCTGTGCGCTTAATCATTCTAAGCTTTATTGAAAGCTTTGAAGTTGCTTATGAGGATTGTCGATTTAGGGGGAAGCTATTTAAAAGCTTCTACATCAAGTTTATGTGGCATGAATTAGGGGGAAGCTAATTCAGAAGCTTCTCCTTAACCAGAAGTGTATGGGTTAATTAGCTCGTGCCGTTACAGTATTTCTACTACAAGTTAAAGATGAGTCGTTTTGAAGTCAAAGGCCTCAGAAGACTTCATCAGCATTGGACGCTTCATGAAAGCTCTTGTTCTTAACCATTTTGTACTTGTTAGGAAAAATATTGTAAGGAATTCTACACGTCGTCCCATGGGGGGAGATTGTTGGAAACTTACTTTATGTGACGACATTTAAGAATTCCCATTAGTTATCATAGTCACACACGCTTAGACTAGACTAGGTTCGATGTATAGTTTAAGGTGCGTGTTTGACTATATATACCCCTCCTTAGCTTCCAAGGAGGGGTGTTGCTTGTCATTTTTCATTGTTTAATACATTTTCACTTTACATTCAACCTCTCTTCTCTCTCTCTCAAAACCAACAATGGCTACCACCACCTATTTCCACCATGTTAGACCACCGGATCTTATTTAGTATTTCTACACATTATACTTGGTTGTTTTCTCCATCACATAAATTTATGTGCATGATCTGGGTAAAAAGTAAAAAACGATTCTAATCAAACTCGATATATTCGTCACTTTTTTATCCATTTAGATTTTAACTATATCAGATATAACTTTATCAAATATGATTACAAACGTTGTATATTTTCAAATTAGTAATCTTATTACCAAATTATTTCCCTATGCAATGTGTATAATCTATGTTTTTGTTCTTCCCTGCTAGCCATTCTTGATACGTTCGTCATGTAGGATATTTAGGGGGTGATCTGCGAGGATTGTGTGAAGAAACTGCAATGATTCCTATAAGAGAGTTTGGTCCAAACATTCTCACCGTCAACGTAAATCAGGTATTTCCTCTTGAAACGAATTTGAAATGCTCTTAGAGCTTTACTTTGTTCATATTCATGTTACTTTGAATAAACTATCCACAGTACGCATGATTCCTAATAATTTTCATTATTTGTGTATTTTTTTTACTCTGTTCTGATTTGTGTGCAGTTTAAGGGACACGTGGAAGACACAGAAGACTATCTGGAAGACGCATGGTACCATCTTCTGCAAATGAGTGTTATGTTTGACACAGCCATGTCTGGTGGTGAGCTTTATAAGAATTTTATTTGGCAGATTAAGCTCACCAGGTCATCCTAAACAGCTATTGAAAATTCAATATAGAATGAATGCTGACATCAATTCCTTCCAATATAGGAAGTTTTATACAAAAGAGCTCGTGAATCGAATTTTCTTGAACATAACGACACGCTCTGTGTACTTCCACTTCATATGTATATAAGCTATTAATATATTGCTAAACGATATATATATAAGCTGTTAATTACTCCGTTATATGTCACTAATTTGATGTTGGGTATCTTTGTTGAATCAACTGCTAAACGATATGCACGCGTAGTTGAACAGGGAATTTGAGTTAATATTTGCTATTGCATAGAATGTATCATTTTCTCGCATACCTACGTTGATGCCAGGGGATATAACTGAGATCTCTTGGTCATTGAATAGATATTTGTTTTAGTTTTTGGATACTTGGATACAAGTGTTGTAATTTCCCAACTTGCTCTTTTCGCTATAGGATGACGTTCTCCTAATCGTTACTGGCTGTCGTGTTATTGTAATCGAGCATACTATTAGAATTTAACAAAAATTACAGTGTTGTTATTTGTCTGCTACTGTGTTCATTTGTTATTTTGCCTTTGCCTTCCCCGTCAATATACAGGAAACAACCATGGCGGGTGTTTCACACCACTTACATATATTGGTAACTTAAAAAAGGAAACGATAAACATATTTATAAAACTTTTTTCCTTGCGTATGTTTATAGCTAGAGATAAGTGTTGTAAAGTGAGTTGTAGTAGGTTCTTTATGCAAAATATACATACGCTTTCTATTTTCACAAGTGATGATGATAACTCTTTGTTTGTCATCGTGATTCACAGAGCCCTGCATCTTGGCAAGGCGATCACACCCAGAGTATGGTCGTAGCCATGCCAGGTGTTTGGCATCGCTTCAGAGCCTTTTTTATCGCTATTTCATGCTGACTATTGTACCAAAAGAAAGAGTGACAGAATAGATGATTTAGCCGACTCTAAATTTGCTATTGTACTTGATAAATGGTGAACTTTAGGGGTGCTTGGGTTATTGCTTATTTCAAAGTGCGTATCTACCTCTGCTTATTTTTATGCGAGGGTTATGTTCTTGGCAATATCTTCATACGCGATTTAAGTATGTTTATGGTAAAAACTTCCTAATATTCACACCGAGGAAGGCGCCTCGGTTCTTATGTTATATGGGATATCACTCCCTAAAACTGCTCATCTTTTTATAACGTTCGATACTACAGAAACAGTTGAGGGTATTTTGGATTACTTATTCATAATGCTTATCTAATTATTAGCGATCGAATGCAGAAAGAAAAGTTATTTATGTTTTGACCTCTATGAACTTGATGAAAGTATTGCGATGCTAAGGTCGTTTATGTGCTATTTGGTTGATGACACAGCTGTCAGATTATAGGTCTTTTGCTAATGGTTTGTGTTGTAAAAAATACATCTACACTACTATGGGGGGCTTTCTGTTAAGCTTGATTTAAATTCAGTGTGGTATTTGTGTATGTAATTTGTGCAAATAGATTTTTCAGTATCCATGGTGCTAATTAATAAGTACAAAATGTATAAATGAGTGGCATTTGGCACACTATATAATCACACATTTGCTATTTTGATTATGGCTATCCATTTGGAATTCTACTTCCACAGTTGACTTTTGTAATTTGGTTCATCGTAGGGATTCGATCACATCCATTTGAAAGAACACTCCAAAAGCACGAAAAATAGTTCGAGCCTCCATTTCAATAGTATGCCTAATGTAATTGAAAGAAAATTTAAATAGTATTGTGTTAAGTGCAATACTTTAAATACCACACATCATGGCAAAGAGGAAACTAACAGCATATCGTACGTATTTTGACAGGTCATGATATTTTAATTTGTGCAGTCGATATCATAATTTGATACATAGTCCAAAGTGCAACGCCTTAGTCCGGATGATGACCTCACAGAAAGAAGTAGGTCTGGATATTGGATATATTACGAATCGGCTCCAAGTATACAAAACAAGGCCATCTAAAGCTTAATATATGGTAGAGCCATATAGAACTCATACAGATTTCAGCATTTTGATTTACATACCAAACTACAAGTATACACTGATCTGTCTATATATACTACACTCACTGACGTTTAACTATTGTGGGTCAACAAGATCATGGAACTAGGAGTACAATTTAGCATTTTGATTTATATACCTAGTTGCAAGTATACATTGCTCTCCTGATATAGACTACACTCACTGACTTTTAACTATTGTGGGTCAACAGAATTTGATATCTATAATCTCACCATTCTGGAAGCTCATCAACTAACTAATTAGGCTGGTGACACATTGACACTACATAAACCAACATAAAATATGACTAAAATTATAATTTATACATCCTCGTGTTGTTAAAATTTGGGATGTCAAGAGTCATGTACTACTAGAATCCTTGGTAGACTCCTGTGAGTAGAGGGGGCGTTTCTATACCCATTTACATATAGAATTTTGGTCATTATTGAAATAATAATAGTTTGACCCGTGACTCTACTCACCCATTTTACGGAATTTGTTTGTTCTCTTCTGTCAGTTTGATGTTTCTTCTATTTAATCTGTAGGCAATTGTTGCAAGGTTTGACGACCACGTTCTTTTCAAAGACTGGTTACGTTCTTTGCTGTAAGTGATTTTTAGTTTTTTCTTCAGAAAGGCCTCGTGGAAAGCTTTAATTAGCCTCAGAACATATTAATCGTTGGTCTCTTTATCTCAGATGCTGCTCAAGATGGTGTCAAGTTGTGGGATCTTTGTAAACTGAGAAACTTCAGGACATTTTAACCATATGATGAGAACACCCCTACAAAATCTGGTATGGTCCTGATTTATTTTTAATTTAATCTCTTGAAATGATCATTATGTACAAATCATCTGCCAATTTCCGTTGAAATAATTTAATATATCTGAACATAATCATCATTTCAAGAATTTATTATTTGTTCATAATCATCTGTCAATTTGAATACATTACTACTTTGAATCCAAACAACTATATCACAATCAGAAATCAGAATTACCAGACAAAGTATATGCCAGTTAAGTAACGGTTAATTTGCTTCCTTATATTGTGACAAGTTTTTTTATTATAGGTGTAATATTAAATATTAGTTATTTATTTATGTTCCACATATGTGTTCAGGGTTCAATAACACAAACCGGAAGATGACACTTGGATCTTGAAGAACTTTACTCGAACGACATGAATCATTATGGTCTTCAACTATTTGTGATGTGCAATCAGCATTCTTTTCGTTGCGGTTTCCAACTGGAACTCCAAAATTCTTAGGACGGCTACTGCCTCCTTTAGCATTTTCTTTCAATCCCATTGAATCAACTCTCCCTACCACGTCAATCTCCATGTCATCTTGCTGCTGAGCTGGACTTCTTCCAAGCGGTTCAATTGATACAGTGGTATCACCCATTTGTTTCTAAGAAAATAAGAGAATCTATAGACTCCATTTCATTAACAACGTTACCTTCCATCACATTCGCAATATTCTCATCAACAACATTTCTTTGTGCTTCAATCTGGTTTCCAGAAAAAATGGCGGCCATCTGAGTCTCATGATGCAAAGGAAGCTCATTGTCAGCTCCGCCACGTGTCTATTCGCTGCTAACATTGTTCACAGTAGATTTTCTAGGTGGATTTCCCTTTATGTTTCAAGTAATTCTTTTTCATAAGCAAAATCTGTATTTAAATTCTCTAGCTTTTCTCATCTTACAACAAGACTCCTATGGAGAGAACGAATAAGAGCTTTATCAACTTAATAATCATCATCCAAATTTGCTTTCAACAAAGAACAATGTATCTATGGATCCAATTGATACAATGGTATCATCCATCTGTTTATCAGAAGTATGAAAACCTATAGACTCTATGTCATTAGCATCGTCACCTTCCCTCACATTCGCAATATTGCATCCACAACATTTCTTTGTGGTTCAATCAGGTTTCCAGATAAAGTGGTGGCCATGTGAGTCTTATGATGCAAAGGAAGTTCATTGTCAGGTGCCACGTGTCTATTTGCTGCCAGCACTGCTGACTTCATAATTTTTTAGGTGATTTCCGTCTTTCTTTCAAGTAACTGTTTTTATAAGCAAAATATCTATGTAAATTCTTTAGGTTTTCTGATCTTACTTCAAGACTCCTATGTAGAAAACGAACAAGAGCTTTATCCGCTTCATAATCATTATCCAAATTCTCTATTACTAAAGAACGATGTATATATTTTCAACACATACTCAGATTCAGTTAAAAAAGTTGACTCATAATCATAGTTTTTTAACTTTATTTTTTGTTTCTATTTTGAACTTTTGTTTTTACAGCTTTGGGTAGGCCACGGGAGTAGAGCTTTAAACGAGAAACAATACTCTGATAGCCGTAAGTTACTCTTGCAGTTTACTTGGTTACAAATATATGGATATGACTCTCTGCTTGAAGGAACCAAATTTATATTATATATGTTCGTTTCAGGTAGGGTCGTCTCATTGATTTCCGTGGCCCTGTGCCATTATTATACGAAGGCCCCACTAATTAGTATATGGTGCTACTTTATATTAGGATCTACGGAGTATCAAGCATACCAACACCATTGCATACTTTGCGCTAGATCAAAATAAGCGAAGTACTAACTTTATACCAACACCATTGCATACTTTGCGCTAGATCAAAATAAGCGAATTACTAACTTTACTAAGTATGTTAAAAACAAGTATCTAAACAATTAAGGTTGTGCTTAAAAAAAAGTATAAAACCAAAGAATCATAACTAAAGCATAAATAAAAAACTGTGAAATGTTACCTGATCGAGTAATTGAGTGATGGGAAATGAATGGGAAATTCAAGATTGAGATGATATAAGAAAAAATATTGCCGCAACTCCTTGAACCTTCAAAGTCTAAACTCGAAACTGCTTGGGCATTTATTTATTGATTTATTTATCTAAACTCAAAACTATTTATATGTACATATTATTTGTTGTTACTGGGGCCTCACCAAGTCATCTTTTTATATTAGCCCATTTTATTTTTTGTACCAAAGTATAATTGTATTGAGGCAGTAACTAAATAAACTCATAAATATAATCGTATAGGATAGATGTTTTTAACCTTTTTGGTGGCCATTTGTAGGTGGTGGCCCTGTGCTAATGTACCGGTTGCACATGTAGATAGCCGACCCTAGTTTCAGGTATGAAACCGGAGACAACTACAGCTACAACATAACAATGTACTAAATTTTTTACATAAAAGATATCAGATAGTTACAAAGCAAGGATATTGCACTAAAAAAATCAGCTTCAAAAGGAAGCAAGGCGCAACAAGTGAAAAATAAATATTTTCTCAACTCACCACCGAGCTTAAAGAGACGTGTGGCCAAGTTTGCTTCTGTGGGTTGTGTTATACATTAATTTAGTCGCATTTGCATTATTTAAAGTGGTCTCAAAAATCAGTAACTAACCAAATGCTTATAGTTATACAATGGGAAAGCTCTAATGTTGGTCCTTGCTTTGTCGCCTAACATAGTTGGACTGTTGTTTCTAATAAGAAATGTGATTATACTTTTGTCATTTCTCTTTTCTTATAGAATTATATTTTTGTTTCAATTTTCAAAAGCATTCATTTATTTGTTAACTTTATTTTATCAAGCCCTATACTCCTTCCGTCCCTAAATACATGTGAGTCAAAAAATTTCAACTTTAACCTTAAATTATTTTGTTTGTGTTATGTATTACTTAATAAAAATAATACCAATGAAAATACATTTAAAACTTAATCAATTCATATATATTGCTTCAAATATTACGTAACACAAACGAAATAATTTAAGGTTAAAGTTGTAGAAAATGGCTTAAAAAGGGAATAGTGGACATTTATTTAGGGACGGAAACTTTTGTTATCTTTAAAATAATTTTACATCTGCATGCCCCTTTAACTTTTAAAATATTATAAAACACGTCCTCTAATATACAAGTTTCTATAAAAAACCACTTTTCCAAAAAACATTATAATTTACACAACGACTTAGTTTCTTATCACGTATAATTTACATAAAAATTAATACGAATTCTAAAAGGTTACCTAGAAAACAATAGACACAAACAATTTCAAAAACATTACTGCTATGCTTAAAAAAATCATTGTAGAATATACGATCTTTTAACATAAATAATTAGTAAAACACAAATAATTAAGTTCTAACACAAATAATTTTTTCAGTAATAGACTCGTCTTACAAAATTAGTAAACCTCTTTTAAGAATGTTAAAAAACAAAAAATATACCTTGAATACAAATACATTTACATATAAAAAATATGCCATGCCGACTGATAATGTATTTAAAGAAAACTATATATGCTTGAAATAAAAGAACAAACTATTACAAAAATAAATTAAACGTAAAATCAGTTGGCATACCCGTCCATCAGACGGGTTTTGTAACTAGTATATATATATATATATATATATATATATATATATATATATATATATATATATATATATATATATATATATATATATATATATATATATATATATATATATATATATATATATATATATATATATATATATATATATATATATATATATATATATATATATATATATATATATATATATATATATATATATATATATATATATATATATATATATATATATATATATATATCAAATCAAAAATCAAAATCAAAATCAAAATCAAAAATCAAATCAAATCAAATCAAAAATCAAAATCAAAAATCAAAATCAAATCAAAAATCAAAATCAAATCAAAAATCAAAAATTAAAAAAACCCTTATATAGGAAGGATGGTGAAACAATGCCTTAAATACAAAATTATATAAAAATGACACATGTAATTCATTAAAGGGTTTCTATAAAATGCTTCAAAAACAAAATAGGGATTACAAATGATGCCTTAAATACAAAATTCTATAAAAATGATGGTGAAACAATGCCTTAAATACAAAAAGAAAATAAGAATTACAAATGATGCCTTAAATACAAAATTCTATAAAAAGGATGGTGAAACAATGCTTTAAATACAAAATTATATAAAAATGACACATGTAATTCATAAAGGGTTTCCATAAAATGCTTCAAAAATAAAATAGGAATTACAAATGATGCCTTAAATACAAAATTTTATAAAAAGAATGGTGAAACAATGCCTTAAATACAAAAAGAAAATATGAATTACAAATGGTGCCTTAAGTACAAAATTCTCTAAAAAGGATGGTGAAACAACGCCTTAATACAAAATTCTATAAAAATGACACATGTAATTCATTAAAGGGACTCGATAAAATGCTTCAAAAATAAAATAGGAATTACTAATGTAGCCTTAAATACAAAATTCTATAAAAAATGATGGTGAAATAATGCCTTAAATACAAAAAGAAAATAGGAATTACAAATGATGCCTTAAATGCAAAATTCTATAAAAAGGATGGTGAAACAATGACTTAAATACAAATTTTATAAAAATGACACATGTAATTCATTAAAAGGTTTCCATAAAATGCTTCAAAAAGATAATAGGAATTACAAATGATGCCTTATAAATAAAATTCTATAAAATGGATGCCTTAAATAGGAATTACAAATGATGCCTTAAATACAAAATTCTATAAAAAGGATGGTGAAAAATGCCTTAAATACAAAATTTTATAAAAATGACACATGTAATTCATTAAAGGGTTTCTATAAAATGCTTCAAAAAGAAAATATGAATTACAAATGATTCCTTATAAATAAAATTGTATAAAAAGGATGGTGAAACAATGACTTAAATACAAATTTCTATAAAAATGACACATGTAATTCATTTAAGGGTTTCTATAAAATGCTTAAAAAGTAAAAAGGAATTATAAATGATGCCTTAAATACAAAATTCAGTAAAATTGACAAATATAATTTATTAAAAGGTTTTCATTAAATGCTTGAAAAAGAAAATAGGAATTACAAATGATTCATAATAGTTTGACTTACTAAAATAAAAATATTTTAAATATTTGGACTGTCATGTTTTGGTCTGGGCTATATAATGTTGCTATATATTAGAAACATGACAAAAAATAATAAAAATAATATTAATTTAAAAAAAAAATAATGTAAAAAAGTTATTCATAAAATTAACATATACAAAATTTATTACATCATAAAATTAAAAAAATACATAAAATATGTTATACAATATTATTAAATTCTAAAAAACTTTAATGTAACAAACTTATTCATAAAGTTGACGTATGCAAATTCAATTAACTCATAATATTCTTAAATAAATAAACTATCGTAAACTATGTTATTTTTGTCCATTTTTATTCTACTTTATTAAAATATTAATTTCATAACTAACACTGCATATACTAAACTTCTAATACAAACACACATAACTTCAATTTTTTTTAAATATATACTTAAAGCTAGCCCGTCCACCGGATGAGTCTAAAGGCTAGTATATATATATATATATATATATATATATATATATATATATATATATATATATATATATATATATATATATATATATATATATATATAATTTAAAACTTAAAATAACATATATGTCCAAATGCCCAATTTTTATATAATTAAAACCCCGAAATACATCGTTTTATTTAAAATCAAGTTGGTAAATTGTGTTCTCTTTTCTAAATTATGGATTCAATCATGCAAAATTACAAAACATGTCTTATGTTATGCGCAAAAATAGTTTTTTATATGACTAAATAAAACTAGCATTATACATGCGCAAATTAGCCATAGTTACAAATGTACCAAAACTACTACGTAAATATAGGTTAATGGAGCATTTCATAAACCAGAGAAATTGAATTTGCATACATGTTAACTTTTTTGTGAAAGCATTATTATACTATTAAACTTTAATATACTATTTTTTTAATAAAATATAAATATTTATTTTGAAATCTGATACAGACATTATAAACTGTATTTTGTAATAATAATAATAATAACAAAGAAAAAATGATACGACCCTCTCGGGTAGTATCGGGATAAGGCACCACTATAGCGTGTGTTGGCTCCTTAAGAACGGGAGATGAGAAGACTAGACATTGTTTATTTCTTTAAACTTGATTCATTGATAATATGATTACATTATGAAACCTTAAATACTAGTTGTGTGATAAACACAAAGATAAACGATAAACATAAAAGATACTGAACAGTTAAACATAAAACACAAACATATATCCTAAATAAATGATAGATATGCATGCGTAACATTCCTCACTCCTTCGAATTCATCTTGCCCTCAAGGTGACGTCTTGAAAAACACTCTTGATTCCCGGGTCCCAAATTTTGAGACGTTTCCTAAGCATTTGCACACTCTTTTTCAACATGTTATATGACTCGAGTAGTAACGATATTTGGACTCCTGTTCTACAATCTTTCCGTTCAGATAAAACAAACCACGTGACCCTCTTTGGCGATTCATCAACAATATGTGATTCACGGACCACAAGCTCAAGGTGCTCTTTAATAGGTCCGGATGTAACCTTCACCACATCTTCTAGTGCCACTTCCAGTACAACGTCCAGTGCCACTTGAGTTGTAACTTCGGGTGCAACTTTTGATGTTATAGAAGAATCAACCACTTTCTTTTCAATGGTCTGCTCTTGCTCTACAATTGGCTCAAGACGAGTCTCTACTATACGGGCTAAGTAGAAGGCTTCGCCTAATGTCGTAGGTTTCGGGTAAAACCTTAACAATTCTAGTTGTAGCTTCGGTTTAAGTCCGGATATATAAAACGAGGCTAGTAAACTTTCAGAGATACCCGTTACTCGAGTTATAAGATACTTAAACTCACTCTGGTATTCGACCACCGTACCCATTTGTAAGAGCTTAGATAATGCATCCCGATCGCTAGTTTTCGATGCCATAACAACAAATCGAAAAAAAATAAAAATAAATTTTTTCCCTGATGAATAGTACCGGATGAACAGTAGATGATGAGCAGTACCCCCGGGATGAACAGTAACCTCGATGAACAGTATGCCGGATGAACAATGATCTCGACGAACAATGTTTTTTTTTTTGAGATTGGAATCCTAAATCAAAACCCCCCCAACGAATTGAGGGCTCTCAATGAAAGCACCAATTGATACGACCCTCTCGGGTAGTATCGGGATAAGGCACCACAATAGCGTGTGCTGGCTCCTTAAGAACGGGAGATGAGAAGACTAGACATTGTTTATTTCTTTAAACTTGATTCATTGATAATATGATTACATTATGAAACCTTAAATACTAGTTGTGTGATAAACACAAAGATAAACGATAAACATAAAAGATATTGAACAGTTAAACATAAAACACAAATATATATCCTAAATAAATGATAGATATGCATGCGTAACATTGTATTTAAGTTTCATAATGTATCATATTATCAATGAATCAAGTTTAAAGAAATAAGCAATGTCTAGTCTTCTCATCTCCCGTTCTTAAGGAGCCAGCACACGCTATAGTGGTGCCTTATCCCGATACTACCCGAGAGGGTCGTATCAATTGGTGCTTTCATTGAGAGCCCTTAATTCGTTGGGGGGGGTTTTGATCTAGGATTCCAATCTAAAAAAAAAAACACTGTTCGTCGAGATAACTGTTCATTCAGCACACTGTTCATCGAGGTTACTGTTCATCCCGGGGGTACTGCTCATCATCTACTGTTCATCCGGTACTATTCATCAGAATTTTTTTTTTCGATTTGTTGTTATGGCATCGAAAACTAGCGATCGGGATGCATTATCTAAGCTCTTACAAATGGGTACGGTGGTCGAATACCAGAGTGAGTTTAAGTATCTTATAACTTGAGTAACAGGTATCTCTGAAAGTTTACTTGCCTCGTTTTATATATCCGGACTTAAACCGAAGCTACAACTAGAATTGTTAAGGTTTTACCCGAAACCTACGACATTAGGCGAAGCCTTCTACTTAGCTCGTATAGTAGAGACTCGTCTTGAGCCAATTGTAGAGCAAGAGCAGACCATTGAAAAGAAAGTGGTTGATTCTTCTATAACATCAAAAGTTGCACCCGAAGTTACAACTGAAGTGGCACTGGACGTTGTACTGGAAGTGGCACCAGAAGATGTGGTGAAGGTTACATCCGGACCTATTAAAGAGCACCTTGAGCTTGTGATCCGTGAATCACATCTTGTTGATGAATCGCCAAAGAGGGTCACGTGGTTTGTTTTATCTGAATTGAAAGATTGTAGAACAGGAGTCCAAATATCGTTACTACTCGAGTCACATAACATGTTGAAAAAGAGTGTGCAAATGCATAGGTAACGTCTCAAAATTTGGGACCCGGGAATCAAGAGTGTTTTTCAAGACGTCACCTTGAGGGCAAGGTGAATTCGAAAGAGTGAGGAATGTTACGCATGCATATCTATCATTTATTTAGGATATATCTTTGTGTTTTATGTTTAACTGTTCAGTATCTTTTATGTTTATCCTTTATCTTTGTGTTTATCACACAACTAGTATTTAAGGTTTCATAATGTAATCATATTATCAATGAATCAAGTTTAAAGAAATAAGCAATGTCTAGTCTTCTCATCTCCCGTTCTTAAGGAGCCAAGGCACCATTTTTAGCGTGTGCTGGCTCCTTAAGAACGAGAGATGAGAGGACCAGACATTTTTTTAACTTTAACTTTGATTGATAAATGATTACATTATGACACCTTAAATACTAGTTGTGTGATAAACACAAAGATAATGATAAACATAAAAGATACTAAACAGATAAACATAAAACACAAAGATATATCGTAAATAAATAATAAATATTCATGCGTAACATTCTTCACTCCTTCGAATTCACCTTGCCCTCAAGGTGACGTCTTGAAAAACACTCTTGATTCCCGGGTCCCAAATTTTGAGACGTTTCCTAAGCATTTAGACACTCTTTTTCAACATATTATGTGGCTCGAGTAGTAACGATATTTGGACTCCTGTTTTATAGTCTTTCCGTTCAGATGAAACAAACCACGTGACCCTCTTGGGCGATTCATCAACAAGATGTGATTCACTAACCACAAGTTCAAGGTGCTCTTTATTAGGTCCGGATGTAACCTTCATCACATCTTCTGGTGCCACTTCCAGTACAACGTCCAGTGCCACTTCAGTTGTAACTTCCGGTGCAACTTCTAGTGTTGTAGAAGAATCAACCGTGTTCTTTTCAATGACCTGCTCTTCCTTTGCAATTGCATCAAGACGAGTCTCTACTATACGTGCTAAGTAGAAGGCTTCGCCTAATGTTGTAGGTTTTGGGTAAAACCTCAACAATTCTAGCTGTAGCTTCGGTTTAAGTCCAGATATATAAAACGAGGCAAGTAAACTATCAGAGATACCCGTTACTCGAGTTATGAGATACTTAAACTCACTTTGATATTCGACCACCGTACCCATTTGCAAGAGCTTAGATAATGCATCCCGATCGCTAGTGTTCGATGCCATAACAACAAATCGAAAAAAAATAATAATAAATTTTTTTCTGATGAATAGTACCGGATGAACAGTAGTCGATGAACAGTACCCCGGATGAACAGTAACCTCGATGAACAGTGTACCAGATGAACAGTGATCTCGATGAATAGTGATTTTTTTTTAGATTGGAATCCTAAATCAAAACCCCCCTACGAATTGAGGGCTCTCAATGAAAGCACCAATTGATACGACCCTCTCGGGTAGTATCGGGATAGGGCACCACTTTTAGCGTGTGTTGGCTCCTTAAGAACGAGAGATGAGAGGACCAGACATTTGTTTAACTTTAACTTTGATTGATAAATGATTACATTATGACACCTTAAATACTAGTTGTGTGATAAACATAAATATAAATGATAAACATAAAAGATAATAAACAGATAAACATAAAATACAAAAATATATCCTAAATAAATAACAGATATGCATGCGTAACAAAAAATATGAAAGTAAAAATATGAAAGTTGTGGCTATGGAATTAAATAGACCCACAATTAAAGGATTATAACTCTACATCTATATAGTATGTAAATATTTTGTAATATTTAAAAGCACCTCGATGCGAAGCTCCGATTTCAATACTTGTTTCATATAAGGTAAATTTATTCGATACAATGTTTTTATTTTTAACTACAAAAAGTTACTACTGCTTTTTTGACGAATGAAGACTCATCTTTGGCGAGAGTTTACATGAGTTGAGATTTTTCGATACAATGTACACGTATAAATGTACAAAAAAGATAATCATATGATTCTAAGAAAAACATCTAGTATTTTACCTTTTGTATCGTAATTCTGCTGTGTGCAAATCTCTAATGTTACGTAGAATGTGTACGTTAATTTGTCTATCTCACACGACGAATGACCTTACCATTAACATCTTCATTCAAAATCTTCATGACTTCGTCTGGAGGAACATGCCAAACTTGAGGCCATTTTAAATCATGTCCGAGTTTTGCAAATTTATCAGCGAGTCTGTTGCCTTGTCTGTAAACATGTGTTAGATGATAGTTTCTAAACTCTGGTAGTATTAAATTGATGCAACTAACGTGTTTTTGTACTTCTACACACTTGACATCTCTTTTTTGAGATATTATTTCGACCAAAGTCTTGTAGTCTCCTTCAATCCATAAATCAGTGTATCCATTTTCAAGCACCAATTCAAGGCCTCGTCGAAGCGCTGCAAATTCCGCGACAGTACTACTACTTTTCCCTATGGATTGAGCGTAACCCAAAAGAAATGCAGCATTGTGGTCTCTCAAAACTCCTCCTATACTTGCTTTACCCGTCTCACATTTGCATGACCCATCAAAGTTTAGTTTCGTCCATCCAAATTCCGGTTTTTTCCAAGAAACCGGAACTGGTTCTTTACGCCAGTTGCTAAAGAAAACTCGAAATGAGCTTTTTGCCTGTACATGACTTCTATATATCCTAAACATTGTCGGCCTACTTTATATACTTCTTATTTGAAGAGCCTTTTGTGATAGAAAAATACATTTACACATACAAAATCATAAAACATATACATTTACAAGCCTAATGTGCAAATGGCAAAAAAGTTTGAACAACAAGATCTACAAAATACATGGTCTTAATGAAATATAATGCATCTTAGGGAACTTCGAATAGGGGGTTAGAGAACTTGTAGCATGGGACAAGAAAGGAAGATTCTGAATCATATTAACAAGATAACATATGACATATCCAAAGCATAAGAAACACAATTTAATGGTTGATGATCCATGTTTTATGAGATTTTACAAGCTATTATGGAGAGAATATAGGGAAGATCTGCAATCAGAAAGGAGGCGTCTATCTTTGTCAACAAATGGTGACCTTAAACTCATTAACCGTCAGAATAATTGCCTTCATTCATTTGAAATTTCAGATACAGAACATATACATCCAAAATAAACATCAACAAACTTGATATTTGCTTTAGTCTAAAAAGCTTCCGTTACCAATAAGCCATAACCAGTCGAGCGCAGCGCCCAAAAATATGCCACCTAGTAAAAAGAACACAAGCAAATTTCCCAACGCGTTTTGCTCCGGACCCTGTAAAAGGTTATCATTTTCAGCGAGATAAAATTAACTCCTAAGGTTTTTAAAGAAACGGGTCTGATCAAAAATTACCTTATATCCCTTGGGTGCAGCCATGAGGACACACACTGCAAGGTAACCATTTGTTAATCCCAACACCGAGACAAGCATTATCATCCATCCTTGATCAGCATATTTAGCAGTGAAGTAAAATGCCGGAATAAGCAAGAAGCGCAACATGACTAAGATCAGAATTCCTTTCCGTGATTCCAGTTTGAGGCATTGTACTAGAGGAATATATCGTGAAATTAAATCCCAAACATTGAATGTAGCTACTAAAACAAGCGGATACCTACAAATCAATGTATTTCAAGAGATTCATTTTCTGTATCCATCATCTAAAATGAGATTCTGACATTGCAATCAGATTGCCTCAGTCAGTCAAACCCTAAGAAACACACTGATGCTATAGGTGGTAATATGGTCAGTGGTCACATAGGGTGGTTCACCCAATTGTAGAAGTAAAATTTGGGAACTGGTCGAAATTTGTTGGACTGGCCCTGCTTACCTTTTGTCCATTTTATTTTGCAAGTTTGAAGCGTCAATTATTACCCGAAAAATAATATTTACTCATCAACTATATATACATTGAAAAAAAAAGATGACTCATGAGGTTTAATGCATTAATACTATGTTTTGGGTGAGTTCCATCCTTTTACCCCCATTTTGACCCATTTCCTTTGAACTGCCCCTTTTTCTGTAAATAACTTTATTTTTACCTGTTAAAATGAAACATAACCTATTAGTCAATGCATTAATGAGTAAATAAGTAAATGGGACGAAACCCATCAATTAGTAAATATGTAAATGGCTCTGCAACATTGTATGAATGGACTTTGGAATATAAAACAAGACCTTACCATGAACCTAACTGGTGTTGTCCTGTATTTTCATATAAGAAACCCGGGAATATGGATAAGGTCAGGACGAATATCAGGAACAAATCTAACGCGTAATCCAAGTTCTGAAATAACAATTCTTTATTGCTCAGCCTTTCTATATTCCCATTAACCTGAAAAATCCGAGTTCTTCACTAAAACTTGGAACTAATACAGATTACTAACATTATATATGCACTAAAATTCTAGGAAAATAAGGATACAGACCAGTTTTTCACTCAGGTCTGTTTGAACTCCTACAACAAAAAGATCTGATGAAACAGTTTGTGAACCTTCAAGGGCTGCTTTTCTACGGTAATGCTTTACGATGGGTAACTTTATGAATACGAATGCATAGAGAAATATGCATAGAAACTCTAAGATTGTGGATATCGAGAGGAATAATACTGCAATAGACCGTTGTAATTCTTCAAAAAATCACATTATTCAAGAAATTGAATTCTTATAGAAATTACGTACTCGTATTTTTATTAATATATCACACAGGTA
Organism: Glebionis coronaria; assembly: GCA_025667525.1. Lineage (NCBI taxonomy): Eukaryota > Viridiplantae > Streptophyta > Magnoliopsida > Asterales > Asteraceae > Glebionis > Glebionis coronaria. Next base: position 507,735,762 of record CM046882.1, on the reverse strand, counting down.
AATCATTAATTAAAACAATACTAGTAACACATATGGACAAAAATAATCAGGTCAATTTAACCCCTTTTGACCCATATATAACCATCCCGATTTTCAACCTCCATGACTATGTTTCTAAGAAAGCTTACTAGCTCCTTTACGAAGACCCGTGTCAATATTAGTGAAGACAGCTTCCGTGAATAGTCTCAAAGCAGAAGTTAATGCTCCTGATGCAGCCATGCCTGCTAAGAAGGACTATATACAAGATACTTGATCAAGAAAAAGTTTTAACAAGATTTTAAGTTGAATATTTAGCTTACTTGAGTAAATTGCGGACACATTAGAGCCAAATCGCCAAGCATCCCACCTTGAATAAGGGCATCTGCAACCCCAAAAACAGCAACAAAAAGACATATACCCATATAAGACCCAATGCTACCCTTCCCATAAGTTGCTATATCCAACTGTATCATCAGTTAGATAAACTTATTACTCCGTTCTGCTTTAATAAATATAGTAACTATTTCAGTTATAATACGTACCAAAAGAAGGGACAAAGTTGCGAGGAAAAACATGACATATCCAATAATGTTACGCCTTCGAGTATTGATCTTTGATTCATTATATGCAAGATATGCCATCGTTCCAAAGGCAAAGGGTTGATAAACAAGTGTAAGCACCCTAGAGGGATGGTAATCCTTTGAACATCGAGATAAAAAAAAATGAACTTTCGTCAAGTAAACAATATTAAAAAAAGGTCAAGTGTAAAATGATGTTGATGTTTTACTTTGATAGTCTTGAAAACTCACAGGAAATACATCATAGTAATAATCCTCAATGGAGGTAAGGCTATTCCAAGCAATAAGGGATCCAAGTCCAAGAATCCAACATATTACGGTTGCACCAAACTTCCCCTGTATATATGATGAGTGTGTTATGTTTTTAGTCCTATAAACGCTTTTTTGACGAACCTAAGAGAAAGTGGGGCCTTTTTTTCTCTCGTATGAGCGATTATGGTAATGTTTTGAATGAGATACCTCAAGTCTTATAGGAGTTTGACTTGAATCATCAACCGCCATGACTTTTCCAGAATTCGGAACTATTTGCAGAATTTCAGTTCAGTGAATACTTGGTTGGTCTTCAGGTTCAAGTCCTAGGATGACAAATGATATAACATTCTGTCAGTCAAGTGAACAAACAGGGGACAGTCAATCCTAATTTAAAAGAAACTTTTCCAAAATCAGTTGCTTTTCAGGTTTAGATGACATATATTGTAATGAAATCAGAACATCTAACTAATTGTGTCAAAAATGTTTTTTTTTTTTTAAAACCTATTACCGTGAATGTTAATGGATGCAGCTGAAAAGCCTATAAACTCGAACTCATAAGTAAAAAAAAAAAAAAAAAAAAAAAAAAAAAAAGGAGTAAACCAATAGTCTGAGCTCACCTGTGTCTAGGATGACTCCATATCATCAGCAACTTTCTCTAGTTTCAAGCTGTAAGTATCTGATAGTGGAGTATATGTTATTTTACAAGATATTTTCATGTATGCGTTGACCTTGATTGATTAGGTGTCATTGCTTTTTTTTTTTTTTTTTTGAACGTGGATTAGGTGTCATTAAGCAACTTTCCAATATTTTTATAAATATAAAAAAATTGTTGTTTACTTATAATGATTTCTAAGGAAAGAATCTTTTACGTAATCCTGAAGCTTTCATGGAGTCTCACTTTGTCCTTTGTCTAGGTTATTCATAATTCGGGTAATGTCCACGTGAATCGAAACGAACCGAAAAACTGAATCAAATTTTTAAAAAGGCTAAGGTAACATTGGTCACCAATTCAGTAGCAACTAAATTGAACTTAAGTCATGGGTAGATCAACCTAATATGTGGCAAACTGGCAATAAATCCAATTACATATCCTTGACACTGAAACACATGTACCCTTACCCAAAAAAAGAATAATGAATTCGATCCTTAGACCAATATATCTTATGAAGTGTCCTAAAGAATGAATGTTTATGTTTGATGAATATGTTCAAGAAAAAAATCTAATAGCAAACCTTATCCACTAATAAGTGATATATAAACGAAGACCACAAACAAAAACCGTATAAACGAAGATAACCGGACCAACTATCTAACTTTTGAATCCCAACACCTTGTATTTGAAACCAAAATTTGACTAAAAGCGGGTGTAATGAAGATCGTACAGATGTTATGTTAACATACAAAAAGTAAACTTAGTTTTAATTAGACAGCAGAAACTGAACCTGCTTTTGTTTAGGCATTTAATCGAACACTTGGTCTTCATTTTTGTAAGAACTTGTAAACAAATAACAAAATCAACAACACAGCTACGTAAGTGAACTCAACCAACCTCTCCTTGGCTCACTTTTAGAGTTATATCAATGAAAGGCTAAGATAGCCACAATCTTTACAAACAAGAATGAAAAACAACAAAGCTTTGATCAAAACAGATCAATAACGCTCAGAATCAATCTCACACACAAAGACTAAAAACTGACTAAACAAAAGTAGGTGAGATGAATATATAGCAACTCCAATACGTCTTTCACTTTAGCCCACATCTTTTCACTTTTGTGCACTTTAGTCCCTCAAACTTTGACTTATTAACTCTTTAGTCCTTGTACTTCCTGGAAAGCTTATATCCAACACTCCCCCATAAGCTTTACACCTGAAACATATTAAACAAACCAAGCTTTGCACAAAACTTTTATGTTCTGTGATTAGTAATCCTTTAGTAAAAACATCAGCTGTATTATCTTCAGACTTGACTTTAACAGGTTTAATAAACCCAGCTGATATTTTTTCCCTTAAAAAATAAATGTCAATCTCAAAATGTTTGCTTCTTTCATGAAGCACAGGATTATTAGATATCTGAATAGCTGAATTATTATCACAATGCATATCTATAGGCTAGACAGCCTCCTTGTTCAGATCAGTAAGAACTTTAGCAATCCACATAGCCTCACAACAAACACTACACATGGCTCTATATTCAGCTTCTGTAGAATATCTTGAAACCACATTTTGTTTTTTACTTTTCCATGAAACTATTAGTTCCCAAGTAAACACAAAATCCAGTTAAAGATCTTCTAGTAACTTTGCACTTAGCCCAGTCAGAATCAACAAACACAAACAAATTCTGACTATCGCATTTTTTGAATGTAATGCCTAGCCCAGGTTCATATTTCAAGTATCTTAGCACTCTAAAGGCTAATCTCAAATGAGACTTCATAGGTTTGTGCATAACCTGACTTAGACAATGAACAGCATAAGACAAATCTGGTCTAGTCATAGTAAGGTAGATTAACTTTCCTACCAACTTTTGATACACTGAAACTTCTTTCAATGGTTCATCATCACCAAATTTAGCATTAAGTTTTTTGTCTGAAGGATTAACTTCAATAGGTGCTACAAGGTTTACATCCCAGCATTCCAAACTCTGTTAATAATTCTGTACAATATTTCCTTTGAGTTAGACAAATGTCATTTTCTATATCAACCACTTCAATTCCTAGAAAATATTTCAGCTTTCCTAAATCCTTGATAAGGAATTTAGAGCTAAAAAATTTCTTGAAATTGTTAACTTCATCTAAATCATTTCGATTAACAATAGTATCATCAACATAGACTAAAAGAACAAGTATCTTCCCATTATGATTTTTAACAAACAAGGAGAAATCATTTTTGCTTTGAACAAACTCATGTTCAAGCAAAACTGAAACCAACTTTTCATTCTATTTTCTAGGGGCTTGTTTTAGTCCATATAATGATTTAACAAGTTTACATACTTTGTTACTGTTTTCATCACTATACCCTTCTGGCATTTTCATATACACAGCCTCTTCAAGATCACCATATAGGAAAGCATTATTCACATCCAGTTGAAATATAGACCAGTTATTACAAACAGCAAGACTTAGCACACATCTAACAGTAACAATTTTAACCACATGTGAAAAAGTTTCTTCATAGTCTATGTCTTTTCTTTGGTTAAAACCTTTAGCAACAAGCCTAGCTTTAAATCTCTCAACCTTACCATCAGATTTTTATTTAACCTTCCAAACCCATTTATAGTCTATAGCTTTTCTCCCTTCAGGTAAATCTACAATCACCAAAGTATTATTTCTATATAATGCTTTCATTTCAAGATTCATAGCTTCAATCCATCTACTATCAAGAATGGCTTCATTATATGAAGTAGGTTCATGAATTTTGTTAAGACTAGTAGAAAAAACAAAGTTATCATAACTCAAGTTTGTATAACCAACAACCTTATTAATACTATACTTAACATCTTTGTTTAAAACAAAATCTTTATATTTATTATTAGGAAAATTAACCTTCCTACTTGTCCTCCTAACAGTTTGTTCAGCTGCTGGTTCAGGTGACCAACCAAAAATATTACCAAAAGACTCTAGTCCTTCACCCTCAGAATCATATAATTCATCATCTAAAGTACTCTGTGTACCCTCAGAACAACTAGGTTCTGTTGCACACTCACTTCCTTTATTGACCCTCCTACTAGAAGAATTTTCATTAGAAGCAAAAGTACTATCTGAGCTAGACTTCATATCTGTTCCTTCAGTATGTACATTATTTTTGTTTCTAACTACATCTTCTACAGTGCTGTCATTAGGACTAAGAGTATCTTTTCTAGGTGTAACCTTTACACTATCACTTACACTAACTCCCCCTTCATCATAGGGCTCATTAGGACTTTGACTGTTTTGACTATCAAAAAAATTTAAATCATTTACTCCAGATTCACTAAACACAAAATCTTTAGTCAAAGACTCATTTTTAAATGGAAAAACAGTCTCATAAAACTTGACATCTCTTGAAAATTGAAACTTCTTTTTTTCCAGATTAAACAATTTATAGCCTTTCTTGTCAAAAGCATAACCAACTAAAACACATTTATCAGATCTGGAACCAAACTTATCATTTTCATTTAAAACATTAGCAAAACACAAGCAGCCAAACACCCTTAAATGGAGGAACTTAGGTTTTAGATTATACACAAGCTCATAAGGACTCCTACCAGATAACACAGAAGATGGTAACTTGTTAATCAAATAAGTTGCAGTTAGAATAGACTCTCTCCACATGTTCAAAGGTAACCCCCCCTGAAACATGAGAGCTCTAGCAGTATTAAGCAAATGTCTATGTTTTCTCTCAGCTATTCCATTCTGTTAAGGTGTATAGGCACATGTAGTTTGATGAAAAATTCCTTTCTCTTTAACAAAACTTTCAAACCTTTTATTTACAAACTCAGTTCCGTTATCACTTCTAAAAATTTTAGCACATTTATCAAACTGATTTCTAATTAATTCAGTAAACTCTTTCACATTATAAAAAACTTCAGATTTATTTTTCATCAAAAACACCCATACAACCCTTGAGAAATCATCAACAACAGTAAGAAAATATCTAAAACCATCTTTACTAACAACCTTGTAAGGACCCTACACATCTAAATGAACAAGCTCACCAACCTTTTTACTTTTATGTTCACTTAAACTAAATGATTCTCTTATTTGTTTAGCTTTATGACAAACTTTACAAGGACCAGAACTAATACTTTTAATCCCATCAAGTTTATCTTTTAAGACCACAAGAACTTGGTCACCAGGATGACCAAGCCTATTATGCCATAAATAACTAGACACATTAAAACTTTTAACTTTGCTATTGTACAAACTCTTACCTTCATCAAGATAATAAAGACCATCTTTTTGACTACCAGTCCCCATCAGGGACTTTTGTGTTGAATCCTGATTAAAACATTTTGAATCATCAAAAGTAACCAAAACAGAATTCTCTTTAGACAACTTATGGACAGACAAAGACTTACATTGTAGCCTGGAACTACCAACACATCTTTAGCAATCAAATTATCATTTATTTTATAACTTCTAAGTTTTTTAACATGTTCAACAGTTCCATTAGGATGTGCTAAAGTTATATTTAGTTGTGACACATCTAAAATATCAAACAAATGTTTTTCAGAAAATGTAATATGTTGACTAGCTCCAGAGTCCACAATCCAACCAATATATGTACTATATGTACTAATATTGGTATTAAAGTTAAAAAATATACAAGAAAAGAAACTAATCTTGCAATTATTAATTTTAAAAATACCTGCAACACTAGTAGAAGCCTGACTAGCATTACCTGTACCACTTAACAAAGACATTAATCTCTCATACTGATCTTGAACACATTTTCCATTTATAAAACCAAGTTTATTTCTAGTTTGTAAAGCAAGTTGAACAGCAGCAGCCCATACCTTATAATTCTCAGTTCCTTCAAGTTTGAAGGTAATTAACTGAGACCCAATATCTTGTGGATGCAAATAAAGTGGATCATACAAGTCAAATTTAACAGCCTCATTTTTAACACCACTACCCTTGGGTCCATCACCCTTGGGTGAATCAGAACAAAACATACTAAAAGAAGCAAGAAACTAAACAACCAAAAAAGAAAAAACCAAGAACACACAACCAAGCCAAAAAACAGTTCTCAGGCTTCCAAACCACTCACAGGGTGGTAGGTCAAGAGCAGAGACCTGATTGTGGTCTAGAAATCACAAAAAATCAGCAAGAATAAGAAACAATCACAAACCCCTTGTACCTCCTTTACAAGTACAAATAAACTACCACAAAAAACTCAATCAATCAACACCAGAAGCTACCTAATCCCATCGACACCTAAGAACCCCTCTAAACAAAACAAAAAACTAAAATATAGAAGAGAGTGTGAGTGGTGTTACGTAGCACGCACAGCAAACCAAGCAAGAACTCTGGATTAAGACTATCCAGAGAACCCAAACAACCAACAATTCAATAGATCAAGATGATCTATCTATCAACGCAGCGGAAAAACCAACAAACCTGCACGTTAGAAAAAACAATCACAATAATAACAACAACTTACCAAGATTGAGAAAACCCTAACTTCTGATTTTTAGGGTTTTTCAATACAACTTATCAAAAACACAAATTAAGCCCAAGAAATTATCCCACAAGTCACCAATTAGATCAGAACCGTTTATTAACAAAAAACCCCAAATTAATTTGAAACCCTAATTTTCAAAAAACCAATTAATCTTCCAAGAAGATCAAATTAATCAATTATAACGTTGATTTATCAAGAATAGATCACGATCTAAACGTATAGACCAAAACCCCCAATTTTACAAAACCCTAATTTTTTAAAAACGATTTATAAACACGATTCAGAGCAACCAGGCTCTGATACCATGTAAAAACTTGTAAACAAATAACAAAATCAACAACACAGCTATGTAAGCGAACCCAGCCAACCTCCCCTTGGCTCACTTTTAGAGTTATATCAATGAAAGGCTAAGATAGGCACAATCTTTACAAACAAGAATGAAAACAACAAAGCTTTGATCAAAACAGATCAAGAACGCTCAGAATCAGTCTCACACTTTTTCTCACACACAAGACTAAAAACTGACTAAACAAAAGTAGGTGAGATGAATATATAGCAGCTCCAATGCGTCTTTCACTTTAGCCCACATCTTTTCACTTTTGTGCACTTTAGTCCCTCAAACTTTGACTTATTAACTCTTTAGTCCTTGTACTTCCTGGAAAGCTTATATCCAACAATTTTAGACTCAATTCATACTGAATGAACAAAGTTATTGTCAAATAAAGTTATTGTTTAGGCATTTAATCGAACACTTGGTAATAAATAGAGGATGCTCATTTTCATAAGAACAAAACATAGTTGATGGCCGGAAACTAAAGAAAGAAATGAATAATTCATATCTAGAAATTGATTAGCGGAGATATTTTTACATGGAAGAGATGAAGATAAAATTTATTAAGCTTCAACAATGGCAAATTTACCTTGTAGAGGTGCTTCATTTTCTTTTATTGCAGAATCCCTAGTTTCAGTTCGAGTAGTAAAATTTTTGAATGTGAAAAAATTTCTAATGATATTACTTTTCTCCACGCACCGAACCAATGAGAGTCTAAGCTTGCAGAAGAAGAGTCGTTTCTTTTTGTTTTTTAAGTAAAAAGATATGTTAAATGCCTCTTTGTATTAATTTAACAAAAAAAAATAGAATGATTTATGACATCATCAGTTATATTTTTTTATTTCATTGCCAATACAGAAATGACATCTATTACAAAATGACATATGCAAAAACCTTCATTTAATAGAATAAATGCCCAATACAAAAATGACATCTATTACAAAATGACATATGCAAAAACCTTCATTTAATAGAATTAGAGGTGGCAAAACGGGCGGGCGGGCGGGCACGGGCGGCGGGCTAAACGGCCAATGGGCTAAACGGGCGGCGGGCTAAACGGGCGCAAGCTAAATGGGCACGGGCGAAACGGGCGGGAAAAATGGGCGGGAAAAATGGGCGGGCTAAACGGACGCAAGCTAAAAATGGGAAAAAACATATAAAATCTTACAATAAAAAAATAAAAATACTTGTTTGAAAGCCGGAGAAAAAAAATTTAATAAAAATATTAGTCAAGTATACTAATTTGTATTTTACAAGTGCGCCCGTTAAGCCCATTTAGTTTCTTACATATGCGCCTGTTTAGCCCATCATTATAAAGAAAGGGCAAAAAGTGCCCCATCCTTTTTTGTAAATTGACAAAAAGTGCCCATATGTATCCAATTCTTAATGTAATGCCACACATTTCATCTGCATCTCCCAACTCTTAATATGTGTTTAGTTCGGACCTCATTGATGTAAGAGATTATATTATCTTACATGTTCGTATTGTTAAATGTTTTCTGAATACATATATTTCTTTATTCTGTTAGGGCGCCGGAATGGAAGCTACAGTTAGGATTGCTCTGTTCATGCGTTCTAGAAATAATGAATGAAGGTGATGCGGTTGTGTTGCGGATCTACACTTTGGGTCTAACCCTTTGAGACTAAACTTTGTTAGGAAGACCCAAGTTAGTCAATTTATTGATTTCAAAGGATTTGTTCACAGCTTTGACTTCAAGCCCTTCAAAGAGATTTTGCAAAGAAAAACTGAAGGCTTGAGTCAATTTTGTAAAGTTTAAACCTTCAATTTATGAATGTATTATGATGAATTATGAATGTATAATGATGAATTGCATTTTGTTATACATATGCTTAACATGATAAATTTTTTAATAGATGTCACCGGGTTAAGTAAGTGAGTCTCCGAAATTACACAACTATGGTGCAAACTGTAAACCGAGGAAAAAAGAAAATTCTCATACTTATCGACATTGAGTAAGTCCATGCATATGTTTTTTATAAAATATGTGGCTTTTGTTAAACTAACTCTTATTAGGCAGTGTGGATTAACTCTGTATTATAAGCCGGATAAGACCTGTTATAACCCATGCTAGAATAATGACCAGTTTCAACCCTTGCCAACAAAAAAGAACCAATATCATAAAGCCACTAACATGACCAGTTTCAACTCTTGCTAGAAATTGACATGTACTATAAAAATGACCAGTTCTAACCCAATTCTAAAAATGCATGGTGTTTATCTTCGGTCGCCATTATACAAGGTCGTATACATCGGTTCACTAATCAGAGATGACTTCGCAAAAACATCTTATGGTTTTTTGGTAATACGACTGTGCAACACTTCTCCATAATATGAAATAAATCATGCTCGGACATTGTCGTGTGTTTTGATGTCCTAGGTGAGCGAAGAGTGCATTTGTAAGTTTCCGTTTAGGAAAATCGATGATGTGATGGATCTTGAAAAGCTACGTCTATACAAACCTAAAGCCGTTTAAATATACTTGATTGTTATTTGTAATACGACTGCCCAACACTTCTCTATAATATGAAATAAATCATGCTCGGACATTGTCGTGTGTTTTGATGTCCTAGGTGAGCGAAGAGTGCATTTGTAAGTTCCCGTTTAGGAAAATCTATGATGTGATGGATCTTGAAAAGCTACGTCTATACAAACCTATAGTCGTTTAAATATACTTGATTGTTATTTGTTATAACATTTGGATGCCCAAAAATTCTGAATTGAGCGACAACGAATAGGTTGGTGCTTTACCCAAACTGTTATGCTTTGTCTGTTGCGGTGCCTAGATTTTCATACTTAAGCTTTTTTGTAGTAACAAGATTTAATCTTAAGATTAGTGGCACCCGAAACTATAACATCGTTCTATTACATCTCTTACATCCTTTTGTCTTCAAAATATCAGTTATGCTGATACATTTAGAGCATGTTATTTGTCTTTTATACTTTAGAGTCATTTTTTGGATTTTATTGTTTGATTGACATGTTAGAAATAATAAAATTCAAAACGACATACCAAAAGTAAATAGACTGAAGTTTTCACCACTTACGAAGGAATGTCTAATGTTATTCCTTTCATGGTTAATGTAAACTAGGAATGAGCACGGTGCCATTTTGGTGCCGTACCGGTACGTTTTTAAGGTATCGCATTTTTTTCGATCAAAATATATAGTCTCGATCCCAGAACCGAGGAGTATACCGGTTCCGGTACCGGGTTCGGAAACCGATACTACACCAAAACAAGTACCGTTTTTAGTAAAAGAGAATCCAAATTTGATTCTTTCGGTCATTTGGATTATTAATCCATGATTTAAATAACACAGGGGTTAGGTTTAGAAACAATGGACATAAAACAAGATGCTGAGTAGTTGTTTTAATTTTCTTAATAAGTCGTTGCGATAAGGTTTTAGTCGGTTTTCAGTGACTTGTAGTGATTTTGAACAAGCAACTTATTTTAGATACTTTTTCCTATAAAACCAAAGTGACAAAACTCCATGGCCCTTTTCGTGTTATAGTGAAGGGGTGCATTCTTATGAGCTCAACAGCTAAACAAAAACTCCATGGCCCCAATTGAAAAGGAAGCAATAAAGTTACGAGGTAAACAAAAGATTTGGACAGTGCAATATACATGATCTGATGATCTCACAAGAAAAGAAGCTAAAAGTCACATTAAGTTTTGGTATTTACGGAAAAACATGACACTAATATGACAATGCTAACCTTCAAAAAACATGAAAGTAATAGTCCGGTATTAAAATCGGGATTTCGCGTCTTGGTACCAAACCGAATTTTAATGGTACCCGATTTTTTGTGAACTAATTTCATGGTACCGGTACCCTACTGGGTAGTAAGAACCGGTACCGGTACAGTAACGTTTTTCGGTACTCATGCTCATCCCTAATGTAAACAAACAAAGAGAACAAACATGTGTCATTTTTTAGATCATGACATTCAAAGATATATAGGTACGTGTAATTTTGTATTATCACCGATTTATGTGTTCTATTTTCTATATTGACATGTGTTTCTTTTTCATGTTTTACATTTTTGTAAACCTTTCAATTTTTTTAAGTACGTTTATAAGTTTCTAAATGATGTTTATATTTTTCAGATTGATTCACTGTGAGAACCAAATGCCTAATCGATCATTTGACGAGGAGGCTTTCTCCTTATGCTGAGTCATGGATCTAACATAACTGATTTTATAATTTTTTATTCTTAACAATAACTCCTAGAAACTTTTTGTTTTATGTCGATGCTTTTAAATTTTTTATAGATATGTGATGTACATATAGAGGATGAGTGAATTTAATTATGAAGTTAAAAGTGGGTAGTGGGGGGAAATGGTTTGTTCGGCGTGTTGGATAACATGACGAAACATGTTTTTTTTGTATGGTGTGGAAAAGATATTGCATGATCATGTGATTTTAACGTTGATAATTTTTTAGGTTAATTTTTGAAATGTCTCAAGATCACTCACTATTTGTTTTTTTCATCCATCAAATCAAAATTTCTTTAAATACCTCATGCGACCTTATGTAACTTATTCAAAATATTTTTTTTGAGAACTTTTAGGAAGTTGTATAAGTCGCATGAGGTATTTATAGAAATTTTAGTTTGATGGGTTCAAAAAAATAAATAGAATATCATCTTTAGTCATTTCAAGAATTATACTCAGTTTTTTATGTCAACAATATAACAAATGGTATTGTGTATGGTTTGCAAACAATGATCAACTCTTCCAATATCATAATACCTTTTGGCGAATTTATTAAGAGGAGAAATTGTAAGTTTATAACGATCGTTTCTAGCTATTTTGTGAATGTGAAATTTTAACTAACCAATTATTAATAGTAACGCGTAGCAAACTTTTTTCAAAATTTATGAAAAGCTCAAAAAAAAGATCTTATACTACAAAAGGTTATCTTTGTATTTAAATAGTTTATGCAGTTTGATTTTAATTATATCAAAGCTTCATTGTTCTATGCGACCGTAATCTTATTTGGTCTATATATATGTTATAATATTATCGCAGTTCAAGATTGTCGATGTCAATCTTTGTCGGTTTGCGTTAAGCATCAATCATTTGAAATATCCATATACACAAGTAAAATAGTAACACGATACCCTCCAAAGCAAACACCATAATGTTGTACCATATGATGAAAAATCTTTGGGTTGTCTTCTAATCTTTAGTGGGTCAAATGTCTATATATGAAGGTTCGTGTATTTTTCATTTATCCGACTATAGTATTTGATAACCTATTTCTGTTTTATTAGTGTCACATTTATATTTTACAACTGCGTATACTAATGTGGTTCTTTATAACATCTAACTTCGTCATACACAAGTTGCTAACTTTTTATGACTATCTCTTTAAGATACCCGTGAATTTCATGGGTCTTTTAGCTAATAACACATAAAAAAGAGCAAAACAAACTCCCTAATGAAATATTTAATTATTCATATAACTTGGCTTTGACTACTTATGCATAAATGTGATGTAAAATAATTACATTTTGAGTATAAAGTTAAGCCAATATACAGGCAGCGGACTAAATGTCAATCTTCTTTTTATAATGATCTTAGATCACAATGTATAAGCCCAAGATCATATTAAAACATAAGGGTTATAAGCACCAGATGGTTATTGTTAGGAAACCTTGCACGAAATTATATTTGTGTATTACCCAAAATTAAATAACTAGACAATCACAGTGAATCAATCTTACAGTGTATGTGATAGAAGATCGATTTGAGATGATCACTATCCTTCTACGATAACTACTCTAACAACTAAACTAGGACTATCATTATCGAACTAACCCTTTTTATTCATTTTCTTCTCCGTTGTTCATAATGCAAAGTACACAATTTATAACAAATGAAAGACTCCTAACTTCTTACCCACTAACCTATAAAGATGGATACGTGCATGGGAGGAACGTGTGACTTTTACTATCCTAAAATAACTGACATAGTAAATCATATTGTTCACTACAAGTATGCAAATATTAAAGTAGAGAGTTGGTCTTCTTGTAACACAATCTTGGACATGCGACAATGAACGTATCAATACTTCGCGCCTCAAAAGGAGTCTTGTCTTCAAGACTCATGGTGTTATCTTTTGTGTCATATGGCTTCCAAGGTGGTTTCAGTTCGGATTAAAGAAAAAACATACTTTGGTGGATGGCATTATTGACCACGATGAAATATTTTGGTGAAATGAGATATGGCTAACTTGTCATCAATGTAAATAGTAAAATCATAAGTCAAATAAGTCTCGTTAAGGTTGGTTCTGTAGAAGAAGGGTATATCATGTTGAACTTTTGGAATACCACGAGGCTGGTCAGGCAAAATAGGTAGCACGAAAATGGGTGTTTGAGATTTTGTATCGACTTCCTTTTCGATCTTGGTGGCGGTGTTAGCGGTGTTTTGGGTTGTGACTTGTTTTTTTTTTTTGGAACAGCGATTTTATTAAAATAAACAAACTAGCAAGGTGCTAGAGTTACAAAGGAATAAGATATGGGTTCTTAAGCCAATCGCTCCAAGTGAACGACGCTTTACTTCTAGACTTACACCAAGTAAAAGAATATGAAACAATGTTATCAAAAATGATTCCCTTGTTAAGCCCATTGTTATCGAACAAAAGCTTGTTACGGAAGTTCCATATCTCCCACCACATAACGAACAGAACACCCTCTAGCATTTTTTTGCTTCTAGATGATAATCGGATTGATGTTATCCACGTGACCCAGTCTTCATAGGACGAGACCCCTGTATAAGGAACGTTCCACCAACGAGCAATTTTGATGTACAAATGATCTGCCATGTTACAGCTGAAGAAAAGGTGCGTTGTAGTTTCAGGCCCATGCTCGCACACCGGGCAAGAAATAGAAGGAATGTCAATACCTCTACGTGACAGATTAAATCTAGAAGGCAAAGCGTCCATTTTAACCTTCCAAGCTAAAATATTAACTTTGATGGGGATGTAATTGATCCATCTCGTGCTGGGAGCCACAAACGTCGATTGTTGCTTGTCGATAACATGTCTAAACGAAGCAACTGTGTAACAACCTTCTTTACCCAATGACCAAACGTACCTGTCAGCTTGAGGAGAAAAAGAGATGTTATTGACGATGTTAGATATTGTCAGAAACTGATCAAGCTCAGCGCCTCCCCTAACATGACGACGGAAGGAAACCTCAAGAGTGGGAGCAGTAACTTTATCTCTGATGGTCACTTCCTTGTTCAGCTCTAACGCATAAACCCGAGGGAAAGTATCCTTAAGAATACCTGTATCACACCATCTATCTAACCAAAACCTTGTACTAACACCGTCACCGACTCTCAACTTAAGAAATTCGAAAAAATTGACACCCTGCTGCTGTAACCTTTCGGCCTCTTTGACAATACTTAACCAACTTGAATTACGACCCTGTTTAACTAAACGACCAATATTACCGTCTTCCCCGTGGATAGCTTTAACGACCCTTGACCAAAGAGAATTGCCATGAGAAAAGAATTTCCACATCCATTTAAATATAAGGCTGCGGTTCAATGCGTATAGACTTGCAACTCCTAGCCCGCCAGACTCTAAAGAAGACATAATAGTACTCCATTTGATCCATGTTGCTTTCCTACTTTTGTACTCGTGCCCATTAAAAAAATCCCTCCGAATAGCTTCCAGCTCCTGTAACACTTTAGCCGGGGCTTTATATATAGACATATAAAAAATAGGTATTGTACCGAGCACAGCTTTTAGTAACGTGAATCTGCCCCCGATAGATAACGCTTTCATCTTCCATTTCGATAATCTGCTTTTAACTTTATCGATCACCTCTTTCCATGAATCTACCTGATGCATATTGCCTCCAACTAAGGTGCCCAAGTATTTGAAAGGAGTACGTAGAACCAAACAGCCAAGTTTAGCAGCAGCTTGAGCGACTTTGTTGGCACTCACGTTCACCCCCAAAATTTGACTTTTGCTCATGTTTATTTTAAGGCCAGAAGCCCGATGGAAACACTCCAAGACATTAATAAGCGTATTAATATTACCTTCATTCCACCTTCCAATGAACACAGCATCATCCGCAAAGAATAAGTGAGATAAATTCACACTATCGCTAAGATTAATACCTCGAAACAACCCAGCATCAAGTACACGTTGAAATGAAATATGTAACGTTTCCATAATCAGAATGAACAAAAAAGGGGAAAGAGAATCACCTTGTTTAAGACCTTTGTAAAACTGAAATTCTTTGGTCGGACTTCCATTAATGAGGATAGAACCTTTCGAGGACTTAAGACAGCCTTGAATCCAAGTTCACCATTTAATACCAAATCCAAATTTCCCCAAAGCTTGATCCAAAAAATCCCATCTAACAGAATCGTACGCCTTTTCGAAATCAACCTAGAAGATGAGGCCTTGTTTATTCTTCGACGAGAGCCATTTCATAACTTCCCCAAGGATGAACGGACCATCCATGATTTGTCTTCCAGGGACAAATGCGGACTGGACATCGTGCACCAGACTATCGAGCAACGGAACAAGTCTATTTGCCAATATTTTGGTAATAATTTTGTATAGGCTACCAATAAGACTAATGGGTCTAAAGTCGTTAACCTTTTTGGCATTGTAAATTTTAGGAATAAGTGTAATGAAAGAAGAGTTACACCCGCTCGAAAATTCTCCCTGTGAAAAGAAGAAAGTAGTAGCCTTGAACACGTCATTCCCAATCGTAGCCCAAAACTTGCGATAAAACCCGAAAGTGAAACCATCCGGGCCCGGGGCTTTGTCTTCACCACAATCCCATACTGCTCTTTTAACCTCCTCTCTAGTAACATCCATTTCGAGAGCTTTCTGTTGATCCATATTCAATGTTTTAGGGAAATCCATGTCAAGCAGAATATGATCACCAACTGGCTGCGCGAATCTTTTCTCAAAATGCTCAACGAACTCCGTTTTAACCTGACTAGGCGTATCAATCCAAATCCCCTCTTTCATAACACCACGAATACACGATTGCTTTCTCCTTTTATTAATGATCCCGTGAAAAAAACGGGAATTCTCGTCACCCTCGATTGCCCACTTGACCTTTGCCTTCTGAAGGTTTTCGTTCGCTTGTGCACTAGTAAAATCATGTATTTCGTTGACAATTTCCATTCTTTTAAGAACAAGATCGTCATTCCCATTACCTTTATCAATCTCCCCGTCTAAAATACTAAGATCATCATGAAGGCGTTGCAGCTCCACCTTACTGAAAGAAGAGTGGGTGGCTCTCCATTCTTTAATCTTTGTTTTCAAGAATTTTAATTTATTCACCAAATTACGCATATCATTATTATTATCCACAGGAGCTATTGCCCAAGTTTCCTCAACAAATTTCGCAAATCCACCGACTTGAATCCAGTTATGATAAAACCTAAACGGAGACGGTTCGTAATCCACAACAGACTCGCGTAGAAGAATGGGGCAATGATCTGACAAGAACCGATCCAAAGTGATGGCGCTAATATTGGGAAAGGAATTAGCTAAATTTTCCGAAATTAAGAAGCGGTCTAACTTACTCATTTTGGTCGCAGACTTATGGCACCAGGTAAACATATTGCCACCTAGTGAAACCTCCTCCAGCCCAGCGTTACAAATGAAATTATTGAACAAACCCGCATCACGAACATTGAACACCGAACCAAAGCGCTCTGACTGAAACCTGACCTCATTGAAGTCACCCATCATAACGACTTCCCCCTTCCATCTGTTAATCACAGTACACAAATATTCCCAAAGCATGCGTTTCTCACTTTTCTCATGAGGGGCATAAACAACAACGAGGAGAATGTCTAAATTAGTTTTCAACCACACACCTTTAACAATTACGAAATAGTCCGATACGGAAGACTCCTTCTTACGAAAGCAATCCGGATCCCATGTACATAAAATACCTCCTGAATTTCCAACAGAATTGCTATGAACAAATTCAAAGGCAAAATTTCCCCAGCAAGACTTAACAGTGAGCACCTCCATGTTTTCCATTTTGGTTTCCTGTAAAGCCAACACGTTAACCTTATGTTTGATACATAACTCCCGTACCCAATCTTTTTTGGTCCTTTGGGCGAGACCTTGAACATTAAGAGACATAAAATTCATTGGTGAACCACATCCGCTCCACGTGATTCGATAATGTTCGATATGTCACTCTCGACACCACCCATATCATAACCCATCGTTTGACCAACTTTAACCATCTCTTCTAAGCAATGCAAAATAGAACCACCTGTTTTTGGAGCGCTAAATGTTTTGAAACTACCAGAATTACCTGATTTAGGACCCTTGTTGTTAGCAGAATGATCCTGGCTGCACCCCTCTTTTCCTGTTTGACTCTCCAAGATCGGTTCTGGCCTATTAACTTTGGATTGTACCTCCTGTCCTTCGTCCACCTCAGGTGTGAATCCCGGTGGATGAGGTTTACTGCTACTTATGGGTGTGGTAACCTTCTCCTTGTTTGCAGTCTTTTCCAACTCCTCGTAAATGTTGAAAGGGTCTTCTGATTGGACCTCATTATGACCTTCAGATTCATTAAACACAGTCTCCGGCACAGCCTCAAAATCATTATGCTCTTTGTTATCATTAGGCATCACTTCTCCAATGATGTCATCATTGATGTCGGAATCATCCCCCTTATCTGAATTATCATCATCAGACTCGAATATGAAATCAGGAGTCCATCCAGGAACTTCTTTAGCACGGATATGAAACACCTTACCTTTGAAAATAACCTTGACTATTTCATGCACATTACCTTTCATCTTGGTGGAGATGCATAGTCGTTTAGAGTGATAAAACATGTTCTCCTCATCACTCATCTCTAATAGTTCTCCCCATTTTCTGGCAATTCTACGAAACGTGTTATCGGACCATAGTTTAAACGGAACTCCCTCAATGTCCACCCACATAATTCTACACTCAGTGACAAATTCCGGAGAAGCTTCCTTTATCTCAGAAAACCATGATCTGACCCCCAAACTGTTTTGAAAAGCTTCCTTACAAGTGGTGTTGATGAAATCCAACATTACCCATTTTTCGCCAAGGAACCGGATAGAAACATCAGTGAATCCCTCGTTTATGAATGCATTTTGAATATTACCTAAAGAAGAGAACTCCTTCACCCTCCCCATGAGCATAAGGGACAAATCTTGTAAATTTAAACAATCTTCCTCCAGCACAATAGCAGGATCGGGGCTACCCACAGACACATTGTGACCTGTTAGAACATGAGCAAAAGACCTGCTACCTGTCGTACCATTATAAGCATTCATAGGGGTCTTGGATGTGGTGTTCTTATTAGTGTCACCGGTGTTCTTATCATGTTTCTTAGAGTCCTTTGAAAAAGGACGTTGAAACCTTGCTACATTCGCGTGGAGTTTAAGCCGTCCCACCCATATGGTGCATAAATTCTGAATCAATCTATCAATATTGAAAACGTTAATGAATCGAACAAAACCAAACCTTTTACCCCCTTTGGTACGTTTCATAGGAATAAAAGAATCGATGACATGACCATACACTTTGCAGGTGTTGAATAAGTCCTTAGCAGAAAACGCGTCCGGAAAATTGGTAACGAATACCGATGTGGCGATCTTCGCTACATCCTCCTCTTTCGATCGAACGTTAACCATCTTGAACAATGGATGTCAGAAACAATTTGGATTGAAGGGAGATCACCGAAAAAACCAAAAAACCCAAAAAACCAAAAAAAACTCAGGAAAAACTAACCAACAAGACCAATCTAAAAAACCAAATCTAAAAACATGTCGAATCAATTAAAAAACATATAAGATCATCGAACCCTCGATCAACCTATCCTCGGTAGATTAACTGATCATAGAACATATAGGGGGCCCAAAAGCACAAGCCTATATGCCTCACAATTAATAGCAGCAGAATCGATTGAATGGAGATGAATCAACATAATATGTTTGTTAATCAATGAATGATGTTAATCAGATTGGATTAGAAGATCAGAAGAATTGAATCAGATTGGATGAACGCTGAGATTGGATGATCCCTCCCATTTAAGATTTGACTTGTTTTAAAACCAACCAAACACTTGCATTAATAGTTAAAGTTAAATATGACCTCTTTGGGTTGTGACTTGTTATATCTTGGTAACAGGTGATGAGGTATTGAAAACCATTTCCATGGTGTTGTCATGGGTGATCGGTTGGTAAGCGTTCTTGGCTCTTGTGGAAGCAAGGTTAGCGGTGGAGGCGGCGAGATTTTTGGAACCGATGTCAAGCTTCACCATCGAATCGACCAAGGTCTGCATAGAGTCTTCGGTCTTGGATTGATTGAGGCAGAGTATGAAGCAATGAAAGCACCATTGATAAAAGATCGATTTGAGATGATCAGTCTCCTTCTACGATAACTACTCTAACAACTAAACTAGGACTATAATTATGGAACTAACCCTTTTCATTCATTTTCTTGTCCGTTGTTCATAATGCAAAGTACACAATTTATAACAAATGAAAGACTCTTAACTTCTTACCCACTAACCTATAAAGATGGAAACGTGCATAGGAGGAACGTGTGACTTTACTATCCTAAAATAATTGACATAGTAAATCATATTGTTGACTACAAGTATGCAAATATTAAAGTAGAGAGTTGGTCTTCTTGTAACACAATCTTGGACATGTGACAGTGGACGTATCAGTATGCGAGATAACAAAATAAACAAACCGAGGCCAGTGTTGAACACAGTTTCTTTAAGGCTTTAATTCGCCCCCAACTGGTGCTTGTAGGTGATTCTCGAACGGCCTCCCAAGATACAACGGTTCAAGAATACTTAAAGGAAGCACACCAATTAAGTATTGGAATGAACCAAACCAAAGTGAAACTCTTTTATGCAGCGAAAGTGTTTTCTACAAGGATTATTGAGTGAATTATTTTTTGTGTGTGAATATCTGTAATACGTTATGTAACTTTTATTATTTAACATGAACCTAAATTTTCATGCTAAAGTTGCCTACCCATAACAAACACTTTAGTTTAGTCTTTTGTTTTAAGGTAAGTTTGGAGCAAAAATATACGGGAGTTTATCGAAACATAATTTTTTTTTCTTTTGTATATGAAAATAAGTATTGTTTCATTGGTATAAATTAAAAGAGCGTGAAAGAAACTAGACATACTAAATTAAACGCTATTAAGATTAACTGTTTAGAAAAAGCTTAACTCATGCTCAACAACAAACTTCAAGAACATGATCCAGCTGTGATTAGTACTGCCAAACATACACCTAATTTGGGTTCCATCAAAATTAATAACTAAATCCATTTTCCTTTTCCTTAGAGGCCACGGTATGATAAAATATGACTCAAACCGTGAGAAAAGGCGACTTCTATAACGCCAAAAGCTAGCACACCGTAGCTCGCGTTCTGGCGTTGTATTTGCCAGTCCAAAATGTGGGTATAACGTGAGCTTACGGCGCGAGAAGCGTACCGTGGCTCGCGTTGTGGGTTCGTGTTATAAATTTTTATTATTATTATTTTATTAAAAGTGAGACCATTATAACACCTCAATTCTCGTATTAACCATAACTCTACTTTTCTGGTGTGATGGAAATTATGATGTTACAAAATCAAATTCTGACGTGACAGTCACTTTTTTCATAACACCAACCTCAACAACCAACCATACCCCAAGCTCTTAATAACTGTTTTTGATCATCGGCAAATTAATTCACAGGTTTGACTTCATCACGATACTCGTATTTGTGCCAGGTACATTAATCTCCTTAGTTAGTTCACTAGTTGCAACAAATTATTCTACAAATTGACTCCAAATTAACAGATGAATATTTTATACCAAGTATATAAACCAAAGTCAACAATTTGAGATTATCATCATAAATATTTTAAGATTAATGCACAAAATTATGAGAATCAAAGTTAACAATACTTCTAACAACAATATAATTAACAGTTTTTGTGTTCTTGCCATTGATCAGTCATCCAAATGATTAGTATTTTCGCCTTTACGTAAACACAATATCATCATATTTTTATCAAATCGCGTTATCAAGAACTTTAGGACCAAACTTCTCAGTCTTGTCGTCAATCCAAGCTCTCATGTCCCCAAGCACACGATTAGCATCCTCATCGGGTTCCCCATTGATCAACGAGTGGTACATTCCTTCATACAACTTCAACTCTTTGTCCTCCTTTGCAGTTGCAGCCTTCTCATACAACATTTCAGACCCACTATGACTCGCTAGCCCATCTGCTGTCCCATGTGCAGTAAAAAACGGCACCGTAACTTTTTCAAAGTTTTGTTGCAAGTAATTTGTCACTCTTACCACCTCTCTCATTGTACCTACCCTTGGCGTTCCCGTATATAGTTTTGGGTTCATACCTAGTATCTTTTGCTTCTCGACGTCCCTTATTGCTCTCGCTCCCACCCGAGGATCTGGCATTACAGCCCACTTATCAGCAAGTCCAAAAAGTAGCCCGTACATTGTCAAATGTAGCTTCAATTGAAAACCATAAAGTTTGTCAATAATTTAGGGTTAACAACTTAACATGAATCTCTTGGAATTTGTTTTTTCGCCTAAAAACATCAATCGGACCACATATATATCAACGCACATAACTAAGTCTATGCAAACACAAGGATCCAAATTCAGTGAACGGCATAATAATAGCATAACACACAACATCAAACAAGGGCATTAATTTAAATCTAGCTATAACAAGATAGTTTTTATATATGAAATAGTGGAATTTTTATATATGAAAACTATACCGTTACTTTTTCAGTTATTTCCGCCCTCAAAATTAAATAATGAGCAAATTATTAAAAAAAGATTAATGTAGATCTAGAACATGTAGCAGGTTTGAAGTTGTTAATTGGTATAGAATAATTATACATCATATGTTTTGCACAATAAGATAGTACAGTAATTAATATTGGCTAAGCCCGATAAACAATGCATGACCTAATAAACCTTTGGCTGATAAAAAGTACCTTAGACGGAGTCGCAGCTTCTGGTAACACAAAAAGTGGAGCTGCAAAGATCAGCCCAGTCCACGTACCAGGATCCGACTGCAAGTACATAAGCATAGTGACCATGCCACCCATAGATTGCCCAAACATGAAAGCAGGCAGATTCCTATACTCTTCACTTTTACGAACACTAACATAGTACGTTAACGAAGTGGCAGCAGCCTTGTCCATGTCACCTATGTACCCATGAAGTCCCTCAGACCTACCATGACCAATAAGATCAGCAGCATAGACCGCGTACCCCCACTTGGCGTATGCAATACATATTTCTTGAAAGGACCAGCTGCAGTCAGATCGATATCCATGTGTCATGAATACGACTCCTTTAATGGCTTTGTCTAAAGGATGCCATGATTGTGTGAATATTTTGGCGTAAGGGGTTTGGAAATATGATTTTGAGTTACGTATGCCTTGGGAGGCGTAGTACTCGTCTTCTGGGGTATCGCCCCAGAAGAACGGAGGTGGTTGTTCTTGTTGCATGGTGGAGATACGTTGGACGGAGTTGATATAGGATGTGTTAATGATGTATAGAAATATTGCAGGCAATATTAAGATCGAAAGTAGTTGTATCTTATTATATGTTTTCGTGTTATGAACTCTCATTTGGGAAAAAGTAAACGATTTGAAGTGGATGAATCTTTAAGAAATGTTTATTCCAAAGGTTTGATATACCAATAAATTATGTGATGGATACGTAATTACGTATAACTAATACCAATACATTCATTGATTTTCATGTTAAAACATAATTAAATGACCTCGTGAAGTTGTTGTTTTCTTTGTTAATTACTATAAAAAAGTACATATATCGTGAATTCTTGCCAAATCTGTTCCTATTGTCTCCTAGTTATTC
Organism: Glebionis coronaria; assembly: GCA_025667525.1. NCBI lineage: Eukaryota > Viridiplantae > Streptophyta > Magnoliopsida > Asterales > Asteraceae > Glebionis > Glebionis coronaria. The sequence continues at coordinate 507,712,526 of CM046882.1, read as the reverse complement.
TATTTTAATTGTTGGGAATATTATCTTTGTTGATTTGTTTATGTATTCGGAAACGACCTGATACTTGCTTCTCCATAAACAATTCCAAAAAAATGGTTTCCCACCAACCTTACCTAACCCATTCGTCCATCACCAAACTTATTTTAACTCTTAAAAAGTCGTCTCTAACTTAAAGAATTCACAAACCTTTAAATATTAGAAAGCTAAAAATATCACATACTAATAAAAATATATTAATCAGAAAAAAAGAAATAATATTTATATAATTTGCCTCTTAACTACACTAAAATATTTTTTATTTTCTATTTTGATAAGTAACACTCAAATATTCAAAGTAAGTGAATCTCTTGTTACAAACAGTGTAAGTTTATATATAAAAATAAATAGCCATGTTTATAAATAGAAAACTTTTATAAAATCATGATGTGGTAATGCTATAAAGTTGATAAAGGTTATCAGCTGGGCTATTCAGACCGTTATGAGGCTAACACGCCTATTCTTTAGAGCTAAGGACATCCAAACTTATTAGGCAGTATCAACCTGAATTAAGCTAAAACTTTTATCATGTTACTAGAACTTAAACTCAGCTCAAGCTCTTATATACCTAGTAGTTAGAAGCAATGACATACCTTAAATATTTATTTTGGGAGGTTGAATTATTTTATATATACCAAAATACAAAAAGTAAATTTTTTACATTACTTGTCACAAATTTCGGAAAGGCGGGAGCCCTCTCCAATCACTTAATAAATCAGCCACTGGTTACAAGCTAGAGTAAACACATATATGAAAACACAATGTTAACTTTCGACAGATTTAAACTTCATCCTAACAAAGATGTAGCAAATATAACACTTCAACAGCCAAAAACCATTCTCGATCAGTTTTCATTCTCGTCATTTATATCGATAGATTTAGGAACAAACTTCTTCGACATCTCGTCAATCCAATCTTTCATATCCGCTAACACAACTTCAGCAGCCTCATCCGATTCACCATTGATCAACGAATGAGACATGCCTTCATACAGCTTCAAACACTTGTCCTCCTTTGCAGTGGAAGCTTTCTCATACAGCATTTCCGACCCACTAGGACATGTCATAGGGTCTGCAGTCCCGTGTGCAGCTAAAAAGGGCACCTTAACCTTGTCAAAGCTTTTTTGCACGTAATTTGTCCACTTCACAACCTCTCTCATTGTCCCAACCCTTGGCTTTCCCGAATAACGTTTTGGGTTCATTGCTTTTATCTTTCGTTTTTGGACATCTCTCCCGCCCATAGTTGGTCTCCGAGGATCTGGCATCGCGGCCCATGTGTCTGCTAGTCCGAATAGTAGCCCGTATATTGTCAAATGTAGCTTCATAAAAATACAAAGTTGTAAGTAAGTAAAGGGTTATGTTATAAAGACCCTCGACCACTGAAAATATGTTACCATAATTAAATAAAAGGTCAAAGCCAATTCTATACATTATTACCTTTGATGGAATCATGCCTTCAGGTATGACGAAAAGAGGAGATGCAAAGATCAAGCCAGTCCACATGTCAGGATCCGACTGAAAGTACATAAGCATGGTTATCAATCCACCCATTGATTCCCCGAAAAGGAACGCTGGGAGGGTACAATAGTGTTCGCTCTGACGAACACTAACAAAGTACGACAAAGATGCGGCAGCAGCCTTTTCCATGTCACCTATATATCCAGGAAGTCCATCTGAGCGGCCGTGACCAATAAGATCGGCCGCATAGACCGCGTACCCCCACTTGGCGTACGCGATGCATATCTTTTGAAACGACCAGCTCGTGTCGTTTGTGAAGCCATGAGTCATGAAGACCGTGGCTTTAATGGCTTGGTTTGCGTCCAATGGATGCCATGACTGAGTGAATATTTTTCCATTAGGTGTTTCGAAGTATAGTTTTGAGTTACGTACGCCTTGTGAGGCGTAGTATTCTTCTTCTGGGGTTTCGCCCCAGAAGAACGATGGCGGTGGTGGTGGCTGCATGTTAGGGAGGTCGAATCTGTGGATGATGGATTGCTATAATTTTACTCAAAGTAAGAGCACGTTATCCTTATACTATTCGGTTTCTCATAAATTTTTTATACTTTTTTGTGGACTAATTAAATGATTTAGCTATAACAAGTGGATTATTTTTAATGCTGGCCGGAGTGGTAGTGAAAACTCACCGTGAGCGATAAACTCACGCGTGAGTTGGCATCACGTGCTAGTTGGTGCTATTTCGGTGAGATCCTCACTTCAGTGAGTTACCATTGTTACTCCCTTTTTTTTTAAACAATCCATTATATTTCAAAGTTAAAAAAAAAATATCCTATGTTTTCTATAAATATTTCATTTCGTACTCATTTTTCTACAAACACATTCTTCACAAAGAAAACCCTAAGACAACACTAAGAAATCCTTAAGAAAAAGTGACTTTCCTTACGAAAGCCATGTCATTTCTTAGGCGTCGGCGACAAAGTAATCAAGTGCCGAGAACAATGGTGTACCGAGATCGTTATGGCGCTCATGACCGTTTGTGGTCCGCCTTTTTTACGAGCATCCACAACTATAAATTCTGAAAGACGTTTAGAATGGCTAAGCCCCTTTATAACTCGATAGTTAATGAGGTAACTACTCATGATCCCTGCTTTACTAAAAAACACTGATTGTACTGGGAAATTAGGCATATCCACGTTAGTCAAATGCACATCTGCAATTCGTCGATTGGCTTATGGGGTTGGTTGGGTTTTCTAGATGAATTTATGCAAATAAGTGAGAGAACGTCACGGGAAGCTCTTAATCATTGTTGCACTTCTGTCATGGGCGTGTTTGGTCCTGAATATTTGCGGAAACCTACATTCACTGATGTTGAGAAACTTTACCAACATCACGAAGAAAAACATGGGTTTCTAAGGATGTTAGGAAGCCTTGATTGTACAGATTAGGAGTAGTTTGGTTGTTCGAACGCTTATAAAGACCAATATTATAGACGTGATAACAGTTCGAATCCGTTTATTTTATTGGAAGCTAGTGCGTCGCAAGATTATGGATATGGCATGCTTTCTCTGGTGTCGCTGGATCCAACAACGACATCGACGTTTTATACCAATCTCATTTGTTTAACGATCTCAAGACCGGACGAGCACCAGAGTCTCCGTTTGTGGCTAACAGTGTTTCTTACCCTTGGGGATATTGTCTCGTTGACGGAATTTATCCAGAGTCAGTGCAACTTGTTAAGACATACTAGAGCCAGCTGATGATGAACATAAAAGCATTTTGTACAAGAAAAATAAAAATCAGCAAGGAAGGATGTGGAACGAGCTTTTGGTGCTCTAAAAAATAAATGGGCCATGCCACTCCTACTCGAACAATGAGAAAAAAACGAATCAAGAATATGATGTATACATGCACCATATTACATAGTATGATTCGAAAATACGAAAAACGTGCAATTTCACCCATATGGTTCCCCGAGGAAACACACCAACATTGTAAGAAACGATGAGCAAAGGTGGGCAATTATGAGGTATATCCGATCAACACAAACACATAATAACCTTCGAGGTGATTTAGTCAAACACTTGTATGCTAATGCTAATTTGTATTTTTAATATTTTGGTTTATGTAATGTTTTTAATTATTGAATAAAAGTTTATTTTCCGAATAAATATGTTAACGTTTACGTTTTTAGTTTATGAATTAAAATAATAAAGAATAAAAAAATAGGGTATGACACGACGGTAGGTTTCTCATCACCAGTAAAGTTGAAAGGTAGGCCAGGTGAGTGGAAAAAGACAACTGAGGTGGCACTGATGTGTCAGTAATGAGTTGTCTTACCACTCCATCTAGCCTAAACGTGATCATTTTTAATACTTTTTAACATCATTTTAATACTTTCTTGCTAAATTTGTTCTGTTATTGTCTCCTAGTTATTCTATTGTAATTGTTCTATTCAACGAAGACTTATTTACACCAACCTTACCTAAATGCTAAATTGATTAGTTAAAGTTTACAAGGGTTTGAACACCATTTTGTTTTTGCTTTGAAATCCAATAGAAAGGAAAGGACGATGACATCATTAAGAATTTTATCTATGTTGATTTTATATGTTTTTGCAAACGACCTTATACTTGCTTCTCAAAAAAAATCCAAAAATATGGTTTGAAAATATATACACCAACCTTACCAAACCTCATTTGTCCCTCATTTAACTTATTTTAACTTATTTTATATCCAAAAAGTGTCTCTAACTTATCCACAAACCTTTTTATATTCGAAAGGTAAAGGTAACACATACTAATAAAAATGTATAAATAAAAAAATGAAATAATATGCATATAATATGCATTTTAAAGGCTAAAATATTTTTTATTTTTTACTTTGATAAGTAACACTCAAATATTGTGAAGATAAGTGAATGTATAAACATTGTAAGTTTATAAAATTTAATAGACATGTTTATAAATAGAATATAACGTTTATAAAACTGCTGGTTATAATATTCTTACACACGTGATTTTTTTATTTTTTTTTATTCTTTGTAAGTATGGTTTTTAGTTATGTTGAAGGCTCGGGTAAAAGTTAAAACTTGAAATGCATGAATCTACTTAATTATATTGTACTATTTTTTGTGGTGTTTGTAACATTTATTCTAATAATGTTCATCCTTGATCAATCCTTGATCAGATATGCATCGTTGTTTGTTGTTTCTTTCTTGGTAATTTTCTTGATGTAGCACTTCTAATCGTGAGGGGGAATTTTTATTTTTTGAAATTTGTTTAAAAAGTTATACATCAAATAATTTTGTAGAAGAATTCATACACGTTAGATTTGTTTTCGCATATTACACATGAGCATAGTCAAGAAAGAACAAGAAGTGTTTCTAATCAAGAAGTATTGTTAAACATAATCCAACTTTATTTGTTTATGTGTTGGAACATTTCTTTTTTTTAGACTAGTTTCTTTTTGTGAGCCAAAATTGTCGTAACCCAGTAAACAACTTGAACAGATAACCCATGCAGGTTTTCAGTCATTGGTATATTTAGAGATATCCTCGTATGAAGATGTTTAACATACTTAATGCCTAAGCTTGTAGGATTGTCTTGTATTCTAATGTGACTTTAATTACACATGTTATTTCATCGTAAATTAGACTAAAAATGTTTAAAATATCATCATAAATGCCAAATATATGCTTGTTTTGTTATTTGTATATGTGCAAGCACAGATATCGAGAAATGGCAAGAAAACGACAAAGACAAGACAAAACGGACACATGAAACGAAGACGTATAAGAAAACTGAAGCCGGAATGTCACATAACGGGCTCACAAACCCTAGTTCTCTCAAAATTGACCAAACTACCCTTGTGATTGCTTCAAATTACCTAAATTCCCTTTCCATATCCTAATTATCCTTAAAGTTAAATGGGGATTTCAATTCCAACCCTTTTTGTATTTCACCGTTAGTCCTTGGAGTAATAATGACTAACGCTATAACCATGTGGTTATTTGAACTATTATTGTTAAGTTATCAAAAGTGTAAGCCTGGTCCAGCCTAATTACAACTTGGCCCAACACCTTATCACAACCCGTAACCCACCAAACCCACCTATTTTGTTAAACAAAGTCAAATGGTCAAATCCCCTATTACGGTGGGAAATAGATACTGTTACCATTACCCTCCATGATTATCACTAATTACCCAGCAAGAACATGATAAAATCAAAGGGGTTTTAGAAATTTACCACCTAAAAATGTAATTAAACATAATACAAAGCATACCCACATGCTATTGTCTTTTGACTCACCACAAAGGACAAAATAATCCAGCTGGTTTCAAGAGGTAGTTACATGTGACCAGCAATCCAATGGCTTAGATGATTCCCCCAGGCCACATGTTCATCGAAGGGTTTACAAGCTTCACAAGCAAGATGTTGACATCCTAAGACCAATCTCAGCCATCAAAATTATCAGGGAAGGAAATCAAGGGTTCATATTGGTCAAGACAGAGAAATAGTGACAACATCTAAGGTTTAGGGTTTTAGCTTTTCACATTGTGCAAGTAGTATAGCTTTTTCATTCTTGTATTTGTTCTAAATTCTTGTAATATATGATTATTTGAGTTTTAAAAATTTCTTTTATGCAATTTTTAATCCAACAATTTAATTATTGTGTTCTTTCGATTACTGCACTTTAGTATTTGTCCATTTTCATTTCCATTATTTTTATTTACCAAAATCACAAAACAAAAACTTTATTTTCTGTCACTATGACACAACTTATTGACAATAAGATGTGCCTATAGTCTTTATCTTACTGCTTATTTAAGGTATTTCAGACTTGAAGAAAGTCTTGGTTTACTTAGTTTTAAGTTTTGAAGGAAGTTGGTTTAAAGGTTCATAAGCTCATAAGCTTATTTGGGTGTTAAGCTAGACTATAAGTTAGAATTAGTTATGATAAGCTATAAAGGGTGAAAAAGGAGTTTTGTGAGTGTTAGGTCAGAGCATCTTCCTTGGACCCCTTATAAAATCTCTATTTACTTTTCTTGTAAGCTTATGTTGTCATATGCTTATGCGTGCATACTTATTCCTTATTATCTGCTTATTTGCTTATTTGTTTTTAATATTTGTTTCTTTATTGTTTTTGTTGCTTTTTCTCTTCATGCTTTGCTTATGTGTTCTTTAGGCCTTAGTTGCTTCTACGTGGCTTTCATAGGTTAATATAAGTTTATCTTGGCTTTTTGTTTAATAAAAACAGAAAAACAACAAAAAGAATAGGATCATAATTTTTTTATTTTATGCACTATTTTGATTTTCTAGGTTCATAGATCCATCTTAGTTGTTATTTTAGCTTTAATCTAGTGAAATCTTGCTTTTTATGTTAATTTGAAGTTTATAATATTTGCACTTAGTTAAAATACAAGTAGGCTCAAAAGAAATTCTCAAATTGGTCAGGTTTTATGCACAACACACCAGATTAATTCGTGGCCTCAAATCTAGGTTTTATAATTTAAAATTTTGTAGACACATAGTTTATGTCATTGTCTACTTTTTTTTAAGTTAGTTTATAGTTAAAGCTTATTAGGAGCTTAAATTTAAGATTGAAATTTCTAGTTCCCACTCCTAGGCATGCAATTGCAATAGCAGTACAAACTTATCCCCACTGGTTTGCTTTCTTTTTATTTATTTGCATTCTGAGTTGAATTGAATATTCTATGTACCTATGTGTTAAATTTATTTGTTTTTTATTTGTGACCTCACAATAAGAAACGGCTTATTGTGAGCTTAATTGAGAATTAAAAAAATAGCAAAAATATTGTGGCTGGGACTCGAACCACCACCAACACACATACAAGCACACTTAATACCCAAGCTTAAACCAGTTGCCACTAAGGGACTATTATATCACTTCTTGGTTTCCAATTCTTTTTATTCTTTTTCTATAAGAAGATGCCAAACAACTTATTGTTTATTTTAGGCTTATTTACTTAAGTGTTTTCCTTCTTTCTTTTTCTAAAGTTGTTTTTCTTAGTTCTTTTTATTATCTTCTCAGTTTGGTCACTTGAGGTTAATCCTAATGTCCAAAACGACTTATTTTCTATTTGTCTAAATAGCTTACTGGCTTATTTGTTGTTTTTTATTAGTTGATATTTTATTTCCCAGAGTCATTGTTCCTTATTCCTTATTTTGCTACTTTTATCCAAAAATCAGCATCTGAGGTTGAATAATCACCCATCCGAACTATTTTGTCGTGTAGTGGATGATAAGTCCTTTTTGTTTTTTTTTTAATTTCTAGCTTATTTTCAAAAGTTGTTGATACAAAATTTGGATGGATCACGCCTGACCCGAGTTAGGTGTAATTCGGGTATTGGGGACTTCGGCTCCTGAACCAAGTGAAATTGTTGTAGGGATCCTGCATAATAAGAAAACACCGTTAGGCTAACCGTGTGATTTTCTTCCACGATTAGACTTCAGCGTGAGAGTAAGTATCGGTTTGTGATTATATTAATCGGTTAGGTTTTGGGATTGCAAGTTAATCGTACCTTTGTGGAACCTCGGGGGTTCCTTATATAGCCGGTGAAACCTTAGTCGGGATTACCAAAACGTGCAACCCAAGGAGAGTGTCACACGCCTAAATTATTAGAGTACACGAATACACTGGGGTGCGACTATAATGACTATCATAAGACATAGTAAAAAAGAGCGACATATAAATAAGTCGTTTTAAATGATTATAAGTGTAAAATATTGTTCGGAAGGATTTTTGTACAACAAAATAAATTTAATCAGAGTTTTCAGTAATATAAGTAAAAGCTCAATACACTAATTGATAGTCAAAATTTTATTATCTCTCATGGCACAACCTAGTCACTCTTCCGTCCTGATTCTTGAGAAAAACATTGCTAAAGTGTCAACACAAAGGTTTAAGTAAAAATAAGTGTGATGATCCATAAGATTTTAATCAGGCAATCGACATATAACCAACAAGGCTATCATCTAAAAGTATACGTTTACATCTCTACGTCTAAGCTCATGACATCGAATCGTTAATCAAACCGACACTATATAATAAGAGCCCAAAGCAGATGCCTATCCTGGAGCATCTGTGAGGATCCAAATGTTAGTGTATCTAATTTGATCACACAGTCACAATTAGATAGGGAGGTCAATCCCAATAGATCTATCCATAACATTTGCGCTTACACACAAGTAATTAACGATTCATGGTATGGGTTAAATGCAACTAGGATATCGAGGACTTAGACATCAAGTAGGCAAACGTATCAAGTTTTATCACTTATGTTCATCCGTAAAGCAAGCAATGTTCCCACCCCAAAAATGTATAAAACAAGTAAAGGTGTGGCTATGAAACTCATCTCGAAGTAATAGCAAATATATCAAAAAGGTGCAGGCACAGAAGCGAAGTACACAAAAACAATGTCAAACTTTATCCGCAACCTAGATATCAATAATCGTATACTTAACTAAATGCGTAACATAAAATGAATGCAATGCTTGTCCCTAGTATGCATTTGAGATTATTTAAAGAAACCAATAATTTTATCGTTTGCGACAGTTTAACATTTAATAAATGCATAGACGTTTAATCAGGATATTCTTAACAATCATTTCGATGTCGGAACAGTTTATTTAGTTGGGTCGTTTAATGGGTCAAATGTCTTAAATATATTTTATATATTTTTATTAAAAATAGAATTATTAATTATTAATTAAAATAAAACATGTTTCATGTTTGGAAACATGAAACATAAGGAATATTTTTTTAAACTAATACATCGAACAGTCCGTTGGCAAAATTACATTTATTTCTTTCGAATTCAATGTCGTTACCGCGGTTTTTAGGAGGTAATAACAAGCCTCACTAGTGACTCGCGGCGTTAACTAATAGTACCGCTAGATAGTCAATCGGTTCGTCTATGGACACGTGTTTTAAGTTTTATAAACCGTGGTGGTTTGGTGGGTTAAAATCGTGTTCGAAGTAAGAGTCGTGAAATTATTTTTAAACATTACGGGGCTACCATGTCAGTTTTGACCTCGTCTACGGTTATCGATAGTGACTTTCGGGTCAAACCGAAAGTATGCTCGTGTAGATATCAAGGTCCTTTATAATTTCCATGTTTTAAGTTTACCATTTCGAAATCGTTTAACGATAGGAAATATGGTTGAAGTATGCTAGTCACTTCTGTTTTATCGAAGTAAAAAGAATAGAATTTTTTGCGAGTTTTAAGACACGATAACTATTTCACTTCTCAACGAAATAGGGTGATTCGAATTATTAAAAACTTGACAAGTCTAATATAACCTATTATTAATTTTGTTTTTATGGGCAAGTTTTTATGGATGAGTAGCTGGTTAAAATATCCGTTTTATTCGTCACTAGGTAACGAACGATTCCAAGTAGAAGGCGGTGTTCGTTTATGTTTCATCTTTTAATCACACCCTCATAAGGGGTACGCGAGCCTCTGGGATGATTTGTAGGATTCTAATGAGGGGTAATGCTAAGTGATGACGAATAGTCCCTAGTCGGGCTGGATAGTCCGACTCACGGGTCCTACCCGCATCTAGGGGTGGCAATTCGTTTCGGGTTCGGGTTAGTGGGTTCGGGTTGTCAGGTTGGCGGGTCAGAAAATCCCAACCCAAACCAGCCTATTTAAATAATCGGGTCAGTTATTTCAACCCTAACCCGTTTATACGTAACCCGAACCTAACCCATTTAACCCATATATATATTTGGGTTACGATAAATATATTACATAGGTTGAATCGGTTAAACGGGTTTATATATTGATCCATTTAACAAGTTATATATATAAAAGTAGGCACATTAGACGTGTTAAACATGTTAAATGTGTTTATGTTCGGTATGTTTAACCTAGTAAACACGTATGGTAAAATATTAATCATTTTTAATATAAGGAAAAAAATCTTTAACGGATTGTCGGGTCGACCTGCTTAATTTTTTTCCAACCCAAACCTAACCTGTTTAATAAATGGGTCAGATATGCCGACCCAAACCTGACCTAAGATTAAATATATTCAACCTGAACCTGTTAATTTTCGTGTCGGTTTCAAGTCGAGTTTCGTGTCGGGTCTGAAATTGCCACCCCTACCCGCATCCATAAGGGATGAATTGATACTTATGCGATGTGCGCACAACCCAGGAGGCCCGGTAAGTCGTTGTCGCACATGAGGTTCATTTCTTAAACCGTGTCCTCGTCGCACTGCGACAGGATCAGGCAAGAATATAATCTATCATATAGATATATTCGTCTAAGGGAAAGAGATATACACTTACCTTAGTTACGCGATAAGGATCAAGCTATTTTGAGTCATTATCTCTTCCTTAGGCCGCAAGAATAGGAAGCCCAGCCTGGACTCTCTCGGGTATAAAAGGAACCCCCATGGTTCCACAAAGGTACGATACACACAATACCCTAAACACTATACACTTAAATCGATTACTTACTCTCATGCCAGAGTCTAACCGTGGGTCACAAACCCACGGTAAGCCTAACGGTGTTTGTCTAGTGCGCAGGGTCCTCAACGCAAGTTTCACTTGGTGCAAGAGACGGAGTCCACAAGACCCTGAATTAAGCCTAATTCGGGTCAAGCTCGGTTCATCCAACTTTTGTATCAACAAGTTGGCGCCATCCGTGGGACCCTACACTAATCTCGAAGTAATGAAGAAAAGCGGCGCAAACCCGCCCCCACCAAAGGGGGGATTGATATGAGTAAAATCACTCATATCAAACTCCCCCTTGCTAAGCAATTGCCGTGTCCTCACGCAATGATAAAATAAAACACTATCTACACCATTATTCAACTTTTGACAATTTATTTTGCAAAGACATAATGTATTGCTTTCATTATTCGAAAAATAACTTTTAGGATCATAAAACTGCAATAGATTCATCGTCCCCGACTTTTCACTTTTCCATGCCAAGTACAAAAACAAGATCATTGTCAATCATAAGCCCCAAAATTAAACCAACTCATACAAGTAATTTGTGTTAAACTCAATCTCCTATTATTCCTAACTGTATCTCTAGATTTTATTTGTCATTCACCCAAAGGCTCATTTGACTTTATTTTGATATTTATTAATCCAAAAATGAAGGCAAGAACGGTGTAAACTCAACACTCAAAACCTAACCTCGACTTCAAAAACCGTTGTCACTAAAGAAAGCCTACATCAAGGATAACTTAACACGATTTGAGGGATAAATCCCCGGACCCGAAATTTGGCTAATAGGACTACTTAAAAGCAACAATAAAACCTCCAAAGTCAATTATGACCTTATTAATGGAGTTAGCAACAATTACACCATAACACCTTGTGGCTCTTTAAGATGAAATTGTGCTCCTTATTTAAAATCCACACCCGAAGGCTCCTTGGACAAAAAATAAGGGAATTGACATTCACCATCCCACCTTATGGCTCATGATGATGAAGCAATTTTTATTCAACACGTCCCCTTGCCATACACCCTAAGGCTCTAATGACAAGGTTAGTGCTACATGACTCCAACCCGAAGGCTCCTAGAGAACATGTTTTTATTTATTCTTCTTTATTAATATGATATTTATAGTAAGCCAAATTTCCGCAATCCCATGATCAAAAGTCCATGACGCTGACATCCTTAATGTGTTCTCACTTTAATTACAAGGGAAGAAAAAGAAGGAGTTACGAGTTAAGATATCAAGCCTAAACCGCTAAAAACTTCATTTATTAAGCAATTATTATTCAAGTGTGGAAAGTAAATACGAGGAGATTAAATCAAACACAAAAATACTTGCACAAAGAAGAGTTTATTTTAGAAACTTATGATTGAACTCTATCATCTCTTGTTCTCCATATTGTAAAATTTCAAAAATGTGAAATCAATGGATACTTAGCCTATTAAATCAAAGTTTTGAGTTTTCAAGTCATCTATAGGATCTTGTATCTTCTTATACTTTTTCAAGTTTTAGAATTTGCGTTTTAAAGTTCCCTTGATAAACGACTTTCTAGGATCAATTATAGGAACTTGCGAAAAGTTCTTGTTCTTAATCCGTATGAATTAAGACTTTCGCGTTTTAAAGCTCCCTATATAAAAGCCTAGCAAAACTTAATTCAAATACGTTAAGGAAAAGCTAAGGTAAAAACCAAATCGAGTCAAAAACTATTTTTATTTTCACCAACGGAAAGCCTACATTCGTGTCAAAAGCACTTATTTTCTTTATTAAAACTTAAAAATAACACTAAAAATTTAAAATTTTATTGAAAAACGAGAAAAACAATTACGTTTAGATACGATAAAAGCAATTGCAAGCGATTATATCGATTGACTCCCCCATGCTAAAACCAAACATTGTCCTCAATGTTTCTTAGCTCAAGAGTAACACCCCCTTGCTAAGACACGAAGAGTCTAATGCAAAATCCTAACATGGAAAGAGCACGCAAATCTATAAGCCGTTTATTAATTATGCCTCAAGATAAAACGTTAGTCGATAAAAATCAAAGGGTAAAGAGTGTGCCCCTTTTTGGCATTCAAAGAATGGAAGATCAAGTGGACCGGCAAAAACCGAACACGAGAATCTTCAATGATTAGGGTCATACCTAAGATTCACAACACAACAAAACACGAGCACGAGCTTGAAAGATCAAGCCTTATTAATTGTTAGAAAATAGATAGAAGATAGAATGTATGGGACTCCCCCACAAGGCACCTCATTTTTGTTAACCGAGTCATGAGCTCGACTCGATCCCCGCATTCATTGGTCCTTAGGGAAAGTTTGAAGATCCAGGACAACCTCCGTAGGTATGTCCCCTCCAAAGTAATGTTTCACACGATGACCATTCACCTTAAAGTTAGGCCCGTCTTTTTGAGCTAGCTCAACGGTGCCATAAGGAAAAACTTGTGAAACGGTGAATGGTCCGGACCAACGGGATTTAAGCTTGCCTGAGAAAATCTTAAGTCTAGAGTTGAATAAGAGGACTTGATCACCAATATTGAAAATGCGGTTTTTGATCTTAGAGTCATGAATCCTCTTAGTCTTCTCTTTATATATCAAAGAATTTTCATAAGCTTGATCTCTTAATTCACTTAGTTCATTCAATTGAACCTTGCGATGATCACCCGCGGTCCTCAAATCAAAGTTACAATGCTTAAGAGCCCAATACGCCTTATGTTCGAGTTCAATTGGCAAGTGGCATGGTTTTCTAGTAGACCAACCTAAATGGTGTACAACCAATTGGCGTCTTGTAAGCCGTACGGAAAGCCCAAAATGCATCGTCCAATTTATCCGACCATGAAGTGCGATTTTCTCCAATAGAACGCTCCAAAATCCTTTTAAGAGCACGGTTTGAAACCTCCACTTGACCACTCGTTTGAGGGTGATAAGCCGTCGAAAGTCGATGAGTAAGACCATATTTCTTTAGAACTTTTTCAAATTTTTCATTAAAAAAATGGGTCCCACGATCACTTATAATAGCCCGCGGAGTTCCAAACCTAGCAAAGAGTTGTTTCAAAAAGTTCACCACAACTCGAGCATCATTCGTGGGCAAAGCCTTAGCTTCAACCCATTTAGACAAATAGTCCACGGCTACGAGAATGTATTTATTTCCTTTCGAAGATGGAAATGGCCCCATAAAATCGATCCCCTACATGTCAAAGATTTCACAAACTTGGATAATGTTTTGAGGCATTTCATCCCTTTGTGAGTTCTTTCCTTGACGTTGACAAGCATCACAAGTCTTGATCAAGTCTTGGGCATCATGATATATGGAAGGCCAAAAGAAGCCGGCATCAAAGACTTTCTTTGCGGTGGCGTTGGCACCATGATGTCCCCCGGTGGGTCCCTCATGACTAGATTTAAGGATATCTTGAGCTTCTTTGCCAAACACGCACCTACGAATCACTTGACCCGCACACACACGAAACAAATAGGGGTCGTCCCAAATGTAATAGGATATATCCTTGAAAAACTTTCGTTTTTGTTGGGACGACATACCCTTAATCACAAACTTCCCCGCATGGTAATTTGCGATGTCCGCAAACCATGGGGTACTATCTTCACCACGAAAAGCAATCATACCAAGCGTCCCGAGAGGAAATGTTTCATTGATTTCCTTGTTCTCTCGATCGCTTTGGTGAGGATTCTCAAGTCGAGATAAATGATCGGCCGCGAGATTCTCGGCTCCTTTTTTGTCTAGAATTTTGACATTAAATTCTTGAAGGAGGAGAATCCACCGGAGCAACCTCGGCTTAAGCATCTTGTTTATTAAGAAGATATTTGATAGCCGAGTGGTCCTTCCTAATTTCGTGGCATATGGGGCCCACATGGGGTAACTCGATCATTTTTCGTGTCTAATTAATACGTGTGTTCTCGTGTTCGTGTTTTACGTGTTTTAATTAATTATCGATCGTGACTTAATATATTTATTCGTGTTCGTAATAAATATATATACGTAATTAATATTAGCTCGTGATTTAATTACGTTCATGATTTCATTATCTCATGTTCGTGATTAATTATTGTTTAAATAATTATTGCGTGTTCGTGCGTAATAAATACTTATCGTGTTCTAACACGTACGTAATACGTAAAATCCTAACACGTAAACGTAATCGTACTATAAAAGGAAAGTTTTAATCTAGTACGTACGATCTAATGGGTACTATTCATGGTAAAAGCATGCGGGTTTTACAACTCTTCCCCCTAAAAAGAATAATTCGTCCCCGAATTATAGATAACGTAAACTGAAAGAGAAACATACCCGAATCAAACTGAGAGGGTATGTAAGATAAATGAACGTGCGGGTTTCCTGGCAGAAGGAACGCGGAACGTGACATGTCTTGAAAGGACATGGAACGTGACGTGACTGAAAGGACATATCTAGTTGATAAGAGAAAACGGATAAAAGTCCGGATGAACTTATCCGTTTCCAAGTGGCCTCCATCTTGAAACAGTTCCTTCAGAAGATCTTGACACTAATGATAAATCTTGGTCCTCCTGACCTTGACTTGGAATACGAAGAAATTCTTGGTTATCAACGGAAGATAGGTCCCCTAAATTCGATCGAGGAAAAATAAGAGTTAACGTGCAAGGGTAATTCAAACGTTACGATGCAAGACAATCTGACTTAACTGATAATTAGAAACGATGCCCGAGACATAAAGAAACGTAGTACGTGAAAAATTTTGAACGTGATACGTGAAAAATTTAGAACGTGCTTCGTGGAGATATGGCGAGTGTAGTATGAGTAAACATATCGTGATCCATGATACGTGTAACATATCTTGATCATGATATGAGGAACGTGGAATGAACATGACATGTGAAACATATCGTGATCATAGAATATAATGGCGGTAACGCCAAACGCTACAAGGTGAGACGTGGAATACGACCTGAAATGTCTATCTGATGATGGAGAGTTATACTAAACTTGGGTCTGGTCTCTCAAGTTCTTGCAAAACTTCCCAGAACGAAATGAACGTAAGGCGTAAGCCCAGATACGATCATGAACGTGAATAGTGTCATGAACGCGAGCGCGAAAGAAAGTCGTGGAATCAGAATGAAGACGTGAAGTAATTTAGGAGTACAATTGTGAATCTTTGTCTGACCCGATAGCTGAGGGATTACCAAGTGGTCGGATGAGCCTTGGCTGGAACATGTCTGATCAATCTGTTGGTTCTGCAATCCTTGCGGATGTAAGGATTCTGCAGACTTGATCAAACTGTTTGCAATAACCCAGATAGCATCATGCTTCTTCTGAGTTTGCTGTAATCTGGTAACTAAAATCCATGGAGATCTTGTCCCTTTTCGATTTACAATTTCAGATGATGAAAACATCCCAGTCTGTTGGTGTCCTACCTTAACCTGTTTGTATTACAGGTATGAAGATATGAACGTAACTGTATCTTGCTTCATCGGACTTGATACATAGGAGTTTGCGCAACTCTGAGTCTATGAATCTAGACTTCTCCTAGCGTAGGATTTTCTAGAACACCTAATGTAGTGTAGGGTTCTCTCCTTTACGCATAAGCTGAGTCATGGTAAGATTAACCATGCAAATCCATGTGTTCCAGCGTGTCACTGTAATCAAACATAATTGATATTGGAAAAATTTCCAGGGTAAATTTCTCTTGTCATAGAATTTGCAACATAGTGCAGATATGGTCTTCCTGTTCTTCTATAGGCTTAGAGGAAATCAGGTTATCCTCAATGAAAACATTGATGAATTTGCTATGAGTTCATGGAAACTCATTCTCGTAATGCCGTTGGAGCATTGATGAGACTAATTCAAAATCATAAATCTAGCATGACCGAGTCGTGAACAAATAGCAGTCATGGACATGTCCTGCTCTTTCAGTCGTCACTGTTGGCAGCATGATCATGAGTTCGATCTTGGAAAAGTGATTAACACTATAAGGTCGATTGGACATGTTGTCAATACGTGGAGGAGAATAACGGTCATGAATGGTGATTTGTTTAAGTCGACGGTCATCGACACATAATCTCATGGTATCGTCCTTCTCCTTGTAGGTTCTTCTGGAATGTATAGGAAGATTTTGGAATAATCAACTGGCTATGCGTAAAAGACTTAAGTGGTCGTGTGTTACTAACAGCTAGAAAATTTTAGCGACCATGGCTAACAACGCACATGCTTGTAAGCATAGATAATTTGTACAGATTTTCCCGATGGAAAATCAAGCTGAATGTATTCAGGAGCCTGAACATTACCGTACATAATTATGAATCGTAGCATGGTGTGCTGTTCATTGTCCATAATTAGGATAAAATTCATCTCGTGTCTGTCTGAGGAAATGCGTTAACAGCTTGAATCTCATCATTAAGCTGAAGGACAACCTTCGTATACGTGGGAATACGAAAGGCGTCCTTCATGGTCATGAATATATGAAATATGGTGAAAGAAATGAAAGTGACATCGGCAACGTGACAGTTCTCACTGATGCGCTGGAAATGGTATGAAAATTCTTGTTGCCTGATTGATACATGGCCCAATAAAATGGATATACCCTTGGAGGGTACCCTGAATTTCTTAGAAATGTTCCATAGTTAGACGTGAGTCATGTGTCTTGACTCGTGTCTTGGAACTATAAGCATGACATATGTCTTGACCGGTGTCTTGACATGTGTCTTTAGAAAGTATACGTGAGACATGTGTCTTGACTGATGTCTTGACATGTGTCTCGAGACGTAAAACAATAGAACTATAATATTAGGTTATTATGCCAGAATTGGCGGATCGGTTGGACTACAGATCATTTGTATGTCTGATCACGTCCGTGGCCGGAGCCTCGGTTGCGATTCTAGGATAGTTTCTGTCATAGTAGTGGTTACTATCGTCCTGTCTGTCAGTTTCCATGACGGTCATTCTCATGATCGTGATTCATGTAACTGTTCAGCTGAGTGGCCGGCTGGTACCGGTTTGCACTCATATGGCCGAACTGACAGCTGAATGACGTGTGACATGTAACTAAGAATTAGGGATAATGATTGATGAAAATCGTCTGATGATGAAGCATCTTCTCGTCCAATTGCTTTGCTCTGACGCCTTTGTCTTCGTCTTGTAGGATTTCCAGGTTGTGAACAACATCAACATCTCGTAGCGGTCTCCAACATCAGCAGCGTCAATCCCTAGTAACATCTCCAAGCTATGAGCGGCATCGGCAATCTTGTAGAATATCAGCAAGTGAACATACGCGTGAGATGATTTAGAATCAACTAGCGAATACTCGTGAAGTATTGCAAGTGAAATACAGATGGATTTAGGTACGTGTAATACACAAGGAATACGGTACGTGGAGTACACGTGGAATGCACATGAAATGATCGGTATGGGGTTGATCATTTATCATGATTTAAGGAAAGTATATCGGTTAAACGGTTAGGAAAACCATCATGATAACCTGGTAGTATTAGCATAGACATCATTCTGGTTGTAACGGAAACGTTAAAGTGTGGTTACACAAAATTCAACGATGATTTGCCTGACAGCATGATCAATGAAAACCAACCATGACTATCATGAAGGCAGGATTCAATGAAATCTAACAATGTCTTGCAGGACAGCGTAAATAACAAAAGAGGCGTAAGACATAATCAACATGAAGACAGAATTATCATGAAGAAACATGAAACCATCTATCATGAAGAAGTGTATAACATAATCAGCATGAAACTGATGTTAACCATGACAGTATGAAAACATACTTGACATAAAAACATAGTAACTTATGAGGGGACATGAAAAAAAATTTATGCCAATTTAAATCATGAGAAAAATTTTATGCATGAAAAACAGTGCATGAATGCGTAATGTAGTTTATAAAAACCTTTATATGTGTGAGGGGACGCCTATGGGTCGGTCCCAAAACAAAATACATGGCGAGGGGACGCCTATGGGTCGGTCCCAAAGTTAAAAGTTTCGATAAAAGCACATGCGACTAAATAGGGCCAGTCCTGTACCAACCATTACTTAGTCATAATCCCTGCAACAATGATACATGAAACATAAATAAATGAAACTTATCTGTCAAAACTTATCAGAAAAAGAAATTATGTGACTAATTATGAACTACTGGGGTTCAGTCCACCTAGTCACAGTTCACGAGGAACATTATGCATGAAACAATGACACATAACTAAATATGAATGACGGTTGTCCATCCATATTAGTAAAACAATATCGATGAAAACATCAAGGTTAAAATCTCAAGGTGCTGAAAACATCATGGTTAAAGCAACAATGCGCTGAAAACATCAATACGTAGAATAACAAACGTTGGCTTAGGAAGCTCCTAGTGACTACCCACTAGTCGCAGGTCAAGTTTTAGAGCCTACAGGTCGAAGCCTTGGCTCTGATACCATAATTGTAACACCTCATTTTGATAAATGGAATGTCACGCGTAATTATGGCGTGTCATCAAAGCATACAAGGATAAATGTCTGAAACATTACATGACCATAGGGATAACCGGAATCAAACATCGGTTCCCAAACATAAGCCCAAAGCATAATAAAGTAAAAGAAATGAATGAAAGACTAAGCAAGCATAATTATATGAAGGCAAAAAGGAAAAGAAGTCTCTAGCAGCTTCCATCCTATGCACGTCCTCCAAATGCTCGAGTTTTTCCTAGGGTACCTGTCGTTTTGGGACATGAAAAGGAAAGTAACGGCTGAGCAAAACGCTCAGTGCACGGATATAGACATAGTATAAGTGACTAAAACATGATAGATACTTAATAGCAGCGGAAATGTATAAGTCCTGGAAAACCTGGAACATGTTCATAAAACTGGTTTTATAGTTTGAAAAGCCTTATGTTTATCTTATGAAAACTGTTTAACATATTTTACCATTAGCCAATATAGGTCATGAAAATCCATCGTGCATGAATACTTGGAGGGGTGACCTCATCATGAAAATTAGAGGGGCTGCCTCTAATTTAATATACTGGTTCTGGGTAGGAGGGATCAGCTCCTTGTGAAGGATGCAAGGCACACACCACATTCACCATGAAATCCTGACTGAAAACATGTAACTAGGATGCACCCATACGCCCCACATAATAAATATAATATAAATGGCCAAAAGCTGAAGGGACGCCACGAGCAATCACTCCGCAGTGGTGAAGTCATAACATCAGTGCCTCTAGTGTTATGGTTATGGTACCTCCATAACTAGGTGAAACTGGTCATGCATGTATATGGCTATTGGTATTCTAAATTAAACATAAGCAATTCAAACACATACTTATACTACGGGAAAACATTTGGCTGCATACGGGGAATCCTAATAAGGAAAGAATGTCCATACTGAAAGGACGGGAATCCGTACCTTATGTCCAGTGAACGAAGAAGACGAACTGAGAGGAATCTTACTTCTGAATCACTAACGCTACATAAATACATACATGCATAAGTATCTGCTTACTAATACGTAACTGATTTTATGTCATGTCTTAGCTTATTTTATATGTTCTTATCATGTTTTACTGTTTTAAGCCTTAATATGTGTTTATCTTATATTCTGCTTACTCTGATTAAGTATTTCTGGTATCTCATGCATTATTATACTTACTGTGTAATAATAAGTAACTTAACAAAAATAGCAGGTTTCCTAAAATAGAATGTTACCAAAAATAGAAAGTTTCCAAAAATAGAAAGTTTCCAAAAATAGAAAGTTTCCAAAAATAGAATTACTGCTTAAAATAGATAAGTTTCTAAAAATAGAACGTTTCCATAAATAGATTAGCTGCCTTATTTAAATAAGTTTCTAAAAATAGAAGTTTCCATAATTAGAAATAAGCTAGTTAAATAAGCTAAGTATATAAGCCTAAGTGTTTTCATGATTATTTTCTAAGTCATATGATATAATGTATAGTTTATTAATTATTTCATGTAATTAAAATAAACTATAGGTTAAAATATTTAATTAAAGTATAACATGTTTTAATTAAATAAAGTTAAATACTTAGGTTAAAACATGTATTATTATTTATTAATAATATAACCTAAGTCATGTTAATTAATTAATTATAACCATGGTTTTTAAATAATTAATTAATTATAAGTCTTAAAATATAAAAATACTTAGGTTAATAATTTCATGATTTTAATAATTAAAATAACCTAAGTCATGTTATTAAATTAATCATGTCATGTTATTAATTTAGTTTTAACATAAGATCATAAAAATAAAAATCTAAACATACACCGTGAACCGGATCTTGACTAAGAACCATGAACCGGACATGAAATCGACGCCATACCCCGAACCAACTCGGGGTTACCCTTGTCTTGATGCTGCCGTGGGACCCAAACCAACCATCCGGGACCATATGGTCTCGGTGGTGGTCAAATGGCCAAACCGAGACCCTCTCGGGTTCGGTGTAGGCTGCGGCCAAGAACAAAACACCCCTAAACATCCCTTTTGATTTTATTCCAACCCAAATTCATGTTAGATCTATGATTTAATTAGGTTTTATAAAAAAACATAACATGTTCTTAATTAATTAAAAGATTAAATCCAAAGAAAATGGTTTAAAAGAATTATCGAGTGCGTGGATCTAAGTAACGATGAACAAACACGAACACCAACAACAATTCCAAGATCAAAGATCAACAAACACCCCTTTGGTGTTGTTTTAGGGTGGCGGCCAAAAGAGAAAAAGAAGGAGGAGGAGGATTTTAGGTTTCCGTAAAATTCTTCTGTAAAGTTAAATGAGTAGTGTTATTTTCCTTAACCCCCTTTTAGTAAATTTTGATGGGCTTGGCCCATCCTCCTTCCTAATTTCGTGGCATATGGGGCCCACATGGGGTAACCCGATCATTTTCCGTGTCTAATTAATACGTGTGTTCTCGTGTTCGTGTTTTACGTGTTTTAATTAATTATCGACCGTGACCTAATTTATTTATTTGTGTTCGTAATAAATATATATACGTAATTAGTATTAGCTCGTGATTTAATTACGTTCATGATTTCATGATCGCATGTTCGTGATTAATTATTGTTTAAATAAATATTGCGTGTTCGTGCATAATAAATACTTATCGTGTTCTAACACGTACGTAATACGTAAAATCCTAACACGTAAACGTAATCGTACTATAAAAGGAAAGTTTTAATCTAGTACGTACGATCTAATGGGTACTATTCATGGTAAAAGCATGCGGGTTTTACAAAATCTCAGCTGACATGGATCAGTTAGCAATTCTGAACATGGATAAACCTCCTAGTCATGTGCTAGTTGATTTTATCTTACACAAAAACATAAACGTGAATCCTGAGGCACAAACATGGATGATGCCTATTAAAGAGTTCCTGACACATAATACATTACCGAGCAGTAGAAGGAAGGCTAGGCAAGTGCAGATGAGAGCTAGACACTTCAAAGTCATCAAGGGGACACTGTACAGACAATCAAGTAATGGGCGAGCACTACAATGTCTAGCGCCAGGTCAAGCACGGGCGGTCATGGAAGCCGCACATAAAAGGGTATGCCCGTATGGCCTGATAGTTGTGGTTGATGAGATTACTCGCTCAGGGTATTTTTGTCCATTTTTGCATAAGGATGTTCGTAAAAGGGTGGCGCGATGTCTCCGATGTCAGGCAGACCCAGGTCATAGGAAAAATCCTAACATGGTCACTAGGCCACCCTTAACAAAAAGCGCAAAGGGAGGCGGAATCCTCTCAAGGCTAGGGCATACTGTTGGCTCTCTAACAACATCGATAGGAAACATGGCGCGGCGGGTGGTAGCAGTACTCCCATCCCAAGGAAACAACCAGCAACAACGCAGAGGAGCAATCGCCCTTTTAGCTACGATAATTGCTCAGACTATGCGAAAATGGGATCATGCGAACAGACTATCGGCAACGCGAAGCACGCAACGACATGATGAAGCAAACAGAGGACTCTCAAGGGCCAGGATGAACGCAGATAGCTATGCGAAGTCGGTATCTAGTCCCGCGATTGGTGACTCAAGATACAACCAGGATTTTGGACAATATTCTCTCTGAGGTGTCGCATCATTAGCATGGATCATTCGCTTGGCTATTGAAAGCCCCCAATAAAGATCCATGTATTTTTTTTTCTTTTTTCAAATTATTTTAGGATTTCCCCTTTCATGTTCTTTGTTTCAGCATTTGCAAAAATGTGAATAAAACACTATGGTTCCTAGCTAGTTCCGCAGTCCAAACTACTTCTCTTTTATCTTTTATGCATGAGAGTATTTTTTCTTTTCTAAAATACATAACTTTGGGTCGCCAGTATACATGTACAATAAAACATTTCCAGGTAAAATAAGAGGAGTAAGTTAACCTTACTAATTAAACTTGTCACGTAAGAGGGATGCACCCCCATTGGCGCCGGATCAGGTATCCCCTTTGTTAGGCAGCTTACCACAAGACGTTGTAGTAAGTGTAGAATTCCTCATACTTTATGACGGATATGCACAAGACACACTGTGCACGCCTAACAAACATGTCATTATCTATGACGTAACTTATGGTAGTAGTGGCAGGTCCACACGTAATGAACTTGTTAATGCAAGTGATTCCTAAAAACATTATTAGTGTTAACTAATCTTCCTTAGTTTTGATCACAACAAACCATACAACACATTTAGTGTAAAACACAAAATGAATTATTTAACTAACACTATCATCAAGGTAATAATCATATCACTAACCTTTCTTAATCATAGTTAGTGATCATCAAAATGATTATCCTTAAAACTCACTTTTGTTAATATGACAAAAGACTTTTTAATAAACTTTCTTTTTTAGAAAATGTTTTATTAAAATGGAAAATGAAAATTTGAAAATAGCATATTCCAAATGCTGTTAGAATATCCTTTGAAGATTTCAAATACCTCAGATATTCCCACCCCACTAAAAGACAAAAACGGAGCAGAGTCTAGTGGCGGTACTATAAGTACCTACGCGGTACCTTAACGATATGGTACCGCGGGGTGAGATAAGGTACCGCGCACAGCTAGCCGTTATAGATCCGTTATACTTTGTCTCCTTTAAATAGTGGGTCAAATCTCATTTTCCAGTAAGCCTCTTGGACGTTTTTCTCAGCCCTCTTTCTATTTTCTATAGCATAATCATTAGTAAATGATCACTTAAATTGTTAAGGATGTTTACATATGATTATCCTCTTGATCCCCTCCTTTACCTTGTCCAATAAGAAGATCACTCACTCACTAGTGTTGTGATAAAGATGAATCTATGAGTTAGTCATATTCATCATAATACCCTTTTTGTTTTAGGTCAATCCAATGTATTTATGAATACTTGGACTAGTTGTGTTCATCCAAGTTATTTATGGATACTTGGATTTGTTGTGTACATCCATTGCATATGTGTTTGCTTGGATTTGTGTTGTGTAAATCCAAGCTACATGTGTGTACTTGGATAAGTATAGTTGAGTTGTAATAGATTTGATTAGGAGTTCTCACTAAACTATAAAGTGATGTGGTTGTGTCTTATGAGTTCTCACTAAACTTAAAAGTGATTAGTAGTTGTGTTGTGTGAAGTTCTCACTTAGCTTCAAAGTGAAGAGTCGTGAAGATTGGTTCTATCTTTCGATTAGAACTCGACATCTAGCCTTGTGTCGTAAAATGGTGAAGTAGGCAACGTCGTGAAGATTGGTTCTACCTTAAGATTAGAACCCGACATCTAGCCTTGTGTCGTTAAATTATAAAGTAGGCAACGTCGTGTAGATTGGTCCTAGCTAAAGATTAGGTCTCGACATTTAGCTTAGTGTCGGAAAATAATGTAAGCAACGATGTAAGGTTTTCTCCGCCGAGAAGGGAGCTTGTGGATATAGTGGAAATCTCGAGTAGGTGTACTCGAGGAGTGGAGTAGAAACGAGGATAGAGCCTCGTTGTCGAACCACTATAAATCTTGGTGTCTTCCCACTAGGTTGTCCCTTTCCTTACTCTTTACTTATTTCATTATCATTATACTTACCTATTATCTTTGCTAGTGCATTTGAATTGAACCTAATCATTATGCAACTTAGTCTCAAGTAAAAGATAGTTTTGATACAAACCAAATTGAAAGTAATTTTAATTTGGTCACTAATCGAAGAGAAACTATTGAACCCCCCCCCCCCCCCCCCTTCTAGTTTCTACAATTGGTGTCAGAGCGATGGTCACTCAAGATCTTTGAAGTATATTGTACTTTGAAACTTGGATCGATCCATTGTCTCCTCAAATTAGAAGGTCTAGTTGTACTAAAGTTTCTCTTTGGTCAAAACTATGTTTTCTTTGAAAATAGGTCTTTTAATTGATAATATTGCATCCCACTTAAGATTAGTAGCCTTTATGCATTTTAGATATACTCTTGAAATGTATCTACTAGTTTGCATCTTGCTTTGTGTAGGTACTCATGAAGATCAATCACTTAATTGGTTGTGGATTGAGTTACTTGCACTTGTAGAAGAATCATCTTCATTGATCTTTAACATCTTTGAATGATGACACCAAGATGATTGGGAATGATACTAGTCCTTGAAGACTTAGTACTCATCATAGTCATTGATTGGGCATAGCACTTATTCCTTCATGGATTGCTCTTTGTGGCCAAGGTACGCTTTCGTTCTTCCACACGCCCTTTGATCATTCTTTTGATCATTAC
This sequence comes from Glebionis coronaria, assembly GCA_025667525.1. Classification (NCBI taxonomy): domain Eukaryota; kingdom Viridiplantae; phylum Streptophyta; class Magnoliopsida; order Asterales; family Asteraceae; genus Glebionis; species Glebionis coronaria. The sequence continues at coordinate 507,686,855 of CM046882.1, read as the reverse complement.
TTGACTATGTGCTTGTTCTCGACATCCTTGCCTTGACATTTATTTGTGGTTTGTGTTTCTTTTCTTTTATCCTCTCAAACCTTCATTTCTTGGATACTTGACTCACTATGGTGATGTAGAGTGAGTTAGTAGAAGCTTAAAGTATCAAGCATAATTTCCATGGTTTGCACCCATACGGTTAGTAGGCCCTTTGTGGGAGAGAAAGTGAATTAATACCTTGCTCATATTTTGGTTTAGACTAAGACTATTATTGAAAGTGATCTTAGTCTATACTTGAATAATTGCTTTGTGCTCATTCATTACCAAAGACGTTTAACGTTTCGCCGGAAAGGCACGTCTTAAACCACTATATATGACACAAGCTCTTCGTTACAACTATTTAAAGATTTTCATTAATCCCTTGAGCATTGGTCCTAGTCTTGATTCACTTCCCTTGACTTCTCTCCACTTAGTCGTTTTGCTACGAGTAGTCGTTTGTCCGTTTCGGTTCTTTTCGATCTTGATTTAACTCGTAATCCTTCGTTAAGGCATATTGCTTAGTGTTATTAATAAGTGTGAAAACACTTATCCTTTTACCACTAATTTCCAATAATAACTAGACCAAAACGTGTGATTTATGTCGTAAAAGTCGGAATTATGCGTGGTTTGTGTTTTTATTGTGTTTTAGGACCAAAATATGAAAAAGGAAGAAAACACGGGCTTTCACGGGCTTTTATCGAAGAAAACGGGAAAAGACGAAGTCAAAAGATCAAGAGTGCAATAAGAACGAAAGTCCAAGGCCTATTCTGAAGATTTATCGAAGAAAAAGTCTAAAGACGGAAGTTTAAACGAAGTTGAAGAACTTAAAGTCTAATAGAAGAAGAAAATTAAAAGACAAGTCAAATCCCGAGACGACAAAGACAAAGAATTAAAGTCGAGTCGAGAAAACGTGAAGAAAGCAAGAAAGAAGATGCAACACATGCACTCCTTCCACCTTCCCTATAAATACCCTCCTAATAGTCATTAGGAGGGTGGTTAGAATTTTTAGTTAATTTTCACTTTTTCTTAGTTTTCTCTAGTTTTTAGAGAGAGAAAGTCTTAAACTTTCTCTCACTAAACTTCATCTTCTTTCTTAATCTTTCAAGATTAGACACCTTTGTATTGCTTATTTTTTATTAATCAAGTTCATTTTAAGCTTTTTATCCTTAATCTCATTCTACTTTTCTTTGATTTAAGATTGATTTTGGTGCGATTATCAATAGATCCGTGTTGTTCTTAATGATTTCGTGCTTTAAAAGTTAATATTTTGATCATTCCATAAGTTTTCATTTGATTAAGCTTTAAGACTTTTGTGCTTATTGGCTTATTTTAATGATAAGCTTATTTACTTTATAAAAATCTTCCTTAAAAAGTTTATGTTTTTATTGTTTGATCCAAAAAGTTGATTAATTTCGAGTCTAATAAGTTGATCAAAGTGCTTATTTGATTTGGTTTTGTCATTGATTCGGGTTAGTTTTGTGATAAGCTTATTATATAGCTTATTCACTTGCTTATAACCGATTTCCACAATTTTAGGAAAGGGTTTTAAAACCCCTTTCCGATTGACCCTTTTCCGATCAGCCACCCCTCTTTCCGATTGAGTCCAATCGGAAAAGGGTTTGTCCATTCCGACGTTAGCCTATTTGAGTATTCCGATTGGAGCTTTTCTCCACATTCCGATCTGTCCATTTGTTGGTTATTCCGATTGGAATTTTTCCCAATATTCCGATTGTGTGAAGTTTGTGTTATTCCGATTAGAGTTACTATTCAACTTTCCGATTGGAGCTTTTGTCCACATTCCGATTACCCCCATTTCGTGGATATTCCAATCAGTTCCCTTCACCCATATTCCGATCAACCGATCGGAATACATTCCGATCGGGGCTTCTTTTGGCTTGTTTTGGTGTACTCCGATCTTACTTTCTTTTAGTACTTATTTTTAGAAATTTTCCAAGTGTTAGTTCTATTTAGTGTGCTAGTACTTTCCCATTGCTACCTTTAAGTTTTCAAACTTTTATGTTCACTCGCCATTTTAATATTAATCTTTTAACTTCCATTTTACTCAACGACACTTTAATACTTGCTAATAGTTTAAATCAAACAAACCAAACCATTCTCTTGACTCACCAAAAGACGATTGAGTCGCACTTAAGACCGGTTTTCAATTCGAAAAGATTCGGACGATAAGATATACCTAGCCAAAAGCGAAGTATTAAATGGCGCCGCTGCCGGCTCTTTTCGTTACGATAAACGGTTTCTAGTGAGAGACGCATTGAATTTTGGGATCCGTTCTTTGAACGTTATTTTCATTGCTATAAAAATTTTCAAAAATCCATAAAAAAATATAAAACTCTTCAAAAATACAAAAATATTAAAAAATCATTAAAAAAAGCAATTCTTTTCAAAAGGTTTTGCACCAAAAAGATTATATAGATATTCTCTCTGTTTATATTTTTCTTCTGCAGGTGCATGCGTACTAGATCTTCCAACTATTCTGAGCCCGAGACTCGTGAAGATTTAGATATGGCTGGTGTTAACAACAACAATAATCACCCACCTCAACACAATTTGAATAATAACAACAACAACAACAACAACAATGTCCTCCTGCCTGATTTACGAACGATGGAGGAATTGTGCCAACCCACCATGAACGGACGCGGAGGCCCGATTGCGCCAATGCACGTCACGGCTCAGGAGTTTTCGTTGAAGCATCACATGATCCAGCAAGTGCAAACAAACCCATTTCGTGGAATTCTGGATGATGATGCCAACAAACACCTCGACAAATTCATTACCATGACCCAAAGCATGAAGTGCTCCGGTGTTTCTATGGATGACCTTCGCCTTCAACTTTTTCCACACTCGCTTTCTCACCATGCCGAAAAATGGTTTGACCGTCTTCCTAAGAATTCTATTCATACGTGGAATGACATGACTCAACGCTTTTTATCGCGCTACTTTCCCCCATCCATGGTCACTAGCCTTCGTAACCAAATCAGTGGATTTATGCAAGAGAATGATGAATCGCTTTTCGATGCCTGGGAACGGTACAATGATTTGATCGACCGTTGTCCTAATCACAATATGCTCCCCGTCACTCTCATTGACACCTTCTATAATGGTCTCACTTTTCGTGATCGTGACACGATCAATGCCGCCGCTGGTGGTACTTTTATGAAAAGGAGACCGGAGCAGTGCCGAGAGTTGATCGAAAACATGACTACTCACCACAAGAATTGGGATTCATCCGCATCCTCAAGATCTAATCAGAGAGTCAATGTTTCTTCTACCACCTCCAATCCCGAGATATCCGAACTTACCCGACAAATCGCAATGATGCACAAAGATTTCATGTCCATAGCCACAAACAATTTTCGACAAGCTAAAGCGGTTGCTATTTCTTTTGACACATGTGGTGGTCCTGATTCTTATAATGATTGTCCTTCTACCCAAGGCAATTATTCTGAAAACGTTAACGCGACTTACGGCACTTATCCCACGGGAGGCTATCAAGCTCGCCCTCAAGGAGACCGTGGCTTGCTAAGTTATCGTTCCAACAATTATCTTGCTCCTCCCGGTTTCCCTCCTGCAAACCAAAACCAACAACAAAGCTATAACCGAAACAACCAATCCCAACCTCGTGCTCAAAATCAATATCAATCCCAAAGAAACCCATACCCAACTCAAGGAAATTCTCAAGCTTACCAAGCTCCACCTCTCAATCAACCGATGGCAGTAAACCAAGACGTCGAGACGTTCATGAAGACTAATCGTGAGTTGGTGACGAAGCTTCAGAGTCAATTTGCCAACTTGAAGAATGACATGGTGAAACAAGGGAGCGATATTCGAGCCGAGCTAAGGAATGATATGGCCAAACACAGCAATGAAATTAATGCTAACATGCAAAACTCTTTTAATAATCAAGCTGTTCACCTTCGTGCTATGATTGGTTCGCTCATCCAAGGTAATCAACCCTCTCCTTCGGGTACTCTTCCGAGTAATACCATTGCGAATCCAAGAGGGGAGATGAAAGCAATCACCACTCGTAGTGGAAAAGGTTATATGGAACCCGAGCTTCCTACACCTCCACCCGTGATTGTGAACAAGGAAAAAGAGCAACTTTCCCCACCTCCTTCACCTTCTATCCCCATTTCCCCACCACCCGTGGTTGTGAGTGATCCTATTCCCTTAAAGCCTTCTTCTTCATCCAATATACCTTATCCTTCAAGGTTGAGGAAAGAAAAGCAAAAGAGCAAGGATGATATTCAGGTTTCAAACTTTCTAAAAATGTTTAAACAATTGAATTTTAACATCTCCTTTGACGAGGCTCTCGCTCACATGCCCAAATACGCTAAGATGTTTAAAGATCTTCTAAGTGATAAGGAAAAGCTTCTTGACATCGCTCAGACCCAACTTAATGAGAACTGCTCCGCAGTGCTCTTAAGGAAATTGCCCACCAAACTTGGTGATCCGGGTCGCTTCTTGATTCCTTGCAACTTCCTGGGAGTAGAGAATTGCATGGCCCTAGCCGATCTAGGTGCGAGTATAAACTTAATGCCTTTAAGTGTTTGGAAGCAATTATCTCTCCCCGAGCTAGTCCCCACCAAAATGACTTTGGAATTAGCCAACCGTACGGTTGCTTATCCAGTGGGGATAGCCGAAGATGTCTTTGTTGGCGTTGACAAATTCACCTTCCCGGCGGATTTTGTTGTCGTTGACTACGAGATGGATCCACGTGTTCCATTAATCTTTGGACGTCCATTCCTGAGGACCGGTCGCACTCTCATTGATGTAGCCGCGGGCGAAATAATCATTAGAGTTGGTGACGATAAAATTGTCTTCAACATGGGTAAGATTTCTAAGCAACCTTATTCATATGAGAGTGTTAATGCTATTGATGTTCTCGATGAGGCTTGTGAAGAACATTTTCACGATGCTTGCAAAAGTACTCTTTCATCTCTACCCAATGTTGAGACCGTTGCTTCAATTGCTCTAGCATTGACTCCTTTCGGAGAAAGTGACTTGGATGATTTCGAAGCTAGCTTGGGTCCTCTCAATATTAAGTATGATAATTTGTCCACCAATTGGGATGAAGACATTCGTACTATTGAGAGACTTCTCAATGAGGACCCGTTTTCTCCTCCTGCTCCTAAAGAGGTGACTAATGATGATCCATCGTTAGTTTCACCATCTATTGAGGATCCTCCAACTCTTGAGCTTAAGGACCTACCCCCTCATCTTGAGTACGTTTTCCTAGAAGACGACGAGAAACTACCGGTCATCATCGCAAAGGATCTGAAAGAAAACGAAAAAGCCCGACTTGTCGCTGTGTTGAAGAAGCATAAAAGAGCTATCGCGTGGAAAATCTCCGACATCCGTGGAATTGATCCTCACTTCTACACACATAAAATTCTCATGGAGGACGACTTTAAGCCCACAATTCAAAGCCAACGAAGGGTGAATCCTAAAATCCATGAAGTCATCAAAAAAGAGGTTATCAAACTTCTTGATGCGGGTATGATTTACCCTATTTCGGATTCACCATGGGTTAGTCCAGTCGATTGTGTGCCTAAGAAAGGCGGTATCACCATTGTGCCCAATGCAAACAACGAGTTGATTCCTACCCGTCTCGTTACTGGGTGGAGAGTTTGTATAGACTACCGCAAACTCAATGATGCCACGAGAAAGGATCATTTCCCTCTACCTTTTATGGACCAAATGCTTGAACGTTTAGCGGGTAATGAATTTTACTGCTTTCTTGATGGTTTTTCGGGTTATTTTCAAATACCCATCGATCCCCAAGATCAAGAGAAGACGACATTCACTTGTCCCTATGGCACATTTGCTTACAAAAGGATGCCTTTTGGCTTATGCAATGCCCCCGGGACATTCCAAAGGTGCATGTTGGCTATCTTCCATGACATGGTTGAGCAAACCATGGAAGTCTTCATGGATGATTTCTCGGTCTTCGGGGATTCCTTCTCCTCTTGCCTTGCTAATTTGGAACGTATGCTTAAGCGGTGCGAAGACACTCGCCTTGTTCTGAATTGGGAAAAATGCCATTTTATGGTAAAAGAAGGCATTGTGCTAGGACACAAAATTTCAAAAGCCGGTCTTGAAGTCGACCGTGCTAAAGTTGATGTCATAGCCAAATTACCTCCACCTTCAACCGTGAAGGGTGTGAGAAGTTTTCTGGGTCATGCGGGCTTCTATCGTCGATTCATTCAGGATTTCTCTAAAATCGCTCGCCCGATGACCCACCTCTTGGAAAAAGATACTCCTTTTATCTTTTCTAAAGAGTGTCTCGAAGCCTTCAATCTTCTAAAGGATAAGCTAACTAAGGCACCGGTCTTGGTTACCCCTAATTGGGAGCTGCCTTTTGAATTGATGTGCGATGCTAGCGACTTTGCTATTGGTGCGGTTTTGGGCCAAAGAGTGAATAAAAACTTCCAACCAATCCACTATGCTAGCAAAACAATGACAGGGGCTCAATTGCATTATACGACAACCGAAAAAGAGCTTTTAGCTGTTGTCTATGCTTTTGAGAAATTTCACCCCTATCTTGTTTTATCCCCCACCATCATATACACGGACCATTCCGCGTTGAAGTACTTGATGACAAAACATGATTCTAAGCCAAGACTTCTTCGCTGGGTTTTACTCCTTCAAGAATTCAACATTGAAATTCATGACAAGAAGGGAGCAGAAAAACTGGCCGCGGATCATCTGAGCAGACTTGAGGATCCATATCAGGGGGATCATCCGAACAAAGAGATCAATGACTCTTTCCCCCTTGAGACCTTAATGTCTATAAATCTCAATATGGATGACACCCCGTGGTTTGCGGACATTGCAAACTACTTAGCGGGTGGTATTCTCATCAAAGGGTTAACATCCCAACAAAAGAAGAAGTTCTTGAATGATGTTAAGACTTACTTTTGGGATGACCCTTATCTATTCAAACAATGTGCTGATCTGATCATTCGTCGATGTGTTGACGGACCGACAGCTTTTGACATCCTCCAAGCTTGCCACAAAGGACCTACCGGTGGTCACTTTGGTCCCAACTACACCGCTAAGAAAGTGTTTGATTCTGGATTCTATTGGCCCACCATTTATCGTGATGCTCACGAAATGGTTAAGCATTGTGATGCTTGCCAACGTCAAGGCAAGATCACACATAAGGATGAGATGCCTCAAAATTTCATACAGGAATGTGAAATCTTTGACGTATGGGGCATCGACTTTATGGGGCCATTTCCATCATCCAAAGGGAACAAGTACATCCTCGTCGCCGTCGACTACGTTTCTAAATGGGTTGAAGCAAAGGCTCTTCCTACGAATGATGCGAGGGTGGTTGTGAACTTTTTGAAGCAGCTTTTCGCTCGATTTGGCGTTCCTCGTGCTATCATCAGTGACTGCGGGACTCATTTTTGCAACGATCAATTTGCAAGAGTCATGGCTAAGTATGGTGTCAATCACCGTCTTTCCACCGCCTATCATCCCCAAACCAATGGGCAAGCCGAAATTTCCAATCGTGGCTTGAAGAGAATTTTGGAGCGTACTGTGGGAGAGCATCGCGCCGCGTGGGCCGATAAGTTAGATGATGCTCTGTGGGCTTTCCGTACTGATTACAAAACCCCGATCGGTTGTACACCTTATCGTCTTGTGTACGGGAAAGCCTGCCACCTACCCATCGAGCTGGAACATAAGGCGCACTGGGCCTTGAAGTGGGCTAACTTCGACATCAACAAAGCCGGTGATCATCGCAAGGTTAAACTTAACGAGCTAAATGAACTGAGGAATGAAGCTTATGAGAACTCGCTGATCTACAAGGAGAAGACAAAGATCATTCACGATGCTAAAATCAAGAACCGGGAGTTCCACGTTGGTGATCAAGTCTTACTCTTTAACTCTCGGTTAAAGATCTTCTCTGGCAAGTTGAAGAGCCGCTGGTCTGGTCCATTTACCGTCACCAAAGTCTTTCCGTATGGGACCATTGAGCTTTCTCAGCCGAATGGACCCAACTTCAAGGTGAATGGCCAGCGTCTAAAGCTGTACTTTGGTGAGGACATCTCCCATGAGATGATTCCATCCCTCACCACGTTCCCCATGAACTAAAATTGGGTCGAGTCAGGCTCGTGACTCGGTGAACAAAAACAAGCGCTTCTCGGGAAGCAACCCGTGTTCTATCCTTTACTGCTTTCATAATAAGTGTAGGGGGAGCCCCGCATATGTTTGTGTCTTGTTTCTTGTGTTGTGCATGGATTAAAGCTTCAAAGATCCACCTTGATGACTTTTGACGAACCGTGATACCGTGTTTCCATCTTCCCGGTTCTATCCTAAACTCTTGTGATTCAATATTTCATATTCTATATGTTTACATTGAATTCACTTTAGTTGTCCTTTCCTTAGCAAGATTTAAACAAAGTGCACAATATCCTAAGTGTAGGGGAGTTTACTCCCACATGCTTAAACATTGAGGACAATGTTTATCTCAAGTGTAGGGGGGACTTCTATCGAAGTAAGTGGTCTTTTCCATGAATTTGCCCTCATTTTAACCGGAAAATTTGATTTTCGACATTTTTCAAAATTTTTAATCTATTTTGGCCTAGTTGTATAGTCGTACTTTCCCTTATCATGTTTAGTTTCTTTCCGTTGCTAGAATAAATTTTTAATAAAGTGGTTTTAGATTTTTCTTAGTCGTGAACATTTTGACTCAACCCGAGTTTACTTACCTAAGTTTACTCTAGCTAGTATCCTTAACGTGTTTAAGTCAAGTTTTGCTAGGCTTTTATATAGGGAGCTATAAAACGCGAAAGTCTCAACTCTCACGGGTTAAGAACAAGAACTTTTCGCAAGTTCCTATAATTGATCCTAGAGAGTCGTTTATCAAGGGAACTTTAAAACGCGATTTCTAAACTTGAAAAAGTCCAAGAATTTGCAAGATCCTATAGGCGACTCGAAAACCCAAAACTTTGATTTAATAGGCTAAGCATCCACGAGTCTCATTCCTTGAGATTTTAAACTGTGGAGAACGAGAGATGATAAAGCCAATTATAAGTTCGGTATTCTTTCGTGAATTTATGTGAGTTAATTATAAGCCTATTCTCCCTCCGCTTGTTAATAAATTTACCTGCAATAAATAAGGTTGTACGATTTAAAAGGTTACTTAGCTTCTAGCCCCAGATCGTTTAAAAGTTGCTCGGTACGGATTAGAGTTCATAGCCAAGGCATAACTTATTGAAGCGGGATGCGAAGATTGGCGAGTCCGAAAAGGCCCTAACAAGGCAAGAGGGCTACATTTTGTTGCTAAAGATCCAAAAGTGATGTGAAGAATCATTTATCGAAAATCATATGAAGGATCGAGACACACGACGAAAAGCAAGAACTCCCCAAAAGTCATGGAGAAATCTATCCGAAAAGACCCTAAAAAGGTATGAGGATAAATAGATCCAAGTCCTAAAAGGAGGCGGATCGTTGTATATCAAAGTCCAAAATAAAGATTGGAGAAAAATGAAGAAGTCGTGGTCCAAAGATGAAGAATCTCTCAAAACTTCAAGTGAAGAAATTCCTATTATGAAGAAAAGACCATTATTTCAAGAACGTCTCTCAAAGATTCGAAGTATGAAGTCGCTGCCAAATATCGGTCTGAGAAAGGTCTCAAATTATGAAGCGAGTTATGCCAAGATATGAACTTTATGAGGTCCCGAGAAGCAGTTTTAAAAGATTTGGTCCTTTAGCTAACTATTGATTAAATCGTTCACTTTATTTTCGGCCTAAATAACTATCGAAATAAGTCAAACAATGCATCCTCGTGATCATTCAAGACAAAAATAAAATATAAGAGATACACCTAGGAATAAGGGAGTCTAAGTGAGTAATTGGCCCACATGAGTTCGTGATAGTTTGCTAACTTATAATAAAAATGATCTCGTTTTTAAGCTTGGTATAGGGAACGTGAAACTTGAGGATGATAAACGTTCATGGCTGCCAGAACCAATGTAAGTTTTTAATTTCTTTACTTGTTCTATCTTTTCATGTTTAGTATTTAATAAAGGCCAAGGTGGGTTATTTATGATGGAAAATGTAAACCGTGCTTTAAAATTAATGCATTGCATGAGGGCATTGCAATGGTCAAGTGTAGGGGATTTAATAAGTGTGAAAACACTTATCCTTTTACCACTAATTTCCAATAATAACTAGACCAAAACGTGTGATTTATGTCGTAAAAGTCGGAATTATGCGTGGTTTGTGTTTTTATTGTGTTTTAGGACCAAAATATGAAAAAGGAAGAAAACACGGGCTTTCACGGGCTTTTATCAAAGAAAACGGGAAAAGACGAAGTCAAAAGATCAAGAGTGCAATAAGAACGAAAGTCCAAGGCCTATTCTGAAGATTTATCGAAGAAAAAGTCTAAAGACGGAAGTTTAAACGAAGTTGAAGAACCTAAAGTCTAATAGAAGAAGAAAATTAAAAGACAAGTCAAATCCCGAGACGACAAAGACAAAGAATTAAAGTCGAGTCGAGAAAACGTGAAGAAAGCAAGAAAGAAGATGCAACACATGCACTCCTTCCACCTTCCCTATAAATACCCTCCTAATAGTCATTAGGAGGGTGGTTAGAATTTTTAGTTAATTTTCACTTTTTCTTAGTTTTCTCTAGTTTTTAGAGAGAGAAAGTCTTAAACTTTCTCTCACTAAACTTCATCTTCTTTCTTAATCTTTCAAGATTAGACACCTTTGTATTGCTTATTTTTTTATTAATCAAGTTCATTTTAAGCTTTTTATCCTTAATCTCATTCTACTTTTCTTTGATTTAAGATTGATTTTGGTGCGATTATCAATAGATCCGTGTTGTTCTTAATGATTTCGTGCTTTAAAAGTTAATATTTTGATCATTCCATAAGTTTTCATTTGATTAAGCTTTAAGACTTTTGTGCTTATTGGCTTATTTTAATGATTAGCTTATTTACTTTATAAAAATCTTCCTTAAAAAGTTTATGTTTTTATTGTTTGATCCAAAAAGTTGATTAATTTCGAGTCTAATAAGTTGATCAAAGTGCTTATTTGATTTGGTTTTGTCATTGATTCGGGTTAGTTTTGTGATAAGCTTATTATATAGCTTATTCACTTGCTTATAACCGATTTCCACAATTTTAGGAAAGGGTTTTAAAACCCCTTTCCGATTGACCCTTTTCCGATCAGCCACCCCTCTTTCCGATTGAGTCCAATCGGAAAAGGGTTTGTCCATTCCGACGTTAGCCTATTTGAGTATTCCGATTGGAGCTTTTCTCCACATTCCGATCTGTCCATTTGTTGGTTATTCCGATTGGAATTTTTCCCAATATTCCGATTGTGTGAAGTTTGTGTTATTCCGATTAGAGTTACTATTCAACTTTCCGATTGGAGCTTTTGTCCACATTCCGATTACCCCCATTTCGTGGATATTCCAATCAGTTCCCTTCACCCATATTCCGATCAACCGATCGGAATACATTCCGATCGGGGCTTCTTTTGGCTTGTTTTGGTGTACTCCGATCTTACTTTCTTTTAGTACTTATTTTTAGAAATTTTCCAAGTGTTAGTTCTATTTAGTGTGCTAGTACTTTCCCATTGCTACCTTTAAGTTTTCAAACTTTTATGTTCACTCGCCATTTTAATATTAATCTTTTAACTTCCATTTTACTCAACGACACTTTAATACTTGCTAATAGTTTAAATCAAACAAACCAAACCATTCTCTTGACTTACCAAAAGACGATTGAGTCGCACTTAAGACCGGTTTTCAATTCGAAAAGATTCGGACGATAAGATTTTATACCTAGCCAAAAGCGAAGTATTAGTTATGATGATCCAATGATATTTTAAAAGGCTCATGATATAATTTTAAGTATTTTAGAAAAACTTGGTTTTTAAAATTTGGCGTTTTTCATAGATAAAAACCTGCCTTTGTAGGCGGTTCCTTATCTAGGCGGCTCAAAGGCGCGGTACCTTATCGATAAGGTACCGCGGGCAGTAAGTTGAGTCAGAGCGCCAGTTTGAATATTTTATTCATTTTCAAACCACTATCTCTCTCTCCCAAAAACACACAGCCGACGGGTTTTACCTTTTCCACCATTGTTGAAGCTTCCAAAACCTTCAATCACTCAAATTAATTGATTCCAAGTTGTGGGTTTCACTCATCTTTCATCTAACATCAATTAATTGTAAGTATTTTCTTTCAGTTTCATCTATTTTGTTCTAGGGTTCATCCTTTCATAATTGGGGATTTTTAAAATTGAAATTGAATTAAAAACCTTAATAGGAATGTGGGTTGACATGGTTGTTTTACTATGATTCCTTAGGTTGATATTCATTAAGATTTCACTAAAACCCACTTGTAGAAAAAATCCAAATTTAGGCTAAATGTTTTTGGTTGAATGATGGATTTGAGATGAACCCATGAACAAATAGGTAATGACATTGTTAATGCTTACCTAAAAACCTTGTTTTGAAAAACCAATGTTCTAATCCATTGTTGATCTAGCATAGATCATGTGTTCTTGGTTAATGATGGAATAGACACATTATGAACATGAGAATGATATGGATTCAATTCCATGTTTGTCAAGAAATTCATATAACACATTTTCATTTTTCGTTTTCCTTTTTGATTTTCATATGAGTGATTGGAGAAATATTGTCTTGTGTTTATTTAGGTACTAATCATGCCTTCACAATACCAAAAGGATCATCAACTCACCAAACAATATATGCCTAACCTATCCGACTTTTGTCACTCAACTCACCTTGCCCACACTTTTTCCTCTCTTCAATCTCGTTGCTTTCATGAGGGTAGAGTTGTCCAAAAAGATATCAAGGATTATGTCTACATCAAGTCCATGTTTGAAAACATTGGATTTGGTTGTTTGTTGAACATTAAGGAAGACATCTATCCTCGATTCCTATTGGAGTTCTTTAGCACATACTCCGTTATTGAAAACAATGATGGAATATTTGTTAGGTTCATCTTGAAAGATCAACTCATTCAATACTCTCTCGAAGTGTTTGGTCAAATTCTTGATGTCCCATTTGTAGGCACTTGTCGCTTCACGGATAAATGGAAGCTTAGTGCTCTCCTTGAATCCTACAATTGTCCTCCAAATGATCATGAGGAAATTGATATTGACTTCATTGTCGACATTGTCTCCAAAAAGCGTAATCGACCCGTTAAGAGAAGCCTTCATACTAAGGTACGTTCGGTGAAACGTCATGAGGTTCTCTTGAGCGACCTTAATGATAATATGGTTCCATGGACCAATATTCTTAGGGAAAATGTGTTTTGTCTTGGTGGAAACCGGGATCATGTTCCGGCGTGTTTGGTGCATATGTTATATTGCATCTTTATCAACACCAAGTACAATTTGGCATATTTTATCGCTCAACGGATCAATTATGCTATTCACAAGCCTAAAACAAACCTCCCTTACGCAATGCTTCTCACTCGCCTTTTTAAAAGGGTTGGCCGTGATTTTTCAAATCTTGATCTTTCTCAGTTTCAACCGGTCAAACGGGTCATTCTACCTATTCAAGAGGTATATAAGAGAAAGACAAGATCTGATCGTAAATTCGACCAACTAGAGTTCAATGATGAGGACATGGACATGCCAACAAGTGATGGTGATGGCATTGGCACAAGTGTTCCCATTGACTCTTCGAGTTCTTCTCACCACTCCACAAACTCATTCGTGGATGGTTTAGATGACATTGCTTCCCCTCCCCACCATTCCTCTAGTGAAGTTCCTAGTAATTTCAATTTAGAGGAACTAGACCGTCAAAATCTTCGAACCCGAGGTGATTTGCATGAACACCGGATTGAGTCAAGAAAGGGAATCAAGTATTTGGGAAAAATGATCCAGGATTTAGGCAAGAAAAGGAGGTGAAGACTTTGAATTGCTTCAAAGTTTGGTTATCATTTGCAGCTTAAACATTTGCTTATTAACACTTTGGTTTAGTTGTTTATTAACTCATGTTACATGTTTGGATTATTATCTATTTTGATCCTAAATGTTGCTTATGCCTTCATGTTTGTGATTTGCATAGCTTTGTGCATTTTTGTGATAGTTAGCTTATTAGATTATGATCTGTAGTTAACTTTGGCTTGTGTATCTTTTGGGAAAAATCTGGGTTTATCAAAATTTGGGATGGAAAATTTTTGAAAGCCTTCTGGTCGCGGTTCTATATCGACCCGCGGTTCCTTATCGATAAGGTACCGCCGGTGCTAGATAAGGAACCGCCGGTCACTGTACACGACAGCATCTTTGCTTTACACTGTTTTCTTAAATCTGTGTAAACCTTGCATGATTTTTAGTAATAAACTGCACATTTCCTAAACTAGCTTACCTAAATTCATTATTCACCTAAAATGATTTTAACCCATTACTAGTTTGGATCATCCCCACACCCATTTAAACCCACCTTGTTTGCCATGTTCTTCACACATCAAACATACTTCCCTAAACCTTAAACCACCTTAATCAACCATGGTGTGTAACAAAACCTCAAACACTTCCAAGACCTCCACACCAAGGAAAACACTCAAAATAAGGATTAAGGTAGCCAAGCCTAACTCCTCACCTTTCCACACACCTAAGAATGAGATGGCTCCTATCCTCATTTCATCATCACCTTCCCCTCCTCTTGCACCATGCAAGACATCATCCACCCATGGTACTAACCACTCCATTGGTTCTACCTCCTCTTTATTCAACTCAAGAATGAATGAGCTCTCTTCACCCTTCACTCCAAGTGCACCCTTGGAAGTGACCACACAACCCCAACCAATCCAAAGCATTCCTTTTGTGAATGACTTTGATGACACTTTGGTGACTTCACCATTTACCCCTCACAACTCACCCATTTCACCAACCTTGGAGAATTTACCTCCACACTCACCCATTTCCCCTTTAGGGAACATGCCTCCACTTTCACCCACATCACCCTTGGAGAACATGCCTCCTCCACCTCCACCCAACTCAAACATCCCAATTTTGGGTGTTCCACTTTCCCTCCTTTTGGGTGATCCATACTATGGGTTTAAACAAACTCATGGTCCTAGTTGTCCATGTTGTCTCTACAACCACTACATCATCCATAACCTAAGGATGGATATGTATGGACTACATAGGAGGTTGTAAGAGTTCTTGCTTGCCTTGTTCTCCATGCCTCCTCCTAGGAGATGAATGATGGAGTTTTCTTAATAAGAGTTTTCAACAAAACCAAGCCAAAGAAAACTACTTATCTAGATTTAATGTTAAGCTAGCTATGTATTAGTTAGTTTTTATTTGTCTTTGTACTTGCTTCCTTAATGAATGTTTCATGTTGTTAACTTATGGATTTAGCTTTGTGTGTTTCTATCCTTTTGTGCACACTAATCAACTTTAATTTGAAATTAAGATTGAAACTAAATCTATCACAACCTCTAAACTTGACTAAAATTGGTTCAAAATGATATCTAAATTATTTTGTCACCCTTTGTCAAGACATTCTTTCTGAATGTGTTGCTTTATGCAACCCTAGCATATTTTGGTGCTAATAGAGGTAAAATTCCAAGATTTGCAACTTTTTGAAAAAGTCTTAGTTTTTCCCAAAACCCAGGAAAAACATGGTTTCAAGTCCACTGGACGCGGTTCCTTAAAGTCCCGCGGTTCCTTAGCGATATGGAACCGCCGGTCCCTATAAGGTACCGCGGACAGTAAGTGGCTTTTGACGAATTTTTGGTCAAAACTTTTAAAACCCTATACCCTGTCAAGATTCCTTGTTTACTCAAATTGACTAAACATTCCTTGACACTACACATTTTGTATTCAAATTCTTACCTTGATTACATTTTACTTATACCCCAACCTTGAGATTTCATTCTCACACCTTCCCAACCTTGAGAATTCATTCTCACATAACCTTGAGATATCATTCTCACACTCTCACAATGCCTAACTCCTACATTCCTAACCTTGACATTTCTTTGTCACAACCCCACTCACCCAAAGCTTCCTCATCCAAGCTTTCAAAGAAACCGAAAATCTCGGTTCGACCTATTTGGGTTAAGAAGAATGAACCATCTTCGTCCAAACCACCCAAAAACCCTACCTTCTCTCCAATCAAGTATTGGAATGAGACTTATACCATAAACCCCATCACCGGAGCTAAAGAAAATGTTACACCACCACCACAATCCTTCAATACCCCTCAACTCAATGACCTTTCAACCTTCCCAAACCTCACAATGCATTGTGAAAACATTCCCAAACCCATTACCCCACCACCACCAAACCCTAAGTTTGATACCATACCCCCATCAAACAATTTTGTGTTGCATCATGGATCCTCGTGTGATTGTTGCCGATTTCAACAAATTTAACTTGCTCATGTGTATGAGAAGTTAAATTTTCTTGAATTCCTCCTCACTCGACCTCCTATTCAAGTTTTCGTTCCGGTGGACAAAACTTTGAATGATGCATCGTCGTCTTTTTAGTTTTTTTTAACAATCTTGGAAAATATCACTATTAGACTAGCTTATGCTTAGTGGTTTATTTTCTAATTTATTGCTTTTAGATACTCATATTGTGTGTATGACTATCTTCTTTGTTGTGTCTTTTTCCTTTATGTAACCTTTGTGTTATTTGTGTGCTATTTTATTAGTTCTATTTTGAGTTGATCTTGGTTAATTCTTACAATTGCTTATGGGTGATTCCATCAATTCTAAGATTTAACCCATTGACAAGCTTATCATCTTCATTGGATTGAAGTTTGATTTTGTCAATTACCTCTTTGGACATACTTAGCAAAATACTTACTTCTAATTTGAGATTTCTTCTCTTTCTCCCTCTCAAGTTACTTAGTAGGTAGTGATCATATATACATTGGTGTTTCTTTCCTTTCTACTAACCTTTGTGTAGCATGTCACCTTAGCTCGCAAACTTGGTGCCCCAAGCAAGGGGGAGCAACCACCAAGGGGGGGCTACTAGTAAAGTTCGATGTTCTTCAAAGACTTGTGCTAACCTTTTTGCTACGACAAAGGGGGAGAAATGATAGTGATAAACTAGGTAATAATTCCATATTTTGTGTTTCTACGTAAATGAGTTTATCGTTTGTCGTAATCAAAAAGGGGGAGATTGTTAATGCAAGTGATGCCTAAAAACATTATTAGTGTTAACTAATCTTCCTTAGTTTTGATCACAACAAACCATACAACACATTTAGTGTAAAACACAAAATGAATTATTTAACTAACACTATCATCAAGGTAATAATCATATCACTAACCTTTCTTAATCATACTTAGTGATCATCAAAATGATTATCCTTAAAACTCACTTTTGTTAATATGACAAAAGACTTTTTAATAAACTTTCTTTTTTAGAAAATGTTTTATTAAAATGGAAAATGAAAATTTGAAAATAGCATATTCCAAATGCTGTTAGAATATCCTTTGAACGTTTCAAATACCTCAGATATTCCCACCTCACTAAAAGACAAAAAACGGAGCGGAGTTTAGTGGCGGTACCTTAAGTACCTACGCGGTACCTTAGCGATATGGTACCACGGGGTGAGATAAGGTACCGCGCACAGCTAGCCGTTATAGATCCGTTATACTTTGTCTCTTTTAAATAGTGGGTCAAATCTCATTTTCCAGTAAGCCTCTTGGACGTTTTTCTCAGCCCTCTTTCTATTTTCTATAACATAATCATTAGTAAATGATCACTTAAATTGTTAAGGATGTTTACATATGATTATCCTCTTGATCCCCTCCTTTACCTTGTCCAATGAGAAGATCACTCACTCACTAGTGTTGTGATAAAGATGAATCTATGAGCTAGTCATATTCATCATAATACCCTTTTTGTTTTAGGTCAATCCAATGTATTTATGAATACTTGGACTAGTTGTGTTCATCCAAGTTATTTGTGGATACTTGGATTTGTTGTGTACATCCATTGCATATGTGTTTGCTTGGATTTGTGTTGTGTAAATCCAAGCTACATGTGTGTACTTGGATAAGTCTAGTTGAGTTGTAATAGATTTGATTAGGAGTTCTCACTAAACTATAAAGTGATGTGGTTGTGTCTTGTGAGTTCTCACTAAACTTAAAAGTGATTAGTAGTTGTGTTGTGTGAAGTTCTCACTTAGCTTCAAAGTGAAGAGTCGTGAAGATTGGTTCTAGCTTTCGATTAGAACTCGACATCTAGCCTTGTGTCGTAAAATGGTGAAGTAGGCAACGTCGTAAAGATTGGTTCTACCTTAAGATTAGAACCCGACATCTAGCCTTGTGTCGTTAAATTATGAAGTAGGCAACGTCGTGTAGATTGGTCCTAGCTAAAGATTAGGTCTCGACATTTAGCTTAGTGTCGGAAAATAATGTAAGCAACGATGTAAGGTTTTCTCCGCCGAGAAGGGAGCTTGTGGATATAGTGGAAATCTCGAGTAGGTGTACTCGAGGAGTGGAGTAGAAACGAGGATAGAGCCTCGTTGTCGAACCACTATAAATCTTGGTGTCTTCCCACTAGGTTGTCTCTTTCCTTACTCTTTACTTATTTCATTATCATTATACTTACCTATTATCTTTGCTAGTGCATTTGAATTGAACCTAATCATTATGCAACTTAGTCTCAAGTAAAAGATAGTTTTGATACAAACCAAATTGAAAGTAATTTTAATTTGGTCACCAATCGAAGAGAAACTATTCAACCCCCCCCCCCCCCCCTTCTAGTTTCTACAATTGGTGTCAGAGCGATGGTCACTCAAGATCTTTGAAGTATATTGTACTTTGAAACTTGGATCGATCCATTGTCTCCTCAAATTAGAAGGTCTAGTTGTACTAAAGTTTCTCTTTGGTCAAAACTATGTTTTCTTTGAAAATAGGTCTTTTAATTGATAATATTGCATCCAACTTAAGATTAGTAGCCTTTATGCATTTTAGATATACTATTGAAATGTATCTACTAGTTTGCATCTTGCTTTGTGTAGGTACTCATGAAGATCAATCACTTAATTGGTTGTGGATTGAGTTACTTGCACTTGTAGAAGAATCATCTTCATTAATCTTTAACATCTTTGAATGATGATACCAAGATGATTGGGAATGATACTAGTCCTTGAAGACTAAGTACTCATCATAGTCATTGATTGGGCATAGCACTTATTCCTTCATGGATTGCTCTTTGTGGCCAAGGTACGCTTTCGTTCTTCCACACGCCCTTTGAATTCTTTTGATCATTACTTGACTATGTGCTTGTTCTCGACATCCTTGCCTTGACATTTATTTGTGGTTTGTGTTTCTTTTCTTTTATCCTCTCAAACCTTCATTTCTTGGATACTTGACTCACTATGGTGATGTAGAGTGAGTTAGTAGAAGCTTAAAGTATCAAGCATGATTTCCATGGTTTGCACCCATACGGTTAGTAGGCCCTTTGTGGGAGAGAAAGTGAATTAATACCTTGCTCATATTTTGGTTTAGACTAAGACTATTATTGAAAGTGATCTTAGTCTATACTTGAATAATTGCTTTGTGCTCATTCATTACCAAAGACGTTTAACGTTTCGCCGGAAAGGCACGCCTTAAACCACTATATATGACACAAGCTCTTCGTTACAACTATTTAAAGATTGTCATTAATCCCTTGAGCATTGGTCCTAGTCTTGATTCACTTCCCTTGACTTCTCTCCACTTAGTCGTTTTGCTACGAGTAGTCGTTTGTCCGTTTCGGTTCTTTTCGATCTTGATTTAACTCGTAATCCTTCGTTAAGGCATATTGCTTAGTGTTATAATGATCCAATGATATTTTAAAAGGCTCATGATATAATTTTAAGTATTTTAGAAAAACTTGGTTTTTAAAATTTGGCGTTTTTCATAGATAAAAACCTGCCTTTGTAGGCGGTTCCTTATCTAGGCGGCTCAAAGGCGCGGTACCTTATCGATAAGGTACCGCGGGCAGTAAGTTGAGTCAGAGCGCCAGTTTGAATATTTTATTCATTTTCAAACCACTATCTCTCTCTCCCAAAAACACACAGCCGACGGGTTTTACCTTTTCCACCATTGTTGAAGCTTCCAAAACCTTCAATCACTCAAATTAATTGATTCCAAGTTGTGGGTTTCACTCATCCTTCATCTAACATCAATTAATTGTAAGTATTTTCTTTCAATTTCATCTATTTTGTTCTAGGGTTCATCCTTTCATAATTGGGGATTTTTAAAATTGAAATTGAATTAAAAACCTTAATAGGAATGTGGGTTGACATGGTTGTTTTACTATGATTCCTTAGGTTGATATTCATTAAGATTTCACTAAAACCCACTTGTAGAACAAATCCGAATTTAGGCTAAATGTTTTTGGTTGAATGATGGATTTGAGATGAACCCATGAACAAATAGGTAATGACATTGTTAATGCTTACCTAAAAACCTTGTTTTGAAAAACCAATGTTCTAATCCATTGTTGATCTAGCATAGATCATGTGTTCTTGGTTAATGATGGAATAGACACATTATGAACATGAGAATGATATGGATTCAATTCCATGTTTGTCAAGAAATTGATATAACACATTTTCATTTTTCGTTTTCCTTTTTGATTTTCATATGAGTGATTGGAGAAATATTGTCTTGTGTTTATTTTGGTACTAATCATGCCTTCACAATACCAAAAGGATCATCAAATCACCAAACAATATATGCCTAACCTATCCGACTTTTGTCACTCAACTCACCTTGCCCACACTTTTGCCTCTCTTCAATCTCGTTGCTTTCATGAGGGTAGAGTTGTCCAAAAAGATATCAAGGATTATGTCTACATCAAGTCCATGTTTGAAAACATTGGATTTGGTTGTTTGTTGAACATTAAGGAAGACATCTATCCTCGATTCCTATTGGAGTTCTTTAGCACATACTCCGTTATTGAAAACAATGATGGAATATTTGTTAGGTTCATCTTGAAAGATCAACTCATTCAATACTCTCTCGAAGTGTTTGGTCAAATTCTTGATGTCCCATTTGTAGGCACTTGTCGCTTCACGGATAAATGGAAGCTTCGTGCTCTCCTTGAATCCTACAATTGTCCTCCAAATGATCATGAGGAAATTGATATTGACTTCATTGTCGACATTGTCTCCAAAAAGCGTAATCGACCCGTTAAGAGAAGCCTTCATACTAAGGTACGTTCGGTGAGACGTCATGAGGTTCTCTTGAGCGACCTTAATGATAATATGGTTCCATGGACCAATATTCTTAGGGAAAATGTGTTTTGTCTTGGTGGAAACCGGGATCATGTTCCGGCGTGTTTGGTGCATATGTTATATTGCATCTTTACCAATTCCAAGTATAATTTGGCATATTTTATCGCTCAACGGATCAATTATGCTATTCACAAGCCTAAAACAAACCTCCCTTACGCAATGCTTCTCACTCGCCTTTTTAAAAGGGTTGGCCGTGATTTTCCAAATCTTGATCTTTCTCAGTTTCAACCGGTCAAACGGGTCATTCTACCTATTCAAGAGGTATATAAGAGAAAGACAAGATCTGATCGTAAATTCGACCAACTAGAGTTCAATGATGAGGACATGGACATGCCAACAAGTGATGGTGATGGCATTGGCACAAGTGTTCCCATTGACTCTTCGAGTTCTTCTCACCACTCCACAAACTCATTCGTGGATGGTTTAGATGACATTGCTTCCCCTCCCCACCATTCCTCTAGTGAAGTTCCTAGTAATCTCAATTTAGAGGAACTTTACCGTCAAAATCTTCGAACCCGAGGTGATTTGCATGAACACCGGATTGAGTCAAGAAATGGAATCAAGTATTTGGGAAAAATGATCAAGGATTTAGGCAAGAAAAGGAGGTGAAGACTTTGAGTTGCTTCAAAGTTTGGTTATCATTTGCAGCTTAAACATTTGCTTATTAACACTTTGGTTTAGTTGTTTATTAACTCATGTTACATGTTTGGATTATTATCTATTTTGATCCTAAATGTTGCTTATGCCTTCATGTTTGTGATTTGCATAGCTTTGTGCATTTTTGTGATAGTTAGCTTATTAGATTATGATCTGTAGTTAACTTTGGCTTGTGTATCTTTTGGGGAAAATCTGGGTTTATCAAAATTTGGGATGGAAAATTTTTGAAAGCCTTCTGGTCGCGGTTCTATATCGACCCGCGGTTCCTTATCGATAAGGTACCGCCGGTCCTAGATAAGGAACCGCCGGTCACTGTGCACGACAGCATCTTTGCTTTACACTGTTTTCTTAAATCTGTGTAAACCTTGCATGATTTTTAGTAATAAACTGCACATTTCCTAAACTAGCTTACCTAAATTCATTATTCACCTAAAATAATTTTAACCCATTACTAGTTTGGATCATCCCCTCACCCATTTAAACCCACCTTGTTTGCCATGTTCTTCACACATCAAACATACTTCCCTAAACCTTAAACTACCTTAATCAACCATGGTGTGTAACAAAACCTCAAACACTTCCAAGACCTCCACCCCAAGGAAAACACTCAAAATAAGGATTAAGGTATCCAAGCCTAACTCCTCACCTTTCCACACACCTAAGAATGAGATGGCTCCTATCCTCATTTCTTCATCACCTTCCCCTCCTCTTGCACCATGCAAGACATCATCCACCCATGGTACTAACCACTCCATTGGTTCTACCTCCTCTTCATTCAACTCAAGAATGAATGAGCTCTCTTCACCCTTCACTCCAAGTGCACCCTTGGAAGTGACTACACAACCCCAACCAATCCAAAGCATTCCTTTTGTGAATGACTTTGATGACACTTTGGTGACTTCACCATTTACCCCTCACAACTCACCCATTTCACGAACCTTGGAGAATTTACCTCCACACTCACCCATTTCCCCTTTAGGGAACATGCCTCCACTTTCACCCACATCACCCTTGGAGAACATGCCTCCTCCACCTCCACCCAACTCAAACATCCCAATTTTGGGTGTTCCACTTTCCCTCCTTTTGGGTGATCCATACTATGGGTTTCAACAAACTCATGGTCCTAGTTGTCCATGTTGTCTCTACAACCACTATATCATCCATAACCTAAGGATGGATATGTATGGACTACATAGGAGGTTGTAAGAGTTCTTGCTTGCCTTGTTCTCCATGCCTCCTCCTAGGAGATGAATGATGGAGTTTTCTTAATAAGAGTTTTCAACAATACCAAGCCAAAGAAAACTACTTATCTAGATTTAATGTTAAGCTAGCTATGTATTAGTTAGTTTTTATTTGTCTTTGTACTTGCTTCCTTAATGAATGTTTCATGTTGTTAACTTATGGATTTAGCTTTGTGTGTTTCTATCCTTTTGTGCACACTAATCAACTTTAATTTGAAATTAAAATTGAACCTAAATCTATCACAACCTCTAAACTTGACTAAAATTGGTTCAAAATGATATCTAAATTATTTTGTCACCCTTTGTCAAGACATTCTTTGTGAATGTGTTGCTTTATGCAACCCTAGCATATTTTGGTGCTAATAGAGGTAAAATTCCAAGATTTGCAACTTTTTGAAAAAGTCTTAGTTTTTCCCAAAACCCAGGAAAAACATGGTTTCAAGTCCACTGGACGCGGTTCCTTAAAGTCCCGCGGTTCGTTAGCGATATGGAACCGCCGGTCCCTATAAGGTACCGCGGACAGTAAGTGGCTTTTGACGAATTTTTGGTCAAAACTTTCAAAACCCTATACCTTGTCAAGATTCATTGTTTACTCAAATTGACTAAACATTCCTTGACACTACACATTTTGTATTCAAATTCTTACCTTGATTACATTTTACTTATACCCCAACCTTGAGATTTCATTCTCACACCTTCCCAACCTTGAGAATTCATTCTCACATAACCTTGAGATATCATTCTCACACTCTCACAATGCCTAACTCCTACATTCCTAACCTTGACATTTCTTTGTCACAACCCCACTCACCCAAAGCTTCCTCATCCAAGCTTTCAAAGAAACCGAAAATCTCAGTTCGACCTATTTGGGTTAAGAAGAATGAACCATCTTCGTCCAAACCACCCAAAAATCCTACCTTCTCTCCAATCAAGTATTGGAATGAGACTTATACCATAAACCCCATCACCGGAGCTAAAGAAAATGTTCCACCACCACCACAATCCTTCAATACCCCTCAACTCAATGACCTTTCAACCTTCCCAAACCTCACAAGGCATTGTGAAAACATTCCCAAACCCATTACCCCACCACCACCAAACCCTAAGTTTGATGCCATACCCCCATCAAACGATTTTGTGTTGCATCATGGATCCTCGTGTGATTGTTGCCGATTTCAACAAATTTAACTTGCTCATGTGTATGAGAAGTTAAATTTTCTTGAATTCCTCCTCACTCGACCTCCTATTCAAGTTTTCGTTCCGGTGGATAAAACTTTGAATGATGCATCGTCGTCTTTTTAGTTTTTTTTAACAATCTTGGAAAATATCACTATTAGACTAGCTTATGCTTAGTGGTTTATTTTCTAATTTATTGCTTTTAGATACTCATATTGTATGTATGACTATCTTCTTTGTTGTGTCTTTTTCCTTTATGTAACCTTTGTGTTATTTGTGTGCTATTTCATTAGTTCTATTTTGAGTTGATCTTCGTTAATTCTTACAATTGCTTATGGGTGATTCCATCAATTCTAAGATTTAACCCATTGACAAGTTTATCATCTTCATTAGATTGAAGTTTGATTTTGTCAATTACCTCTTTGGACATACTTAGCAAAATACTTACTTCTAATTTGAGATTTCTTCTCTTTCTCCCTCTCAAGTTACTTAGTAGGTAGTGATCATATATACATTGGTGTTTCTTTCCTTTCTACTAACCTTTGTGTAGCATGTCACCTTAGCTCACAAACTTGGTGCCCCAAGCAAGGGGGAGCAACCACCAAGGGGGGGGGCTACTAGTAAAGTTCGATGTTCTTCAAAGACTTGTGCTAACCTTTTTGCTACGACAAAGGGGGAGAAATGATAGTGATAAACTAGTTAATAATTCCATATTTTGTGTTTCTACGTAAATGAGTTTATCGTTTGTCGTAATCAAAAAGGGGGAGATTATTAATGCAAGTGATGCCTAAAAACATTATTAGTGTTAACTAATCTTCCTTAGTTTTGATCACAACAAACCATACAACACATTTAGTGTAAAACACAAAATGAATTATTTAACTAACACTATCATCAAGGTAATAATCATATCACTAACCTTTCTTAATCATACTTAGTGATCATCAAAATGATTATCCTTAAAACTCACTTTTGTTAATATGACAAAAGACTTTTTAATAAACTTTCTTTTTTAGAAAATGTTTTATTAAAATGGAAAATGAAAATTTAAAAATAGCATATTCCAAATGATGTTAGAATATCCTTTGAACGTTTTAAATACCTCAGATATTCCCACCCCACTAAAAGACAAAAAACGGAGCGGAGTCTAGTGGTGGTACCTTAAGTACCTACGCGGTACCTTAGCGATATGGTACCGCGGGGTGAGATAAGGTACCGCGCACAACTAGCCGTCATAGATCCGTTATACTTTGTCTCCTTTAAATAGTGGCTCAAATCTCATTTTCCAGTAAGCCTCTTGGACGTTTTTCTCAGCCCTCTTTCTATTTTCTATAACATAATCAATAGTAAATGATCACTTAAATTGTTAAGGATGTTTACATATGATTATCCTCTTGATCCCTTCCTTTACCTTGTCCAATGAGAAGATCACTCACTCACTAGTGTTGTGATAAAGATGAATCTATGAGCTAGTCATATTCATCATAATACCCTTTTTGTTTTAGGTCAATCCAATGTATTTATGAATACTTGGACTAGTTGTGTTCATCCAAGTTATTTGTGGATACTTGGATTTGTTGTGTACATCCATTGCATATGTGTTTGCTTGGATTTGTGTTGTGTAAATCTAAGCTACATGTGTGTACTTCGATAAGTCTAGTTGAGTTGTAATAGATTTGATTAGGAGTTCTCACTAAACTATAAAGTGATGTGGTTGTGTCTTGTGAGTTCTCACTAAACTTAAAAGTGATTAGTAGTTGTGTTGTGTGAAGTTCTCACTTAGCTTCAAAGTGAAGAGTCGTGAAGATTGGTTCTAGCTTTCGATTAGAACTCGACATCTAGCCTTGTGTCGTAAAATGGTGAAGTAGGCAACGTCGTAAAGATTGGTTCTACCTTAAGATTAGAACCCGACATCTAGCCTTGTGTCGTTAAATTGTGAAGTAGGCAACGTCGTGTAGATTGGTCCTAGCTAAAGATTAGGTCTCGACATTTAGCTTAGTGTCGGAAAATAATGTAAGCAACGATGTAAGGTTTTCTCCGCCGAGAAGGGAGCTTGTGGATATAGTGGAAATCTCGAGTAGGTGTACTCGAGGAGTGGAGTAGAAACGAGGATAGAGCCTCGTTGTCGAACCACTATAAATCTTGGTGTCTTCCCACTAGGTTTTCTCTTTCCTTACTCTTTACTTATTTCATTATCATTATACTTACCTATTATCTTTGCTAGTGCATTTGAATTGAACCTAATCATTATGCAACTTAGTCTCAAGTAAAAGATAGTTTTGATACAAACCAAATTTAAAGTAATTTTAATTTGGTCACTAATCGAAGAGAAACTATTTAACCTCCCCTTCTAGTTTCTACAGAACTTTCAGCTCACCCATAAGTTCAGAGTCACACTTCAACAAATGTACTCCTAAACAGGCTCTCTCTATCACAATCTCAGGCGTGGGTGCGGAAACCTGGACATATATATGTACAATAAACATGAACATAGTGTAGAACGCTATGTGCTTCCAAATGTGGAGGCCGCTATAAATATTATACAAGTTCTTAGTTTACAAATTAGTGTACATGGTTACAACATATCGTGTATTCAAGGAAAATGCATTCTATAGAAGATCACTCGTTGGCATCGACCTCTTTAACTTACGATGCGATGGGTTGAGGGATGCGCGGTGTTGTACCCACACCTCCTTCATATATTGCAGCGCACGCGTTCGCTATACATCGATGGCTGGCAGACTCACCGGTACACCATCAGATTGGCTAGGGTGCGCTAAACCGAGACCGATGGCAACACCTTTGGTCGAAGTCTGGTTCTTTTTTGCAACACGTCTCACATACTGCTTCAACTTGGCTTCCAACGAAATCATTATCGGCACACCAGCGATATGGACAGGAACTTGTAGTTGGGAGATAGTTGGCTCAGCCATGGCATGAGGACCTTCTTCCATTTTTTCTGCGTAGTGACTCGCTAGAGTAAGGCCTGCCATGATCACGCTTATGGGCTGATCTTGATCTTTTTCAATAACATCAATGATAGGAAGAGGGAGGCCTTCTTATATGGGGAATGCAACGTCAAATATCTCTTTGTACGTACCTAGAATAGATTTTGTTACCCTCCAAATGTCCTATCAATAAATTATCTTTGAAGGCGCGCTCCATGTCGAGGCTTTGTCCTAGTAGCTGCGTAACATCAAAAATGTCCTTGATCGCTTTATTAAGGTTGGGTAGCTCCACGGCACCCTTGGCAGCTAGTGGCAGACCATGCTTTATTAACCATTGATTCTCAGCACGCACTGCTGTGAGGTGCGGATAGAGCTCCTCGTCAAAATCCGTACTCATGTACTTCAGAACTTCTGCCTTCTTAGCCATGTCTTTGTGACAGTTGGCAACGAAGTTGTCACAGTTTGAAGTAAGGGCACTCATACCCTCCTCTAGCTTGGACATGGCCCAGCGGTTTTCCTCCTCTTGCCTCGCGCGAAGGCGGCGCTCTTGACTTATATACTCAGATAATGATGCCTTCTCATCCTCTAGGTATTGGATGGATCCAGCATTTATACTGGCAACAACGCGCAAACATGCGAGTTCAACCTTGGCACATAGAAGCTCGTGTTCTTTTCGCTCTGTCGCTTGTTTGATTTTCATGACTGCTTGTGTCAGGCGCTCAGACAGATAGGCGATCTTCTTTTTCAAATGCGATGCTAATGTCACTTCCTGCGACGCGACTGTGTCCAACTCACTCATTAGCATTTCGTTGGACAAGGTGCTTAGGGATTGGGCGCGCCCGGGAGGGGTTATATTTTGATGGAAGTCCGCACATTCGGTCACATTACCTAGTTTGCATGAGCGCGCGCACTGCCAGGGAGGAAGAAATCTTGGGGATTTCGAGGTGCTGGTGTTAATCTTGGTCGCTGCAATATGTGGGCTGCAAATTTGACATCCTGCAAGTGTTAGAAAGGGGCTCCTTTGTTCAAAATACCATAAGGAGCGGAATTGGGATATACCTTGATGCATGTGTATTTTCACGCGGCCTTGAAAGCATGCCCCAAGAAGAGGTATCGGTGTGCGGTCTGGTATGCCGTGTCCTGCTCCTCTTAGGAATTTGATATTTTGGGGAGCACGGCAACCTTTTGTAGCTGGGGACATGTATGAACTCTTCTGAGGGACCAGCGCGCGAGTTGTCCTCATAATCCACTTCTTCTAACGACGACTCTATTATGCACGGCACACTCTGAATGGGAGTGGCATTTAGTGCGACTGTCCCCTCTGTACCTTTGCTGGTCACCGGGGATGGGTACTCCAGCACTACGGTGCGTTGACCCACACGCCATCTATTAGATAGCTCGAATGGCGTGCAGGGTCGATCGCGCATGGTCGCGGCGCAAGGATGCTCGTGCTTCACAAGCTGCGTATACGTTAGCTCTGCAAAAGTATGAGGAGTATCTGAGTACATACGCGTACACTATTTGAATTTTAAGTCTTTATCGAATGGGATTACTTACCATGATCAAATTCATCAAAGTATTGGGGGAGGTGCTTTGCAGGGAGAGTTGGCGTGTGACTCAGCCCTAGTGCATATAATAGCGCCTCTGGGTATTCTTGCATTGGTATCCGGTCGGCGTTAATTATCTGTGCATCTGCTTCATTATATGTGCCGAAGATAGGGCGGTCATCTTTCATCATAGTGTCGGGGGTGATGAAATCATAGTCGAACGGGAATACAACCTTGTCTACCCAGAAAAATTTGTCATTCCATTTCTTCAGAGAATCTACCTTCACCTTATAACATTTTAATTGGTCGGGGATTTCGCGAAGGATATCCACCCGTTTATCCATAAGGGTCGATAGAAGGCGGGAAACAGATTTATGGTTGGATTAATATTCTCCAGTAGGCAGTTTATCTGGAAATTTGAGATCTTCGCTGCGCCGATACAGTGCAGCTGTGAGAGGTGTATGTTGTAGTAGCTTAGCACGTCTGTTAGAAAACGGCTTAGAGGTATGCGATTGTTGGAAAACTCGAAAAACCGGGTGTATACACCAATTTTTCCGGCAGGGAAGCTTCCTATGTGTGCTTGTGGATCTGGCATAGTCGAATGGAGATATGTAGGTATATGATACTTGGTAGCAAAACTGGAAAGTTCTTGTTCTGATATACGAGACGTCACATCAAATAGTTGTGCCACCATTTTTCCTCTTACTTCAGTTGGGTACGAAGGAGAACTGTTTTCTGTTGTGGTGATTAGTTCATGTTGTTTTCAACAATGGTGGAAGGGTTTTTTGAAATGATAAAGAAGAAGGTTGAAGGTTTGTCACACTACATTTATCTACACTCTCGACGTACAGGATCTTACGACGTGTGTCCAACGAATTGAGTCATCCTACAGTGTTGGTTAGTTGACCCTTCTGACGTGGTTAATGCCTTTCTCGGTTCCCAAAGAAAGGTAGTACTAGTGGAGGCTGACGTGGATGCATATTTAAAACTCATTTCTTGTGTATTTTACATGAAGTTTCTTTTTATGGGATGTCTGCGAGGGGCCCTTAGAGATTCATATTCTAGTAGCCGCGGTTTACAGCTGCGACCACTAGACTGGGGGAAACATGATGACGTATAGTCCCTAGTCGGGCTGGATAGTCCGACTCACGGGTCCTACCCGCATCCATCAGGAATTGATACATATGCGATGTGCGCACAGCCCAGGAGGCCCGGTAAGTCACTGTCTCAAATGCGGTTCATTGCTTAAACCGTATCCTCGTCGCACTGCGACATGATCAGGCAAGAATATAATCTATCATATTGATATATTCGCCTAAGGGAAAGAGATATACACTTACCTTAGTTACACGATAAGGATCAAGCTATCTTGAGTCATTATCTCTTCCTTAGGCCGCAAGAACAGGGAGCTCAGCCGGGACTCTCTCGGGTATAAAAGGAACCCCCATGGTTCCACAAAGGTACGATACACACAATACCCTATACACTATACACTCAAACCGATTACTTACTCTCACGCTGGAGTCTAATCGTGGGTCACAAACCCACGGTAAGCCTAACGGTGTTTGCTTAGTGCGCAGGGTCCTCAAAGCAAGTTTCACTTGGTGCAAGAGACGGAGTCCACAAGACCCCGAATTAAGCCTAATTCAGGTCAATCTCGGTCCATCCAACTTTTGTATCAACACTAAGACGAAAATTCCATTAATCCTCAACCTAGTCTAAAAAGGTTAAATGGTTCTCTCTTAAGAGGTCTTGTCAAGATGTCTACGATGTTATCTTTCGAGGTGACTTTCTCGATTGAGATGCTCCCTTTTTTAACATAATCTTGAAGAAAGTAGTGGTGAATCTCTATATGCTTGGTTCGTTCATGTTGAATGTGATTCTTGATAAGATCGATAACACCCTTGTTATCAAAAAGTATTGTGATATCGTATAAATCGATATTATAGTCGACAAGCGCTTGCTTCATCCACAACGCTTGTTGGCATGCTTTTCCCGCGGATACGTACTCGGCTTCTGTAGTGGAGATAGCAAGTGTCATTTTCTTTTTCGAAAACCATGAGGTTAGACAACAACCGAAAAATGTACATATACCACTTGTAATTTTTCTATCAAAAATTATTTCCATTCATGTGCCCTTGGGATACCAAACCCCAAGATGGGTGGTTCCTTTGATATAACATAAAATTCTCTTAACGGCTTCAAGGTGAGAGGCTTTACGATTATCTTGAAAGTGCGCACCTAGACAAACACTAAACATAATTTCTGGTCTACTAGCCATGAGGTAGAGCAGATTAACAACCATACTTCTATATTTGGTGATATCAACGTATTCGTTAATCTCATCTTTATTTAACTTAGTTTCTGAAGACATTGGTGTACGCATAACCTTTAAATCTTCTAAGCCAAATTTCTTAAGCATCTATTTAATATACTTAGTCTGGTTAAAGAAAATATCATCGTCCATTTGCTTAATTTGTAGTCCTAATAAGAAGTTTAGTTCCCCTATAATGCTCATTTGAAATTCTTCATGCATGATTTTAGAGAAGTCATCACAAAGGTTTTGACAAGTAGAGCCGAAAATAATATTATCCACATATATTTGGACAATAATTATATGTGAATCCTTTTTTTAATAAACAAAGCATTATCTAGACCCATAGAGTAACAGTGTTCAATTAGAAAAGACTTATGACTGGTGTTTGCTTGAGACCATAGAGAGCCTTTTTAAGTTTATAACATGGTTTGGTTTTTCAAAGTCCTCAAACCCGGGAGGTTGTGCAACATACACTTCCTCATTAATAAACCCATTTAAGAATTTGAAAATTTTTAAAGTCATGAGCACAAGCATAAGCAAGTAAAATTATTATGGACTTAAGTTGAGCAACCGGAGGCCCAGAGCGAAGGTCTCCTCGTAGTCAATACCCTCTTTTCGGTTATAACCTTGTGCAACTAGTCTTGTTTTGTTTCTAGACACAACATCATTTTCATCTAGTTTATTTCAGAAAACCTATTTGGTTCCATTTACGGTTTGATTTTTAGCCTTGGGAACTAAATACCAAACATCAAAAATTAAAAATTGGTTTAATTCTTCTTGCATAGCTATGGTCCAACTTTCGTCTTGTATAGCTTCATCAATATTTTTAGGTTCAATATGAGACACGGATCAAAGAAGTTACTTTCATTTTGAGCTTTTGACCGAAGAGTCTGTTCATTAAGATTACCTATGACATTATCCAAAGGATGAATTTTTTGACTATTTAATATTGACGGATTCAAGATTTAATGGTCCATTTTCCTTGTTTTCATCAATATTAGCTTGTTTTACAATCGCTATAGATTCAAGTAAATCACCATATACCAAAGGTGATTCTTTAAAGGGAGGTGGACTCTCGTCGAATGTTACATTCAATGATTCCTCGACGCACATGGTTAGTTTGTTTAAAACTATGTAAGTTTATTATTTTGATAATAGCCAAGGAAAAATCCTACGTAAGACTTTGGGTCGAACTTTTTGAGATAATCATTAGTGTTTAAAATAAAATACTTGCTACCAAAGACTCTAAAGTAACCTATAGCCGGTTTCTTTCCTTTGAACAACTCATAAGGTGTTTTATCTAGAAATGGTCTAATTAAGATCCAATTTAGGATGTAAGTAGATGTATAAACCGCATGACACCAAAACTTTTGAGGTAGGTTTGACTCGTTAAGAATGGTTCTATTCATTTATTGAAGAGTCCGATTCTTACGTTCTACCACACCATTTTACGGAGGCGTGCGAGGAGCCAAGAAATTATGTGAAATGCCCTCAGCGTCACAAAAAGCTCCAAATCGCGCTTCATTGTCAAATTACCAACCATGATCCGTTCAGATTGACACTATGCAGCATCCTAGTTGGTTTTCAATTTTCTTACTTAGAATCTCAAAATGATTGGAAGCTTGATTTTTAGTGTTAAAATTTTTTGTCCAATTATATCTTGAAAAATAATCCACTATGACCAAAGTGTAGAAGTTTCCTCAGTAACTTTGTATAGCGGATGGACAAAATAAATCCATGTGTAGTAATTCTAAACCCCTAGATTTAGACACTTGTTATTAGCCTTATGGCTTGAATGAACTTGGTTGCCTACTTTGCAAGCATCCCAAAAGTAGTGGTCATATTTTAATTTCGGTAAGTTTTTAACAAGGCCCTTAGACACTAGATATTGTAAGAGTCTCATATTAGTGTGACCTAAATGTTTATGCCAAAAGAGTTGAGTTTTCATCTAAGGTGGTTAAGAAAATCTTATCTTACATGTTTATCAATCTTTATCACGAAGATGTTATTTTTCCTAATACCTTTAGCTAGTGTGATTCCGTCTTCTAGTATTTTACTACAATTTCCGTCAAAGAGGACTTCACATTTATTGTCACAAAGTTAGATAATACTAAGTAAGTTGAATCCTAGGTTTTCTACGTGAGCTACATTATCTATTAGGAGAGAGATATCAAAAATTCCACTTTTACCAATGATTTTAATTTTGACATTACCACCAACGATGACATTCCCATTGTCAATTGCTTCATAGGTTGCAAAGAGTTCTTTGTTATCGGTCATGTGTCTTGAACACCCGCTATCCTTGATCCATTCATCGGGTTCTAGACCGGCTTTCATGCATACCTAGAAACAACAAAAGCTCAAACGTTTGGTCCCCATTAAAACTATGGGTCTATTTTGGTTAAACATGCCATTCATGGCCAACCCAAATGGTGTGTTTCCAAACATGTTCATTGAATGAAATTTCCCATTTGGAATTGGTTTTGAGTTCCCTAGTTCCAAGGAACGGCATGACAGTTGCCAATTATGCCGCGTTCACTTTTTAGAATGGGGCGTTTGGGAAATTGTGTTATGGTTTTTGGTTTTTTTTAAGATTATGTTTGGAATGACGTGTAATCCTTGTTTAGATGTTGTGGGAAACTTGGTTTAAGTGACTTGTCCTTTAGGTTTTCGAGAAATGATGACAAAGTCGTTGCGGTAACTTTTCACATCTGCAACAGGGGTCACCACCCCTTTGGGTTGCACTGGTAGACCATTTGGAAGGGGTATGTCGGATCCATGAATCTCAGATGCAGTTGGATCAGTTACCCTTTTTTACGAATTTTGGTTTTGTTTGACTTTGCTTGTTGATGCTTCTTGAGTGTAATACCTTAGTTCGGTTTTATCTTTTGTGGTTTTTGAGCATCAAGCATTTCATCAATACAAGGAGCATTTTTGTCAAACTTTTCAAACTTTTAGTTTTGTTTAATTAACGCTTCTTGAGTTATTTTGAGTTTCTCAATTTCAAGCCCAAGCTCTTGGCAAGAGGCAGAACCCTTGTCAATAGCTTTGCTTTGTTTCAAGCGCTTAATTTTCTCTTTAAGTTCATACATTTCATTTTTCGAAAATCCCTTTTTGGTTTTCAAAAATTATTTTTGTTTATATTTTTAAACTTAGTTTGAAAAGTTTGTTATACCCACTTTTTAAAGACTCGTCATTCATAGAAGAAAATAGTAGGAAGTGTCGGAATGTACCTCATTTGTTTCTTGTGCCACAAGAGCAATCTCCGCCTTCTTAGATTCTTCATTGTCGACATAACTTACACTCTAATCCCCACTAACAAACGCCCATTGAGACTTTTTTTGGGGCTTAGGATAATCAAATGGTTTGGGTCACCATATTGGTCACACGTTGTTTCACTTTTACCTTTTCTGTCATCCTTGTGGAATGGCTTTCTTTCATCACGAGATTGTCTTACAAACTTTCCTCATCTTCTAAAGAACTTTTTGAAATCACAAACCACCATGACATAATCTTAATCTTCGCTATTGGAATAAGACTCATTATCGTCACTTGATTCAATCTTTACTTTCAAAAGAATTTATTTTTCTTTTTCTCTTTTTCCTTTGATGATCTTCGAGTGTTTCCCCATCACCATTTCATGAACCTTAAGATTTTAAATAAGTTCATCTAGTGACACACTTGAGAGATATTTAGATTCTTCAACGGTCGTCACATTAGCTCTCCACTTGGGATGAAGTGCCTTAATAAATTTCCTGACATATCTCTTACTGCAATATGACCCGTCAAGAGATTTAAGTGAAGTAATGATAATGTGAAAGCGAACAAACCCACCATCAATGGTCCAATTTTCAGGGATAGAAAATTTTTCATATTGTTGAACAAGAAGATCAATTTTGTTATCCTTTACTTGTGAGTTCCCCTGATGTGTAGCTATTAATGATTCCCCAAAAAAATAGCGGTTTTACACATGAAGTTTTTTCATATTACTTTTTGGGTAAAGCATTATAAAGCATCATTTTTGCCTCATTATTTTTAGCAAGCATCTTTCTATGATCATCACTTTGACGATCACGACGGACCAACTCTATTTGACCACTAGTGACATCTTTCACACTTTGTACATAATCACCTAAATGATGATGTACCAAAGATCTATATCCTTTGATTTCACATAAGTTTCAAAACGGGGTTTTCAATAAACGAATCTATCGGTTTCAAAGAGTGGTGGTCTTTGCATAGACTGCCCTTCTTTGTAATTTTCACAATCCATGGATCGTTTCAAGTTTTAAAATACAATATATTTTAAAGGAATCTTGAGCAACATGCTCTGATACCAATTGTGAAAAACTTGAAGGGGGATGGGCTTGAATAGTTTTACCAACTAAAATTAATATTTTGAAACTTTAAGTAAGATCAAGGATGAATATATCGTGTGTTAATACAAGGTTTTTAGCCAAGTATAAAAGAGTTATCGTCCGATCTTTTCGAATTGATTACTAGTTAAAAGTGTGACTCAGTCGTTCTTGGTGGAAAATAAAAAGGGTTTGATTATCTATTTAAAGCTAAAAATGAAAATGTCGTTGAGTAAATAAGTAAAAATGAAAGCTTGAAAATTTAAAACTAAAAATAAAGACTTTAAAAATAATTAAAAAGTTAAAAACATATAAAAATGAAAACTAAAAAAAATTAAACTAAAATAAGTCGAGTAAAAATGATGCTAATTAAAAAAGCGGGAAAAATAAAGTTTAAATTAAAATCTGGAAATAACCAACCCTTATCCGGAACGATGTTTATCCGTAATATTTACTTCCTGGGCTTATCCGGAATGAAGAAATAAAGCTTATCCGCAAACCTTCTTCATGAGCTTATCCGGAATGCGGTTAGCTGGCCCTTATCCAGAAAACGTGCTACAGAGCTTATCCGGAATCAATCTAAAATACCTTATCCGGAATGCATAATTCTTACGCTTATCCGGAATATGAGAAGATTGCTTATCCGGAAAACAGGCTTCGGGGCTTATCCGGAATCTTTATTTGATCACTTATCCGGAATAACAAAACTAAGGGCATATCCGGAATAATTCTTCTGAGGCTTATCCGGAACTCGTCTTCGGGTGCTTATCCGGAATCCTCTATTTTACCACTTATCCAGAATACTGAAGTTAAAAGGCTTATCCGGAATAAATATGAAATACACTATCCGGAATATTGCACTTCGAACCTTTATCCGGAATAAATAAAAAGGGGACTTATCCGGAATAAGGTGCTTGTAAAGCTTATCCGGAAAAAAGAGGGTTTAAACCTCTTATCCGGAATGAAGGATTTTGGGCTATTCGGAATAAATGTGCAGGCTCTTATGCAGAATAAAGGGGTTTATGAAAAACCCGGATAACACCAAAATTAAGCAAATAAGCAAATCCAAAATAAGCACTTACTAAAATTTAAACCAAAGAGATTTTTAAGAAAAACTAATAAGCCACAATTTAAAAACTTATTAAAACACTAAATAATCTAAATATTGGAAATCAAATTTTTATAAAAATATTAAACTTATCAAAATCAACTTATTTTAAAAAACTAGTAATCATGAAAATTAAAAAAATAAGCACTTTAATCTAAAACTTTTAAAATCACCACTCAATAAGCACAACCAAATAAGCTACACAATCAAATCATCAACAAAGTTAAAATAAACTACATGATTATCAAAATTAAAAAGATTAAGAAAGGTAGAATGAGAATTAAGGAAAATAAGCTTGATTTGATTAAAGATTAATATCAAAGATTACAAGATTAAAGTAAAGATTTAATAAGCTTGAAAGAAAAATTAGAGAGAAAATAAAAACACACTTAATAAAACTAAAAATTAACTACAACTAACTAACACCCTCCTAATGACATGTTAGGAGGGTATTTATACGAGGTGGGGAGGTTAAGTGCTTAAGCTTTATTCTTTCTTTCTTCTCGTCTCGACTTGATTTAATTTCTTTGTCTTTCTCGACGTCGTCTCGAGATTTGTCGATATAAGTTGAACGTGTCTTATAATTTTCTTCTAAAATTAGACTTGAGTTCTTCGACTTCATTAAACTTCCGTCTTTAGACTTTTTCTTCGATAAATCTTCATAATAGGCCTTGGACTTCCGTTCTTTTTGCACTCTCGATCTTTTGACTTCGTCTTTTGTCTTTTTCTTCGATAAAAGCCCGTGATAGCCCCTTGTTTTCTTCCTTTTGCATATTTTTATCCTGAAACATAATAAAAACACAAACCACGCATAATTCCACCTTTTACGACATAAAATACACGTTTTGGTCTTGTTATTATTGGAAATAAGTGGTAAAAGGATAAGTCTTTTCACACTTATTAAATCCCCTACACTTGACCATTGCAATGCCCTCATGCAATGCATTAATTTTAAAGCACGGTTTACATTTTTCATCATAGATAACCCACCTTGGCCTTTATTAAATACTAAATACTAAGGAAACTAAAAGAACAAAACAAGTAAGAAATCAAAGACTTACATTGGGGTTTTAGGTTGTCATGAATGTTCATCATTCTCAAGTTTCACGTTCCCCATACCAAGCTTAAAAACGAGATCATTGTTATTATAAGTTAGCAAACTAACACAAACTCATGTGGGCTAATTATTCACTTAGACTCCCTTATTCCTAGGTGTATCTCTTATATTTTAATATTGTCTTAAATGATCACGAGGATGCATTGTTTGACTTATTTTGATAGTTTATTAGGCTGGAAATAAAGTAGGACGATTTAAGCAATAGTTAGCTAAAGGACAAAATCTTTTAAAACTGTTTCGCGGGACCTCTTAAAGTTCATATCTTGGCATAACACGCTTCACGATTTGAGACCTTTCTCGGACCGATATTTGGCAGTGACTTCATACTTCGAATCTTGAGAGACGTTCTTGAAATTATGGTCTTCTCTTTATAATAGGAATTTCTTCACTTGAAGTTTTTGAGAGATTCTTCATAGTTGGATCACGACTTCTTCCTTTTTCTCCAATCTTTATTTTGGACTTTGATATACAACGATCCGCCTCCTTTAAGGACTTGGATCTATTTATCCTTATACCTTGTTAGGGCCTTTTGGATAGACTTCTCCATGATCTTTAGGGGAGTATTTGCTTTTCGTCGTGTGTCTCGATCCTTCATATTGATTTTTTATAAATGATGCTTCACATCACTTTTGGATCTTTAGCAACAAAATGTAGCCCTCATGTCTTGTTAGGACCTTTTCGGACTCACGAATCTTCGCATCCCGCTTCAATAAGTTATGCCTTGGCTATGAACTCTAATTAATACCGAGCAACTTTTAAATGATCTTGTGCTAGAAGCTAAGTAACTTTTCAAATCGTACAACCTTATTTATTGCAGTTAAATTTATTAACAAGCGATGGGAGAAAAAGCTTATAATCAACTCACATAAATTCATGAAAGAATACCAAACTTATAATTGACTCTATCATCTCTCGTTCTCCACAATTTAAAATCTCAAGGAATGAGACTCGTGGATGCTTAGCCAATTAAATCAAAGTTTTGGGTTTTTGAGTCATCTATATGATCTTGCAAACTCTTAGACTTTTTTAAGTTTAGAAATCGCATTTTAAAGTTCCCTTGATAAACGACTCTCTAAGATCAATTATAGGAACTTGCGAAAAGTTCTTGTTCTTAACTCGTGAGAGTTAAGACTTTCGCGTTTTAAAGTTCCCTATATAAAAGCCTAGCAAAACTTGACTTAAACACGTTAATGATACTAGCTAGAGTAAATTTAGATAAGTAAACTCGGGTTGAGTCAAAATATTCACGACTTTGAAAAAATTAAAACCACTTTATTAAACTTTTATTTTAGCAAGGAAAGTAAATAACGATAACAAAGGAAAATACTACTATGCTACTAGGCAAAAATAGATTAAAAATTTTGAAAAATGTCGAAAAATTAGATTTTCCGGTCAAAATGAGGGCAAATTCATGGAAAAGACCACTTACTTCGATAGAAGTCCCCCTACACTTGATATAAACATTGTCCTCAATGTTTAAGCATGTGGAGTAAACTCCCCTACACTTAGGACATTGTGCACTTTGTTTAAATCTTGCTAAGGAAAGGACAACTATGGTGATTTCAATGTGAACATATAAGATATGAAACAAAAGTTTAGGATAGAACCGGGAAGACGGGTACACGGGATCGCGGTTCATCAAAAGTCATCGAGAATGGATCTTTGAAGCTTTAATCCCTGCATATAAGAAGAAACAAGACAACAAACACATACGGGGCTACACCCTACACTTATTATGAAAACGGTAAAGGATAGATCACGGGTTGCCTCCCGAGAAGCGCTTGTTTTTTATAACCGAGTCACGATCCTGACTCGACCCAAAACTAATTCAAGGGAAACGTGGTGAGGGATGGAATCATCTCATGAGAGATGTCCTCACCAAAGTACAACTTCACGCGCTGGCCATTCACCTTAAAATTGGGCCCGTTTGGCTGAGAAAGCTCAATGGTGCCATATGGGAAGACTTTGGCGACGGTGAATGGACCAGACCAGCGGCTCTTCAGCTTTCTCGAGAATATCTTTGACCGAGAGTTAAAGAGTAAAACTTGATCACCAACGTGGAACTCTCGGTTCTTAATCCTTGAATCATGGATGATCTTGGTCTTCTCCTTGTAGATCAATAAGTTCTCATAAGCTTCATTCCTCGTTCATTGAGCTCGTTGAGTTGAATCTTCTGAAGATCACCGGCTTTGTTGATGTCGAAGTTAGCCCACTTCAAGGCCCAGTACGCCTTATGTTCCAGCTCAATATAGAGGTGGCATGATTTCCTGTACACAAGACGATAAGGTGTACAACCAATCGGGGTCTTATAAGCGGTACAAAAAGCCCACAAAGCATCATCTAATTTATCGTCCCACGAGGCACGATGCTCTCCCACAGTACGCTCAAGAATTCGCTTCAAACCACGGTTAGATATCTCGGCTTGACCATTAGTTTGAGGATGATAAGCGGTGGAAAGACGGTGATTGACACCGTACTTAGCCATGACTCGAGCAAATTGATCATTGCAAAAATGAGTCCCACGGTCACTGATTATAGTACGAGGAACACCGAATCAAGCAAAAAGCTACTTTAAAAAGTTCACAACCACCCTCGCATCATTCGTAGGGAGAGCCTTTGCTTCAACCCATTTAGAAACGTAGTCAACGGCTACGAGGATGTACTTGTTCCCTTTAGATGATGGAAATGGCCCCATAAAGTGATGCTCCATACATCAAAGATTTCACATTCTTGTATGAAATTTTGAGGCATCTCATCTTTATGTGTGATCTTGCCTTGGCGTTGGCAAGTATCATAATTTTTAACCATCTCGTGAGAGTCACGATAAATGATGGGCCAAT
Source organism: Glebionis coronaria (assembly GCA_025667525.1). Classification (NCBI taxonomy): domain Eukaryota; kingdom Viridiplantae; phylum Streptophyta; class Magnoliopsida; order Asterales; family Asteraceae; genus Glebionis; species Glebionis coronaria. The sequence continues at coordinate 507,646,256 of CM046882.1, read as the reverse complement.
AGAATCCCGAGTCAAACACTTTCTTCGCGGTGTAGTTGGGACCAAAGTGACCATCGGTGGGTCCTTTATGGCAAGCTTCAAGAATGTCTAAAGCTGCGGGTCCATCAACACACCGACGAATAATCAGATCAGCACATTGTTTGAAGAGATAAGGGTCATCCCAAAAGTAAGTCTTAACATCTTTAAAGAACTTCTTCTTTTGTTGGGATGTTACCCCTTCGATGAGAATACCACCCGCTAAGTAGTTTGCAATGTCCGCAAACCACGGGGTGTCATCAAGATTGGAATTGATAGACATTAAGGCCTCAAGGGGAAAAGAGTCATTGATCTCTTGATTCGGATGATCCCCTTGATAAGGATCCTCAAGTCTACTTAGATGATCCGCGGCTAGGTTTTCGGCTCCCCTCTTGTCACGAATTTCAATTTTGAATTCTTGAAGGAGTAAAACCCAACGAAGAAGTCTTGGCTTAGAATCTTGCTTAGTTAACAAGTACTTCAACGCGGAATGGTCGGTATAGACAATTTTGGTGGAACTGATAAGATAGGGGCGAAATTTTTCAAAAGCATACACTATAGCTAAAAGCTCTTTTTCGGTAGTGGTATAATGCAATTGAGCCCCCGTCATTGTCTTGCTAGCATAATGGATTGGTTGGAAGTGTTTGTTCACTCTTTGGCCCAAAACCGCTACAATAGCAAAGTCGCTAGCATCACACATCAATTCAAAAGGTAGCTCCCAATTAGGGGTAACCAAGACCGGTGCCTTAGTTAGCTTATCCTTAAGAAGATTTAAGGATTCAAGACACTCTTTAGAAAAGATGAAAGGAGTATCTTTTTCCAAGAGGTGGGTCATGGGGCGAGCGATTTTAGAAAAATCTTGAATGAATCGATGATACAAGCCCGCATGACCAAGGAAACTTCTCATACCCTTCACGGTTGAAGGTGGAGGTAATTTGGCTATGACATCCACTTTAGCACGGTCCACTTCAAGACCGGCTTTTGAGATTTTATGTCCAAGCACAATGCCTTCTTTTACCATGAAATGGCATTTTTCCCAATTTAGAACAAGGCGAGTGTCTTCACACCGCTTAAGCATGCGTTCCAAATTGGCAAGGCAAGTAGAGAAAGAATCACCATAGACCGAGAAATCATCCATGAAGACTTCCATAGTTTCTTCAACCATGTCATGGAAATGTTCCATAAGGACAAGTGAATGTGGTTTTCTCTTGGTCTTTAGGATCGATGGGGATTTGAAAATACCCGGAGAAACCGTCTAAGAAGCAATAATAATCATTACCCGCTAAACGTTCGAGCATTTGGTCCATAAAAGGAAGGGGAAAATGATCCTTTCTCGTAGCATCATTGAGTTTGCGATAGTCTATACAAACTCTCCACCCTGTAACGAGACGAGTAGGAATCAACTCGTTGTTTTCATTGGGCACAACAGTGATTCCGCCTTTCTTAGGCACACAATGGACCGGACTAACCCATGGTGAATCCGAGATAGGGTAGATCATTCCCGCATCAAGAAGTTTGATAACCTCTTTTTTGATAACGTCATGGATCTTGGGATTCACCCTTCTTTGGCTTTGAATAGTGGGTTTAAAGTCGTCCTCCATGAGAATTTTATGTGTGCAAAAGTGAGGATCAATTCCACGAATATCGGAGATTTTCCAAGCAATCGCTTTCCCATTTTTTTAGAACGGTTTGAAGGAGTAGGCATTATTGGTGGAGAGGAAGCAATTTGGGCTTGTGATTCTTCAGCACGGCGATAAGTCGAGATTTTTCTTCCTCTTTCAAGTCCTTTGCGATGATGATGGGTGACTTCTTGTTGTCTTCAAGGAAAACATACTCAAGATGAGACGGTAGGTCCTTAAGCTCTAAATTCGGAGGATTTTCAATAGAAGGCATACTCAAACTCGGTTTATCGATAGAGATATCCTTAGGAGATGGTGGAGAAATATGGTCCTCATTGAGAAGTTTCTCAATCGTACGAATGTCTTCATCCCAATTGGAGGGAGAATCGTCATATTGTAAGTCCACATCTCCCAAAGTTGCTTCAAATTCTTTCAAAATGAAATCACTTTCTCCAAATAGAGTTAGTGATGGAGCAATAGAGGAAACGGTATCAACAATGGGTAGAGAAGAAGAACCACTTTTACAAGCGTCTTTGAAATGTTCTTCACAAGCCTCATCAAGAACGTCAATGAAATTAACGCTCTCGTTTTCAGAGGGTTGCTTAGAAAGTTTACCCATGTTGAAGAGGATTTTATCGTCACCAACTCTCATGATTAATTCGCTCGCGACTACATCAATGAGAGTGCGACCTGTCCTCAAGAATGGACGTCCAACGAATAATGGAACACGGGGTCCATCTCGTAGTCAACGACAACAAAATCCGCCGGAAAGGTGAATTTGTCGACACCGACGAAGACGTCTTCGGCTATCCCCACTGGATAAGCAACCGTACGGTTGGCTAATTCCAAAGTCATTCGTGTGGGGACTAGCTCGGGTAGAGACAATTGTTTTCAAACGCTTAAAGGCATTAAGTTGATACTAGCACCTAGATCGGCTAGGACCATACAATTCTCTACTCCAGGGACGTTGTAAGGAATGAGAAAATGACCCGGATCACCAAGTTTGGTGGGTAATTTCCTTAAGAGCACTGCGGAGCAATTCTCGTTAAGGTGGGTCTGAGCAATGTCAAGAAGTTTCTCCTTATCACTGAGAAGATCTTTAAACATTTTAGCATATTTGGGCATGTGAGCGAGAGCCTCAGAAAAGGAGATATTGAAATTCAGTTGTTTAAACATTTTGAGAAAGTTAGAAACCTAAATATCATCCTTGTTCTTCAATTTCTCTTTCCTCAACTTTGAAGGATAAGGTATATTGGGTTGAGATGAAGGCTTTGGAATAGAATTCTCACTCACATCCTTGGGTGGTGGAGGGGTAGAAATAGAAGGCGGTGGAATTGGAGAAGTAGAAGTTAGAGGAATTAGAGAAGGGGACTCGTTTTCCTTTTGTCACAATCACCGGTGTAGGTGTAGGAAGCTCGGGTTCCTTTAAACCTTTTCCACTGCGAGTGGTGATTGCTTTCATCTCCCCTCTTGGATTAGCAACGGTGTTACTTGGAAGAGAACCCTAACCAGAGGCTTGATTACTTTGGAAGAAACTATCCATCATATCCCTTAAGTCATTCGTTTGACTGGCCAAAGAGTTTTGCGTATAAGCTCGAAGATCATTCCCTTGTGTCACCATATCTCCTTTCAAGCTAGCCATTTGCCGCTGAAGATTCTGCACTATTGCGTCATTAGTCCTCATGTAAGTTTTAACCTCATGATTAAATGTGGTAGGTTGGTTGGGAGGAAGATCATGGTAGGCATGTGGTTGATAAGCGGGTTGTTGGTGAATTTGATTGTTTCCTTGAGGTGGATATGGGTTTCTTTGGGTTTGATATTGATTTGGAGCTCGTGGTGGGTTTTGATTGTTGCGATTGAGTTTGTTTGGGTTTTATGGGGGAAAACCGGGTGGTGAAAGAAAGTTGTTTGAGCGATAGCTAAGCAAATTGCGGTTACCTTGAGGACGTGTTTGATAGCCTCCCGTAGAATAGTTACCGTTGGCGGCATACACATTTTCCGGATTGTCATGAGTCGAAGGACAATCGGTGTATGAATGAGATCCCCTACATATTTCACATGACTGACTCATAGCATTAACTTGTGCATTGATAGCTTTGGTGTTGTTAGCGGTTTAGAGAGCAAGTGTTTCAACAAGCGAAGTAAGCTTATCAATTCTCTTGTCGCTCTCATTAGTGCTAGCACTAGCCACATTAGTCCGAACACTCTTGGTTTGCACTCTAGACTTGTTCTCAATAATATCCCAAGCGGCATTAGAAGACTTAACAAAAATATTACCCCCCGAGGCACTATTTAGTTAATCTTGGTCATTCATGCTTAAACCATTGTAAAAGGTATTAATTTGATGTACTTTTGTGAAACCATGTTGTGGACACTTTCATAAAAGTTCCTTAAAACGGTTCCAAGATTCACTAAATGTCTCACCGTACTTTTGTTCAAAGGTAATGATTTCATTCCGCAAAGCGATAGTACGTGAGGGTGGGAAAAAGTAGTTGATGAATTTAGTCTCTAAATCCGTCCACGTAAGAATACTTTGTGGTGGTTCCTTATCAAGCCAATTCCGGGCTTGTCCCTCTAAGGAGAAAGGAAAAAGTTGTAAGCGAATTACCTCTTGCGAAACCCCATTATACTTAACCGTATTGGTGAGTTGAAGAAACCTTTTTATATGGTCATGAGGATCATCAAGCGAACGCCCCAAGAAAGGTTGAGCAGAGACCATTTGAATGAAGCTGGATTTGAGTTCAAAATTGTTGGCTCCAATCTCGGGTATGACAATAGCATCGGTGTTGCCCTCTACGTGCGATTGCAAAAGCTCGATCATTGGTTGATTGTCCATGGTGACAATAGGTGGAGTTATGACTTCGGCTTGAATTGCTTTCTTCTTACGAGCACGAGTACGCATGCACACCTACAAAAGGAAGAGAAAAATAGACAAGAAATATTTTTGGTTTTTATGTTTTTCTATTTATTTGGATTTTTGAAAAAAAATTTAATTTTTATGGATTTTTGAAAATTTTTAAGCAAGAAAAATAACGTTCAAAAGTGAACGGATCCCAAAATCCAACGCGTCTCTCACTAAAAACCGTTAATCTTAACGAAAAGAGCCGGCAACGACACCATTTAATACAAGGTTTTTATCCAAGTATAAAAGAGTTATCGTCCGATCTTTTCGAATTGATTACTAGTTAAAAGTGCGACTCAGTCGTTCTTGGTGGAAAATAAAAAGGGTTTGATTATCTATTTAAAGCTAAAAATGAAAATGTCGTTGAGTAAATAGGTAAAAATGAATGCTTGAAAATCTAAAACTAAAAATAAAGACTTTAAAAATAATTAAAAAGTTAAAGATTAAAACTTATAAAAATGAAAACTAAAAAAAATTAAACTAGAACAAGTCGAGTAAAAAAGATGCTAATTAAAAAGACGGGAAAAATAAAGTTTAAATTAAAAACTGGAAATAACCAACCCTTATCCGGAATGATGATTATCCAGAATATTTACTTCCTGGGCTTATCCGGAATGAAGAAATAAAGCTTATCCGCAAACCTTCTTCATGAGCTTATCCGGAATGCGGTTAGCTGGCCCTTATCCGGAAAACGTGCTACAGAGCTTATCCGGAATCAATCTAAAATACCTTATCTGGAATGTACAATTCCTACGCTTATCCGGAATATGAGAAGATTGCTTATCCGTAAAACGGGCTTCGGGGCTTATCCGGAATCTTTATTTGATCACTTATCCGGAATAACAAAACTAGGGCTTATCCGGAATAATTCTTCTTAGGCTTATCCAGAACTCGTCTTCGGGTGTTTATCCGGAATCCTCTACTTGACCACTTATCCGGAATACTGAAGTTAAAAGGCTTATCCGGAATAAATATGAAATACACTATCCGGAATATTGCACTTCGAACCTTTATCCGGAATAAATAAAAAGGGGACTTATCCGGAATAAGGTGCTTGTAATGCTTATCCGGAAAAAGAGGGTTTAAACCTCTTATCCGGAATGAAGGATTTTGGGCTATTCGAAATAAATGTGCAGGCTCTTATGCGGAATAAAGGGGTTTATGAAAAACCCGGATAACACCAAAATTAAGCAAATAAGCAAATCCAAAATAAGCACTTACCAAAATTTAAACCAAAGAGATTTTTAAGAAAAACTAATAAGCCACAATTTAAAAACTTATTAAAACACTAAATAATCTAAATATTGGAAATCAACTTTTTATAAAAATATTAAACTTATCAAAACCAACTTATTTTAAAAAACTAGTGTTAGGACCATTGTAATAGTTAAATGTAATAGGTAGACTAGGAGGTATGTAGTTCCTCCTGGTCCTAGTAGTAGTAGGAGCAAGTCCTGCTCCTGGTCCTAGTCGAAGTCAAACTTTATTATTTACTTAATATTCTGTTAGGATATGCATGAGATATGTTAGGAAAGGATATGCATATCAGTTTTACACGGTTTGTTTAATGCTGTATTAGGGTTTCCTTGGAGTATAAAAGGAACCTTAGGCAGAAGGGTTATAGATACCTTCACAAAACGTAGTTCTAGTCATTATCAATATTAGAAATCCTTAGAAAGGATCAAGTCTTTATAGTTATTCTGTTCTCCTTGATTATATTTGTATTCTACATTCATATTGTGTATAGAGTCTCTTTGTGATTTGACTTGTGATTACAGAAGTCATTCACCGGTCCTGACAGGCTGCAAGATCTACATCTAGTAGACCCAACAAGTGGTATCAGAGCCTGGAAGGGTCTCTATACAAGAAGAATCAAGTTTTCTTATTACTGACATTTTTTTATCATGTCTGCCTCAACTTCTACTCAAACAGGAGAAGACAGCACTCCTAAAATTGTGCAACCTCAGCAGATCCTTGCTACGGTCTCAAACACGAATGGTAAATTCCCTCTTCTGAAAAAGGGTGAATATGATAACTGGGCAATGAAGATGGAATGGTGGATCACCAATACTGATCAAGATCTTTGGAAGATCATTCTGAATGGGAACAGCAGGAAGCTTACTGGAAGAGACAAGAATGGTAATATTACCCTTCTTGACCCTAAATCTCATGAAGAAATCATAGCTATTCAGAAGGAGGTCAAAGCAAAAACGATTTTGCTTCAATCTCTTCCTGAAGATCACATGGGTGACTTCTACCATTTGGATGATGCCAGAGAGATCTGGAATGGCATAAAAGTAAGGTTTGGTGGGAATGAGGAGTCAAAGAAAATGCGAAGATCCATGCTGAGAGATGAATTCACAGAATTCAAAATCTCAGAAACTGAAGGTCTACATCAAGGGTATGATAGGTTCCAGAAGATATTGAGCCAGTTGAATCAACTTCGGTCAAAGCCTGATGATGGTGATATTAATGCAAGGTTTCTTAAAGCCTTACCCTACTCATGGAATCAGGTGGTGATCTCTCTCAAAGCCAAAGGTGGGCTTGACTATCTCAACTTTGATGATCTGTTTCATAAGCTCAGAACTTTCGAACCTCATGTGAGAGGATTTTCGAGTGACTCTTTTCCCACTCCTGCTAATTCTGCCTTTGTGAGTTCTATTGCATCTAGTCCCATGTCATATGCAAGTAGCCCAAGCAATATTGTCTCCTCTCAGCATACTTTTCAGCATACTTCTGCTCCTGATCCTACTGCCAAGTCTGGTAGTATGGTAGAAGCTGTTCTCCATTCTTTTGTGGCTGATGTTGATGCTCAACAACAACTTGCATTTGATGACTTCAAACATGTCGATAAACTTGACTTGGATGAAATGGATCTTAAATGGCAGATGGCCATGCTTACTCTTAGGGTTCACAAGTTTGAGAAGAAAGCAGGTCGAAAATTTAATTACAACCCTCGGGAGCCAGCAAGATTCGACAGAATCAAAGTTCGATGCTATAACTGCCAGCAACAAGGGCACTTTGCAAGGGAATGCCCTAGCAAGAATGACAAGGAGAAGAGCAGGTACTCAGCTTTTAAGGTTCAGGAGATAAAAGATGACAAGAAGGCATTGGTATCTGTTGACTCTATGGTCAACTGGAATGATCATCAGGCTTCTACTCTGGATTCAGCTGAGTCCTCGACTGACGTGTTTGCAATGATTGTTGGGAATCTCTCTGATGCAGAAGAAGCAGACGAGTTTGCTCTTACGGGCATCTCACCTCAGGTACAACATTGTCCTCTTGGTTGTCATGATAAATACTCAGAATTTTTGTCCCAATTTAATGAAGTAAATGATCAAAATGATAAGTATTTTTAGAGGTTCAAGCCTATAAGGCTTCATTAAACACATTGGAACAACAAAAGAGGTGGTTACAAGATACTCAACGTGCGTATGAGGATAAAATCAGGATACTAAGCATCGATTTAGAAAACACGACAAATATGCTTAAATATACAGAAACAGTAAGAGATGCTAGTATCAAAGAAAAAGAGGAGATGCAAGGAAAATTAGATGCTACAATGCTCAGATTTGAAAAATGGCAAAAGGCACCTAAAAATCTTTCAAAATTAATTGATAGTAGCATGTCTGGTAGAACTAAAAGAGGCTTAGGATTTGAAAAATATATTGATTCAGAAGATGTGTTTGATTTATCTTTTTCAAGTGTCTTTGATGCCGACAAGGAGGATGAGGGAAAACCTAGTTACAATAGGTTTAAACCAGCAGCAGACATGCATGCTGTCCCTCCTCCTCTTACTGGAACTTTTATGCCCACTTAATGGCATAATGACTTGGATGGATCACAGATGCATGAGTCCCCAAAAAGTTCTACTAATTCTAATGACTTTGTCTCGTGTACTTTCAGTGACAAAGCCAGTGACTCTGCATCTCGTGGTTCAAGTGAAGAGTCAAGACCTACAAGTTCCAAGTTGAATGATCATGCTGCTACTGGTGCTAGGAAGTGTGAAGAAAGAGTTGCTGTTGTGTCAAGTGTGTCTGGTCCTAGTTTATTGAGTCCTAGGAAGAATGTTTCTCCTAGAATTGTGTGTAATAAAGTAGGCAGTATGAAACAATCTCATTCTAATAAAAGGTCTTTCAAAACATGTTTTGTTTGTGGCAGTGCCTTTCATTTAATTAAAGATTGTGATTATTATGACACACATGCTTCTGTTAATCATGCTTTTCCTGCTCCTGGTCCACCAGGAGCTGCTACATATACTTCTAGTAGACTCAATCCTAGTGCTCAATCGTTTTCTTCTTCTAGGAGGTCCTCTCCTTTAGTTTCTGATCATTGGAAAAACATTGGATTACAAACCACTAGTAATTACTTTCAAAATTTTAATCCAGTTTATCCACATAATATGGACCACACGTATTTTGGTTTGGGAAGTTTGGGAACTGCTGTTAAGCCCTCAGCAGGTTGTCCTTGGTCAAATAACAATAACCATATGATGCATTGGCAACCAAGGAACAACGGTGGATCTCATCAATCTTCTTGGCATTCTACTAAAGATCCACAAGGCAGGCTCAAACCTGAAAAGGTTTGGGTCCCCTTAAGATACTAACTTTTGCATTTTTTTTAACTTGTTGTTGTAGGTTACTCCATACCAAGATCCTAGTCTAGGCATTGTTGATAGTGGTTGCTCTAGGAGCATGACAAGAAATAAAAGTCTTCTCTCTAACTTTGTACCATTTCATGGAGGCAAGGTCTATTTTGGTGGGGTTGAAGGCAGGATCACTGGCAAAGGGACAATTAAGACGCCAAATCTAAATTTTGAGCAGGTCTACTATGTGGAAGCACTTCAGCATTTCAACTTGATATCTGTCTCCCAGATTTGTGACAAGAAGCAGTTTGTTCTCTTCACCGATACTGATGCACTTGTGCTCTCCAAAGACTTTCAGCTTCCGGATGACTCACAAGTTCTCCTCAGAATCCCTAGAAGACACAATCTCTATAGCATCAAGTTGAATGAAGTCAATCCTACTAGTCAGCTAGCATGTCTAGTTGCTAAAGCCTCAGAAGATGAAGCCACTCAATGGCATAGAAGGATGGGGCATGTGAACTTCAAGACCATTCACAAACTTGCAAATCTGAATCTGGTCTTTGGTTTACCTCCCAAGTCGTTTCGAAATGATATAAATTGTATTGCTTGCAGCAAAGGCAAACAGCACAAAGCATCCTTCAAGGCCATTACTGCTCTTAGTCTTATTACTGAACCATTGCAGCTACTACACATGGATTTATTTGGTCCTACTTCCATTAGGAGCATTGACCATAAACAATTCTGTCTGGTGGTAACTGATGGATATAGTAGGTTTTCGTGGGTGTTCTTCATGGCTGCCAAGAGTGAGACCTACTCAATCCTTAGAGATTTTCTTACCCTTATAAAGAATCAGTTGACCAAGAAGGTTAAAGGTATTCGTTGCGACAATGGAACCGAGTTCAAGAAAAAAGACCTCATCGCACTTTGTAATGCTAAGGGTATCAAAAGAGATTATAGTGCAGCAAGGACTCCTCAACAGAATGGCGTGGCAGAACGAAAGAATAGGACACTAATAGAAGCAGCACGAACTATGCTTGCCGATTCCAAGCTTCCAACCATGTTCTGGACAGAAGCTGTTAATACTGCAAGTTACGTTTTGAATAGGGTTTCTATTACCAATCCTCACAAGAAGACTCCTTATGAGCTTCTAACAGGCAAAGTTCCAAATATTGCTCATTTGAAGCCTTTTGGGTGTCCAGTCACCATTCTGAATACTAGTGACTATTTGGGGAAGTTTGATGGCAAGGCAGATGAAGGATACATTGTGGGATATTCAGCTCACTCTCGGGCCTATCGTGTCTACAATCTCCAAGCCAAGCGGATCAATGAAGCTATTAATCTTAGGTATTTTGAAGAGAAGTCAAACATCCAAGGCAAGGGTCCTGAATGGTATTTTGATCTTGACTATCTTAGTGATTCGTTAGGATATTTTTGATTCAAAACTAACCATGATGCAGGACCACAAGTGTTTGCAACTTCTAGTACTGGTGTTCCTTCTAATCTTTCTGATTCAGATGATGAGGATGACATTTTTGTGGTTCCATCCTACTCCACCACTGTCTCTCCTACTCCTCCTAGTGATGCAACTCCATTGGATGTACCGGATTCCCAAGTAGCTCTTGACACTCTACTCAAACAACAACAAGAAGCTACTACAGCAGCTGCTCAAGGTGGGTTTGAGTTCCCCTTGGCTGAGCCTACTGATAAAGCTGCTCCTGGTACCCCAGCTTCTGCTCCTGGTACCCCAGCTTCTGCTTCTAGTGCTAGCTTAACACCTACTGGTACTCCGGCTAGTGAGTCTGCTTCCAATACTCGTTTCTCTAGTCCTTCTGATTTGGGGAACCATCAAAAGAAGTCTTCTACCAAGCTGGATGATATTCATAAACAACCGGTGGATAGGATTTTCAACACTGCTTCATATGATGTTGACTTTGTTGGTCATCTCAATAACTTGGCACCAGCAGTGGAGGTTTCTTCCAATCCAGTCTTGCAATCACACAAAGATCATCCTACCACTCAAATCATTGGAGATCCTGGTTCTACTGTCAAGACACGCAGAATGCAGCAGAAGGCCTCGTCTGATCATCATGCTCTTGTGAGCTATATTGAAGATCAAAAGCGTAATAATCATACGGACTTTCAACACTGTTTGTTTGCTTGTTTTCTTTCACAGGTGGAACCTAGGTCAGTTTCTCATGCTCTTGAGGATCAAAGTTGGGTGGAGGCTATGCAGGAGGAAATGCAGCAATTTTTGTTTCAGAATGTTTGGGTTCTGGTTGACTTACCAGATGGAAAGACAGCAATCAATACCAAATGGATTCTCAAAAACAAGAAGGATGCACGGGGTATTGTCGTAAGGAATAAAGCTAGGCTTGTCGCACAAGGACACACTCAAATTGAGGGCATTGACTACACCGAAGTTTTTGCTCCGGTTGCAAGGCTAGAGGCCATTCGTCTGTTTTTGGCTTTTGCTTCTTATGTGGGCTTTACGGTGTTTCAGATGGATGTCAAGAGTGCATTTCTCTATGGCAAAATTGATGAGGAGGTGTATGTCACTCAACCTAAGGGCTTTGTTGATCCACTTCATCCCAAGAAAGTTTACAAGGTGGTCAAGGCTCTTTATGGATTACATCAGGCTCCTAGAGCTTGGTATGAGCGTCTTTCCACTTTCTTGTTAAAGAATGGCTATAGAAGGGGTACTATTGACAAAACACTATTTCTTCGGAGGAATTCCAAGGATATTATCCTTGTTTAGGTTTATGTGGACGACATTATCTTTGATTCTACTAGGAAGGAATGGTGTGATGAGTTTGAACACTTGATGAAAGGCGAATTTCAGATGAGTGCGATGGGAGAGCTTTCTTTCTTCCTTGGTCTTCAGGTCAAGCGACAATCGGATGGGATTTTCATCAGTCAAGATAAATATGTTCATGAGATTCTTCAGAAGTTTTACATGGATCCTCTTAGACCAGCAGCGACTCCTTATGAAGTTGCTAAAATCAAACTTAAGAATGAGCCAGACCCCCCGGTCAATGTTCACATGTACAGGTCTATGATTGGCTCCCTCATGTATTTGACTGCAACACGTCTGGATATCATGTTTGCAGTAAGTGCTTGTTCTAGACACCAGGTGACTCCAACGGTTTCGAACTTAAATGCAGTAAAGAAGATTTTCAAATATATCAAGGCTCAACCTAAACTGGGCTTATGGTATCCTAGAGAATCACCTTTTGTTCTAGAAGCATATAGTGATAGTGACTATGCTGGTGCTAATAATGACAGGAAGTCTACTACTGGTGGTTGTCAATTTTTGGGTCGTCGTCTTATTTCATGGCAATGCAAGAAACAGACAATAGTAGCTACTTCTTCAACAGAAGCTGAATATGTTGCTGCTGCTAGTTGTTGTGGACAGGTGTTGTGGATCCAAAATCAGATGCTGGATTATGGTTTCAACTTTATGAACACCAAAATTTTTATTGATAATCAAAGCACTATCTACATTGTGAAGAATCCTGTTTTTCATCAACGAACGAAGCATATTGAAATTCGGCATCATTTTATACGGGATGCCAATGAGAAGAAGCTGATTCAGGTTCTTAAGGTTTATACGGATGATAATGTTGCTGATTTGCTGACTAAAGCATTTGATGGTCCTCGGTTTAACCACTTGGTGGTTCACATTGGGATGGTCAATCCTTGAGGTCTAGGATTGAGGGGAGGCTAAGCCTAAGGGGAGGCTTTGTGTACATATTCTTAGGACAGATTAACGTATTTATAGATTTTAACAACATTTTATCTTGGTTCTGGTGGTGTGTGTTACTTCTGGTGGAGGATTTTGCTCACTTCTGGTGGATATGGTCTTACATGACTGGCTTCTGGTCCTCATTGATCAGCTTCTAGTCGTAATTGGTTGGCTGCTGGTGGTTCAAAATCCTTCCTTGTCAAGTGGTGATTGGCTTCTGGTACTGGTCTGGGACACTGTTTATTCCTTTTGTCCTTTGTTGACCACGTTTTGCTCCTGGTCTGACCATTGTGTGCTTTGACTGTTGATCAACACTCCCAATCCTGGTATTTACATGTTTAATTAACTATGGTAAATTGGGAATTGGTTATTATGTTAAAAAGGGCAGGTGGTTACTATGCATATATGTTTAAATTTGAAAGGGCAACCCCCTATTAATAGGGGTTAATGAACAATTACTATTTTCCTTATTTATGGTCAAATTAACCCCTTGACTCACTCATTCCAATCAACACACACACAAAACCGATCCTACTCTCTCCACCCTAACAGCAATCCTTCTTCCATCAATTTATCAAGATCCATGGCTGCTTTTGCTTACCAACCTGCTCACAACCGAGTTGCGTATCTGGGTGATGGTCCACATCGTGAACATTTTGCTGACATTCTGGATTTCATTGAAGCTTCCAATCTAAGGTTTGCGTTTACTGTATGTCCCACTATTTATGATAGTGTTATTCGTCAATTTTGGGCGTCTGCTCGACTTGTGGATGTGGTTGGTCGTCCACGTGCACTCCATGCTACCATAGATGGTCGTGCATACGTGGTGACTGAGGCTTCTATTCGCTCTTCCCTTCATCTTCAGGATGATGGTGATGTAGAGTCCATCCCCAATTCAGAGGTATTGGAGGGGATGGCTGCTTTAGGATACGAACATGGGGGGAAGTTTAACTTCCATAAAAATAGGTTTTCCCCCCAATGGAAGCTTCTGGTGCACTTTCTAATTCATTGTATGAGTCCCAAGTCTGGGAGTTGGGATGCTTTCCCTACTCCCTTGGCTACTGGTCTTATTTGCTTAGCCCAGGGTAGGATATTTAACTTTTGTCATTATCTATTTGAGGGGATGGTTAGTAATCTATCTAATGCTGGTTCTAGAAAGAAGTTTCTTATGTATCCTCGGTTTTTACAACAAATACTGGTTTGCATTCCTCATGATAGGACTGAGCATGTACCGTCTAAACTTACTGCAAAAGTGTATTACAATATGGTCCATGGGTTTACCGGGGAGTGGAGGCCCCTGACTGAGGCCATGTTGGGACTGGCTCAGGGTCCTATGGGTGAGGAGGAGGAGGCTCCTGAGTTTGTTGTGATTGATGATGACCCTATGGATGAGGAGGCTCCTACTGGTGGTCCTTCTCATGTGGTTGAGGAGGAACTGGTTGAGGAGGTGGTGGTTGAAAAACCATCCCCCTCCAAGGCTGGTCCTTCTTCAGCACCACACAAGTCTCCATTTGTGGAAACTCCACCTCCTAGTCCTGCTCCACACTCATTTGCTAAACCTATTGGTGCTAGTACTCCACGGGTTGATCCGTCTGTTGCTTCGGGCTCCAATGACACTTTCCCTGGCCCAAGTTCTCTTGGTGGGCAGGCGGAGGAGCCTACTACACTTATGTCTTTACTTGATCTTATGTGCAGGTATCATGAGAGGATGGTTTCATTGGAAGCTGATTTGAACCAACACCGGAAACTTACTAGGGAGTTTGTTCTTCCTCTGGCTGATCGCATCAAAGCTTTGGAAACTCAGCAACGACGCCGAAAGAAGCATGTGATCCATTCAGATTCTGATGAGGAGGATACGGAGCGTGTTGAGGATGGTTTGACATTATTGGCACAGGCTGCCTTTGCTGATAAAGTGTATGATGATTTGCCGGTTCCTCCGACATCCTCCAGTGTTCCTTCTCCTGGTGCTATTCCCACTCCTATGGATGGTGATTCTGGTCCTGCTGCTGGTTCCAATGCTGGTCCCTCCCATGATTCGAAGGGCAAGGCCCCAATGACTGATGCTCCCTCACCCTCTCGCAAATGTACCCGAAGACAACATGAAGAGGAAAAGCTAGGTGAGGAGGCTGCTCAACGGCTTCAAGCCGAGATTGATGAAGCTGATAGGGCTGCGGAAGAGGAGCTTCGACAGCGGAGGCGTGAACAAGTTTAGCACGATGCAATGCATTGGAGTGATAGTGATTGGATGCAGGTATTAACTATTCTCACCAGGGATTATGCTCAGTTTACAGATCTTTTGGGTGACGATGTTGATGAGAACAATTGTATTCCGAGAGCCATGGTATTGATGTGCAAGAAACAGTTGGCGCTTGCTGCACAGCTTAGGGAAAAGAGAAAGAACAGACCGTTATCTAGGACTGAGGAGCGCAAGCAGATGCAGCGCTATGTGAAGTATCAGTCTGCTGCTCATTTTAATGCTCCTTGGAAGTGGGACCGGGTTCGGGCTTTAACTTTTGATGAGCTCAAGGAACTTTATGAACGTATGGTGAAGCGTCAGAGTCAACCTATTCCGGAACGATTTATCTATCATCCTCGTGTGGTGACTTCTTCTTCGCCTGTTGTTTCTACTGGTCCTTCATCTGCTCCTACTCCTGGTTCTGCTGCTAGTCCACCGGTTTTTGTTGCTATTTCAGTTGGTACCTCTACTTCTCCTTTGGTTGCTCCTTTGGGTTCTTCTGCTGGTCCTGCTACCACCACCACACATGCTACCACCACCACACATGCTACCACCACCACACATGCTGCCACCACCACTTATGCTACCACAACAACTACAACTGCTACACCTGATGTGCCATCTTCCTCACCACCGGTTCCTGGACCTCAACCAATTCCTACTTCTGATGCAGCTCCTATTAATCCATTGGGTGGGCAAACTCATGAGTCTACTTCTCCTGCTCCCACTGCTGCTACGGCTAAGATAACTCAAATGGGAGAGCCGTGTTCTGAGGTAAAGGTAAAGGTTGAACCCACACCTAGTGATCCCACACCTAGACGTTCGCTTCGCCAGAAACAAGCTTGTCATTTCGCCATGGTAAGACAGTCCCTTATAAGAAGCGTGATCCTGAGAATTTGATTAATGCAGCTTCTGACAGTGATTCTGACTTGCCTTTGGGAAATGGGAAAATTACTGGTTACACGATTGAGCATTCCACAACTCTTCCTGGTGTTGTATCCCATAGAATTACATTGAGTGATGGGTCTGTGCGTTTGGCTTCGGGTTTGCAGGGTGTGTTGTCTTGGGCTGATCGTATGGATCTTATGGCCTTATATGGATTTGTGGATTCTAGCATGCCTTTTGACCCCATGGCTGTGTCTTCATGGTCTGGTCTGCGTATCTGGGCTGATCTTAAGCTGATGTTGGATGCACCTCCTCATGCTCCTGTTTCGGGTATAGGGAAGGATCAAATGCAATGGGTGATTCAACTCTGGAAGTTATATGCAGGATGTGGTGTGCATATGTTGGAATTAGAATCTGGTCATATGGTTTTTATGCTGACGAATGTGGATTATCCTTTGACGATTTCTTCGATGGAGGCGATGTTGGCTAGTCACTTGCAAATTTCTAATGCTCCATCTGGAAATGAGTCCTCTATGGTCACGGCATTGGTGGAAGGAATTCAGGCGCGGTTGATAGCAGATAAGAAGGCTGCTTCTGGTTTGTGATGTGGTTGGATTGTAAGTGTTTTTATTTTGTATTTTTTGTTCATTTGTTCTTCTTATCATTATTTTCTCCAATATGTAAAGTGATTGGTGAATTTCATTCTTTATAGTTAAAATACAAAAAAATAAAAAAAATAATAATAATAAAAAAAACATACTTTTTATATAATATCTGCTTATACTTTAAACACATCTTGGATTTTATACTTGTAACTATAATACCATTTGCTGCTTCACTATGGGTTCTGGTTCTTGGTTTGTGCTGGTTGCTGGTTTCACTTGGTGTTGGACTTGGTCCTCACATCAAATGGTTCTCAACTTACCATGTCTAATCGATAAGAAAAAGTTGATTCACCTTGAGGGTACGGCTCCTGGTGCGATTCTCAAATCTGTTGATGGTTGCCAGGTTACCCAAAACTGGATGGTTTTCACTTGCCATAGTCTTGGACTGAAAAGTGGCTAATCCAAGGGGGTACGGCTCTTGGTAAAGATCTTATCAAATCCGTTGATAGCTGTAATAGCTTGCTTAAAGCTATAGGGTTTTCAACTCACCGATGCTTCATTGCTAAGAGTTGGCGAGTCCAGATGGGTACGGCTTCTGGTAAAGACATATCAAATCCGTTGACGGCTGTGATGGTTTGCCTAAAATCATCAGGGTACTTCCACTCACCATTGATTCATGTTCTAAGAGTTGGGCTGGGTTCTAGTCTCCCAGGGTGATGCTTATTCCACCAGAATGACTGGCTAGCCCAAGAGCGAGCAACTACTTGGTAAAGGCTTATCAAATCTGCTCATGTTGCTGAAAAGATTCAACACGATGCTGATTTGTTCCAAGCTTTGGAGAAGCTTCTAGTGTTTCATGTTGCGGCGGTTACTCTGATTCTTATCTTTCTGTTGCTGCTATTAGTTTTGCTGATTCAATCCTCGGGATTTGTTTGCACGTTTTCCAAGAAACTTGAACTCAACAGGTTAAATTCAAGTTTAGGGGAGGATTGTTAGGACCATTGTAATAGTTAAATGTAATAGGTAGACTAGGAGGTATATAGTTCCTCCTGGTCCTAGTAGTAGTAGGAGCAAGTCCTGCTCCTGGTCCTAGTCGAAGTCAAACTTTATTATTTACTTAATATTCTGTTAGGATATGCATGAGATATGTTAGAAAAGGATATGCATATCAGTTTTACACGGTTTGTTTAATGCTGTATTAGGGTTTCCTTGGAGTATAAAAGGAACCTTAGGCAGAAGGGTTATAGATACCTTCACAAAACGTAGTTCTAGTCATTATCAATATTAGAAATCCTTAGAAAGGATCAAGTCTTTATAGTTATTCTGTTCTCCTTGATTATATTTGTATTCTACATTCATATTGTGTATAGAGTCTCTTTGTGATTTGACTTGTGATTACAGAAGTCATTCACCGGTCCTGACAGGCTGCAAGATCTACATCTAGTAGACCCAACAACTAGTAATCATGAAAATTAAGAAAATAAGCACTTTAATCTAAAACTTTTAAAATCACCACTCAATAAGCACAACCAAATAAGCTACACAATCAAATCATCAACAAAGTTAAAATAAACTACATGATTATCAAAATTAAAAAGATTAAAAAAGGTAGAATGAGAATTAAGGAAAATAAGCTTGATTTGATTAAAGATTAATATCAAAGATTACAAGATTAAAGTAAAGATTTAATAAGCTTGAAAGAAAAACTAGAGAGAAAATAAAAACACACTTAATAAAACTAAAAATTAACTACAACTAACTAACACCCTCCTAATGACATATTAGGAGGGTATTTATAGGAGGTGGGGAGGTTAAGTGCTTAAGATTTCTTCTTTCTTTCTTCTCGTCTCGACTCGATTTAATTTCTTTGTCTTTCTTGACGTCGTCTCGGGATTTGTCGATATAAGTTGAACTTGTCTTATAATTTTCTTCTAAAATTAGACTTGAGTTCTTCGACTTTATTAAACTTCCGTCTTTAGACTTTTTCTTCGATAAATCTTCAGAATAGGCCTTGGACTTCCGTTCTTTTTGCACTCTCGATCTTTTGACTTCGTCTTTTGTCTTTTTCTTCGATAAAAGCCCGTGATAGCCCCTTGTTTTCTTCCTTTTGCCTATTTTTATCCTGAAACACAATAAAAACACAAACCACGCATAATTCCGACTTTTATGACATAAAATACACGTTTTGGTCTTGTTATTATTAGAAATAAGTGGTAAAA
This sequence comes from Glebionis coronaria, assembly GCA_025667525.1. Taxonomy (NCBI): domain Eukaryota; kingdom Viridiplantae; phylum Streptophyta; class Magnoliopsida; order Asterales; family Asteraceae; genus Glebionis; species Glebionis coronaria. Next base: position 507,627,448 of record CM046882.1, on the reverse strand, counting down.
GGATAATTGTTTTCACACTTATTATGTGTCAATAATGTAAATGACAACACAAATAATATAGTAAAAGGGAAAAGAAAATCAAACCACACAACAAGTAATTTATAGTGGTTTGGCCTAGCAAGATCTCATTTATATTGCCCCTACTTCCACTCATCGAGAGTTCAACTTTCACTAAGAAACACTCTCCTTTAACAGGCGGAGATAAAACTTATACGCCGCTTACAATATTTGCTGACATCTAAGCTAAAATGTCGAATTCTTTTAGACGGGTACAACAATTCCCTTCATCGTATTTTGAGGACTAAAATACTAACGACCCTACACACAACGATTTATTATATTTTGTACAACAATGGTGAATGTATACGATATACTTAATACATATACATAACTAAGCAATGAAGGTCAAAGCTTTAAGACACTTCTTGGTGATGATCTTTAAGAGTAGAGATCTATATCATAAGAGATTAGAGTTAAATAAGTGAAATATTCACATATATGTACCGAGAATTTAGAGATAAAGTGAGATAGAAAGATTATTAAGAAGTGTGTGATACTTGGTTAAAAGCTTTGCTATTTATAGCCAACGGGGTCAGAGACCCACGGATCCACACAACACCCTACAAAGGGGACTGTCCTCTTCAGCAAAGGGGTCCGTGAAGTCTGACACCAGAATAGCTTTGCTATTTATAGCCAACTGGGTCAGAGAACTACGGATCTACGACAGCCTACGAAAGGGTATGTCCCCTTTCACAAAGGGTCCGTGGAGTTTGACACCAGAATAGCTAAAAATGAAAAATCACTTAACCAAGATTTTGTGTCATGTAATTAGTGTTATGTTTTTTATCAAATAATGGAATGCAAATAGAGTTGACTTTAGTTAAAATATTTTTGTAAATAAAATGTTTTAAAAGAATGTATAATGTGTTAGTTTGTATCAGTTTGAAACAAATGTTTTTAAAAGTAGTGAAACATTTTAAGTAAGAATAGAGATGTAATGATAATATTTCTAAAACTTAGTTTTGTTTTTAACGATTAAAAAATGAATTTTGTCTTTTTTCATTAACAAAATATAAGTAAAAATTAGAGAATATAAATACCGTTTTTGACGATATTTGTATTAACACTATTAGATATGAAACTTAACTAAAACCGGCATGTTTCAGGTAAAGTGTCCTGAAAATAATAAATCTTCTAAGAGCGGGTTTAGAAATTTTAGTTACTTACTTTGAGTAAGCAAATGGCATTCATCATATAAGTGTTTTGGGTGTCATTTTACTCTTCTCAAACTCGAGCACATCACAAAGAGGACTATCTTCTTTCCCACTTGCATATCACCTGACATACTTGAGTATCATAAACACATATAACTTAAAGAAGCAACATAATTAACTGTATGGCTTCAAAAATATCAAAATTTTTGGTTTATATAACATAAACCCAATTTTGTGGCTTATATAAGTTTGTCATGATATAATAAACTTATATAAAGTCATAAATCTTCAAATAAGCCACAAAATTGAAACTTATTTAATAAAAGCATAAACAGGATTATGTTATAGAAGCTAACAAACAACCCCTTAGTATTAACACGACACGTGATGCTAAATACCCATATGTACATTGGATACTAAATATATCGATGTGCATATTCTTTCTATATATACTAAACCAACAGTCTACCACCAAGTTAACTAATTTACCAGAAAGACTACATTTGACATTGAAAGTCAAAACCTAAAGGTTATGGAGCAAAGAACAATACTAAACATAAAGAACACCAATAATATACCTCAAAATAAGGTAACCACCCTTAATCGAGAACAAAGCAACTTGTTTTAATTTGATGTGAACATAGAAATAAATAATATTGATCTATTAGCTGACTCGCTCTTATTTTCCAATTCTATACACTATATTTACTAGGATTTGTGCCCGCGCTTCACTACGGCGAAGTGCGGTCGTTTTTGGCTATCACAAATATTGCGCTAAGTCTGTTGCAACATAAAGTTTTTCGAAAAACAATGTTATTATCAATCGGATTGTGATAACATTGAGATTTGCATCGAGGACTCATATTTTGACAACAATCCTTACATTATGCGATGATTTTGTTGTTGATGTTTGTAATGGCAAGTATTAATCGTCGTAAGCATTATGTTCGTTCTAATGTTGTGACTGATAGAAATTCAAGATATGTATGTACTCATACAAAAAAGATAATCGCAAGACGGTCATAGAAACACGTGATCAACAGAGTTATTTAATATGTTTCACTAACTCAACTTCATTCGTTCTCTTCATGAACCTCTCGCGTAACAGCGACCTAGTCACTTGGCTTCGTACGACCATGATTAACCGTTGGTGAGTCAGTTCTAAACCCCTATCCAACTCAGTGATCTATTAAGTTTAGTCTTGCACCTGCAAAACATAAACCCTTAGGTAATTAAGTTATCATACAAACTAGGATGACATTAAGTTAGTGGTGGATGGCGTGTACAGCTAGGTGTCCACAGACTCTCCACACACACCTATGCCTTGACTGATATCGGTACAGTGAGTTTTTTTGAAGCCGAACCAAACTTTAAACAAATACTTGAGAAATTAGTACCTGGAGGTTTTGAAGTAGAGAATTAGAAGCAGTAGCAGCCCCAATATTTTTCCGTCATCGCAGTTTGGTTTGCGTTGTTATTGTTGACACTGCAAATTTGGAATTGTTAAGGATGTTGGTAGAGTTATTTGAGTGACCAGGAAACATGTTGTCAAGCTATTGTACCTATGACTAATTGTACGATATGGCTGAATTCAATAATCACCAATAACAGGTCTGCCCACACTATTGGAAGAAGATTTTTAAGTTTTCCCTTTTTTGGTGCAGTTCAAACACTGATACCACAACTATCTTCTAGCAGGTTACCGTCAAAAATCCATCGTCAATCATTTACGGCATCACACCGAGGTACACTACTTAGGATGCAAGTGTTGGTGTTTTCAAGTTGCGATAGAATACTCATCTCTTGTAACATATATAAATTAGGAAAAGAAACGGAAACCATTTTTATTAGGAGACTATAACAGCTCATTTACGGGATCACACCGAGGTACACTTTGTTATTAACTTTTAGCTCCTCTGCTTGCTCATATAATAAGTTAATTATAAACACCCTAATAAGTTGTATTTTCATAGATTCAGTTTTAACCTTATTTACTTAAATACGTGTGTTCGCCATTGTGAACCATAAACTATATTACTTTTGTCATAACAACATCTTACATAAATTTTTCATAATTAGAATCATATTTCCCAATAGAAATCAGTCGAAACTAATCATTTTTTAGTTTTAAAACACGTTAATAAGATAATCCATCTCAAAACGCGGCCCCAAACACCCATTTAACTAAGTGCACCTCAATGCTGATTAAACCAAGAGGAAGGAACAAAAGAATCACGATCCTACAATTCGATAATATTCTGCTATGAATAAAACTAAGCACAAATTTTGTAAACAACAGTGGCCTAAGCGATAGGTTGAAAAACATGGCATTTGACATACACAGTAAATAGTTATAACTGTTTCTCTATGTTATGCATTTACTAAGAATTCATGGTTTCACCACAATAGCAACATCTCATTATAAGCTAAAAATAAGCTTTTAACTTAAGATAATCAGTTAGGTTGGTGTTTTATACAAGAGTATGCACACTACATGTACATTCGAACAAATATAAACATGTTTAGGTAGAGCTTTGTCACCATCAAGATCGTCATAATTCTTAGAATCGAGACCTTTCAGCCTCCACTTCAGCAGTTCCTTGTTTCACTATGATTCCACTCTAACCTGCATAACAAAAAATCCAAATACGTTGGCAACTGATTTGGATCAAAACTTAGAACAAAAATACACAACATGCCCTGCAAAAATGCTTGTAAAGTGTTGCGTTCATACTTGCTCACACATTAGTCAATAACTTTATTGACTCGACATCTTTTGAATTATTAAATCAATCTTAGCTAATCTTTTGATTAATTCTGCATCCAATGGCTTGCAAAACCGAGCATCCACTAGTGTTGCGTTCCAGATATGTTACGCGCTTGAAGCAAGCTAGTTGTGCCTAGACATTTGCAACAATCAAGTCCATGTCACTCTATCAAATCTTTTGGGTGTCATTGTTAAGAACGCCCTTGTGACATTCAAGTCCACGTCTCTCTATCAAATCTTTGATTTATACATAACAATCAATTAAGAAAATGCTTATGTGTGTATTACTTATGTCAAGTTGCCTACAATAACAAAAAAAAGATGTAAACCGAATAATTACTCAAAACATTAGTTGGCGATTAAAACTCATCTAAAATTTTCAGCATCGCATTTGTGGAACGGTTTTTGGTGGGTGAGAAATAGATTTTCAGCTGCGTACTTGCGAGCGGGACATTATAGCTTAGATATGGCACCATTAAGGGAAGACCGGATAGGCATGCATGGCTGCAGCCCCGAGAGGTTTGCCCCGCTAAGATACGCGTAGTCTCAGATTTATCCCGTGTCATTAAAACTCATCATAGCCTGAGTGATCGCATACATTGGTTTTCGTAATTTCCCTCTTTTACTAAATCTGTCATAAACTGAATACTTCTATTAATAATAGAGGGGAACCACAGGTCCATAGGCACAGTGATTCCCCTCACATACAAAATAAAATATCGTTTCTACCTCTCTCACAACATCTCTTCCCTCTTACAATGATTTCACATACTTCTCTCTAGTCTCACACAGATACAGTGCTATGTTTTCCCCCTATCGCATACACTATGGCGCCTCATGTTCACAACAGGCTCTTTGAAATGTTTTCATCGATCCCTACGAAAAAAATAGATAAAATAGTTCAATTAATTAAAATCAAAGCAAGGGCAATAAATACATAAAATATAATAACGAATTAAATGAAAAAATGTAAAAACTTACCATTCGAGAGGCATGCCAACAAACAAACAACTCAGCTAACGAAATATTTCCTACTTCAACGACGTGCTCACTAAAAAATAGAATATCAACAAGCCTGATTCACGAATAGGTCCTCATGCTAGTGCAAATGGCCTCTGTTACACAACTTATTTACACACCCATGATTAAAAAATGTGAATGGCAAGCGACTAAGTGCCAACAGACAGGAAGAATCTATTTTCGTAGTTCGAGGCTCAGATAAGTGAGCAATCGCATATGTCGATATATACTCTCTGGATGCAAACCACCAAGCTTTCCCCACCATGAGACGCGGAATTTTATTTTTTATCAAATCCGGTGAGAGATGCTCAAATATTATCATCATCGCCTTTCATAAACTTCCAAAAGATACATGACCACATACTCAGATTTGTTAGGTAAATCATATCCCTTCTGTAACACCCCCATTTTACCTTTACGCAACGGAACATTGATCTGGGGTATTACTTCATAGAACACAAGTCGTAATAATAGAAAACAACTTAAAAGAGTGAATAATTCAACTTCCATCATTAAAAATTCAGAGTTTTACAATATGAGGTTCCCAAAATCTAAGATAATAATTTCAAGCTTGTGCCTCTTCATGTCATTCTCGTGCTGCTCCATACTATAAGTCACAATTACCTGAAACATATGCTTAATGGCAACAAAAAGGTTGAGTGAATTCATAGGTTTTAAATAATTTGAATACAAGATTCTTTTTTCCTGAGCTACGTTATTATTCGCTCACATAAAACAATTTATTATTTCACTAAGTTCATGATATCAAAACAAACGAATTTCACTGAAGTGACTGTCATGATATGAACTCATGACAAGTAACCTACATGTCCTAGGTTATGTTGATCCCCAAACTTAGATCGATTAGCTTTGTGTATACGAGATTAGGTCAAGTAATACACGTAGAGAAACCTTTGTATATGCTTTATGAATCTAAGTGTTATGCGGAATTTAACACTTAAACAAGAACACACAAGATATAAACAAACTTTCACTTTGATTATCAATGTCGAACTTGCTTACAATGAAATATGTTTACGAATGAAAACTTATATCAAACATTAACCTAAAGGCCTTCTTTTATAGATACAAGAAGCCTTGTACAATAAGCTACGTATCAGCTATTCTAGGTAAAGATAAACATAGAAAATACATTGTCGTTTCTATCCTTACTAGAAGTATTCTAGAATATAATAAACGTGTAGATTATATCTTCCATCAGTGCTTGTCTTCAATGTGTCAACGCTTGACTTTAACTTGTCAACGCTTGATCTGTCAACGCTTGTTTTCTTCTTGTCAACGCTTGATTTGTTCTTGTCAGCGCTCAAGTGATCTGGCCTTAATTTATTCCCAACAATCCTCCCCTAAACTTGATATCCACTCTTATGATCAAGTTTCTGAATAAGCATTAAGAACTTGGAGGAGTCTGACAAACCTTCTCATATTGGTAATGAATAAATCTGATCAAATCTTTTGCCACGTCACTTGAATAATCTATTTCCAGCTGAGTGTCCTTCATCTTTTCCAAAACAGCCTTGGATATGAAATACTGAGCATCCACAAGTAGATACTCAGCAAACTTTGTAGAACTCAAATGGTATACACCAGCAGCTGAATATAACCTCCATTGAAGACCACTGAGGTCATCTTCAAGATCCTTCCATATTGCAGGATCTTCATCTTTTGGCCCACACATTCTTTTGAATGTGGTCCAAAGTTTTATTCCATTAGCTGAAGTTGGTGCTTCAGCCTCATACTTGGTCTTCAGCAACCTCCAAAGGTCCACCAATTCTTCTCTATCACAACTTGCAAATAAAGATATGAGAGTGGTAAAAGTGTGTACCTCCTTGCCAAATCTGCCAATCTTCTAGAACCCACATTCATCTTCCTCATAACTCACAATTGGGTTCCTGGAATCTAATGGTAACACTTGCACCATATGTGAAGCTTCTAATGGGGAGAGCTTGAGGCTCTTTCTTATAACTGCTTCACTTGGATATAGTGGATCCATATCTTTTGGAAACTAAAATTTACTTCCCTTCTTCACTGGCCTGGGAATCATCATAGCTTTCTTGATTTCCATTTCTTCTGCAAGTTGCTCCTTTCTTTCATCTGAAAGAAGTCTGAGAGTGTTTGCTTCATGCACTCTCACCCAAATGGGATAAGCCCTGTTTTCCAACTCATCAAATGTCAAAGCCTTCAACTTTTGATATGTCCATCCAACTCTATAACATCTGAGCAACATAAAGTAGAGCTCCCTTCTATCCCTTTTCAACTCTGAGAGAATATTTCTTGCCTTGTGTTTCAAAATCACCTTACAATCCTTCTGAACTCTAAGAAGAAGCTCCAAACCCCATATTTGATCTGAAATGGTCAAGTCTGGATTATCCATGCAGCTTTCTTCCCAAGAATTGTACATTTGAACCACCTCTGGCATGTCAAAGTCAACCTGCAATTTCAACTCTCTCAGCTTATCTTTGGCCAACTCATCTCCATACTCAAGCCTTTCAGGTTCTATAATCATTACACTTGAGTCTGAGCTAGCTCCATCACTTTCTTCTTCTGAAGTCACAACAAATGGTGACTTTTCCTTTTCATCTTGTTCCATGATTTGTGCAGCTAATCTTCTATCAAATTCAACCTGGGCTGCATCCTTTGGAACAATCTCTTCTACCAATTTACCCTTACCCTTATCTGATGGTGTAATGATTGGTAAGGTAGATGGTAATACCTGAGTAGAAACCTCCTTGATGATAGATGATGACTGGGATACATCACCTTCATGTGCAGGTCTGTCAACGCCCAAATTTATCCTATCAGCGCCCAAAATACTTCTATCAACGTCCAAATTTTCCTTGTCAACGCCCAAATATTTTCCCTCAGCGCCTTGTGTAACCTCTCTCAACATAGCTGTAAATGATAAATTTAAATTGGTGGGAGAGACTAAGGACGTATCAAAACCTGTTTGTTCCTTCAAAGTTGTAAGGGCTTCAGCAACATCCATTGATTGACCATCTTGGCTGCCCTTATCACTCAGATTTATTTGATCTTCCTCCCCTTTGGAAGACTCCTCCATACCCCTCCTAGCACGATCACTTTCCAAAACAACAATCCTCTCCCTCAATTGCTTGAGTTCAAGGCCTTGTGAGATGACAATTTGTACTAAGTCCGCATTTTGCTTTTGCAAGCTTATGCAGACTGCCGTCAATTCCATAAGAGTCATTGGTTCCAGTCTGCCCTCTTCTAAAATGGGGATTTGACCTCCCAAGTCAGATTCATTGGGCAAGGATGAGGACTTAATGATGGTAGGACTGCCTTGGCCAACATCTAAGCCAGAACCAATAGTCCCAGCCTCATCCAGGTCACCAGCCACACTTGTGGTGGTGGTTCTCTCTGCTTCATGGCTAGGACCACCAGAGGAGAACACTCCAGTAGTCCTTTAGCGTTTTATCAACCTATATTCAGGGGGTGTAGAAGATGGTGTGGAAGAATGGGTAGATGTGGGTTGGTTAAGGGGTGTTTGGGATTGTGAAGGTTGTGTGTCAGCGTTGGAAATAGGCACATCAACGCCAACATTTGATGTGTCAGCGTTAAAGGGTTGTTGGTCAATTTGCATTTGTTCAGGTGAGGGTAAAGGTTCAGGAATGGGTGCAAGTTGTGGTTGAGGGTCAATTTGAGGTTGGGGGACTGGTTGAGGTTGTGCTGCTGCAATAACAGCAAGCATGGCTTGGGTTAAAGGTAGGTCTCTATGGGGTGGTGAATCCATCTTCATAAAAATAGCTTTCTTTTGCTCAGGGATCTTATAAAAATCATTGTGATCCCTTGAGCAGTAACCTTGATCATCAAAAACCATTTGCAGAAAACGGGGATAAGCTAAAGTCATTTTTGTCCCCTTGTTTTTACACATCCCCTCAAAAATCATTTTAGAATAGTTGTATTTTTGCCCTGTTGCAATGCACACAATAGCACTGGCAATGGATCTATTGATCTCATTGTGTGCAGTACATTTGGGACTCAAACATTGAAGGAGGACGTGTATGAGGTACTTCCAGGCTGGGGGAAATTCCTGCTTATGATACTTGTTGAGAGTACCTTCATCAGGAAAGGGATATCCCAAAGCCCTAAGTCCTTGTTCTATTTCATTTATGGGAAGGGTGGCTATACCATCAGCATCATCAAGATGCAAGGCTTGGCGTACCAAAGCCTCAGTAACCACCCAAGATCTCCCATGAACAATAAAAGTCAATGTGGTCACTCCATTAACTGTTGAGGAACTAACAGTGTTCCAAAACTGCTTAATGTGTGTGACTGGAATGAGTGGTGCATGAGAAAGAGCATACCTTAATGGGGATGCGTTCAAATACGCCACCATTTGTGTGTATTGGGGAAACAGATCATTATCAGCTTCAAGATAAGCAATCATGTTTTTTTGTGATCTGAACCCCAATTCCAATTCTGCTGAGTTAAACTTTGGTGCCATTGATGAAAGCTGTTAATTTTAAGTGTAGAAGATGAAGTTGATAAGAGAAAATTGTTAGACAAGAATTATAGATACCCTGTTTAAAATAGGAGCCAAATTTATAGGAGAAAAAGAATGCATGTGATTGGCCCAAAAATAGGCAAAGATTTTCAAAAATCAATCATGAAAATATTGAAAAAGTTATAAGTTATCTCATGCATTAAATGAAAGTAACAACTCCTAAAATTACGGCTTGAAATATGTCAAAAAGTAACAACTGGGTAGGTCCCATTGAGTGTCAACGGTCAAAAATAACCTATCAACGCCCAACGGCTATAATCTTGTCAACGTTTGCCTAAAGCCATGTCAGCGTCCAATTTGGTCACAACAACGCTTGGAAAATTCTTGTCAGCGTCCAAAAATAAAATTATTTTAAAAAGTGAAAAATGACCTTAACAAGTAATTTATCCTAGATAAGATAACCAAAAGTTGATAATTATTATAGGGCGGCAAGCACTGTCCAGTTATGCACACTTGCATAAGCAAGATAGACATAACAGTCCTCTAGTGTCCCTTGCTAACCAAAACTCTTAACAACAAAGTTACCTTATAAAATCCTTGTTACTCCCAGGTAAATCCCATATCAAAATCATTCCCAAGTCTCCCAACAGACCACAACCAATTCTAGGCCAAAAATGTCTTGGCAGCATGCAAAGTTGATATACTATGCATGCTACAGTGCCTCATGATTTAGTAAAACTAACTCATACTCACCTGTGGACACAATCTAGAATTGTGATAAGAGTATCATATGAATACCCAAACATCCTAAAGGTTCCTAAAACCTCCCCTTAAACTATGATACAAAAAGTTTGCTAAAATCATGCATGAACATAAAAAAAAAATTTATGTCAAGATAGGAATGAAACATTCCAACCATCATCCATAAATAAAAACTTGTTCAAATGCTTCTCCATTGATCCATAAGCAACTCTGTATCCAATGGTATACTGCTAACACCATCTGCACATTTAGATTGAAAACCACAAAAATAACATTGTTGCTGACAACGCCCCGATAACACATGGCAGCGTTGAGGGAAGCTTTGTCATCGTTAGACACATATATTGCTGACAACGTTGCAAAAACACATATCAGTGTTCAAGCAACCTTTGTCAGTGTTAGAAAAATATAGTGGAAAATCTAAATCATCAATAAGACCAATAATAATAATGCATCATCCTGTACATACTTTTACAAAAAGAATCCAAAGCACATATTATGTGAGATTGACCATTCCAATACTTGTTACCAAGTATTGAAATCTCCCAGCATCAAAAGGTTTAGTTAATAAATCTGACACATTTTCCTCAGTGTCAACCCTATTTGGTTGTATTAAACCTTTCTCAAAGCAATCTCTTATAAAATGGTGTCTAATTTTTATGTGTTTAGTTTTAGAATGATGTACAGGATTCTTAATGATGCATAAAGTACTATTATTGTCAACAAATATCTTAGTATGCATGAAATTATACCCATAGTCCAACAGCTGGTTCTGAATCCACAAAACTTGGCCACAACATGCAGCTGCAGCCACATACTCTGCTTCAGTTGTAGAATTAGCCACCACTGTTTGTTTCTTGCATTGCCAAGATATTAACCTGCTCCCAAGAAACTGACATCCACCAGTTGTGGATTTCCTATCAAAATTATCACCTCCATAATCACTATCTGAATATGCAATCAGCTCCAATGGTGAATCCTTTGGGTACCACAAACCAAGACTAGGATAGCATCTAAGGTACCTAAAGATCCTCTTCACAGCATAAAGGTGACATTCTTTGGGAGTCACTTGATGGCGTGCACAAGCACACACAACAAACATGATGTCAGGTCTGGAAGCAGTAAGATACATCAAGGATCCAATCATAGATCTATAATGCCTGACATCAACATCTTTCCCATCTCCAATCTTTCCCCAAGGGTGTTCTCTATCCATAGGAGTAGTAGCCCTCTTTTCATGTGGAGAAAAGCCAAACTTTTTCAAGATCTCAGCAACATATTTGTCCTGGGAGATGAAGATACCATCCTCTTTCTGCTGAACTTGTAAACCAAGAAAGAAGTTCATCTCCCCCATAGCACTCATCTTGAATTTGTCTGTCATAAGCTTGGAGAAATCCTCACTCATCTTTGGATCAGTAGACCCAAAAATGATATCATCAACATAGACCTGCACAAGCAACACATCCTTGCCTTTCTTCTTTGTAAATAGTGTCTGATCTATGGTGCCCCTCTTGAATCCATTGTCCACCAAATAGGTAGACAAAGTACCATACCATGCTCTAGGGGCTTGATGAAGGCCATACATAGCCTTTTTGACTCTATACACTTTATCAGGATGCTCTGGATCCTCAAAACTAGGAGGTTGCATTACATAAACTTCCTCAATAATGGTGCCATACAGGAAGGCACTCTTGACATCCATTTGATAGACTGTGAAGCCCATGCAGGAAGCATAGGCTAGAAAAATCCTAATAGCTTCAATCCTTGCAACTGGTGCAAAGACCTCCTCATAGTCTATCCCCTCCTCTTGTGTATAACCTTGAGCCACTAACCTTGCCTTGTTTCTTACCACAATGCCTCTTTCATCTCTTTTGTTTCTGAGAACCCATCTTGTCCCTATAGGTCTAACATATCTAGGACAATCAACCAGCTCCCAAACATCCTGAATTGCAAATTGGTGAAGCTCATCCTGCATTGCTTCCACCCAACTTGGTTCTTTGAGAGCATCAAATATTTTCTTGGGTTCTTCTTGTGACAGAAAACATGCAAACAAACATGCTTGCACAAGAGGGGTATCAACCTTCTTGTGTATATTGGCAATAAACCCACCAAGACCTTGATGAGATCTTCTAGTCTGAACTGGAGTCATAATATCACCAATGATCTGAGATGTGGGGTGATTCTTCATTGTGGAAGTGAGAACACCTCCTTCAAAAAGTCTGGTGTCCTCAACCTCACGCTCCATGTTGCCAATATCTTCTTCATCAGACTCTCTTTGATCAATGTGAACTTCTTCATGAATATTGGAAGGTCCACCTTGTTCAAAACTGGAAGAGAAAAGATGCCCGTAAGTGTTGTCAACGTCTGAATCTTGGTTATCAGCGTCTGGGTGACAACGCTTGAAATGTTGTTGTCAACGTCTGAGCCATCAACGTCTGAATTGGTCTTGTCAGCGCTAGATTTGCCTTTGTCAGCGCCTGAAGAACCATGCATGTTTGTATCTGGTGGTATTTGGAAATCACCATTATCTTGTCCAGCAGCAGCAGCAGCAAAAGCATCTGTCCAAATGGGAATTGTGACATATTCTAATGTAGGAGATGCCTTTTCTGCTTGTGATCCAACCTTCTCATGAACCTGTGTACTTGAAACATTAACAACTTGTTCCTCCACAACATTTGAAGTCACCTTCACAATGTCTGGATTAGTGACAGGCATATATATTAAAGTTCTAGATAAGGGTCCAAATCAAACAACCAATTAGGACCACTCTCAGGATCACTAGGTTTATTCTCTAAGAACCTAACATGTACTCTCTTAACTATACGTTTGTCCTCCTTAAGATAAACCCTATAACCCTTGCTCTGGACTGAATACCCCATGAAGTAACCCTCATCACCTTTTGCACTAAATTTCTCTAAGGCATCACTAGTATCTAACACTACTACATGACAACCAAAAGGTCTGAGAAAACCAATATTAGGTTTTCTTCCCCAAAGTAACTCATAAGGTGTTTTGTTCTGAATTTTGTTAACCAATGCTCTATTTTGCACATAGCATGCTGTATTAACAGCCTCAGCCCAAAAGGCTATTGGAAAGTGAGCATCAGCCAACATTGTTCTGGCTGCTTCAATTAGGGTTCTATTTTTCCTCTCAGCAACCCCATTTTGTTGTGGGGTTCTAGCAATACTAAATTGCCTAGTAATTCCTTTCCTGACACAGAAATCATCTAGCTTCTTGTTCCTAAATTCTCCACCATTATCACTCCTAAGCATTTTAACCTCATTGCCAGACCTTTTCTCAATCTGAGTGATAAAATCAATAAGAACATCAGATGTGTCACTCTTCATGGCTAGAAAGAATGTCCAAGTAAATCTAGAAAAGTCATCTGTGACAACAAAGCAATATGACTTACCATTCAAACTTTCTATATTTGTTAGACCAAAGAGGTCCATGTGAAGCATATGAAGAGGTCTGGAACTAGTATGCACCTGTTTGGACTTGAATGAGACCTTGTGTTGCTTGCCTTTAAGACATGCAACACAAGAGTGGTCATTGTGGAAGGCCTTCTCAGGCAAACCATCAACTAAACCAAGCCTCACAAGTCTATTTATATTTTTAAAATTTATGTGCCCTAGTCTCCTGTGCCACAAATTACTCTCATCTACTGAGGCCTTAGCATAAAAACAAGACATATTGGTATTCATTTTAATCCCATTTAAATTCACATTATATATGTCCTTATGCCTAGGTGTTCTATACTCAATATATTTCTCATCAGGGATCTTAAAATCCTTGCTTAACACCAAACACTCAGTATCAGTAAAAAGAACCTTATTTTTGTTATCACAGACTTGTGATACACTAAACAGATTATAATCAAGTTCTTTTACCAGGAAGACGTTCTCAAAATGCAAATTATTGGTGAGAAGGGTTCCTTTGCCTGTGATAGTTCCATATCCTCCTCCAAAGTATACCTTATCACCATCTTTAATAGGGGTGAAATTCGTCAGATAGTCTTCCTTCCCTGTCATGTGCCTTGAGCATCCACTATCCCAATATCCATAATCATTGATCTGTCTTTGAATGCCCTGCACATAAAGAAAACAAATTAGTTTTCTTTGGGAACCCAAGTCTCAAAAGACTTGGATTCATCTGGTTGTTCAATAAGAACAGACTTAGTTCTCACAACAACCCCATTCTCATCCTTTTTAGGATGAAATACCCAGTTAACCCCAATAGGTTTTGTAATGACCTTTGAAATGTAATTAAATCTATTGCAAGTCATTGAAATCCCATTATCATTAGGGTTTTGATCTTTCTTGGGTCTCCATGTTAAGCTTGAAGAAGCTTTAGACCCCTTACCTTGTGGCTGCAAATATTTAGGTCTGGTCACGTTTCTGTCAGCGTTAGAATTTGTCCTGTCAACGCTGAAATTACCCTTGTCAGCGTTGAATCTAGGGTTTGCTACAGGAACCCATTGCCTATTTGACCAGGTGTTTGTCTTTTGAGATGGTCTTTTTCCATGAGTGTTAGACCTTCTAGAAAAGAATGGGGCAGGTCTAATCACTTGTGGACTTTGCTGCACACAAGGTTTGGGTCTGACAACGTTTGACTTTCTAACAACGTTGACTTTCTTCCTGTCAGCGCTGAAATTGTTCCTGTCAGCGCTGGCTTTGGGAGCGTTGACACACTTGTATGCCAAATGTGAAAAGCTACCACAAGTGTAACAGGCTTTCTTAGACACAAACTTAGGTCTAGAAGAGAAGAAACCTGTTCCATGATTGCTAACTTGGCTCTTGGGTGACCTATTATTCCTATACATCTCTGCATATTTAATGGTAGGTCTTCTAACAGTGTTTGAGCCTAGGTCAACAGCTTTACCAGTGATTGGGTGAGTAACCTTAATGGGTGGTGATTCATTGGGACTTTTGTTGGGAATAAATTTAGGCCAGAACACTTGAACGCTGACAAGAACAACTCAAGCGTTGACAAGAGCAAAGTGAGCGCTGACAGCATAAGCGTTGACAAGATAAAGTCAAGCGTTGACAGATTGAAGACAAGCACTGATGGAAGATGTGAGCTACACGTATATTATATTCTAGATTACTTCTAGTAAGGATAGAAACGACAATGTATTTTCTATGTTTATCTTTACCAAGAATAGTTGATTTGTAGCTTATTGTACAAGACTTCTTGTTCTATAAAAGAAGATCTTTTAGGTTAATGTTTAATATCAGTTTTCATAGTATTCGCAAGTTAAACCTTTCATTGTAATCAACAAGAATCATTCTAATACAAGTGAAAGTTTGTTTAACATCATTGTGTTTTAGATCAAGTGTTAATTCCGCATAACACTTTGTTACTTTATTCATAAGCAAAGGTTTCTCTACGTGTAGTACTTGATCTAATCTCGTATACACAAAGCTAATCGATCTAAGTTTGGGATCAACAACTTTCACATAGCAAACCTCCCTTAACAAATAAAGTAGGGTTAGCTTTCTTCCACTCATTTAGGTCAGTCAATTTTTGTTTATACTCTTCCACTGGTGTGACAACTCTTGGTGGAGGAATGAATTCCTCCTTTTGGAGCTCTGGTAAACCAGTCCAAGATAAGTCCCTTCGTTGGACACCATAGAAGTCACCAGCTGGTGGTGGAACCAGAGAGTAATCATTCATCCCAATCCCAGTCATGTCCTTAGGATCCCTTTGTTTAGCTACACAGCCTCCTAGGGTTTGGGTGGCTCTATCAAATCTTTGAATTTTGAGGTCAACATTATCTTTATTCTTAATAGCCTCATCTAACTTAGCCTGTAATTCACTATTAACCTTTTTCATGATGTTTCTAACATCCATACTACCCTCTAGCTCATGTTTTAAGATATTGATCTTATCTTTTAAGTCAAATTCCATTTTCTTGTATTCAGAAACGGTTTTCTCAGTTTCAGTAAGAGCTAGTTGGTAATTAGATAATTTACACCTTTCAGTGCTCATGTCATTCTTTAGCTTTAACACCTCTTTGTTAAGTCTTTCAGTGTTTAACCTACAACCTTTGCTACAAAAAGCATCATCATATACCTCATTATCAGATGAAGAGGAGGAGTGTGCCATGAGAGCATATTCAACATGCTCTTCTTCTTCAATATCAGCAACCAAAGCTTTATCCTCTTCAACATCCTTAGCCAGATAGCTCCAATCCCATCCTGTACCATCAATTCCTTGAACTGCAACCATAGCTTTGGAATCCTGAGCTTTAACAACCTGACTTGAGGGTTTACCAGCATCAGATCTTATAGGAGATCTGCATTCCCTCATGAAGTGCCCCATACGATGACAGTTGTAGCATTCAACTTTGGATTTATCAAATCCAGCTGTGTCTTTAGCATTGAATGTCATCTTCTTTTTAAACCTTCTATTCCACCTATTTGCTCTTATACTAGCAAGAGCCATGTTCCACTTGATGTCCATCTCTTCCAAGTGCTCATCACTTATCTGCTCAAGGTCCTCATATGTAATCACTGAACCATTGGGCAAAGAAGCAATGTAAGCACAAACAGTATCCAAATCCAAACCAGCAGGTTTAACTCTTGGGGAGTCATTCTTGAATGTGTCAGCGTCTGAAAAGGAGACGTTGACAGGACTTGTTCCAGCGCTGACATATGATGATCCAGTAACTGGATGCATATAAGAGTCGTTCTGATTGAATTGACCTTCACTATGAGAGAAGAAGGCCATGTTGCTAGTGGTAGATTTGCTTCCATGCTCTGAAAGAGTTTCATCTTCCAACAATCTTAGTTTATTGTAGATTTCATCAAACGAGGAGCTCTTGTAAGTATTGTTGGCAAGAATAGATCTTTCCTCAATCTTCCATGCCTCACCAAGACTTTTAAGAAAGGTGGCATTGGTGTCAACATCACCAACTTGTGTCCCTATGAAGGACAACTTGCTTGTGATGTCAAGCAATCTGCTTCTTACACTACTCAGTTTTTCATTGGGTTGAGCTTTGAAGACAGCATAATCATGCAGAAGTTGCTTTTTCTTTTCTTCCTTAGTGTCTGCATTACCACCATATGCAACTTCAAGAGCTTCCCAAAGATCCTTAGCAGATTCATAGCCTCTATATTTATGTTGGTTTTCTTGTCCCAAAGAGACTTTCAGAATATTTAGGGCTTTCATGTCAACCCTTTTCTTTGCAATATCATCAGCAGATACAGCTCTACCATCTCCAGGTTTTTCTTTCTTATCCTCTTCAGGGCACCCTTCAACAGCTGTTCTTTGACTAATGGCATCAAGAATCTTTTGAGCCTTATTGAATGTGTTTCCATATTCAATAATCTCCCAGAGTGTGTAGTCATAGATCCCCAGATATTGTTCAAAGTTGAACTTCCATAAGTCAAAGTGGGTTGCATCAAGCATGGGAATCTTGATGTTAGGTAAGGCTGAGGAGGAGGAGGTTATTGCTTCAGACATGGTGTTGTTAGGGTTTCTGAGAAAATTAGGGTTTTAGTGTTTTTAGGGTTTTGGTGTTCGTGTATGGTGTTCTTTTAAAGATCAAAAGTTCCTCAACAAGCTCTGATACCACTTGTTGATCCCCAAACTTAGATCGATTAGCTTTGTGTATACGAGATTAGGTCAAGTAATACACGTAGAGAAACCTTTGTATATGCTTTATGAATCTAAGTGTTATGCGGAATTTAACACTTAAACAAGAACACACAAGATATAAACAAACTTTCACTTTGATTATCAATGTCGAACTTGCTTACAATGAAAGATGTTTACGAATGAAAACTTATATAAAACTTATATCAAACATTAACCTAAAGGCCTTCTTTTATAGATACAAGAAGCCTTGTACAATAAGCTACGTATCAGCTATTCTAGGTAAAGATAAACATAGAAAATACATTGTCGTTTCTATCCTTACTAGAAGTATTCTAGAATATAATAAACGTGTAGATTATATCTTCCATCAGTGCTTGTCTTCAATGTGTCAACGCTTGACTTTAACTTGTCAACGCTTGATCTGTCAGCGCTTGTTTTCTTCTTGTCAACGCTTGATTTGTTCTTGTCAGCGCTCAAGTGATCTGGCCTTAATTTATTCCCAACAGGTTACCCATTAATACTAATAAAGTATGCTCGATTACGCTCCATGTATAGGTAACACAAACAGGATTTGTTAAACCCAAGATCTATTTACCCCATTAGCGCACACGGATGTGTTTAATGATTCGTGAAATTTGGGAAACAAGTAACAGTTTGGACACTCGTACAATAACATATTTCAGTAAAATCATATAGTTTAAAAACACATGTATTCTAGTTTTAGCATATATCCCCCTCACGGGTTTTCAAAACATTTATAAAGCATCTAAAAGTGAGGCTATGAACTCACTTTAGGTCCATAGAATCCGAGCTATAACCAGATATATTTCATTCACATATAAACAGCTTGATCATACAAACTACAACTTGGTCTCATAAACAACAGCTTGATCTCACACAAACCTGGATTAATACATTGTGTAAAATATCAAGTCTTTAATCTTTTGTTCAATATTTTAAGTATTAGTTATGTATTCCTTGATTTTATTAATTAGGTATTCCTTAATTAATATTTGGTTATAAATCTAGCATCATTATTCGGGCCATCATACTTGGAATCCATTCTATAAACGTTTGAGGAGCGAGGGCACTTTAAATCGTAAACTCAACCACTCAGTCAGAACGTAATATCGAGATGGAACATATTTGTATCCCTACTAACATTATACTTTCATTACTTCCTTGTATTCATAATTAATCTTCTTTAGTTTCAAAATTGGCAAAAATGGCCCTTTTAGTTATACTATGGTATAATTACACTTTTAACCCCTAAGGTATATAGTTTTAGTATTTGCAATTTAAACCCTCAATATTTGACCTTAGAACCTCAAACTTTACAACATTTATTCTTGTAGCTTATATTTTATAAAATGACACTTTTGGCCCAAAATGTTAAATAGTTTTAAAAATGACATTTTTAGTCCCTATACTTGTAAAAATCACATAACAACCCTAAAAATAGACCAAATGATCTAGGATTTTAAAACAAAGTTTTAAAACATGTTTATAATCATAATAAAAACATTCCTTCAGAATTATATCTTTTGAAATGGGTTTTTGCTTATTATTTTATGTAAATTACAAGACTAGGGTTTTAAGAATCTTTAGGGTCAAGGCTATAAATTACTAACGAACTTTACTATTTTTCTCGATATTAAAAATAATGAATATAAAATACCTATCTAACCATTGAACTTTTTGTTTATTTATAACATTTCCATTAAAACTTGTTGGGACCGGCTATTATTAGTAACGTAAAATTGTTATATTCCACGTCTTTTGTTTGCCCACATGGCGTTGACTTTCGTTGATTTTTTCTTGACTTTGTCCACATCATACCTGGATCAATCATACTCACTCATATTTATGATACTCTGAAAACCCATCTCAAACAAAACCATCACACATTTTATCAAATTCACTCAGATCAATCATATTCTAAAACCCTATTTTTAAGATGGGCTTTGGTAAATCAGACAAGTTATAAAACCTCATTAAACTAAATCCATCTTTAAAATCAGCATACTCTTCCAACAAACACGACCACGTTACAGTGGTCGCACCATGTCATGTGTTTTCACTTGGATCTAACAGGTAACAACCAGATCTATCAGAGAAACCACCAGATTTAACCGGGTAACCACCGGATCTAACCGGGTAACCACCGGATAAAACCAGTTTACCACCTGATTTAACCGGTTTACCATTATATCTAACTAGTTTACAAACTAGTTTATAGTGGTGGGTAATATAGTGGTGGTTTCCGGATCATGGTTGTTTTCTGACGACATGCTGGTCGACAACAAGAAAAGGATAAAAGAAACATAGTTGGAATCAATATAAAAAGTTAAGAGAGAGAGAAAGAAAGAGAGAGAGAGAGAGCGGGAGATATATATATATATATATATATATATATATATATATATATATATATATATATATATATATATATATATATATATATATATATATATATATATATATATATATATATATAGAGGGAGAGAGAGAGAGAGCGGGATATATATATATATATATATATATATATATATATATATATATATATATATATATATATATATATATATATATAGAGAGAGAGAGAGAGAGAGAGAGAGAGAGAGAGAGAGAGAGAGAGATAGATAGATAGATAGATAGATAGATAGATAGATAGATAGATAGATAGATAGATAGATAGATAGATAGATAGATAGATAGATAGATAGATAGATAGATAGATAGATAGATAGATAGATAGATAGATAGATAGATAGATAGATAGATAGATAGATAGATAGATAGATAGATAGATAGATAGATAGATAGATAGATAGATAGATAGATAGATAGATAGATAGATAGATAGATAGATAGATAGATAGATAGATAGATAGATAGATAGATAGATAGATAGATAGATAGATAGATAGATAGATAGATAGATAGATAGATAGATAGATAGATAGATAGATAGATAGATAGATAGATAGATAGATAGATAGATAGATAGATAGATAGATAGATAGATAGATAGATAGATAGATAGATAGATAGATAGATAGATAGATAGATAGATAGATAGATAGATAGATAGATAGATAGATAGATAGATAGATAGATAGATAGATAGATAGATAGATAGATAGATAGATAGATAGATAGATAGATAGATAGATAGATAGATAGATAGATAGATAGATAGATAGATAGATAGATAGATAGATAGATAGATAGATAGATAGATAGATAGATAGATAGATAGATAGATAGATAGATAGATAGATAGATAGATAGATAGATAGATAGATAGATAGATAGATAGATAGATAGATAGATAGATAGAGAGAGAGAGAGAGAGAGAGAGAGAGAGAGAGAGAGAGAGTGAGAGAGAGAGAAAGAGAGAGAGAGATAGAGTACTTTATGTTAATTATTTGTAATATCGAGAGAAAAAAATAAAGTTCGCCGGTAATTTATGGCTTTAACCCAAAGTTAAATAAACATATACTTAAAATGACCTGCTAAAGCAAGTGACGTGTCGGTTATAAATGCTTTTTTACCTATTAAAAGCGGTTAGCAGGTAATATTATAAATAAACATAAAGTTCAATGGTTAGATATTATGTTCATTATTTGTAATATCGAAAAAAATAAAGTTAGTTGGTAATTTATAGCTTTCACCCACATCTTTCACTTATAACTTATATTTAAATTGATGAAATGACTTAGTTTCTTTTAGATTATCTTTCTAACATAATTTTGGAATTATAAAAACTCTAATAATTCATTATAACATGATCAAAGATAGCTAACATAGAAATTACCTAGGATGCTCCAAAATGGCTCCTAATGGCTTCCTATGAACACTACTTGCTATTAAAGCTTCAAGAGCTTCAATGGCTACCTTCTAGACATGGTTTCTGGTCTTGCGATATGTCCTAGGACGTATATAGAAGTGGAAAACAGAATGGATATGGAGGTTTAAGGAAAACGGGGTGCAAGTTGAAATGAAGGCTATACGCCTCTATTTATAGGGTTTCCAACACTTAGGCTCCAAGGCAAAAGGGTAAATGTGTAATCTCATGTAGCTTGGTGACTAAGGGTGCCTAGGGAAGGTCTATGCACGTTTGTAGGGGCTAGGTTCATGTTAATCTTCAGCTTATGGCCAATATGAACTCACGGCTAGAAATAGATAAGAACTATGATGTGTAGCACACAAGTAGGTGCATCACCTACTTAAAAATATCCCAAAATATCTATTTGTACTGATCTTAAGTGTAAAAATGGGAGGGAAACTGTTTGAATGCATTATTAGAGGGAAAAACCTAGGCGGATTCAAAACTAGGGCTTGTAACTTTATACTTTGTAATTTTGGTGATTAAGGGTTTAGGAATGTGATTAGTGATGTATTAGGGTATAATTAGGGTTTAGACATTGTAATTAAGAAGTTTGGGTCTTTGGTTTGAAGTTTAACAAAGGTTTAAGGTGAAATTGCGAAGAAAACTTAGGCGGGTTAGGGTTTCTAATGATTTATGGTTAAGTCTTGGTAAAGTGATTATCCTTCAATTAGCTAAACTCAATTCATACATCCTACATTGTCTTCATTGTGTTCGTGAAGTTCCTATATTGGTTTTACTAAGTTATTCTAAATAAACATGTCTAAAGGGTGAAATACCTATTTTGACCTAATTTAAAAGCCATGCATTGAAATGTTCTACCTTGTGCATTAGGGTACTTGTACATTGTCTTAATATAATCTTATAACCTTAATGAAGTGCTATGAGTGTTTTAGACTTGTCCAAAAAGACCAGGTAATACAAGGTTTTTGTCACGTATGAAAATTTGTTCGTCTCGATTCAATTCGAATTGATTATTGGTTATTAGTGTGACTCAATCGTTCTTGGTGAATAAAAGAAAAGTTCGTTGAGTATCTATTTTAAACTAAAAATGGAAATCTTAAAGACATAAACTTAAAAATAAAGGAAATTAAAGTAATTAAAAACTTGGTTGAAAGTAAATTTGAAAATAAACTAAGACAAAACAAATTAAAATAAAACTTAATAAAAATGGCGGGAAAAATAAAACTTTTGAAAAATAAAACATAAGTCGGAATAAACTCAAATCTTAACCCTATTCGGAATAATTCGTGTCCTTATCCGGAATAATTCGTATCCTTATCCTGAATAACTCGTGTCCTTATCCTGAATAATTCGTGTCCTTATCCTGAATAATTCGTATCCTTATCCTGAATAAATCCTTATCCTGAATAATTCCTTATCCTGAATAATTCATTATCCTGAATAATTCCTTATCCTGAATAATTCCTTATCCTGAATAAATCATTATCCTGAATAATTCCTTATCCTGAATAATTCCTTATCCTGAATAATTCCTTATCCTGAATAATTCCTTATCCTGAATAATTTCTTATCCTGAATAATTCCTTATCCTGAATAATTCCTTATCCTGAATAAATAAGAAATCCTATAAGTCGGAATATGAGGGTTTAGGAATCCGGATAAGAACAAAAATAAGCTAAAACCAAATAAGCACTTAACCAAAACTTTAACCAAATCAAATTTAAGAAAAAACTAATAAGCCAAAATTTAAAAGCTTTTAAAAACACTAAATAATAAAAATATTTGAAATCAACTTTTTATAAAATAACTAATAAGCACTTATCTAAAAACTTAACCAAATCAAATTTAAGAAAAAGCTAATAAGCCAAAATTTAAAAACTTTTAAAAACACTAAATAATAAAAATATTTAAAAACAACTTTTTTATAAAAATTAACTAATAAGCACTTAATTAAAAATAAGAAAATTAACACAATAAGCACTAAAACACTATAAGCTATAAAATCAAACACATAAAAACCAATAAGCACGATCAATCAAAAACATCAATCAAACAAGAACATGATTAATTAAACTACATGATGATCAAAATTAAACAAGATTAAAAAGATTAAGAAAGGAAGAATGAGAACGATTAATTGAAAAAGCTTGAAATTAAAATGATTAAGATTCAAATTACAAGATTAATGAAAAAGCTTGAAAAACATTAAGAAAAGCTAGAGAGAGAAAGTATTAAGCTACTCCTAATCCTAAACTAATCTACTCCTAAATTGACTAACCACCTCCTAATGACACATTAGGAGGGTATTTATAGGAGGAGTAAAATGTTGATGTTTTCTTCATTCTTTCTTCTTGTCTCGAATCGATTTAAATTCTTTGTCTTTCTCGACGTCGTCTCGGGATTTGTCGATATACATTGAACTCGTCTTATAATTTTCTTCTTTAATTAGACTTGGTTCTTCGACTTCATTAAACTTCCGTCTTTAGACTTTTTCTTCGATAAATCTTCAGAATAGGTCTTGGACTTCCGTTCTTTTTGAACTCTTGATCTTTTGACTTCGTATTTTCTCGTTTTCTTCGATAAAAGCCCGTGAAAGCCCGTGTTTTCTTCCTTTTTCAACTTTTGGTCCTAAAACACAATAAAAACACAAATCACGCATAATTCCGACATTTATGACATAAAATACACGTTTTAGCTTGGTTATTATTATAATTAAGTGGTAAAAGGATGGGTGTTTTCACACCTATCAAATCTCCTATACTTGACCATTGCAATGCCCTCATGCAATGCATTAGTTACAAAGTAAGATTTACATTTTTCATCATAATTAACCCACCTTGGCCTTTATTAAACATAAGACATAATTAAAGGAAGAAAAACAAATTAAGAGATTAAAGACTTACATTAGGGTTTTGGATTGTCATGAATATTTATCACCCTCAAGTTTCAAGTTTTCCATACCAAGCTTAAAAACGAGATCATTGTTATTATAAGTTAGCAAACTATCACAAACTCATGTGGGCCAATTATTTACTTAGACTCCCTTATTCCTAGGTGTATCTCTTATATTTTTTTGTTGTCTTGAATGATCACGAAGATGCATTGTTGACTTATTTCGATAGTTATTAGGCTGAAAATAAAGTAGGACGATTTAATCAATAGTTAGCTAAAGGACAAAATCTTTTAAAACTGCTTCTCGGGACCTAATAAAGTTCATATCTTGGCATAACTCGCTTCACGATTTGAGACCTTTCTCGGACCGATATTTGGCATTGACTTTATACTTCAAATCTTGAGAGACGTTCATGAAATAATGGTCTTCTCTTCATAATAGGAATTTCTTCACTTGAACTTTTTGAGAGATTCTTCATATTTGGACCACGACTTCTTCATTTTTCTCCAATCTTTATTTGGGATTTCGATATACAACGAACCGCCTCCTTTTAGGACTTGGATCTATTTATCCTCATACCTTGTTAGGGCCTTTTCGGATAGACTTCTCCATGATCTTTTGGGGAGTATTTGTTTTTCGTCGTGTGTCTCGATCCTTCATATTGATTTTTGATAAATGATTCTTCACATCACTTGGGATATTTAGCAATAAAATGTAGCCTTCATGTCTTGTTAGGACCTTTTCGGACTCGCCAATCTTCGCATCCCGCTTCAATAAGTTATGCATTGCTATGAACTCTAATTAATACCGAGCAACTTTTAAACGATCTTGGGCTAGAAGCTAAGGAAATTTTCAAATCGTACGACCTTACTTATTGTAATTAAATTTATTAACAAGGGATGGGAGAAAAAGCTCATAATTAACTCACATAAATTCATGAAAGAGTACCAAACTTATAATTAACTCTATCATCTCTCGTTCTCCATAATTTAAAATCTCAAGGAATGAGATTCGTGGATGCTTAGCCTATTAAATCAAAGTTTTGGGTTTTCAAGTCATCTATAGGATCTTGCAAATTCTTAGACTCTTTCAAGTTTAGAATTCGCATTTTAAAGTTCCCTTGATAAACGACTTTCTAGGGTCAATTATAGGAACTTGCGAAAAGTTCTTGTTCTTAACCCGTAAGAGTTAAGACTTTCGCGTTTTAAAGTTCCCTATATAAAAGCCTAGCAAAACTTGACTTAAACACGTTAAGGATACTAGCTAGAGTAAACTTAGATAAGTAAACTCGGGTTGAGTCAAAAGATTCACAACGTTGAAAAATAAAACCACTTTATTAAAAATTTATTCTACTAAAGAAAGAAAAATAACTATAACAAAGGTAAATACTAATAGGCCAAAATAGATCAAAAATTTTGAAAAATGTCGAAAAATCAATTTTCCGGTTAAAATGAGGACAAAAACAAGGAAAAGCTCACTTAACTTCGATAGAAGTCCCCCCTACACTTAATATAAACATTGTCCTCAATGTTTAAGCATGTGGAAGTAAACTCCCCTACACTTAGGACATTGTGCACGTTGTTTAAATCTTGCTAAGGAAGAGAAAACTAAAGTGATTCCTATTTTAATATTGAAGAATATAAAATAGAGAATCAAAAGAGTTTAGGATAGAACCGGGAAGAAGGGTACACGTGATCACGGTTCGTCAAAAGTCATCAAGAATGGATCTTTGAAAGCTCGAATCTGCACATGATAAGAAAGAAAACAACAAACACATACTAGGGTCTCCCCCTACACTTATTATAAAAACAGATAAAGATAGATAGATAATCGGGTTGCCTCCCGAGAAGCGCTTGTTTTTGTTAACCGAGTCACGAGCCTGACTCGTCCCCGAATTAAATGGTCTATAGGGAAGCCTCAAATGTAATACCAGGATCAAAGACCTTGTCCTCGTTCCCGGAGGACATTAATGAAGGAGAGGCCGGAGGATAAGTCTTGAAGGGTAGAAAAGTCCTTTCAACATAAGAAAATTAAGTGAAATCATGATCCATGGGAGGTGGGGTGGGTAAAGTAATCAAAATATCATCCCCAAAAGACATATGATTATCACTGAGCGGCAAAGCCGTAAAGGTGTCAATCATGGAATGGTCAATGTCACCCCCCCCCCCCCGGTTCAAAGCACTCATCCTCTGTAACCATGTCTAAAAGAATGGATGAAAGGTGCTCGGGAGGGGGACTTGGGACCATACCTTCATGCAACAAATTATCAAAAATAATATCCCCCTCCGTGTCATCATCATCAATACCCGGAGGTATTGAGAGAATGTCGATTTCCTCCATAGTTGTATCATTATTCTCAACTGAAGTAATAGACGGAGGTAAAGACTCGGAAATAGGAACAGAATTCAGCGCTTCAATCTTAGCAATAAGAAGATGAACTTTCAGTAATTTGTCGCGAAGAATAATGTCTTCCACCTCATCTACAAGACCAAGTTCAGTGGTGAACTTCTCGTAAGTTGGAGAGAATAAATCAACATCGCCCTCATCTCCCGGAGGAGATTGAGAAATTTCAAAAGTGAAATTCTCATAGCATGGAGAAAAATCATCATTAAGAGCGACCTCGTCCGTAAGCTCAGCAAAATTAGGGACATCACAAACCTCATCAAAGAATTTATCAAGATCAAAATCACTAATCTCACTCGATGTATCACTATCCTTAGACACATTAGGGATATCAAGAGTAGGAGTAGTAATCTCAGAAGATGGGTTGAGATTATAGATTTCATCCTCGTCATCATCATAATAGTAGTATGGACGTACAAGAGGAGGAGTATAATCACTAAGATTAGATACTTGTTCTTGTTGTTGTCGCTTTTCCTCCTCCCTTGCTTCGCGTATGCTAGCTAATTCTTGTTGAACGTATTGAAGTGTATTCAAAAAATTGGCTCGTTCTTCTTCACACATTCCAACAGAAGGTTGATGATCGAGGGTGTATTGTGGGGGCTCAAAATTGTGAAAACCGGAATTATAGCACGGATGTGGCTCATAGTAATTCATCGGTTGAGAAGAATTAGAACACGGATTTGGTTCATAATAATCCATCGGTGAAGAAAAATGTGGACACAGATTTGGCTCATAATAATTCATTGGCTGACAATAAGAAGTGTCGTGAGGGTCCCCATAATTGTTGCAACACGGGTATTGAGAGAAACCCGGTGCATTTTGTTGATATGGATCGTCATATATGGGAGAGGGTGAAATAGTGTCATTAGAAGAGAAGAATGAATTGAAATATGAATTGATCGAATTGCACGATAGACAACGGCCAAATTCATAATTAGGGATATCCATTCTACACCGTTTGCATGAACACCGTTGACAGGATTGACAACCATAAGATGGTCTTCCACACCCTACACAGTCAACAAACAAATTCATTAAGAACAATAGATAAGCAAGAAGAATATTTTTGGTGCAAAACCCTTCAAAAAAGAAATGCTTTTATGATTTTTCAAATGTTTTTGGATTTTTGAAATTTTTTATTTTTATGGATTTTTGAAAATTTTTGACACGAAAAATAACGTTCACGAGTGAACGGATCCCATAATCCAACGCGTCTCTAAAAAAAACGTTAATCTTCACGAAAAGAGCCGGCAGCGGCGCCATTTAATACAAGGTTTTTGCCAAGTATGAAAATTTGTTCGTCTCGATTCAATTCGAATTGATTATTGGTTATTAGTGTGACTCAATCGTTCTTGGTGAATAAAAGAAAAGGTCGTTGAGTATCTATTTTAAACTAAAAATGGAAATCTTAAAGACATAAACTTAAAATTAAAGGAAATTAAAGTAATTAAAAACTTGGTTAGAAGTAAATTTAAAAATAAACTAAGACAAAATAAATTAAAATAAAACTTAATAAAAATGGCGGGAAAAATAAAACTTTTGAAAAATAAAACATAAGTCGGAATAAACTCAAATCTTAACCCTATTCGGAATAATTCGTGTCCTTATCCGGAATAATTCGTATCCTTATCCTGAATAATTCGTGTCCTTATCCTGAATAATTCGTGTCCTTATCCTAAATAATTCGTATCCTTATCCTGAATAAATCCTTATCCTGAATAATTCCTTATCCTGAATAATTCCTTATCCTGAATAAATCCTTATCCTGAATAATTTCTTATCCTGAATAATTCTTTATCCTGAATAATTCCTTATCATGAATAATTCCTTATCCTGAATAAATCATTATCCTGAATAATTATCCTGAATAATTCCTTATCCTAAATAATTTCTTATCCTGAATAATTCCTTATCCTGAATAATTCCTTATCCTGAATAAATCCTTATCCTGAATAATTCCTTATCCTGAATAATTTTTTATCCTGAATAATTCCTTATCCTGAATAATTCTTTATCTTAAATAAATAAGAAATGCTATAAGTCGGAATATGAGGGTTTAGGAATCCGGATAAGAACAAAAATAAGCTAAAACTAAATAAGCAATTAACCAAAACTTTAACCAAATCAAATTTAAGAAAAAGCTAATAAGCCAAAATTTAAAAGCTTTTAAAAACACTAAATAATAAAAATATTTAAAATTAACTTTTTATAAAATAACTAATAAGCACTTATCTAAAAACTTAACCAAATCAAATTTAAGAAAAAGCGAATAAGCTAAAATTTAAAATCTTTTAAAAGCACTAAATAATAAAAATATTTAAAAACAACTTTTTTATAAAAATTAACTAATAATCACTTAATTAAAAATAAGAAAATTAACACAATAAGCACTAAAACACTATAAGCTATAAAAATCAAACACATAAAAACCAATAAGCACAATCAATCAAAAACATCAATCAAACAAGAACATGATTAATTAAACTACATGATGATCAAAATTAAACAAGATTAAAATGATTAAGAAATGAAGAATGAGAACGATTAATTGAAAAAGCTTGAAATTAAAATGATTAAGATTCGAATTACAAGATTAATAAAAAAGCTTAAAAACGTTAAGAAAAGCTAGAGAGAGAAAGTATTAAGCTACTCATAATCCTAAACTAATCTACTCCTAAATTGACTAACCACCTCCTAATGACACATTAGGAGGGTATTTATAGGAGGAGTAAAATGTTGATGCTTTCTTCATTCTTTCTTTTTGTCTCGACTCGATTTAAATTCTTTGTCTTTCTCGACGTCGTCTCGGGATTTGTCGATATACATTAAACTCGTCTTATAATTTTCTTTTTTAATTAGACCTGGTTCTTCGACTTCATTAAACTTCTGTCTTTAGACTTTTTCTTCGATAAATCTTCAGAATAGGTCTTGGACTTCCGTTCTTTTTGAACTTTTGATCTTTTGACTTTGTCTTTTCTCGTTTTCTTCAATAAAAGCCCGTGAAAGCCCGTGTTTTCTTCCTTTTTCGTCTATTGGTCCTAAAACACAATAAAAACACAAACCACACATAATTCCGACATTTACGACATAAAATACACATTTTGTCTTGGTTATTATTATAATTAAGTGGTAAAAGGATGGGTGTTTTCACACCTATTACCATGTAATGATTCTATGTAGATTTCTTAATATAAGGGTTTTTAGGTCATTAATGCTAATGAGTTTCTACTTTGGGTAATTAGGGTTTTTATCTTTATAAACACTTATTCTAGGGCTTATATGATATTTTTATGACTTTTAATGTTTCTACATTCTTATTTTATTGGTTTATATAGGTTGATCATATTCTAGGGATAATTATGGGAGCTTAAGATCCTATACTTTGATAACCTGTACCTTATGCTTTACTAACTTGTAAGTTGACTTGAAATAAATGTATAATCTTAATATGATACATAATTGAGTTTTATAATTAGTGGCAAAAGATTATACTCTAATTTAATGTATAACTGATTTTATATGTTAATCTTGGTTTTAGGTCATTTTCTTGTAATTAGCTTGAGATTAGTGAATATTAGTGTTTTGTAATTATTTTCCTTTCCTTTATATAGTATATTATACTTATTATATTGTATTTGACATTTGTACATAGATATTAAGTAGTTATATTGCTTAAAACATTGTTTACCAAAGGTTTCTAGGTGGTGATCTAGACTATTATGTATAATTACTTGTACTTAGCTTTGTATGGTTTGTTCCTACTATTCTTAGGCATTTATTATGTCTTTAATGTATAGTTTATAACTTGTTTATAATCCATAATGACTTATTCATATGTGTTATCCATTCATAGTTTACCATTCTTGAGTTTATAATTCATTTAAAGGGATTGTAGGGTTTCTAAGGGAAGTTAGGGCATCATAGTTATATTTTGAGATGTTCTTATTCATAATGTACTTATTAGATTACTTTTAGAACTTAGACTTGATACACACATTATTTTTACAACATATAGGAATATGTTGTAGTGGCAGTTCAGGTTGGGAGAATACATTCATTTTAGCAAGTAAGGTACAAAAGAAAAAATTTCTAGTCAAATTTTCATATTAATACAATCATAACACATGACACATAAGTGAAATTTGAGGATTGTTATAGTCTCTCCCCTTAAAGAAATCTCGTCCCGAGATTTAGATAAAGAGTAATGTCATAAAACAGAGATGAGCAAAATCCTCGCGTTTCCAATATACTATATAGTAATATACGTATTCTCTTATTCAGAATTCTAATGATTATGTCTACACTTGTCTTATATCGAATATCTTTAAGTCCATTTATAAATTCTTATTAACATAAAGATGTGTCCAACTTTATGCAAAGAAGAAATCATAAATTTGGTGATTTAAATTTCTTCATTTGTCTAAAGAAGCGTCCTAATTCAATCAGATGTAAATCATTGACTTAGAAATTTTTGTCATAACACAAATATAGACAATTATTCTAGCATTTAATATCTTTATTATACCCTTAAGTTTCCGTTTTACGTTGGCGTATGTAAGACGTCTTGTATATAATATCTAGGAATACGATTTTTCTAGAGACGAACGATGGTTAAATAGAAGATGATATTTTATTCCCTATAAAATACAAAATAATCCTACCTAAAATATGATTTATAAGGCCACTTGTCCTTACAAATCCTATTCTAATGATCTACTATGTTGAAGATCCGACATCAGATGGTGCAAATTTCAGTGTGATGCAGGGTGCATTTCTTACACAGAAAAAAATTTCCATCATATTCACCGTAGATTGGATTAGCAATTCAAGTTATGGTAGTTTCTCTTTCATTATAATTTACGGACGTTCTTTCCTTGCACAAGATTGTGCTTAATTACCTTGTTTATCAACTCTTTGGGTAGAGGTTAATGACTTTTTCCAATATATAGGTATTTTGGAAGTGGTTATCTTTCTTCAAAATCTTCGATAAAATTCCTTAATAATTTTTTCTAACAAAATCTTCTGATAGAATTTCAGATGAAATTCCATGACATAATTCCATAATAAAATCTTCTGATGAAATCTTTTATCATTTCTATGGAATAGGATCTAACTCTACTAACCCTTGAAATTTCCTCGTGTATGTCTCGAGGTTAGTTCCTTTTATCATTAGATAGCGGAGTTCTTCTTTCATCTTCTCGATAAGAAATATTTGAAATTTAATCAAGCGATCTTATGTACTCCTTTTATCTCAATGGGTTGAGCATAAAGAAATTACCAAGATAACTGATGAAATGTTATCTTCTTATAGCAAGCTTCACTTTATCATTTCAAATATGATAAGAAACTGAATTGGCTCTTTCAATCCAACGGGTGATACTAATAACATCTTTGCTTCCTTGGATATCAAAAACTAACTAGTCATCGAGTATTTTCCGAATAATACTTCTTATTGACAGTTTGCACTTGCAGGATTACGTCCACATCATCGTTAATTATTCGTCAAATACTTTTAGGGTTTAGAATGAAGGGAAAGAATAGAAATAATTCAGAATCCAAGGTATACTCATATCAGAAAACATTTGTCACGTATGTATAGGGATACATATAAATGTTTATCGAACACAAGGTATATCTTTTAGGTTTATAGGGAACCTACTATGTTGATTATCATTCATATCTAAGGATAATAAATTCAACTATGAAATAGAATTTCAAAGTTTACCACGGATTTATAAAGATATGACTCATACATAATCGTAACATAATTTTTCCATGATATGGAATGGAGGAATACAACAGAAAATGTAAAAACTCATCTTATAAAACAAGCTTCTCTTTTACATTTCATATAAAAAGAATCTTTTGATAGGCAAAAGCCGAGAATAGAATATTTCTATAAAACATGGGAAGTTTCCTTACTCTTTCTTCAACTTGCGGGTTATATTCAATTGAAATTCGTATTATCATAAAAGATAACAGAAATTCCAAAAATATATACTTTATCAAGTATATGTTTTTCTTAGAATATACGCACTTTCATTCATAATTATTTGTGAGAAACCAAGAAATATGGATTTCTTACTTCTCAGAAATAAATATGAAACGACAATATTTGATGAAAAAACAACTTTTATTTATTAACAACTTGTCTTGTTTATACTTACAGGACAAGCTTCTCTGTTAACATAAAAGTAAATTAAAGACATAAAGTTGAAAGTATTTACAACTTAATAGTCTAATGTCTTCATCTCTCCCTCTTAAGTTTTTTGATGGCATCAAAAAGACTTCGTATATCGGCTCGATGTCTAATATGAATGTTCTCAATGACTAACTCAAGAGTAGAAATCTTCAGTCGAGCTTGAACAATTTCTTCATCGTGTATCATTTGTCTTCACAACTTAGCCTTAATTTCTTAAAAATCTTCTTCTAATTTCTCAAAATCTCGTTATATAATTCTTCGGCCTTTCTGAAGTCCTTCAACTTTATCTTCAAGATCTTCAATACGCTCGGGAGGAAATTCTTTCATATAGGCTAGGATATCTTTAATTTGTTGTTCATAGGTATTTTTGGGTAAGTTTTCAGATATAGGTGATGGTACATTAATAGGGTAAGGTGATGGGAAATTTTGTTGTCGATGTGTATAATTTATTTCTTTATTATATGCTTGTATAACTTTCATATAGGGGTCGTCATCAAAGGATAAAATGGCTTTTGGGATTTTCTGATCTTTGGGTGAATTTTCTGAAGTATCATAGGGATTATTTATCGAGAGATGGAAATATACTTTGGGAAGTTATCAGGAATTATTGCAAAACGCTCGTCTTGAGAATCCGATAAGATGATAATAGGAGGAAGATAGGAATACATATTTCTGGAGACGTCAATAAATCTTAATTTATTTATATTACTCATATTATATTACATATACTTAAACATATGTACTTATAAGTATAATATTTATACTTATAATCAATCATGGTATTACACATTGTTCTAAAGGGTACTAGCATTAGTATTGGTATAATATTACCTCATTCTTGTAGCAGCACTGGCATTGGCACGGAGGACATTCTTGAAATTATTTTAAAAGTAGTTATAGTCAAGATTTAATTTCTTGTTCTCTATAACCATGGCTCTGAGTACCAATCTGTAACACCCCCATTTTACCTTTACGCAGTGGAACATTGATCTGGGGTATTACTTCATAGAACACAAGTCATAATAATAGAAAACAACTCAAAAGAGTGAATAAATCGACTTTCTTTATATATCATTAAAAAATTCAGAGTTTTACAATATGAGGTTCCCAAAATCTAAGATAATAATTTCAAGCTTGTGCCTCTTCATGCCATTCTCGTGCTGCTCCATACTATCAGTCACAATTACCTGAAACATATGCTTAAAGTCAACACAAAGGTTGAGTGAATTCCTAGGTTTTAAATAATTTGAATACAAGATTCCTTTTTCTTGAGCTACGTTATTATTCGCTCACATAAAACAATTTATTATTTCACTAAGTTCATGATATCAAAACTAACGGAATTCACCGAAGTGACTGTCATGACATGATCTCATGACAAGTAACCT
This sequence comes from Glebionis coronaria, assembly GCA_025667525.1. Taxonomy (NCBI): domain Eukaryota; kingdom Viridiplantae; phylum Streptophyta; class Magnoliopsida; order Asterales; family Asteraceae; genus Glebionis; species Glebionis coronaria. The sequence continues at coordinate 507,592,861 of CM046882.1, read as the reverse complement.
ACATGTCCTAGGTTACCCATTAATTCTAATAAAGTATGCTCGATTACCCCATGTATAGGTAACACAAACAGGATTCGTTAAACCCAATAGATCTATTTACCCGTTAGAGCACACGGATGTGTTTAATGATTCATGAAATTTGGGAAACAAGTAACAGTTTGGACACTCGTACAATAACATATTTCAGTAAAATCATATAGTTTAAAAACACATGTATTCCAGTTTTAACATATATCTCTCTCACGGGTTTTCAAAACATTTATAAAGCATTTGAAAGTGAGGTTATGAACTCACCTTATGTCCATAGATCCGATCTATAACTAGATATATTTCATTCACATATAAATAGCTTGATCATACAAACCACAACTTGGTCTCATAAACAACAGCTTGATCTCACACAAGCCTGGATTAATACATTGTGTATAGTATCAAGTCTTTAATCTTTTGTTCAATATTTTAAGTATTAGTTATGTATTCCTTGATTTTATTAATTAGTCATTCCTTAATTAATATTTTGTTATAAATCTAGCATCATTGTTCGGGCCATCATACTAGGAAGCCATTCTATAAACGTTTGGGGTACGAGGGCACTTTAAATCGTAAACCCAACCACTCAGTCAGAACGTAATATCGAGGTGGAACATCTTTGTACAAAGCTCCCTACTAACATGATAAATTCATTAATTAATCTTATTTAGTTTCAAAATTGGCAAAAATAGCCCTTTTAGTTATACTTTGGTATAATTACACTTTTAACCCCAAAGGTATATAGTTTTAGTATTTGTAATTTAAACCCTCAATATTTAACCTTAGGACCTCAAACACTCCAACATTTATTTTTGTAGCTTATAATTTCATAAAATGACACTTTTGGCCCAAAGTGTTAAATAGTTTCAAAAATGACAATTTTAGTCCCTATACTTGTAAAAATCACATAACAACCTTAAAAATGGACCAAATGATCTAGGATTTTAAAACAAAGTTTCAAAACATGTTTATAATTATAATAACAACATTCATTCAGAATTATAGCTTTTTAAATGGGTTTTTGCTTATTATTTTATGTAAATTACAAAACTATTGTTTTAAGACATCTTTAACTTATAACTTCTATTTAAATTAATGAAATGACTTAGTTTATTTTAGATTATCTTTCTAGCATATTTTTGGCATTATAAAAACTCTAATAGTTCATTATAACAAGATCAAAGCATAGCTAACATAGAAATTACCTAGGATGCTCCAAAATGGCTCCTAATGGCTTCCTATGAACACTACTTGCTATTAAAGCTTCAAGAGCTTCAATGGCTACCTTATAGACCTGGTTTCTGGTCTTGGTACGTGTCGTAAGACGTATATAGAATTGGAAAATAGAATGGGTATGGAGGTTTAAGGAAAATGGGGTGCAAGTTGAAATGAAGGCTATATGCCTCTATTTATAGTGTTTCCAACACTTAGGCTCCAAGGCAAAAGGGTAAATGTGTAATCTCATGTATCTTGGTGACTAAGGGTGCCTAGGGAAGTTCTATGCACGTTTTTAGGGGCTAGGTTCATGTTAATCTTCAACTTATGGCCAATATGAACTCACGGATAGAAATAGATAAGAACTATGATGTGTAGCACACAAGTAGGTGCATCACCTACTTAAAAATATCTAAAAATATCTATTATTACTGATCCTAACTTTAAAAGGGGAGGTAAAGTGTTTGAATGCACTTTTGGAGGGAAAAACCTAGGCGGATTCAAAACTAGGGCTTGTAACTTTATACTTTGTGATTTTGGTGATTAAGAGTTTAGGAATGTGATTAGTGATTTATTAGGGTATAATTAGGGTTTAGACATTGTAATTAATAAGTTTTGGTCTTTGGTTTAAAGTTTAACAAAAGTTTAAGGTGAAATTGGGAAGAAAACTTAGGCGGGTTAGGGTAATAATTTATGGTTAAGTCTTAGTAAAAATTATCCTACAATTAGCTACTGATGTATACTCATTTTATACATCTTACATTTTCCTCAATGTGTTCATGAAGTCCCTACATTGGTTTTACTAAGTTATTCTAAGTAAACATGTCTAAAGGGTGAAAATACCCATTTTGACCTAATTTACAAGCCATGCATTAAAATATTGTACCTTGTGCATTAGGATACTTGTGCATTGTCTTAATATAATATTATAACCTTAATGAAGTTCTATGAGTGTTTGTATACTTGTCCAAAAAGACCAGGTAGTGATTCTATGTAGATTTCTTAATATAAGGGTTATTAGGTCATTGATGCTAATGACTTTCTACTTTGAGTAATTAGGATTTGTATCTTTATAAACACTTATTCTAGGGCTTATATGATATGTTTATGACTTATAAGGTTTATACATTCTTAGTTTAAGGGTTTATATAGGTTGATCATATTCTAAGGATAATTATGGGAGCTTAAGATCCTATGCTTTGATAACTTGTACCGTATGCTTTACTAACTTGTAACTTGACTTGAAATAAATGTTTAATATTAATATGATACATAATTGAGTTTTTTAATTAGTGGCAAAAGATTAGACCCTAATTTAATGTATGGATTTTATATGCTAATCTTGGTTTTAGGTTATTTTTTTGTAGTTAGCTTGAGATTAGTGAATATTAGTGTTTTGTAATTATTTACCTTTCCTTTATATAGTATATTATACTTAGTATATTGTATTTGACACTTGTGCATAGATATTAAGTAGTTGTATTGCCTGAAACATTGTTTACCAAAGGTTTCTAGGTGGTGATCTAGACTATTATGTATAATTACTTGTACTTAGCTTTGTATGGTTTGTTCCTACTATTCTTAGGCATTTATTATGTCTTTAATGTATAGTTTATAACCTGTTTATAATCCATAATGACTTATTCATATGTGTTATCCATTCATAGTTTACCATTCTTGAGTTTATAACATTTAAAGGGATTCTGGGGTTTCTAAGGGAATTTAGGTCATCATAGTTATATTTTGAGATGTTCTTATACATAATGTACTTATTAGTTTACTTTTAGAACTTAGAATTGATATACACATTATGTTTACAACATATAGGAATATGTTGTAGTGGCAGTTTAGGTTGGGAGAATACATTCATCTTAGCAAGTAAGGTACAAAAGCAAAAATTTCTAGTCAAATTTTCATATTAATACAATCATGACACATGACACATAAGTGAAGTTTGAGGATTGTTACACATTCGCATTGTTTTTTTATGCCGCATAGGTGTAAGCGAAAAACGTATACATCGTGAGGGGGAAAACAATGAGGAAGGTCAAAGACTAACCACGACTTATTTAGACCAAAACATGATTTTGAAGCACCAAAGACTGTTTCCAGAACTCAGTGAGGTCTTTAGGCCAAATCATATGAACCTTATAATAGGTATATTACTTCGACCTTTCCCAGACACCCCTATCATTTCTAGTATCTAAGATTTGCTTTAAGTTTTATTTTCATATCAACATTTTTTGCATAGATCTATTTTTAAGATTTAGAAGCATATGATACAGGTTTGCATAGATCTCTTTTCTACCATAGTCGCAATACGACCTTTTTACAGCTTATAAGTCGATCACTGTGGTCACACAGCCATCACCATCGTCACCTGCCATGTGGGGCGGCAAAAAATGGGTTGGTGGATTGTACTGAGGCGTACAGACAAAAGGTTTGATGGATTACTTTGCGGCTTATGAGCCAAGGACAATCGTCACACAACCGTCACTATCGTCGCACGCCATATATAGGGGCAACGAAAGCAACGGTCATATCGAAAGGCATAAATCTTAATTTGAAGGACATATGTATGAAAATCTCCCACAACCTTGCCTTTAAATTCAATAAAGCCACAACTTAATTGACTTTTCTTTCAAGAAACCCCGTCGCGGATGCAAATCCAAAGACTTGCCACGTCAAGCGACAAGTTATACCAATTGTATCAAACAATCAAAAGGCCTAGGAACAGCCATACTAATTGCATACTCCAAATGTGCATACTCACATTATATTATTCTAATTCTAAACTTAAAAATAAAGGGGGATCACGATTTCTATATGAATTGTAAATCATGTCACAAAGCAATCTTAAAATGTACAGCCTTCTCTCACATTAATGAATAAAAGTAGTGGAAAGTTCAAATCAAAACAGAAAAGTCACTAACCCAGAAGTAAAGCATACCATTAGACTGAGCCAATAAAAATAGGTTTTCCATCAAACCCCAAGAAAGTGTTTCGTTTCCATAATACGAATCATCAAACCCAAGGGATCATTGTTACAGCCATCAAAAGCAGTCAATAATATTAGGGTTTCCATGAAACACAATAAAGGGTTTCTATCAAACCCTAGATACCATGGTTTTCAACCACGCTGATCAAACCCCCAACGATAATTAAACCCAATAAAATTAGGGTTTCCATAAACGGAAATTAAACCCAATATCAAAACCTATGAAACCCAAGAGGGATCAGGGTATGTGGTTATCGATCAAAGACACAAATAATGCAAACCCCAATTTTTTTCTTGGGCATATAAATACCTTAATCACAACTAACGGCCAAGATCGATACACTAAGATGGAATCAACGGCTGACATGAAGTTCCTGTAGCCACTATCACAATGAGAGATACGCAATTCGATTTTTTAATCAAGGGGAAAATTAATCCAATTAATGAAGGCACGAAAGGGGCAACTATTAATGAAGAGGAAAATAGAGATGAGAGTGAAAATGGAGCACTATATCTGCGTGACAATAGAGAGAGGTATGTGAAACAATTATGAGAGGGAAGAAATGTTGTGAGAGAGGCAGAAACTATAGTTTATTTTGTAATAAAGGAGAATCACTATGCCTATGGATTCGTGATTATTAATAGAAGAATTCATGCTAATGCAAATAACACAATATCATCTCTATTACTATTGTTAGTTTCAAATATTCCCGAATTAAGAAAACACACCCCTAAAATCATAAAAATTCAAACTTCACCGAGAATCAAAATTTAATTTAATTAACCATCAACACATTAAACCTTAGCAGCCTAAGTATCGATCAATTTAAACATAAAATAAAATTGGAGTAAAATCGATTACCATATCCACTAACTCCTCCTCAAATTCTTTCGGTTTTTCTGACCCATACATTTTCGTAAACCCAGATATATGTAAAAACCACAATAGATTTCAATATAATGATCACAAATCTAATGTTTCTTGATTGGAGGTGAAGATGGATTTGGGAACTAGGTTCGATGGAGGATGATGAGGCATCTGTTGTTTGTTAGTTTGTTCGGTTATGATTAGATGAACGATACGGGGATTACGTTAGTTTGTCCATTTTTTAAAAAACATTATATACTTGGCTTAAATTATCAAAACTTACCATCAAAGTCCGTGTGATTTTTTGAGGTTTTTGTATATGAGATTATAAACGTTTTTTTTAACAAAAAAGAAAATAATTAGTTTAAATTATTTTTATAAATATAAATTTAAAAATCAAAATCAAAATCAAATACATATTACTAAATAAGAAAATTTTGAAATACCAATATTTCACTTAACTTTTTTATTAGTAAGAAAAAAATAGTCTAAATTTGACAAAAGTTTATACTATGATGCACTAAGTAGAATTGGCTATTCAGGCAGTTATGAGCAAGGCTTTGAAACCCAGTTCGACCCGGCCGGGTCAACCGATTGAACCAGATTTGGCCTAAAAAGGGGTCAAAATAACCCGGTTTGTAGATACTTTAGACCCAGTGCGAACCGGTGGGTTTTTCAAAAACTGGCTCAACCCGGGTGGAAAATTCCGCCCGGTTCTCTTGTTTTTTCTTTTATACTTATAACTATTGATGTAGTCTTGAAACGAGATAAATAAATTGAATTTGTTGATTCTAATGAATACCAGAAACAGTTCCTTCCAACAATCGTTGATTATGATGAATACCGATTATTAGGGTAAAACACGGCAACACAACGACCAATGGTTTAACTTTTATTAAACTGAAAATTGTCTTGCTAGGGTTACAAGAAATTGTTTAAATAAAGACAGAAACAAAGAAAAACCCTAAAACACCAATGGGTTGGACTGTGGCCCAAAGACCAAGTCCAACAAAAATTAAAAATAACACAAAAGTAAAAAAAATGGCAGTAAAACAACTTTTTAGGCCTCGAAAATTCCTTAACAAGCCTAAAAGTGGTTACCACATCGTTCCTCTCGTTTTCCTGATCGTTTTGAGAAGTCACTGGCTGAAAACAGACTTACGATGCTCAAGTTATGGTAGTTTTAAGAAATCCCTCTTCTTCACACGATCTTGGGCTTCCAAAAACAAGTCAGCCCGTTCTTCAATACTTGAGCCTCCATCAACTATACTACTGTAGTACACATTTACCCTACATATTTCACAAATTTTCATTGCATATTTTCATGTCAGCCGCCATAGTTGATGATACCAACCAAATCCTAAATTCAAGATTAAAGAAAAAAATCCATCAACATCAAATTAAAGATCTATTAAAAAAACAAACTCAAGAATGAAAAAAAACTATAATCAATAAAAAACCCTAAGTTCAAAAAAAACCTTACCTTTTAAAAAAAACCCTCAAGATCCACCATGGTAACAAGATTCGCCTTTTAAAACGCAAGAGTATGCTCTCGTGAGAACGATTTGTCTCTTGTGAAGTCAGATTTATTTCTTTTAAAGTATGACACTTGTGATTTGGTAGGATTTATGAGTGTTTGGATATTTGTAATCTGGTAGAATGTGTTAAAGTATCTAAATTTGTTTGTTTAATTAGTATTATCTTAGAAGATATTTTGTAATCTTAATGACGACGGAAGCTTAACTAGTAAGCATACCTACTTCTTAAGGAACCTTGGACATCAAGTATTCTTACATCATAAGAATACTTAGATATTTACTAGTCTTAGCTATGAAGTACTTAGCTACTAAGAATAGTTAGAAGAAAAGGAAATCCTAGTAGTAAGTTTTGTACTCTTATATATAGAGGGCTAATGTAATACTAGAATCATATCACTCCAGCCTTCAAATGAACTTATGCTTTCTCTATCACACTATGTCAGTAATATATCAGCAAACTTGCTGCTATATTTACTCTTATAGTGCAGATTCTATAAAAACATTTACAGTGGTATCAGAGCTCTTTTTTTAAGGGGCTATTATATTACTTAAAGTGAAACACCTTCGAGATTCCACAAAAAAATATCCTATACATGACATCTAGTGCAACTACTGTTTCAGTGATTCCAATATTTTTTGGAATGCATGATCATATTTGGGTAGTAAAAATGAAGACATATTTGAAATCTCAAGGTTTATGGAAGGTTGTAAAGACTGATGAAAGTCCTCTGGCACTCGGAGAGAACCAACTGATGCTCAGTTAAGGAATTACAAAACTGAGTTGCTAAAGAAGGATAAGGCACTAACCTGTTTACATTCAGGTAATGCCAATCAAATTTTCACCTTTATAATGGACTTGGACACACCAAAAGTTGTGTGGGACAAACTCCAAGAAACCTTTGAAGGTACTGATAGAGTAAAAGTTGTCAGATTATTAACTCTTAAAAGAGAGTTTGAATTATTAAGAATGAAAATGACGAGCTGGTGAAAGATTACTCAGCAAGGATGATGGACATAGTTAATCAAATGAGGCTTCATGGAGAAGTTTTTAAAGACCAAAAAGTGGTGGAGAAGATGATGATTAGCGTGCTTCCAAAGTTTGAGGCGAAAATTTTCGCTATAGAAGAGTCTTGTGACCTTAATACGCTTACAATTTCTGAACTAACTAGTAAGCTTCAAGCACTAGAGCAAAGAGTTTCTATGAGATCAGAGGAGAAAGTGGAAGGCGCTTTTCGGGTATTTTCTAGAAGTACCAAAGGTTCTGCCTCTCAAAAGTCTTCTTCAACATCAAAGAAAGGTATTTTTCATCCATGTAATATATGTCAAAACACAAACCATGAAGAAGCAAATTGTTGGTTCAAAGATAAACCAAATTTCAAGTGCAACTTTTGCAACAAGTTTGGACACCTCGAAAAGTATTGTAGAGCAAAGAAAGCTCATAGCAACACACAATGTATCCAACAAGCAAATGTTTCCGAGGTGAATCAGGTTGATGATGAATATTTGTTCATGGCATCGCATCTTGATAAACATCCTAGCATCACATGGCTAATGGATAGTGGATGCACATGCCATATGACTCTGGAAATATATTTCTTTATTAGTCTCGACACCAAAGACAACCCAAGAGTGGAGTTGGGAGATGGACGTTATACTCGAGCAAAAGGAAGAGGTACTATCGCTATCAACACAAGGAAAGGTACCAAATACATTTCTAAAGTGATGATAAAGAATGGATATGGTGTTAATTTTACGAAGGACTTGCGATGTGTTATTACTGATTCCCGTGATTCTAAAATAGCTACCCTTGAAATGGTAAATGGTAGCTATGACTTAAAACTTAATGTTGCAAATTTTGGTGCTTCTAGTGTTACTGAAGATGATAACACGAAATACCACAAAGAATTTGGTCATTTCGATTACAGAACACTTAAGCATATGAATACCACTAAATCGGTGAGAGATATGGCTCCCATTAGTGAAGTTGATATTCCCAAATTTGATAATGAAGATACTAATGACACTGATGTGTTATGAACAAGACCGCCTGATGTTTACGAGTTTTGTAATTGTGTTATGGAACCTAAAAGCTATATGGATGCCTCCAAACATACCGAATCAATTGATGCAATAAAGTGTAAACTTGAGGAGGAGACTTATGTAAAATATCCCGAAGATTTTGAAGTAGTTGGACGAGAAAAAAAAATTATCGACTCTATAAGGGTCTTTATAGTCTTAAGAAAGCACCAAGGACGTGTTATGTTAAGATCAATGCTCATTTGCGGAATCATAACTTCAGGAGGATTTCAATACAAAATCGTGTGCAACATGGAAGAACAAAGCATATCAGTGTCAAGTATCATGCCATTCGAGAAGCTGAGAAGAATGAAGAAGTCAAGCTCAAATATATGCTAACAAAGTCGATTACCAAAAAGAAGCAAAAACTTCAAAGCTGAGCTTATGGAATCCAACAACAATCTTAAGGAGTAGTGTTTAAGTATCTAAGATTGTTTGTTTAATTAGTATTATCTTAGAAAATATTTTGTAATCTTAATGACGAAGGAAGCTTAACTAGTAAGCATACTTACCTTAGACATCAAGTATTATTACATCATAAGAATACTTAGATATTTACTAGTCTTAGCTATGAAGTACTTAGCTACTAAGAATACTTAGAAGAAAAGGAAAGCCTAGGTAGTAAGTTTTGTACACTACTACACAAATTGCTTTTACCCACGAAATGTTTCCCAAGGAACAAAAACCGTGGGAAATTTGACACGGTATTCCCACGGATTTCCCATAGAATTGACAAAAACAATATTCCGTGGGAAATCCGTGAGAAATTTCCCACGGATTTCCCACAGAAGCATTGACCAAGCTTTCCGTGGGAAAGTCGTGGGAAAGTCGTGACAAATCACCCACAAACTTCCCACGGATTGCAAATTACCCACGGATTTCCCACGGAGTACACAATTATTTTGGTTATTTTACACATCCGTGGGAAAGCTGTGGCAAATTATCCACGGATTTCCCACGGTACACACATTATTATTATTATTTATCTATCCGTGGGTAATTTACCCACGGACAACGAATTATTTTTTTATTTATTCATCCGTGGGAAATCCGTGGGTAATTTACCCACGGATTTCCCACGGACAACATATTAATTTATTGTTTATCCATCCGTGGGAAATCCGTGGGTAATTTACCCACGGATTTCCCACGGAACTCATAATATTTTATTAGTTATATATCCGTGGGAAATCCGTGGGTAATTTACCCACAGAACTTTCTCATGGATTTCTCACGGATAACACATTATTTTATTATTTATATATCCGTGGGAAATGTGTGGGTAAATTACCCACGGATTATAGATTTCCCACGGTTTTCCCACGGATTTCTCACATATTACCCACATATTTCCCACAGACTACCAATATTTTGTGATTTATACATCCGTGAGAAAGTTGATAAAAGTTTATTCAATAAAACATAAAATTACATTATAAATTCGATAAAAAGTTAAACAATAAAACATACGAATTATTTTACAAAGTCGAAAAAACATACGAATTATATTACAAAAAAACATACGAATTATATTAAAAAGATGATAAAACATACGAATTACATTACAAAATCGATAAAACATATGAATTACATTACGAAGTAGATAAAACATACTAATTACATTACGAAGTAGATAAAAAATACGAATTATATTACAAAGTCAAGAAACATACGAATTATATTAAAAAGATGATAAAACATACGAATTATATTACAAAGTCGATAAAACATACGAATTATATTACGAAGTAGATAAAACATACTAATTACATTACGAAGTAGATAAAACATACGAATTATATTACAAAGTAAAAAAAATACGAATTATATTAAAAAGATGATACAACACACGAATTACATTACAAAGTCGATAAAACATACGAATTACATTACGAAGTAGATAAAACATACTAATTACATTACGAAGTAGGTCAAACATACGAATTACATTACGAAGTCGAGATGCTAAATTGACTAAATGACAAAATACTACAAAATAATGTTCCCCACGCTTATCGGCTACTCCTTTGAACATCTAGTATACAACGATACCCTTTGAACATCTCGTGTACAACCATACCCTATCGACTACTCATTTGAACATCTCGTATACAACGATACCTTATCGACTGCTCCTTTGAACATCTCGTGTACAACGATACCCTATCGACTAATCATTTGCACATCTTGTACAATGATACCCTATCGACTAATTATTTGAACATCTAGTATAATACGATTCCCTTTCGACTACTCTTTTGAACATCTTGTATACAACGATACCCGATCGACTACTCCTTTGAACATTTCGTATACAACGATACCCTATCGACTATTCCTTTGAACATCCCGTATACAATAATACCCTATCGACTAATCCTTTGAACATCTCGTATACAACGATACTCTTTGAACATCTCGTATTGACTACTCCTTCGAACATCTCGTATACAACGATACCCTATTGACTACTCATTTAACATATCTTATCGACTACTCCTTTAAACATCTCGTATACAACGATACCCTTTGAACATCTCGTATCGACTACTCCTTTGAACATCTCGTATACAACGATACCTGTAACACCCCACTTGGATAAATGGACCGTTACGTGTATTTATGGTGTGTCATCAAAGCATGCAAGGCAATGTATTAAACATTAACTGACCAAACGGAAGTACCGGAATCAAACATCGGTAGTCCAACATAAGCCCAAAATATAAAGATTAAGTACTGAAAGAAAAAGGACGAAACAGTGTCCAAACAACCAAGTAAAGTAACGTAATGTGTGCATAAAAATAAAGGAGTCTGGATAGCTCCCATCCAAATGCACGTACTCTCTTAGAAGTCCTAAGATCGTCCCTGTGAACCTGTCGTTTGGAAACATGAAAGGAAACTACGGCTGAGCATAACGCTCAGTGGACGGATATAGCATGATAAGAATGTACTGAAAGTAATGAATTAGAAGACAACAATGAAGCTATAAGACTGATATGTAACATGTGGTAGAACTCTGCATAAACTCTAAAAAACCTGATTCATATATATTGGTACTGAAATATAACTATAAATTCTGAAACATGCATTTACTGTATTTTATTTGCCAGAGCTTATATAGGTCACGTGCTGTAACAACCGTGCATGAATAACTGGAGGGGTGACCTCGTCATGCTGTAGAGGGGTGACCTCTAAATAACTGTGATGGGTGGAGGGATCAGCTCCAATGTGAAGGATGTAGAGCATACACCACATTCACCCTGATAACTTGTAACACATATGAGCCTAGGATGCATCCATACGCCCCACTAATAATACAGATAAAATGGCCAAGCTGAGCTGAGTGGGGCGATGCAGGATATCACTCTCCTGCATGTGAGTCACGACACCGGTGCCTCTAGTGTCGTGGTTACGGTACCTCCGTAACTAGTACATAAACTGGTCGTGCTTGTATATAATGCTCAGGCAATTTATTTAGTTATTAATATGATTACTGATAAACTTAAACATATACTGGGGATAAACATTTGGCTGAAGACAGGAAATCCTAATCATGCATAGAAAGGAAGTCCTTACTGAAAGGACGGAAAATCCGTACCTCTAGTCCAGTAATTGACTGAATGGAAGACTGGACGAATACTACTCGGGCTTCACGCGTGCTACATGAATAAAGGACGTGAATAAGTTAACTGACATTCGTTTATTTAATTTTACTGATCTTACTGGCTTCTTATATTTATTTTATTTTGATTCTGAAATTCTGTACGTATACCAACTGATAAATTGGAACTTATAACAATTCATTTTAATGTATTATTTTCTAGTATTAATTATGGTACAACGTATTTCTGACGCTACAGTATTGCTATATTAAGAACCCCGCTAAAATAGAAAATTTCTTAATTTAGAAAGTTCTCAAATAATTTAATTCATTTCCTAAAAATATACCCTTTTTAAATATTAAAGAACTAATTTAATTTAATACACTAAAATATATTTTAAATATTTATAAAACAATTTAATATAAAAAGTATAATATAAGAATATTTATTTTAATATTTATAATAACGTCCCGAGCTTACCGAGCCCATCTCGGTCGCACTAAACAATCAACATATAATACAAAATCTGTCAACAAGAATTAGTGACAGAATTTTGTGTCACTAAAACTGTCAATAAAAGCTTAAATTCCAAAATTGTCACTAAACAGTTCTGCGACAGAAAGTTATGTCGCAAAACTGTCACTAATTTCGTTTTAAAACTCACTATATTTCTGTCTAAAATTCCCACTGCTTTCTATATGTTTTTCCCACTGCTTTCTATGTCTTTCCCACTGTTAAAGTAGCCAAACGCACCCTTATTTCTTAAACAGTCCGTTTGGGTTTGTTTGACAGTGTTGGGTCGATCACAGCCCGAGCCGCCCCTGTGTGGGTCACGGCTGGGCAAGGCTGAAACCACCAAGACCTGGGTCTCGGTCCCATTAAACCCAAACAGCCCGACCCCTTTTTTTTTCTTGGTTCGAACAGTCACAAACAAACACCCCCAACGATGCGACTGCCCTTGTTTGGCTGCTGTTCTCAGTCGACCAAGGAAAGAGGCGCCACCGAGACATGGTGGTGTCTCGGTTATTGCGCAGCCTCCAAAACCGACCCCCATTTTTTTAAACATCTTAATTCGTGCATATAGGGATTAAAGAAGAAAAGATTGATTACCTTTGTTTGATTAGCAATATAAGATGAAACCACACACGGTACTCTTGAAGGAACCAAACCCGAAACCCTTTTTTTTTCTTTTTTTTTCTGATTTTGTTTTTTTTACTGGCGGCAGTTTGTTCTTCCAAACCCTAATCAGTTTTCTCTTTTTTTTTGTTACGTAATATGAAAAGAGGGGGTTGTGTTTTATTTCATGTAGTGTAGTGATGGAATGGGCTGGGCCAAAAGGCCCATATGCTTTCTTTATTAATCACCAAAACCGGCCCCTCTTTATATCCATAAGTCTTCGTTTTTATTTTTCGTATTAAAGTTATTCACGTATTTTTGTGTTTAATTCTTGCGTTTTTATCTTCGTTTATAAATAAATACATAAATAGTTCTAAATAATTAAACCGCGTATTTACATTCCCGATTTAAATACGGGTTTTACAATTCTTTCCCTCTAAAAATAATAATTCGTCCCCGAATTAAGGATACGACCGTACTGGGTTTTACAATTCTTCCCCTCTAAAAAAAAGAATTCGTCCCTGAATTATAAGGTATTTAAGCTGACTGGAGTAAAAGCTGAAATGCTAATAAGCTGGAAGACATAAAAGCTGAAAAGACATACCCGAATCAAAACTGAAAGTAAGGATAAGAAGTCCGTATAGACTCCTCTGTTTCCCAAGTGGCCTCCCGCTCAGTATGGTCCCTCCACAGGATTTTGACGAAAGGAATGGTCTTCCTTCTCATGACTCGATCCTGGCGATCTAAAACTGCTTCGGGTTCCTCAATATAAGATAGATCCTCCCGAATCTGATCGAGTGGATAATTTACTTTGTGAAGCTCATGATAGTTGTACCCCCTGAGTAATGATACATGAAACACGTTATGGACGTGTGAAAGCTGAGGTGGTAACACCAATCGGTATGACACTTCACCGATACGTTCAAGGATTTCGAATGGTCCGATGTAACGAGGGCTGAGCTTTCCCTTGAGGCCAAAACGTCTGACACCGCGTGCGGGTGATACTTTGAGGAACACACGATCCCCAGTCTGAAAAGATAGATCTCTACGATGCTTGTCGGCGTAACTCTTCTGGCGAGTACGCGCTTCTTGCAGTTTTGCCCTAGCGATGGCGACCTTTACATTGGTCAGTTCTATCAATTCTGGTCCTTCAATCAAACGTTCTCCAACCTGATCCCAACAAATAGGAGCACGGCATTTCCTGCCGTATAACATCTCGAATGGAGCACGCTTGATACTAGCATGCCAACTGTTGTTGTAGGCAAACTCGACCAAGCAAATATAGTCATCCCAGTGTCCTGTCCATTCTAATGCACAGGCGTGTAGCATGTCCTCTAAGGTCTGGATGGTACGCTCTGACTGACCGTCCGTCTGTGGATGGAAAGCTGTGCTGAGCTTGAGCCTAGTTCCCCAAGCTTTATGCAAACCTTCCCAGAAGTGAGAAGTGAAACGGGGATACCTATCTGATATAATTTCAGAAGATGTACCGTGTAATCGTACGATCTCCTCGGTGAATAGTTTCGCTAATTTACTGACTGCGAAATCTTTGCGAATAGGAATGAAATGTGCCGACTTGGTCAAACGATCGACAACAACCCAGATTGCATCATGTCTCCGCTGAGTCTGTAGTAGTCCGGTGACAAAATCCATAGAGATCTTGTCCCATTTTTACATTGGAATATCTAATGGCTGGAGAAGACCACTGGAACGCTGGTGCTCTATCTTAACCTGCTGACAGGTTAAGCATTTAGACACAAATGTTGCGACATCCTGTTTCATGCCGCTCCACCAGAAATGCAGCTTAAGATCGTGGTACATTTTGGTGGAACCCGGATGGATAAAGAACGGAGAGCTGTGAGCCTCAGTCATTAAGGCTTCTCTGAGAGCAGGGTCTTCTGAAACGCAGAGTTTGGTACCCTGCCATACGATACCATCGTCATCGATGCGAAATTCGGTCTGCTGGTCAATGTTCTGGATAATCGCCCAGATTTCACCATCATCCTTTTGGGCGGCTTTAATCCTAGAGAGTAAATTTGGTTCTACCCTTAAACTAGCCTAGTATCCCCTCTGTCCGCGTACTAAGAGCTCAATATCATACCGCTCTAAATCCCGAATAATTTCTTCCTGAACTTTGATGCCATTTATCATACCTGACTTTCTGCTAAGGGCATCTGCTACTACATTTGCTTTGCCTGGGTGATACTGGATATTAGTGTCATAGTCTTTTAGCAGTTCTAACCATCGCCTCTGTCTCATGTTCAGCTCTCGCTGTGTAAATATATACTTGAGACTTTTGTGATCGGTGAAGATATCACACGACTCACCGTATAAATAATGTCTCCAGATTTTAAGGGCGAAAACGACTGCTGCGAGCTCTAGATCATGAGTAGGATAATTTTTCTCGTACGGCTTCAGTTGACGCGAAGCATAAGCAATGACTTTCCCATGCTGCATAAGAACACAACCTAAGCCCTTTCCTGATGCGTCACTGTAAATCTGATAACCACCTGTACCGGATGGAAGAGTAAGTATCGGTGCTGAGATCAATCGATGCTTGAGTCCTCAAAACTCTTCTCTCTCTCTCCTCGGTCCATATAAACTTCTCACCCTTTCGCATAAGTTGGGTCAATGGTAACGCTAAACGTGAGAAATTTTTCACAAACCTGCGGTAATAACCCGCCAACCCAAGAAAACTACGTATCTCTGTGACAGACGTCGGTCTTGGCCATTTGGTGATAGCCTCCACCTTCGCAGGATCCATAGTGATTCCTTCCGCAGAAACAATATGACCTAGAAACGCCACTGTATTTAGCCAAAACTCGCACTTAGAAAATTTAGCATATAGCTTTTCTCGTCTGAGAATATGCAAAACTGTACGGACATGATTCTCATGTTCCTCTTTGGATTTGGAGAAAATAAGGATATCATCGATGAAGATGATCACAAACTTGTCTAAAAATTCGTGGAAGACTCTGTTCATCAAGTCCATAAATACTGCGGGCGCATTCGTGAGACCGAATGGCATAACAACAAACTCGTAATGACCGTACCTCGTGCGAAAAGCAGTTTTGGTTATATCCTGCTCTTTTACACGCAGCTGATGGTAACCTGATCGTAGATCGATTTTTGAGAAGTGCTTGGCACCCTGAAGCTGATCGAACCAATCGTCAATACGAGGAAGTGGATAACGGTTACGAATAGTGAGCTTATTCAACTCACGGTAGTCAATACACAAACGCATGCTACCATCCTTCTTCTTGACAAACAAAACTGGAGCGCCCCAAGGTGACACGCTAGGACGAATGAAACCCCTTTCTAGCAGTTCTTGAAGTTGATCTTTCAGTTCCGTAAGCTCTACAGGAGCCATACGGTAAGGATCTTTAGATACTGGTTCTGCACCTGGAATGAGATCGATACCAAATTCTACCTCTCGCATGGGAGGTAAACCTGGAAGTTCCTCGGGAAAGACGTCTGGAAAGTCTGACACGACTGGTTGATCATGAATTGAAAGTGCCTCAGAAGTCGTGTCATGAACTGTAGCTAGGAAACCCTCACAACCATGATATAATAAGGTACGAGCCTGTAAAGCTGAAATGATCGGAACATGTTTTCCTGGTAGGAAACCGTGGTGAATAAACTTTGGTGTCTGGACATCACCAAAGATAACCCAGTGAGCATGACAATCTATAGTGGCACGATGAACCGATAACCAATCCATACCCAGAATAACATCGAATTCACACATATCTAAAGGAAGTGCACTGACTGGACGGATTTTATCATCAAACTCAAGAGGGAGATCCTTATATACTTGGGTAATGAGTACAGAGTCTCGCATGGGGGTAGATATACTAAGTACACTGTCTAGTGGCGTAGGGGTCATGTTTATTTTAACAGCATATGAAGTAGATATAACTGAGTGGGTGGCGCCTGTATCGAAAAGTACGCAAGCAGCATGTCCGTGTATAAACAAAATGCCAGTAATGGTACCTGTGGTCTTATTTGCTTGTTCACGGGTAGTAGTGTAGACACGACCAGTGGTTGGTGGTATCGGTGGTGGTGGAGGTAAAATCTGAAGAATCTGGCCTGAGGTACCAGCAGTATTCCCGCTCTTGCAATCTCTCTTCAGATGGCCCGGCTGGCCACACTGGAAACAACCACTTGTACCACGACGGCACGGTCCCGTGTGTTTCTTTCCACATGTGATGCAAGTGGGATAAGTATACACGGTAGAAGCAGCTCTGGTTTGCTGAGAACCTGATTTACGATGAAAAACACGTGTCACGATTCTGATATCTTAACCTGAATTAAGGCTGTCTGACTGAAATTAAAATTACCAGAATTTGCCGGTCGGGCAACCTGCTGACCCTTGTTGTTTTGGTCACGCCCCTGTCCAGCATCTCTGTTGGAATTTACAAAAATTTAAGATCTGTTTTACACGATAGTTTAGTATTTCTGGAGCTTAAAGACTCATCTGTAGCTGCCAGATGAGTTGGAGCTGCCGCGGAAATTATCACCGCCGCTCCTCTTATCTGACCGATTACGGTCATATGACTGACCGTGGTTCCTGTAGTTCTGATGCGGAGTAGCCGATTGGGATCGGTCTCCTCCTCTGTGTCTGTAAGATTATAATTGGATAAGTCATAACATATAAGTTGACAAGCAATAATGGGGCTAAATTGTTTAAGTCTGTTGGGTGAGATGTACCTCTTCTCCGGACGCTCTACATTCTCGAGCTCATCCCTCTCGAAAAGCATCTCGACATCCCGAGCTGCATTAGCTACTTGTGACACATTAGTGAATGTGGCACTCATCAGTCTATCTGCAGTCCTAGAGTGAAGAGCCCAGCGAAATTGCTTCGCTTGCTCCTCTGCGGTACCCGCAGCCTCCCCTAAGAATCCAGCCATCCTGAGGTATCGGTGCATGAACTCTATACTGTTCTCGCCATGATTCTGACGAATAACGTGGAAGTCCCTCTTCATCTTAGCTTGCTCCGCATGTGGGAAAAACTGGTCATAGATCATCGTCTTGAAACGTGCCCAGGTCAATGTAAGCTCCCAAGCATCTCCCCCATTGGACAGTTTCTGAGACCTCCACCAATGCAGAGCAGGACCCTCCAGCTTGTAAACTGCAAGCCTAACTTTGAAAACATCACCACAATCCATAGCTCCAAAAATTTTCTCTATATGGTAGATCCAGTCTTCCGCGTCAGTTGGAGCTACAGTCTGCTCAAACAGTCGGGGTTTCTGCTTGTTAAATAGATCCAGCCAAGCGGGTAAAGTGGCAGGTGGTGGAGCAGGAGGGTTGTTATTCTGCTGAGGTCCATTTTGATATTCAGCTCGGATCTCATCACGAATTTGGGGTAACATGGCCTGTATAGCAGCCTGAACAGCAGCAGCAATGGCAGCTACGTTAGGGTCATTCTCGGTTTCGCGTCTGGGTGGCATCTGAAATAAAAGAGGATAAGTTGATAAAACTGCCAAAATCTGGGTTAATAAATCGGAATATGCATAGTGTAATTCATGAAGGTATAGTCAATAAAATATGACATGAATACTGGTGAACGCCTAGGGTCAGTTCACAAAATGACAATTACTGAAACATAAATCCGACATGAGTAAGGATGAACGCCTATGGTCAGTTCATCCATACAAAATTTAAACTGAAGGGTGAACGCCTATGGTCAGTTCACCAAAACGAAATGTTCGCTGAAAAGCACATGCGATTAAGCATGGCCAGTCCTGTACCAACCGTTTACTTAATCAAAATTTTGAAAATCCGACTGATAAAATTCATGAGTAGCATGGAAGATAACGACGCCAAAATACAGGAAGTTCTTGGTGACTACCCACTAGTCACAGGTCAAGTTTTAGAGCCTACAGGTCGAACCAGGCTCTGATACCATAATTGTAACACCCCACTTGGATAAATGAATCGTTACGTGTATTTATGGCGTGTCATCAAAGCATGCAAGGCAATGTATTAAACATTAACTGACCAAACGGAAGTACCGGAATCAAACATCGGTAGTCCAACATAAGCCCAAAATATAAAGATTAAGTACTGAAAGAAAAAGGACGAAACAGTGTCCAAACAACCAAGTAAAGTAACGTAATGTGTGCATAAAAATAAAGGAGTCTGGATAGCTCCCATCCAAATGCACGTACTCTCTTAGAAGTCCTAAGATCGTCCATGTGAACCTGTCATTTAGAAACATGAAAGGAAACTACGGCTGAGCATAACGCTCAGTGGACGGATATAGCATGATAAGAATGTACTGAAAGTAATGAATTAGAAGACAACAATGAAGTTATAAGACTGATATGTAACATGTGGTAGAACTCTGCATAAACTCTGAAAAACCTGATTCATATATACTGGTACTGAAATATAACTATAAATTCTGAAACATGCATTTACTGTATTTTATTTGCCAGAGCTTATATAGGTCACGTGCTGTAACAACCGTGCATGAATAACTGGAGGGGTGACCTCTAAATAACTGTGTTGGGTGGAGGGATCAGCTCCAATGTGAAGGATGTAGAGCACACATCACATTCACCCTGATAACTTGTAACACATATGAGCCTAGGATGCATCCATACGCCCCACTAATGATACTGATAAAATGGCCAAGCTGAGCTGAGTGGGACGATGCAGGATATCACTCTCCTGCATGTGAGTCACGACACTGGTGCCTCTAGTGCCGTGGTTACGGTACCTCCGTAACTAGTACATAAACTGGTCGTGCTTGTATATAATGCTCAGGCAATTTATTTAGTTATTAATATGATTACTGATAAACTTAAACATATACTGGGGATAAACATTTGGCTGAAGACAGGAAATCCTAATCATGCATAGAAAGGAAGTCCTTACTGAAAGGACGGAAAATCCGTACCTCTAGTCCAGTAACTGACTGAATGGAAGACTGAACGAATACTACTCGGGCTTCACGCGTGCTACATGAATAAAGGACGCGAATAAGTTAACTGACATTCGTTTATTTAATTTTACTGATCTTACTGGCTTCTTAAATTTATTTTATTTTGATTCTGAAATTCTGTACGTATACCAACTGATAAATTGGAACTTATAACAATTCATTTTAATGTATTATTTTCTAGTATTAATTATGGTACAACGTATTTCTGACGCTACAGTATTGCTATATTAAGAACCCCGCTAAAATAGAAAATTTCTTAATTTAGAAAGTTCTCAAATAATTTAATTCATTTCCTAAAAATATACCCTTTTTAAATATTAAAGAACTAATTTAATTTAATACACTAAAATATATTTTAAATATTTATAAAACAATTTAATATAAAAAGTATAATATAAGAATATTTATTTTAATATTTATAATAACGTCCCGAGCTTACCGAGCCCATCTCGGTCGCACTAAACAATCAACATATAATACAAAATCTGTCAACAAGAATTAGTGACAAAATTTTGTGTCACTAAAACTGTCAATAAAAGCTTAAATTCCAAAACTGTCACTAAACAGTTCTGCGACAGAAAGTTATGTCGCAAAACTGTCACTAATTTCGTTTTAAAACTCACTATATTTCTGTCTAAAATTCCCACTGCTTTCTATATGTTTTTCCCACTGCTTTCTATGTCTTTCCCACTGTTAAAGTAGCCAAACGCACCCTTATTTCTTAAACAGTCCGTTTGGGTTTGTTTGACAGTGTTGGGTCGATCACAGCCCGAGCCGCCCCTGTGTGGGTCACGGCTGGGCAAGGCTGAAACCACCAAGACCTGAGTCTCGGTCCCATTAAACCCAAACAGCCCGACCCCCTTTTTTTTTCTTGGTTCGAACAGTCACAAACAAACACCCCCAACGATGTGACTGCCCTTGTTTGGCTGCTGTTCTCAGTCGACCAAGGAGAGAGGCGCCACCGAGACATGGTGGTGTCTCAGTTATTACGCAGCCTCCAAAACCGACCCCCTTTTTTTTAAACATCTTAATTCGTGCATATAGGGATTAAAGAAGAAAAGATTGATTACCTTTGTTTGATTAGCAATATAAGATGAAACCACACACGGTACTCTTGAAGGAACCAAACCCGAAACCCTTTTTTTTCTTTTTTTCTTCTGATTTTGTTTTTTTTACTGGCGGCAGTTTGTTCTTCCAAACCCTAATCAGTTTTCTCTTTTTTTTTGTTACGTAATATGAAAAGAGGGGGCTGTGTTTTATGTCATGTAGTGTAGTGATGGAATGGGCTGGGCCAAAAGGCCCATATGCTTTCTTTATTAATCACCAAAACCGGCCCCTCTTTATATCCATAAGTCTTCGTTTTTATTTTTTGTATTAAAGTTAAGTATTTTTGTGTTTAATTCTTGCGTTTTTATCTTCGTTTATAAATTAATACATAAATAGTTCTAAATAATTAAACCGCGTATTTACATTCCCGATTTAAATACGGGTTTTACAATACCATTTGAACATCTCGTATACAATGATACCTTATCGACTACACCTTTGAACAT
Source organism: Glebionis coronaria (assembly GCA_025667525.1). NCBI lineage: Eukaryota > Viridiplantae > Streptophyta > Magnoliopsida > Asterales > Asteraceae > Glebionis > Glebionis coronaria. Next base: position 507,570,919 of record CM046882.1, on the reverse strand, counting down.
CTTGTATACAACGATACCCTATCGACTACTCATTTAAACATCTCGTATACAACGATACCCTTTGAACATCTCGTATCGACTACTCCTTTGAACATCTCGTATACAACGATACCATTTGAACATCTCGTATACAACGATACCCTATCGACTACTCATTTGAACATCTCGTGTACAACCATACCCTATCGACTACTCATTTGAACATCTCATATACAATGATACCTTATCGACTACTCCTTTGAACATCTCGTATACAATGATACCCTATCGACTACTCACTTGAACATCTTGTGTACAACGATACCATATCGACTAATTCTTTGAACATCTCGTATACAACAATTCCCTATTGACTACTCCTTTGAACATCTCGTATACAACGATACCCGATCGACTACTCCTTTGAACATTTCGTATACAATGATACCCTATCGACTATTCCTTTGAACATCTCGTATACAATTATACCCTATCGACTAATCCTTTGAACATCTCGTATACAACGATACGCTTTCAACATCTCGTATCGACTACTCCTTTGAACATCTCGTATACAACTATACCCTATCGACTACTCATTTGAACATATCTTATCGACTACTCCTTTAAACATCTCGTATACAACGATACGCTTTGAAAATCTCGTATCGACTAAATATGGAGGGTGATAATATGGTTCCACTTTGTTTAGGTCTTCTAAGTCAGCCTAAATATGGGCATCTAAAGGATCTGCATGCTGCTATAAAGCTTTGTGAGCCCGCACTAGTTGCTGCTGATTCAGCTCAATTTATAAAGTTAGGATCTTCACAGGAGGTTTGTTCAAGTCCTCCACTTTTATCATCAAACTTGTGAATTGTGATAGTAGATTGACACAGTCTGCGCTGTTTGTTCAGGCACATGTTTATCGTGGTGGTAATACAAGTATTTGCTCAGCATTCCTAGCAAATATCGATGAACATAAATCAAGCACTGTGCAATTCCGCTTACACATGTGGGGGAAAGTTGTTTGCAACTGATGACAGGTATTGCATTGATAATGGGGCCATGATCGCTTACACGGGTCTTCTTGCTTATGCTCATGGAAGTAGCACTCCGCTTGAGAAGTCAACATTCACTTGGAGGTTCATAACAGATGAGGTGTGGGCTGTTTGGAGAAATGAACATGAATCGGAAATCAAGTCCGCTAGCCCGTCAATGTATCAGGTCCTAGTTGCTTTGCATTAAGCTTTAGTTTTTTTTGTTTAGAAGCAAGATTTTTTTTTAGAAGTTAGAACTATTAGGTTTAACTATGTTAATAACACTTTAGGATTATGGATTTATGTCGAACGGATAACACATTTATGTATCCCGGGTATTATATTTGTATTTTTTGGTAATTTATTAATTGTTTTTATTGTGTCAATACCAGCTTTTCATATTTTTATATATTTCTGGAATCCGAAAAATGTCAAATTATAATGTGGGAAATCCGTGGAATTATGTTTGTGTGAAATATGTGGGAAATAATTGTGGGAAATCCGTGGGAAACACGTGGAAAATGGTTACTAAATATTGTGGGAAATCCGTGGGAATATGTCCGTGGGAAATCCGTGTGAAAGAGTTGTAGGAAATCTGTGGAAAATGGGTGTTAAAACTTGTGGGAAATCAGCGAGAATATGCCCGTGGGAAATCTGTGGGAATATGCTCGTGGGAAATCTGTGGGAAAATATATGTGGGTAATCTGTGGGAAAAAAGTTCGTGGGAAATCCGTGGGAAAAAAACCTCTCATTGGATGTTAAAAATGTGTAATAATAACCGTGGGAATTCCGTGGGAAAATGGTCAACGCTCCGTGGGAAATTCCGTGGGAAATATTTACCCACGATGTTTTTACAAACGGAAGAAATCCGTGGGTAAGGGCCCTTACCCACAGAATTTCCCACGGATCTTGCTCTGGGTAAAGGATGTTTCTCTAGTAGTGGTACTCCTATATATAGAGGGCTAATGTAACGCTAGAATCATATCACTCAAGCCTTCAAATAATATGTTTTCACTTATACTTTCTCTATCACTCTATATCAGCAATATACCAGCAAACTTGCTGCTATTTTTACTCTTATAGTTCAAATTCTGTAAAAACATGTACAGAATGTAAGATTTTTTTTGCTTTTTTCTTAACAAGATATTTGAATAAGTATGTAACCACTAGCATACTGATCCAGGGATTGAATCACATGGTATGTGTTGATGCAAAAGTTGGGTGATCCTTGCTAGACCCGAATTAGGCTTAATTTGGGTCGGCTGGGCTCCGGCTCCTGCACCAAGTGAATCGTTCGGTTGGGATCCTGCACACTAAACAGCACGCGTTAGGCTTACCGTGGGAGTGTTTCCCACGATTAGACTCCGGCGTGAGAGTAAGTAATCGATTTAGGGTTTATGTGAGTTAAGAGTATAAGACGTCATCCCTTTGTGGAACCCTTGGGGGTTCCTTTTATATGCAGTGGAACCCTAGTGGGCTGCCACTTGATCCTTCGGCCCCAAGGAAAGGATAACTATCAGAATTAGAATGATTGTTATCTTCTAATTTTGGTAGTGAATATCCTCCTCCATTGGGATAAAGATATTCCTAGACAGAATATGATTCTGTCTAACCCTATGTCGGCCGCACCGGGTCGTGGGCCGCACACATGTGTGCGGTCACTGTTCATCCAAGCCCATAAGCCTAAATGACATTAATCCACCCATCTATGATGGGCCGGATACGGGTAGTACCCATGGGCCGGGTTCATGACCCGGCTGGGGACTATACGTCATCATGTCCCCCCAGTCTAGTTGTTACAACCATAGGCGTAACCTCTAGACTACCAAGATGCTCCCTGGACGTACCAAGGAAAAAATAAAGAATTATAAGTTGTCCAAGAATTTGTATTGGCCGCACGTGGCAACCTGACTTAGGAAGTTATCCCATCAGTATCTCAGCCGCATATGGCGACCGAAACAAATTAAATATAGCATTAAATGTCCAGTCTTACGTAAGAGCCGCATATCCCGACATTAATAACTGTTCACCTGACATGTTGACTGACAAAAGTGTAGACAGTCAGGACCTTGAGCAGTGCAAACGTTTGAGTCAAAAGTGACCCGTGGGCCTCGCCTGACGTTTCACTTGCCACTTGCCCCCTAACCACACGATCAAGAATAGTGGCAGACACGTGTCACACATCCAACAGGTCGTGACCCACGAGGCAAACCTATCAATAAGCCACCCCTACGGTTGTGTGAAACACACAGTTATAACCTCCATTGCTGCCATTAAAGCTTTCCTCTTAGCTCGAACCAATTAAGCACGGATCCCTTCACACGCAGGTTAGAACACCACGTCCTTACACTTTTATTTAGTAATGGCTCACAGAAACAACCCTACCATTGGATCCGTGCTTAATGTAATGACCCAAGACCAATTAAACCACTTCTGTACAAACTATTTTATCCCTACCAACCTACACCCCTCACTTCCTGGCGCCGGAGACCTCATAACTGAGGCTCCAGAGGGTAAGATTGGCCTGTACACTCGCCTCTTTGATGCGGCTAATTACCGCATTCCCTTCACGCATTTCCTTGTAGATCTGTTAGGATACTATGATGTACATATTAGTCAGCTCCACTGCATAGGTGCTTGTAAGATTAGTCAGTTCGAGATCCTCTGCCGTGCTAGGAGAATCCCCCCAACCGTAGAATTATTCCGGCTCTTTTATGTTTCCAACATAGTAAACGGTTGGGTATCTTTTAAGAAACGATCCCCTAATAGTCCCCAATCGCACAATAAGCCAATGGATTCATTGAAAAACTGGTATGACCACTACTTTTTCATTGACGCAGTAGTATGGCTGGCCAATTACACCTTCGGAACTAGGATACCCCACGACTCCAAGCCACACACAAGTACATACAACCCCCGACATTCCCAAGATTTAGATCTGAATAGGACCGGGTTCCATAGAAGTCTGCCCGAGTCATTTCTATGTTTGCTAGGGATTAACCGCAATTATTTTGGCCCGTCAAACAGTTATCCTGTGTTTTGGAGAAGGAAGGGTGAAGGTAGGCCACCATCCATACACAAATAACTTATTCACTCATTTTATAAATGGCTAACATATTTTGCTTTGTGTTGGGCAGAAATGGACTTCTTTGGACTCTTGCGTCAGGGCGACCCGAAGCTTATACCGGAGGGTTCCCGTCCTCTCCGTGAGAATGAACGACCCCTTCTTGAGCATACCCGAAACGTGACGGTTGCTCTCGAAGCCGTGCCAGATACCCTCTCGGGTGAGGAAGAGCATGGAGACAATGGTGATGGTGATAACCGGATGCATGAAGGAGGAGCCGGGCCCTCCTCACCACATAGGGAACAGCAGGGAGATAATATTGACCTAACCACCTCCAGCCTTCGCCGGATGATGGGCGATGATGATGAAGAAGTACAACAAGTCAATCTGGAAGAAAAAGAAGAAGTGGAGGAAGAAGTCGAGGAGGAAACTGACGAAGCAACAGTTCAGCCCGTCGCCAGGCGTACCCGTAAAAGAAACAAACGAGCAAGGCGAACTGCTTCAGTCGAGATTGGCGAACACAACGCCCCTGCCAAGAAACTTCGAGAAGACCACCCCTTGTACCAAACTGTTGGTAGTACTACCCAGGGTTCCGAGACTATCCGGGCCGCACATGTCGATCTCGTCACTCAGATTGCCCCCACCGCGTCAGAATTAGCGAGAAATGACATGTAAGACTCCATCCTAACACGTAAGAATGACAACTCCTTTTGGACGTAACACTTAATATGTATCCACATGATTGTTTTCACAAGGATAAACAAACTGGTGCCGCGCCTCCTACTGATACTCAGATAGATAAGGGAAAAGGAAAAGAAGTGGAAAGAAATCCCATGCTTCACACAGCCGCCCAGAAGTCCGGCCCTGTTTTTGAAGAAGGTTCACCCACGGCTTCCCAAGACCTCCCAGCGTCCGGCCCCCCTCAACCGTTCAATCCTGTATGGAATATCACAACTGCATCACGAATGAGGGACGCCGATGAATGCCGGGAGTACCTCAATAACTGCATTCCACCAGGCTTTGTGCGAGAGGTGAACGCGCTCAGCCACGCGGATTTGGCGGATGAGTATAATGGTGCCTTGGTACACCAAATGGCGATGGGCACCTCGATGAAGGTAAGGTTTGAAGCCGCACTTGGGCATGTTGAATCGCTTAAGAGAAAGGTTGGACGGAGGGAGAAGATGATCGTGGATAACGAAGCTCAAATTGCAGACCTCCAATCCCAACTGGCTAGTGCCGAGGCGACCATAAAAAAGCAATCGGCTCGCGCGAATGAATACGACCAACAAGTGGCCATCCTTGAGTCACAACTAGATGCTGCGACTACCAAGGTACATATCCGTGCCGTGCAACCCATTTTCTAAAATAAATATATTCTAACGTTTTATCTCTTATAGGTGGCCACGGCGGAAGCGTCTGCCCAGTCGTACTCCAGCCAGGTACACGTGCTTAACAAGAAACTAGAAGACGCGCACCTGGCCGTCCAAAGTATGGAGAAAGTACAAGGGGAGCTTGCTGATGAGAGGGCTGTCACCCAAGAGCTGAAAGAGGCGTTTGCCCAAAAAGATTTGATGATTGATGCCCTCACCGCTGAGCGTGACTACGTGCTATGCCCCCAACTGCTAGCGGCTATTGCCGGCCGTAGGTGGATGGTAGGGCATGGAGCACGCTTGGCCGTCATGAAAGTACTGGAGGCCCCTGAATTTGGGCAACAATTTGCAAGCCTTGTGTCCGATGGCATTGGCCATGGACGTCATGAGGGAATGGTTGAGGCCGTTGAGCTGATCAGGAAAGGGGAGAACTTTACCAATCATGCCTTCTTTAATCCTGAAGTCGCTAACAAGATGACTGCTTCCATGGTCGCGACGCGGGATCTGCACTATCCATTCTTGGATGAGCTGGAGGCCACCAAAGATGCATCAAATATGGAAATCATGGAAAGGCTAAGTCTTAGTGCGTTCTCCCAAGGTGAGAGTCACTCCCGTGCTTCCTCCACTCCATTGCCCAGCCACCTGACGCTCCCCATATACGAGGACGTAACCAGGATCGTGCTTGATGAAGAACCCTTAAGTGTGGTGCTGGAGAGGAATGCGGCTCAAGCCCAGAAGCGGAAAGAAAGTGATGAGTGGTTGTCGTGTCTGGTCGAGGAACAAGTGGAACTGGGTAAGTTTTTCCCCCCTATGTAGGATGCTCCTACTTTATGATCCCTTTCAGACACTTTGGTTTGTAACCGCTGAATATTTGTTGTTTCTATTCGTCCGTGCATGTACACGGCTAACAATATTTTCATTTTGTATGTAAGTCCGTGATTGACCACGGCAATTTTGTGATCTATTTGGAAACTTGTGTATTTTGACTGTGTTAAATATTGTACCTCAATACTGCATGATATATCACGTCTTACACACAAAGAAAGAAAATACATACAAGTCTATAATTTACTAGACATGCGACGTGCGTCTTTACTATGTGGAGCACTGTGTGACTACGGCATATAAAACTTACCCCAACGTCTTGTGAGTAAGGTGTCTAGTAAGGATACATGATCCGTGCGGCTGGGGTTGCATCCCTCTTACGCGGCAAGTTGAATTAGTAGGTTCACTCAATCCTCTTACCTCGCCTGGAGGCGTATAGTACATGTACAGCAATTGAAAGAATGCATATGAATGAAACATGGCATATTATAATATAAGTAAAAATTCATACGACTAACAAAAAATCTAAAAAATGATTTGCACGAAACAAGCCGTGGGGCTAGCTAGGCACCACGGCATTTTATTAGAACGTTTACACTTTTGTTTGAACAATAATGACAAGTCCTAAAAAACAAGAAAGTAAACTAAACAAACATAAGACCGCATATAGCGAAGTACCCATGCGGAAGCCATAGCTTTTAAAGATAGCACCTTTTGAGATTGGAAATGTTCCATGTGCGATCTAGGTCGCGGCCATCCATGTCACGTAACGTGTACGTGCCTCGTCCCAAGGCTTCAGTGACTTCATACGGTCCTTCCCACTTAGGGCCCAGCTTTCCTGTACTCTCCGCTCGACTTGCTTCGTTAGCACGATAGACGTAGTCTCCCGGTCGAAAAGAATCACCCTTGACCTTGGCGTCATAATAAGCCTTCATCTTAGCCTTGGACTTAGCCTCATTGATGGTTGCTATTTCCCTTTTTTCTTCCAACAGATCTAGGTTGATTCGCAGCTGTTCATCGTTCGTGACGACATTAACCTCCGCCGTGCGGATGGTAGGCATTCCTATTTCTGCTGGAATAACGGCTTCAGTGCCGTAAGCCAATGCAAATGGAGTATCTCCGTTGGCTGTTTTGATCATAGTTCTATGCGCCCATAGCACATGTGATAACTCATCGACCCATTTGCCACTTCGTTCATCCAGACGCGCCTTGATGCCATTCCCCAAGCTTCTGTTTGCCCGTTCGACAAGGCCATTTGTCTGCGGGTGCTTAACAGATGCGAAGCGCCGCTTGATGTTCAATGATGCACACCAATCTTTGAATGGGTTGTCTGTGAAATGCTTGCCGTTGTCTGAGATGATTTCTCTTGGTAGACCAAAACGGCACACAATATGTTCCCAAACAAACTTCTTAACTTGTTTGCCTGTGATAGACTTGACTGCCTTGGCCTCTATCCATCGTGTGAAGTAGTCCATCGCAACAATCAGGAATTTAACTCCCCCCGCAGCTACAGGAAATGGTCCTGCGATGTCGATTCCCCACTTATAGAATGGCCATGGGGACGTGATAGGTGTAAGCTCCTGCTGCGGGTGCCGCGGCACTGGCCTATGCACTTGGCAATCACTACACTTGCGAATCATGTCGCGCGCGTCTCTGTGCATGGTAGGCCAATAGTATCCTGTCCGTAAGGCTCTAGCTACCACGGACCGTGGACCTGCATGCATGCCGCACAATCCTTCATGTATGTCACTGATTACGTATGCGGCTTGATGTGTTCCCACACACCGCAGCCATGGCTGCAAGAAAGAGCGCTTGTAAAGGACGCCTTCTCGAAGTTCGAAATGCTGCGACTTCCTTCTGATGCGTCGTGCTGCTTTTTCCTCGTCTGGAAGAGTCTCACTAGTCAAATAGTTGATAATCGGGGTCATCCATGTAGGTCCATCCTCCTCGACTATAGCAGCAACCTCCCCTTCCGTTATTGATTTCTCCTTGAGTATTTCCACCAAGACTTGTTTAGACAGGTGAGCGAAGCTTGTGGATGCGATCTTGCTAAGAGCGTCCGCCTTCTTGTTCTCGCCCCTTGGCACCTGCTTGATGGAAAACTTACTAAAAGTCGCGATTAGCGACTTGACTTTTTCCAAGTACCTGACCATGTTGTCCTCCTTAGCCACATATCCACCTAGAATATGGTTCGCGACAAGTCGTGAGTCCACATAGGCCTCAAGGTTGCGGACTCCCATTCTAGCGGCGATTTTTAAACCCGCAATTAATGCTTCATATTCCGCTTCGTTGTTAGTGGCCGTGAACTCAAAACGGAGGGCATACGTGAATTCCATTCCTTCTGGATTTGTGAGGATGAGACCAGCTCCGGAGCCGTCCGTACACGAAGATCCATCCGTGAACAACACCCATGGTTCTGTCAGAGTCTCGTCTTGCTTAACGATTGGCCCTTCCTCATCTGGCTTCTCGATTAGGAAATCCGCTAAGATCTGGCCTTTCACAGCCGTCCTTGGCCTATAAGATATATTGTGCTCCCCCAATAAGATGCTCCATTTCTGTAGCCTCACTGCCACGTCCGGTCTGGAAATAACCTGCTTGATTGGCTGATCCGTAATGACTACAATTGGGTGCGCCTGAAAGTACCGACGCAGCCGCTTTGCAGCAAACACTAGTGCTAACACCAATTTTTCCATAGAGGAGTAATTCAGCTCCGGCCCTTGTAGTGTTCTACTTATAAAGTAGACCGGAGTTTGCACTGTATCCCTATCTGTCATAAGTACCGCGCTTATTGCGCCATGAGTGGCTGAGAGATACATAATGAGTTCCTCCTTTGGCCGGGGAGCTACTAGCATAGGGAGGGATGCAAGATGCTGCTTGAGTTGGCCGAAAGCTTCCTCGGCTTCCTTCGTCCACCGGAAGTCTCCCTTCCTAATGCACTTCTTGAGTGTCTTAAATAGGGGTAATGACTTCTCTGCGGATTTAGATAGGAACCTATTCAGCCCGGCTAGCTTCCCATTTAAAGATTGCACCTCCTTCCGTGTCTGAGGGGATGGCAGTTATATCACTGCATCCGTTTTCTCTGGGCAAGGTTTGATGCCGTTTGGATCAATCAAATATCCAAGGAACATTCTCTCCGTTGCCCCAAACGTACATTTCTTTGGATTTAACTTCATGTTAATCCTCCTCAGCGTGTCGAATGTCTCTTGGACATCCCGGAGGAGTGCCTCCTCCGTGTGACTTTTTATAACCAAGTCATCAACATAGACTTCCAAGTTGCGGCCTATATGTGATTCAAAAGCTTTGTCCACCAACCGTTGATATGTGTCACCGGCGTTCTTCAGCCCAAACGGCATTTTCGTATAGCAATATACGCCCTGGCTCGTATGGAACGCCGTTTTTTCTGCATCCTCCTCCGCCATCTGGATCTGGTGATACCCTTTATATGCGTCCAAGAAGCATTTAAAAGGGTACCCACATAGGGACTCCACCTTCCAGTCGATTTCCGGTAACGGATAATAGTCCTGTGGGCAGGCCTTGTTTAGATCCGTAAAATCCACACACATGCGCCAACTTCCGTCATGTTTCTTGACCATGACCGGATTGGATAACCACTCGTGGTAGTATACCTCGCGCATGATGCCTGCATCCACTAGTTTCCGTACTTCCTCCAATATCACTTGGCTGCGCTCAGGTGCCTGGCCGCGCTTCTTTTGCTTGATGGGTTGGTACCCTTGGCGGATCTGGAGCTTATGCCCTGCTATCGCACGTGGCACGCCTGTCATATGCTTTGGCTCCCATGCGAATATATCTAGGTTTGTACTTAAAAGAGAGCACATGGCCCTTTTGCCGCTATCCGAGAGCGCCCCTCCTATGGATACCTCCTGTTCCGGATAGTCAGGGTGAATGACTACCTTCCAATTGGGAGGTGGTGATCCATCCTTGGGTGGAACAGGTGGAGCCGGTGTTGTCACGGTGTGACACTCGGATGCCGGTACGATTGTGTTGTAAATGGTAACAATTCCCCCCTCAACGGGAATTTGATCATTCCATGCGCCGTGGAGGGTACCGCCCGTATGGACAAAATGCCTGGTCTGCCTATGATCCCATTGTACGGAGAGTGTGAGCGTATCACCATGAAGTTCATCGACGCCGTAGTGGAATGTTCCTCATTCCCAATGGTTACAAGCAAACGTAGTTGCCCTATCGGCCAGATAGTGTCTCCACTAAAGCCAGTAAGCGGCGACGTGGCCGGTACTAATTGGCTTCTTATTTCTGGGCATAACTGCACGAAACAGTGTTCATACAGTACCTCTGCTGACGATCCTCCATCCACATACATGCGACGAACATTGTGTGTTCCAATGCTTATCTCAATAGTGAGAGGCGCATCAATCACATCGCTTGCTGTGATGGGAGGGAATGAGATTTCCCTGCCGCGTGAAAATTTTTTGCCAACTTTCTGCCTCGTGCGGCGCTGTCTGGATTGGATCATGTATATAGTCGAAGGTTTGTCCTTTTGGGGATCCTTCTTATCATACTTCTTGTTGTTGTCTTTTCCATCCTTCCAATCCTTAACTAGGTGCTTGAGTTTACCTGATTTGATCAGCGACTCAATATGCTTCTTGAGCTGGATGCACTCCTCCGTACCGTGGCCTTTGTCATTATGGAACTTGCAGAAGCGATTTCCTTGCCGACTTTCCGGCAGAGTTGTCATTGGGGGAGGCCTTGGAAAGTTTGCCCCTTCCGTCAGCAAGATCTCCCGGTAGGACATCTTAAGGGGGGAAAACTTATCATCCGGCCGTCCTCCTTTGTTCTGGCTCTTATAGTCCGAGCCTTTGCTACTGTTCTGATTGCCTTGGCCACCCGACTGTCTCCGAGACTGGTCGTTTGACCGGTACCCATTTCCTCTGGATGGGTAAGCCGCGGCAACCGCCGTTTCTCCTTCTATGAAATTTCTGACCCTTTCCATGAGGTCATCATATCTCTCTGGACGCTTGTCATTGAGGCGCCTAATCAATTCCCTGTCTGTTATGGCGTGCATGTAGTCAGAGATTTTCAGGAGCTCCGGCATTGTTCTTGTGCGCGTGCACTCATCATTGAAGCGTTCAGTGAAGGCTTCTGTGGACTCCCACGGCCGTTGTTTGACAGTTCCCAATGAGACCGGATCCCTATTATAATTCTTCCTCTGGGTATAATTGTTCTCGGACGCAGTGCGTAGTTCCGTGAAACTATCAATGCTCCGTGGAGGGAGTGCCTCAAACCAGTCACGGGCATTTCCGATCAAAGTCGAGTTGAACATTTGGCACCATATAGGCATGGGCCATCGCTCAATTTTATCCTGTGTATCAAATATTTTAAGGTGATCAACCGGATCACCAGATCCATCATAAGTCTTGATACACGCCGGCATGCGACGTTTGGTGTCCTTAGAATAGTTCCGTATGCGGAGGGTGAACGGGTCTTCCCTGGGATCCGCCCATGGCCGGGTGAGCCTAGGGTCATCCCATGGTTCACACCATGGACGCGAAAGATCCTCCGCTTCTGCATCTCGATAATAAGGGCCACCATAATACTCATCATTGTTTGGTGGTGGTGGAGGGGTGCGCCTAGGTCGGCGATGCTTAGGCGGATGGTCATCTGAGTCCTCCCCTGACGGGTCTGGAGACGGTGGAGGTGCCCCATCCTTTGGGTAGGGACCACTTTTTTGGGATGAACCGGAAGCCTTCTTCCCAGTGTTCATCCTGTCCCACACGCTTGGGCAGCGAGTGGTTCTGGCCAAGTCTCGATCTGGCCGCTCGGGTGAGCCATCCGACTTATCTCCTCCTTCCCGATACTGCGTTAGTTCCGGTATGAGGCGATCTCCTATGCGCTCAAACACATTCCTGGGTTGAGGGGTTTCCTCAAAGATGCTCTGCTCCTGAGGCCGAGCTCTCCTTTTCCTCTGATTTTGGGAAGAGGTGATTGGTCCGGTGTCACCAAAATTGAGTCTGGATTGGAGGTTCCTCCCCAGATTCAATCTTGACGCGATCCGTGGGACGATCCTATCGAAGTTCTGCGTGAGAACTCGAGTAAGATCCTACTCGCTGAGTGGTAGGGCCTCTACCTCTTCCTCTACCGATGGTCTGCGCGGCTCCTTGTTAGGAGGGTTGGGCGCACTCCCTGGGTCCGGATTGTCCAGGGTGGAAGTAGGTGGGGGTGTCATGGAGATCGTGCTCGTCACCCCCAAGGGCTGGAAGCCGCCACGGTTACCAGGTCCGCCTGCAAGGCGGCTAGGTGATTGATTGGGGATGAGTATCCCTTCCCCTTGGGACTTCCGATTTCCAGGATTCGTATTCCTGGGATTGGCTGGCTGATGCCCCTTCGTCATTGGAGATTCAGAATGAGGTTTTGTTCTAGCTTAGTGTAATGGGTCCCACGGATGGCGCCAACTTGTTGATGCAAAAGTTGGGTGATCCTTGCTAGACCCGAATTAGGCTTAATTTGGGTTGGCTGGGCTCCGGCTCCTGCACCAAGTGAATCGTTCGGTTGGGATCCTGCACACTAAACAGCACGCGTTAGGCTTACCGTGGGAGTGTTTCCCACGATTAGACTCTGGCGTGAGAGTAAGTAATCGATTTAGGGTTTATGTGAGTTAAGAGTATAAGACGTCATCCCTTTGTGGAACCCTTGGGGGTTCCTTTTATAGGCAGTGGAACCATAGTGGGCTACCACTTGATCCTTCGGCCCCAAGGAAAGGATAACTATCAGAATTAGAATGATTGTTATCTTCTAATTTTGGTAGTGAATATCCTCCTCCATTGGGATAAAGATATTCCTAGACAGAATATGATTCTGTCTAACCCTATGTCGGCCGCACCGGGCCGTGGACCGCACACATGTGTGCGGTCACTGTTCATCCAAGCCCATAAGCCTAAATGACATTAATCCACCCATCTATGATGGGCCGGATACGGGTAGTATCCATGGGCCGGGTTCATGACCCGGCTGAGGACTATACGTCATCAGTATGTATATAGATTTATTTATGAACAGTATAAAAACGGGTCAACCCAATGGTCGAACTGGTTGACCCGTTGACTCGGACGCTCGACTGTCACCGACCTGGTCTTCAAAACACTGGTTATGAGGCTAACACACCAATTCTCTAGAGCCAAGTACATCCAAATGAACTGAAGTCAAACTCAAACTTATTAGGCAGTATCAAGCTTGATAAAGCTAAAACTTTTATTATGTTACTAGAACTTAAAATCAGCTCAAGCTCTTACATACCTAGTAGTTACAAGCTAGAGTAAACACATATATAAAAACATAATGTTAACTTTCGACAGATTTAAACTTCATCCTAACAAAGATGTAGCAAATATATAACACTTCAACAGCCAAAATCCATTCTCGATCAGTTTTCATTCTCCTCATTTATATCGATAGATTTAGGACCAAACTTCTTCGACATCTCGTCAATCCAACCTTTCATATCCGCTAACACAACTTCAGCAGCCTCATCCGATTCACCATTGATCAACGAGTGAAACATGCCTACATACAGCCTCAAACACTTGTCCTCCTTTGCAGTCGAAGCCTTCTCATACAGCATTTCCGACCCACTAGGACATGCCATAGGGTCTGCAGTCCCGTGTGCAGTTAAAAAGGGAACCTTAACCTTGTCAAAGTTTTTTTGCACGTAATTTGTCCACTTCACAACCTCTCTCATTGTCCCAACCCTTGGCTTTCCCGAATATCGTTTTGGGTTCATTGCTTTTATCTTTAGTTTTTGGACATCTCTCCCGCCCATTGTTGGTCTCCGAGGATCTGGCATCGCGGCCCATGTGTCTGCTAGTCCGAATAGTAGCCCGTACATTGTCAAATGTAGCTTCATAGAAAAACAAAGTTGTAAGTAATTAAATCACATATTGGTATTATGTACTATTGCAATCTGATGTTATAAAATCTCCTTAAATAATTCTAGACTTGGGAATAATAGTATGTTTTTGTGTCATTCGGCAACAACTGGATAAATGTAACTAATTAAATCATATATTGGAATTATGAACTATTGCAAATCGGATGTTATAAAATTTCTCCTTAAATAATTCTAGACTGAAGAATAATTATGTTTTGTGTCATTCGACAAGAACTGGATAAATGTAACTACATACGGAGTAAACAACAGTCACAAAAGGATACATGTGTTTTGAAAGTGTAAGAGCCCACGGGGTCGTTGGCTGGTGGCTCGTGCTATCGCTTTCCAGCCCACCAAACAGCATAGCGCACCATCCCAGCTTTTGTGCCATATTTCTGGCGTCATAGATGCCGGTCCAACTTTTGTGGCGTAGTGATTTTTTTTAGTTAATAAAATGAGATATATGTGAACTCATGACATCACTTTTAATCATTTGGTATCATTTTTCTTTTTGCTTATCACTCCTCACAAATGTGATGTCATAATGCTTCTGGTGCTATAACCTACGTGACACAATTTTTTTCTCACGACATCAACTTGTAAGACTCACCGCTCCTAACGATCTAAATAGAATAATGAAAACAAAAAGTGAAGATTATAGTTTTGACATTTCAGACATATTTTTCATAAAATGTGTCAATTAAACCTAAAATCATTCTTGTTTACCTAATGTCACTCAAAATCATTGCGACACATCTGATTTCTCACAAAAACTTCTGTCAGTAAATAATCCTTGTCTTGTTGTTTCTGTTTCTGTTTCTATAGGTCAAAGCCAATTCTGTATAAAATTACCTTTGATGGAATCATGCCTTCAGGTATGACAAAAAGCGGAGATGCAAAGATCAAGCCAGTCCACATGTCAGGATCTGACTGAAAGTACATGAGCATAGTTATCAACCCTCCCATCGATTCCCCAAAAAGGAACGCTGGGAGGGTACAATAGTGTTCGCTCTGACGAATACTAACAAAGTACGATAAAGACATGGCAGCAGCCTTTTCCATGTCACCTATATATCCAGGAAGTCCATCTGAGCGGCCGTGACCAATAAGATCAGCCGCATAGACCGCGTACCCCCACTTGGCGTACGCGATACATATCTTTTGGAACGACCAGCTAGTGTCGTTTGTGAAGCCATGTGTCATGAAGACTGTGGCTTTAACGGGCTGGTTTGTGTCTGAAGGATGCCATGACTGAGTGAATATTTTCCCGTTAGGTGTTTCAAAG
This sequence comes from Glebionis coronaria, assembly GCA_025667525.1. Taxonomy (NCBI): domain Eukaryota; kingdom Viridiplantae; phylum Streptophyta; class Magnoliopsida; order Asterales; family Asteraceae; genus Glebionis; species Glebionis coronaria. Next base: position 507,555,459 of record CM046882.1, on the reverse strand, counting down.
TATAGTTTTGAGTTACGTACGCCTTGTGAGGCGTAGTATTCTTCTTCCGGGGTTTCGCCCCAGAAGAACGATGGCGGTGATGGTGGTGATGGTTGCATGATATGGATTGCTATAACTTTACTCAAAAGGAAGAGCTAGGCACGTTGTTTCTCTCTATGGGACTAAAATATGTTCTTATACTAATCTTTTTTCTCAGAAATTTTTAATACTTTTTGCCGACTAATTAAATGGTTTAGCTGTAACAATTAACGAGTTGATGATTTTTTAATCATGATTATTCTAAGGGTACATGTGAAGGAAATTACAGTTTCTTTTTTTTACATGGCAAATATATCTGTTTAGCTACAAAGGTAAGTCTTAACGGTCGAAAAACATAAACCATTATATTGTCTTTTTCTCTAACTTTTTATAAAGTTTGATATTTTCTAATCAGATTATTTTTATTCGATTGCTTTAGCTACAGACAATCATGATAACGGTGGCCTTAGATCATTAAACTTGAGAACGTGGGAGTATATAGGTCGGTTTCGGTTGAGTCTTGAGTTCCATTCTTATCTATATGTATGTTAATAATGGTTGGACCCATATTTGTCGAATTTAGATGCTTCAAGAGTTGACACAACTTTTGCATATAGGAGAAAAATATATTCTTCTACATTTTTCTAACACAAGTTTCCGTACATAGGCTATTGTTCTTTTGAGGAGACAAAGTGGTCTCTTGTACCGACCAAACCCTAAGTTCGAAAGTTTTCGTCAAGTTACGAAGCTCTAGTCTGGCGGCTAACTTGACGCGGGAGAGGCATGAGTGCAGTTTTATCTTGTGTATCTTCTCCTTCTATACACTTGCACCCTTAGTTTCGTTAATAGGTCTCGTGGATTTTACATGATTTCAACTCCATAACATTAGAAGATCTTTATATAATATGAATTTATGATATTCAAAGTTTCAAACCCAACGGTTTTATAAAGGAAAATTCTTAAAATGTCTTAAATTGCACTTATTTTTCCAAAATCACCAATCAAATGAAAATAAATCAAAATGTCCTATGTAATTTATGAAACTTATGCGACTTTTTCAAAAATATAAAAAAAAAATTTAAAAATTTTACTAAAATTTTGTTATTTTTAGAAAAGTCGCATATAAGTTGCATAACATTTTGGGAAATTCTCATTTGGTTAATGCATTTTAGGAAAGTGGATGCAACCTTAAGGCATTTCAAGAATTTTTCATTTGATAAATCAAGAATAATTATTAACAGAAATTATATCCCTCGCAATTATTCTTCTTCATAAACACTTGACGAATTATTGAAAGATCATACGTAGTCTCCTTTATACAAATATCAAGAACTTGACGAATTTGTCAGTTGTCGAACTATTTAGGATCATGCTTTTGAACTTGCTCGTCAATCCAAGTTTTCATATCCGCTAACACAAGATCAGCATCTTCATCGCGTTCCCCGTTAATCATTGAGTGGTAATATCCTTCATACAGCTTCAACTCCTTGTCCTCTTTTGCAGTAGTAGCTTTCTCATACAGCATCTCCGACCCACTATAATTCGCTAACCCATCCCCCATCCCGTGGGCTGTAAAAAACGGCACCGTAACTTTCTCAAAGTTATTCTGCACATAATTTGTTACTCTCGCCACTTCTCTCATTGTTCCCACCCTTGGCTTGCCGGCATATCGATTTGGGTTAACTGCAAGTATCTTTAACTTCTCCACGTCCCTTACTGCATTGTTCACCTTGACAGAATTCGGCATCACAGCCCACGTATCAGCCAGTCCAAATAATAGTCCGTACATGGTCAAATGCAGCTTCAATTGAAAAAAAAAAACATATAAGTTGTAATTGGATCATAGATATAAATCATTTGAGATTTTGATGAGCTGTAAATCTCCGATAAAACTAAATGCCTAGTTTCAACTTGCAAAGAATTTAGGTTGTTTAGAGCAAAAATTTTGTGACTTGCATAGAATAAGACAATTTTTCTCAAAAATAGTTGTTCACTTACAAAAATATACGATTCGATAAAAATGTTATTATTACAACCTTCTCTTTACGTTTTGCACAATGACACTATACAATTTTTATAATGCTTGTAATAATGAAACGACGATTAAAGTTTTCTATTTATCTTCAGAAATGAACGATTAATTTGAAACAATCCTGTAGTACGAAAATAAATTTGAGACAGAAGAAGTAAAAAGTTTAATCAGTTGAGCTATCTAAGTTAACCAACTGGCCTAGTCCAGTTGGTCATTAAGTGATTTTTTTGGGATAGCGGGTCTTTTTGGGAGGTTGTTTTTCTGAATGTTTTATGTTTAAAATCTACCAATGGTTTTCTTTTAAAGCGAAGCAAGGAGTTTAATTATAACTAGGCGAAAGTTCAACAAAAACATATAATGTCACATCATAATTCGACTCACTAACCAATAATATGTCATTCTAAAAAAATCTAACTTAACCTAATTAAACAAGAACTCAAAATATAGCAACTTATCCATTAAGCAGTTACCTTAGAGGGAATCATAGCTTCAGGTAAAACAAAAAGTGGTGACAAGAAAACCAAACCAGACCACATGCCACTCTCGGACTGAAAATACATAAGCATAGTAATCAAAGCACCCATGGACTCGCCCAAAAGATACGCAGGAAGATCACGATACTCTTCACTTTTTCGAACACTAACAAAATACGATAACGAAGTGGCAGCAGCCTTATCCATGTCACCTATGTACCCACGAAGTCCTTCTGACCTACCATGACCAATAAGATCAGCTGCGAAAACAGCGTACCCCCATTTAGCATACGCGATACATATGTTCTGGAACGACCAGCTTGTGTCGGCTGTGTATCCATGTGTCATGAATACGACTCCTTTAATGGGCTGGTTTGGGTCTAGTGGATGCCATGATTGTGTGAATATTTTTGCATGAGGGGTTTGGAAGTATTGTTTTGAGTTACGTACGTTTTGGGACGTGTAGTATTGTTCTTCTGGGGTTTCGCCCCAGAAGAATGTTGGCGGTGGTGGTAGTGGCGGGAAATTTGGAGGTGGTGGCATGGTTGTTTGTGATGGTTGAAGGAGTGTCAAGATGGGTTGATATAGAGTTCGAATGTGTGGATGTACGTAGTAGGTGTCTAACTTGATTTTGATGTCTATTTTTTGCAATTATTATTTATGATGTATTCAATGTGTTTTTATTTAATTTTGTGGTAACCGAGCGTATGGCAGAGTCGGTACGCATGTGGAATTTAAAGATATGATACCCAATCTGAATGATTTAATTGCATATTTTCAGAAACTTTAATTACCGAAATAAATGATTTAACCGAACGGTACGGTGGCTGGTCGCTCGGCTGGTCATCACGGCTCGGGACGACGATGGCGTCAACCGCATCATGGCTCGCGTCATCGAGTTTGTGTTGGCTACAACTAGCCGACGTCGTGGGTGACGACGCGACACCATGGCGCAGCCAACCACACCGTGGCTCGCGCCATGGGCTGCGTTATGTTTTTTTTTTTCGAAAATTTAAAAAATTCGACCGTTGGGGAGCGGCTATTTTTTTTCTTTTTTGCCTTGTTTTTGACCGATTTGAAGGGTTAAATACCCTTTTTTCATATAGTTTCACTATAAATCACACAAACTCATACTATTTTCTATAATTCACACACTATTTTATCAATATAAATCCCGGAGGCTTTGATTTGTCCGCTATTTACGAAAACTACGATCAAAATGATATGGAAGATTATGCCTGATATCTTGAATATTGAGAACAAATTGAGATGTTAGATGACGAAGAGCAAGAAACTAGGAGTAATGTCGGTCCTCGCGTTAGAACATACATCCCACGTGAACGAGAAGATTCGGAAAGAAAACTTATGGCCGATTACTTTGGTGACCTTGAAACTCCGCCAAAGTATCTGGAGGATCGGTTCCGACGAAGGTATCTTATGAGTTCTATCCTTTTTAGAAAAATAGTTCATGATATAACTAGTTACAATGTTTATCCACTACCACCCTACTAGAGATGGCAACGGGGCCGGGTATGCGGGGAATGGTTGATACCATCCCCATCCCCGAAGTTTCATAGCTGTTACCATCCCCGTCCCCATCCCCGTCGGGGGTTATAGTTATATCCCCATCCCCGTCCCCAATGGGGAACGGGGATCCCCAATGGGGAATCGGGGATTTTTCTCATTACACAACTGACATTTTTAATTGTTCAAACATAGTAACATCAAACAAAATTCATTCATTAGAACATCCCACATAAAACATAATAAAGAGTGTAACTTTTCGTAAGTACGGAAACAAAAGCATGAACATTACTGTAAATAAAAACAACTCAGGACTAGTCCAACATGACAAAGGGTAAGCAACCAATAACATGAACACAAGTTGATGTCTTCAAAACAGGTTAAGTATCCCGCATGATTTATTAATGCTGATGAGTCCAAATTATTATCACCAAAACGAATTGAAGCAAAAGTTCTGCATAAACAAAGAACACAATACTGTTAGTTCAAACATGGTTTAAAATATATAAACTGAAGTGTAGAAGTTGGCAAAATCATATATAAAAGTCTACAATCAGGAGTGAGCAGGTATTATAAAATGTTCACAAGCTTATAACTAGTGCAAAAATTGAAAAGAATTTTATACCATTTAGAATTCCAAACAAGCATCATTTGTATCCTGCAAATAATTTATCATCCTAGAATAATAACAGAAAACAATGATGTGATCAGTTCCATGGCATTAAAGATCAAATCAATTGACAAAAGTAAGTATGTATCTACCTTCATTATCTGTATCATAATCATCAAAGATGCTTGCATGGTTATCTGAAGTAAACGGTTTACCTTCATCTTATATACACAAAAGAAATACATTAGATTATATATAAACCTGATCAAATACTTCATAGTTGAATAAAGATTCTTACCATCATTGACGATTTCCCACAACCAACTTTGTGCACACATTAAAGCTTCTATTGTATTGGGACGAAGTCGGCTTCGATGTGGACTGATCAATCGCCCGCTAGCACTAAATGCAGATTCAGATGCGACAGTAGAAACAGGAATAGCCAATAGATCTCTCGCAATGGCTTGTAAAACAGGATACTTGGCCGCTCTAAGCTTCCACCATAACAATATATCGAAGTCTTGAGATCGCGGTTCGAGACCTTCATCTAGATACAACTCAAATTCCATTTTCACAGCAGATTGAGGGACGTTGTTCTTACTAAGAAGATGCTTTTCCCAAGCAGACAAATTCTCATCAACCTCCATTGAGCTTGAAGAACTAGACCCTATGTTATCTTGAACCCCATATGCACCTTGTGAAGTCTTTAATTGGTATTCATTAACCAGCTCTTTACACAAATCTTCAATTCTCAAAATTCGAGCCTCGCTATCTTCTGGATATATAAGTTCTAAGTAGAACTTAATCATTTCCATCTTATTTCTAGGATCAAACACAGCAGCAACAGCCATTAACTCATGAATGTCACCCCAATAGTCATTAAACTTTTCAATCATTTGTGATGCCATATTACTAACAATCATGTTAGGAGATAAAAGCCACTCAGACAGTTTCAGCCTAATCTCGCTAATTTTAGTGAAGTACAAATTAGCCGTTGGGTACCTTGTTCCAGAAAATATCGCAGTCACCTCGTAAAATACTTCAAGCTTATCACATATCACATGGGCATTTTCCCATTCCAATGGGCTAGGCAAAGTCTTATATTGAGAATCCCTTTGTTTTAAACGAGAAAAGACGTCTTTGTACATTAAAGCAGTTTTTAGCATCAAATAAGTAGCATTCCATCTCGTTTGGCAATCTAAACCTAATCTTTTGGAAAAAGATACTTTTAGTTGCTTACACGTCTCTTCGAACTTCTCAATTCTCTTAGCGGTTGCTGTCCAATAAGAGACACTTTCGCGTATGTTTTCTATCGCAACCTTAATCACATTCATCCCAATTTTCACAACCAAATTCAAAATATGTGCACTACACCGCATGTGAATATGAGAGCCCTCGTGAATCAACTTATTTAACTGCAACTTATCTTTAATCTTACCTATTAATGAATCATTTGTTGTGCAGTTATCAACAGTGATTGTGGATAATTTCGTATCCACATTCCATTCCATGAGCGCATCCATTAACACGTTTGTAAGAACCTCACTTGTATGAGGGCACGGTACATAAAGAAACCTGGATCAAGCCAGAAATAACTATCACTGTAATGACTTTTTAAAAAAAGCTAAATAATATATAATATAGAGTTATAAAATAACAAGCAATACCTTAAGATTTTACTGCGTAGTATCCAATCATTATCAATGAAATGACCCGTGATAGCCATAAAGCCCTTCTTTTGGTTGCTAGACGTCCACATATCAGTTGTAATGGCTACCCTACTTTGGTTCCTCTCGATATCTTTAATAACCTGATTTTTTTGCTCACCATACAACTTGATAATGTCACTTTTCAATGTGTTACGAGTAGGACATTTAAAGAGTGGTTGGATGGTTCTTGTGAAACTCCTAAAGCCAGTGTGATCAACCATTGAAAGCGGGTATTCATGTAGAATTACCATCTTAGCCAGTGCACTCCTTCCATCTTTCTCATTGTACACATAATTAGTTACGTCTGACTTCGAGTTGGCTGCCAAAATCCGTTGACGAATATCGGGCTGATTCCTAGCTTTACACACTCCCATATGATCTTTCAAGTGTGTGGTCCCGTTCTTTGGATCACCCCCAAGCAACTTTTTGCAATAGTTACACTTTGCCTTTATTTGTCCATTCACTATCATTCGCTCAAAGTGTTCCCAGACTGGACTTCTTTGTCTCTTATTTGATGGCTTTTTAACCGCAACTGTTTCTTCAAGATTACCTGTTGTTTGAATATCTTCGGGCAAGTTTGGAGGAATGTTTGGTGTTTCTGGTACTTGAGTGGAATTATCTTCTGTTAAGAAAAATATGTAAAAATCAATATCTGTATAAGTAGCTAAAGATCATTACACAAGGTACTAACTACTAAGGCAGCGACTATATATAGGAGCAAAATTATATCATGGTATCTAATTCTAGAAACAAAAATGCTTGACCTCTTTTAGCTGATAAGCAAAAGTAATAACATCATGTGGGGGAACTTTTAATCTTATTACAATTAAATGGAGATATCTAGTCAATAGAACTATCAAACAAAGCATAATCTTTCAATCTTTCAAATGAGGTCTTTCATTTTAAACTTATACCTACTGGCTACTGTGTATGTAATCTTGCAAAAGAGGTATTTCTTTTTGAGTTAAAACTAGCTTTGTGTTATCCTATACTAATTAACAAACACAAATACAGTAGGACATATCACATATCAGAGTACACCAACATTGAACATAACTTCACTTCAAATTGTCTAGCACCTTAAATGTATACATCATTCTTACAAATGAAGAATAACTTCTACACGACTGTTTTTATTGTTTTAAAAAAAGACCACTTGTAATCATATCAGATTCATATAACTCAATAGTCAATACTCTATTACAAATCAAATTCATATAACTCAATACTTAGATTGTTAAAAAACATCATGTTCAAAACACAATCAAGATGGAATAAAAAAATATACATATTACAATTACGAGATTGTTTAGATCTTACCTTGATAACCCATGACCATGGTGTACTGATGAAGGAATCAAGAATGATGTAGACAATGAATTGATGGTATAGGAATTGAGGCGCCTGGGTTTCAATTTATATGCTTGAATCACAGAGATTATAATTCTTGATTGTGTAAGAATGAAGATCTTCCCTAATTTTAGCAGATTGAGAAATGAATCGGTGACAGCCATGTTTCCAAAGTTCTGGATGGGTTATTTTCAGAGTGAATATTTTCTATTAAATGATAAGATATAAAGATATATAATATGTTTATACAAAACATGTATTCGGGGCCGGGTTCGGGGCCGGGTTCGGGGATTCAAAGATATTACCATACCCGCCTCCATACCCGCTTTTTAGTTTCGGGGATTCCCCATCCCCATCCCCATACCCGGTCAACTCGGGTTTTCCCCGGTCAAATCGGGGTCGGGTATCGGATTCACCGTCGGGTTCGGATTTTTTTGCCATCTCTACACCCTACTTCTATTTCTTTAAACAACGTTGTGATACAACGGGTCGTTTAGGTTTTAGCGCCACTATGAAATGCACATCGGCAATACGCCAATTGGTGTATGGTACAACACCCGATTTACTAGATGAATACTTGCAAGTAGCCGAGCGTTGTTCACGTGAATGCTTATGGAACTTTACCAAATGCATTTATGTATTGTATGTTGAAAAGTATCTTAGAACGCCTACTCCTGAGGATGTAGAGCATATTTACGATTTGCACAATAGGAAACATAATCTCCCGGGTATGCTCGGGAGCATAGATTGTATGCATTGGGAATGCAGAAATTGTCCTAAAGCCTTACATGGTCAATTTAAAAGGCGTGATAAAAAAAATACGCAACACTTATGCTTGAGGTTGTTGCTGACCAACAATTATGGATATGGCATTCTTATTTTGGGGTGCCGGGGGCAAATAACGACCTTAATGTTTTATATGGTTCACCGTTATTTGATAACCTTCTTTTGGACGAGGCTCCAGATACTAAATTTGTTGTTAACGGTAAAACATACAAGCAAGGGTATTATTTAGAAGATGGAATTTACCCTCAATGGGCTTCTTTTGTTAAGTCGTATACAATTGCAACGGACGAAAAGAAAATGAAATTTAAAAGGGTTCAAGAAAGTGATAGAAAAGATATTGAGCGAGCGTTCAGGGTATTACAAGGTCGGTGGGGGATTATTCAGCAACCATCACGAACTTACCAAGTCAGCACGCTTAAAAGAATCATGTATTATGGCATTATACTACATAACATGATATTGGAAGACCAAAAGTTTGACATTAGTGAATATGACCATATGTATGATCCTCCTCAAGCCAATCTCGAACGTACTTGGTTCGAACGGTGTGAGACTTTTAGAAGGAAAAATAAGGAACTTCGGGATAGGAAAGTTCACGATGAACTTCGAAGTGATCTCGTTGAGCATTTGTGGAACCTTAATCATTGATGTTTTTTAATTATTGTTATTTTTTTAAGATGTAACCTTTTTTAGTGTTTTTTTTTCGTGTATTGTTTTTTAAAAATTTGTATTTGTATTTTTATTTATGAATGAAATGTGTTTTTAGTTTAAAATAAATTATTGAAAAAAAAAGTGGTGGGGTGACGACAACACGAGAATGTTGGTGTTAACCAGTGAGGGGGGTTGTGCCATCGTGGGAAGTTTTGGTGTCGTGGAGTAGAAGGTGATGTGGCATCACATTTTGCCCACGACACGAGCTTTATGGCTCAACTGTACCGTGCCCTCTTACAATCGGTCAAGTTCTGACATACTTTAATTCATTTGATAAAGCTTTACTGATTAATTATATGCATAAGTATTTACATCAAGTTTTTCAAAGACTTGTGTAATAACTAATAAAGTTGTATTTGGTAACAGATTTTTTGAAAGCGTTTTTAGCAATTAACGTTAGCATTTAACATAATTAGTTAAAAAATCTGTTTGATTAAAATCATTAGCATTAGCATTTATTTTGAAAATATTTTTTTTCAAATGCTTTTTTAATGAACATTTATAAATTAACATAATTGATTAAAAAGCATAAACTTAATAAATTATTTAAATACTCTTATTAATATAACACAATAATTTTTTTATTTATATATGTATGTCCATGTTACGCACGAATATCTTTTATTTACTTAAGATTTATATTTGTGTTTTGTGTTTATCTATTTAGAATCTTTTATGTTTTATGTTTATCTCGTAACTAGTATTTAAGGTCTCATTTGTAATCGTTTATCAATGAATCAAGTTTAAAGAAATAAACAATGTCTAGTCTTCTCATCTCTCGTTCTTAAGGAGCCAGCACACGCTATAGTGGTGCCCTATCCCGATATCCCGCGAGGGTCGTATCAATTGGTGCTTTCATTGAGAGCCCTCAACTCGTTGGGTGGTTTTGATTTAGGGTTCCAAAAAAAACCAAAAAAAAAGTATTGTTCATACGCACGGCACTGTTCATCCGGCAGCACTATTCATCAGACTGTACAGTTCATCAGACTGATACTGTTCATCGGGTACTATTCATCAGCGAAAAAAAATTTCTTTTCAATTTACTCTTTATGGCATCAAGCACTAGCGATCGAGATGCATTATCTAAGCTCTTGCAAATGGGTACGGTGGTCGAATATCAAAGTGAGTTTAAGTATCTTATAACTCGAGTAACGGGTATCTCTGAAAGTTTACTTGCCTCGTTTTATATATCCAGACTTAAACCGAAGCTACAACTAGAATTATTGAGGTTTTACCCGAAACCTACAACATTAGGCAAAGCCTTCTACTTAGCCCGTATAGTAGAGACCCGTCTTGAGGAAATTGTAGAAGAAAAGCATACTATTGAAAAGAAATCGGTTGATTCTTCTACAACACCAGGCGTTGCACTAGAAGTTGCACCTGAAAAATGAAGAATGTTACATCCGAACCTAACAAAGATCACCTTGAGCTTGTTGGGGAATCGCAGCACCTTATTTGTGAATCGCAACAACCTACTAATGAATCGCAACTTATAGTTAATGAATCGCAACTTATAGTGGGTGAATCGCAGCCTATGGTTGGTAAATCGCAGCTTGTTGTTAGTAAATTACAACTTGTTGTTCACGAATTGCCCAAGAGAGCCACATGGTTTGTTACATCCGAATCCGAATGGAAGGAGTGTAGAGCAAAAATCCAAAAATTGTTACTTCCCGAGCCAAAGAACAAGCTGAAACGGAGTGTGCTAATGTTAGGAAACGTTTCAAAATTTGGGACCCGGGAATCAAGAGTGTTTTTCAAAACGTCACCTTGAGGGCAAGGTGAATTCGAAGGAGTGAGGAATGTTACGCACGAATATCTACTTAAGATATTGTCGACGTATGGTCTGCAGTCGGCCCAGCCCGACAGGCCCGCGGCCCACACATACCTAACTTATCCTTCAAGAAACCCTAAGCCTATATAAACAGGGGTAGGGGTCTCATTATAAACATGTTCTCTCTCTTAACCACACCTCTTATACAATATATCGATCAATACTAACTTGGCCGTCGGAGGTGGACCCCGGGGCTCCGGCCTCGGGTCCACGTCTAACCGGTTTACCTTTGTTTGCAGCATTACTCAGGATCCGGGAAGACGACGAACGGCCCAGGAGAGTCGTCAGACCGGCCTAGCCAAATTATGCTCCAACAAGTTGGCGCCATCCGTGGGACACAAATAAACTAAGTTTCGTGCTCCCATTAAAAATTTATATGAGGCCGCAAGTGGTGGCACCGTAGGCTTTGCAAGTTCCTGGTTTGGTTTTCGATTTGTAGAAAACTTTGGATCAAGAAGTTTTGTAAGTATTCAAACTTTTATCTTTTACTCTCCTACTACCATCAGTAGATAAAATATACATATAAAACTTGAAATCATTTATATGCTCATGTCTTCAAGCTTATTAGATATGACCAATTACTACAAGACATTAAAATATAGCGTATGCATGTATCCTATGAATGGTGGCTTTCTGCTGATAAACGTAGAAAGGAAAAGCAAAAAACACATCGACGTTTTTGTTTCGTTTGACTTATCCCGAGTAAAAAGCCGCGTGGCCTCAATTTGGTGGTAAAAGTTAATACCGCATCACACATTCATGGGATAAGATGCAAGTAAAAAAAAACAGAACATATCCTTATTTTTTCTTTTAGAATATTATGATACCAATTTTGAGAGGTATGGTGCAAGTCAAAGACTTTAGTACATACTATATTTTATAGAAAAATTTACTCCGGTATTGTGTTATAATATAACGGAAGGTACAAGCAAATATCTTATCAAAATGTTTTTGTGCAAATATCTTACCAAAATATCTCGAGATACAGCGAAACTCAAGAGTATTTTAATGAAGTATACTTTGATATTTTCTTCTTTTTGATATATGCGGCGATGAATCGCGTTCTTTCGCGTTAGTTCGTATGTTCGAGCATATTTTTTCGTTATTTTTTCTTCGCGGTCATGGTTCGTCCATCCGCGCTAGTCCACAACTCGGAATAATTTTACGCTTTTTTTTGGCGCCGCGGTTACGAATCCGTCCTTTCACAATATTCTGCAACCACACATATATTTTGTATTTTAATAAAAGATATTACTGATATCTTTTAAAATTCTTGACAAAGATTTTATCCATATGTTTTAAATTTATAAAAAATATTATGTTTTTTTTTAAATTGGCAAGGAGATATTACATATATCTTTTAATTTGATTAAAAATATTTTTCATATATGTCGCGACCCGACGTAGTAATATCGTGATTCATGGTCATGGCTCGTCCAGCCGCACTCATATGCACATTCAATAATTATTTTATTTTTCATTCGCGGTTACGGTATGTCTAGTCGCGCTCGTTTGTATGTTCGGTCAAATTTTATTTTTCATTGCGGTCATGAGCCGCGTCTTCCATAACTATTCTGCAAGTTCGGGTATATTATTTATATTAATAACGGATATTACACATATCATTTAAATTACTACAAGATAGTCTTTAGGATATATTCCGATATTTTTTATTATATATATCTTTTAAATCGGTAAGATATATTACATAATATGTTTATCATTCGCGGTCATGGTACGTCCATCCGTGCTAGTCCGTACACTCGGATATCTTCTGCCTACGGGCGTACATGTACACATCGTTCCCAGGTGGAATAAGAGGATTGAGTGAACCTAATAATTCAACTTGTCGTGTAAGAGGGATGCAACCCCAACGACCATGGATCATGCATCCTTGTTAGACACCTTACTATCAAGACGTTGTAGTAAGTTACGCAAATCACATGACTCATGATGGACTTGCAAAAGACACACTATGCACGTCTAACAAAATTTTGTCATACATTTGACAGTCCTTATGGTAGTAGCGGTACGCCGCACGTAATGGCATAGCTCATCCCATAAGTTAGTTAAGATACGTCTTATACTATGTGACAATTCGCGGTTGAGGCAGGACCCGTCCGCGTTGGTTCGCACGTCCGAACCTAATTTCCATCTTTTGTACGCGGCTATGGTACGTCCATTCGCGCTGGTCTATGTGATCATAATTTTTTGAATACTTGATTAAGTTTAATATTACTAATCGAGTTTAGCACCATTGAACTTGGGGGGCTACCAGGGTATAATAATACCACTATTTTCGTGCATGACACGCAAATATCTTTGGATATATTTCTTTGCCGCAGAAGTCCGCCTTCTGCCAGGTTATTCCTTTGCCATGGAAGTATCACTTCCATTGGCTTATTCCTTCGCCGCGGAAGTACTCCTTCCGCGTGCTTGTTTCTGCGCCATGGAAGTATCTCTTCCATTGGCTTATTCCTTCGCCGCAGAAGTACTCCTTCCACGTGCTCGTTATCTCTCGCCGTGGAAGTATCTCTTCCACGTGCTCTCTTCCACGTGCTTATTATTTTCGCCGTGGAAGTATCTCTTCCACGTGCTTATTATTTTCGCCGTGGAAGTATCTCTTCCACGTGCTTATTATCTTCGTCGTGGAAGTATCTCTTCCACGTGCTTGTTATCTTTCGCCGTGGAAGTATTCTTCCACGTGCTCGTTATCTTTCACTGTGGAAGTATCTCTTCCACGTGCTTCTTATCTTTGCCGTGGAAGTATCTCTTCCACGTGCTTATTATCTTCGCCGTGGAAGTATCTCTTCCACGTGCTTGTTATCTTTCGCCGTGGAAGTATTCTTCCACGTGCTCATTATCCTTCGCCGTGGAAGTATCTCTTCCACGGACTTATTGTCTTTGCCGTGGAAGTACTCCTTCCATTGGCTTATTGTCTTCGTCGTGGAAGTATCTCTTTCACGTACCTATTATCTTCGCCGTGGAAGTATCTCTTCCACGTGCTTGTTATCTTTCGCCGTGGAAGTATTCTTCCACGTGCTCGATATCTTTCGCCGTGGAAGTATCTCTTCCACGTGCTTCTTATCTTCGCCGTGTAAGTATTTCTTCCACGTGCTTATTATATTTGCCGTGGAAGTGTCTCTTCCACGTGCTTCTTATCTTTGCCGTGGAATTATCTCTTCCACGTGCTTATTATCTTCGCCGTGGAAGTATCTCTTCCACGTGCTTGTTATCTTTCGCCGTAGAAGTATTCTTCCACGTGCTCATTATCCTTCGCCGTGGAAGTATCTCTTCCACTGACTTATTGTCTTTGCCGTGGAAGTACTCCTTCCACTGGCTTATTGTCTTCGCCGTGGAAGTATCTCTTCCACATACCTATTATCTTCGCCGTGGAAGTATCTCTTCCACGTGCTCATTCTCTTCGCCGTGGAAGTATTCTTCCACGGGCTTATTATTTTCGCCGTGGAAGTATCTCTTCCACGGTCTTATTATCTTCGTCGTGGAAGTATCTCTTCCACGTGCTTGTTATCTTTCGCCGTGGAAGTATTCTTCCACGTGCTCGATATCTTTCGCCGTGGAAGTATCTCTTCCACGTGCTTCTTATCTTCGCCGTGGAAGTATTTCTTCCACGTGCTTATTATATTTGCCGTGGAAGTGTCTCTTCCACGTGCTTCTTATCTTTACCGTGGAATTATCTCTTCCACGTGCTTATTATCTTCGCCGTGGAAGTATCTCTTCCACGTGCTTGTTATCTTTCGCCGTAGAAGTATTCTTCCACGTGCTCATTATCCTTCGCCGTGGAAGTATCTCTTCCACGGACTTATTGTCTTTGCCGTGGAAGTACTCCTTCCACTGGCTTATTGTCTTCGCCGTGGAAGTATCTCTTCCACGTACCTATTATCTTCGCCGTGGAAGTATCTCTTCCACGTGCTCATTCTCTTCGCCGTGGAAGTATTCTTCCACGGGCTTATTATTTTCACCGTGGAAGTATCTCTTCCACGGTCTTATTATCTTCGCCGTGGAAGTATCTCTTCCACGTGCTTGTTATCTTTCGCCGTGGAAGTATTCTTCCACGTGCTCGATATCTTTCGCCGTGGAAGTGTCTCTTCCACGTGCTTCTTATCTTCGCCGTGGAAGTATTTCTTCCACGTGCTTATTATATTTACCGTGGAAGTGTCTCTTCCACGTGCTTCTTATCTTTGTCGTGGAATTATCTCTTCCACGTGCTTATTATCTTCGTCGTGGAAGTATCTCTTCCACGTGCTTGTTATCTTTCGCCGTAGAAGTATTCTTCCACGTGCTCATTATCCTTCGCCGTGGAAGTATCTCTTCCACGGACTTATTGTCTTTGCCGTGGAAGTACTCCTTCCACTGGCTTATTGTCTTCGTCGTGGAAGTATCTCTTCCACGTACCTATTATCTTTGTCGTGGAAGTATCTCTTCCACGTGCTCATTATCTTCGGCGTGGAAGTATTTTTCCACGTGCTTCTTATCTTCGCCGTGGAAGTATCCCTTCCACGTGCTCATTCACTTCGTCGTGGAAGTGTTCTTCCACGGGCTTATTATTTTCGCCGTGGAAGTATCTCTTCCACGGTCTTATTATCTTCGCCGTGGAAGTATATCTTCCACGTGCTTATTATCTTCGCCGTGGAAGTATCTCTTCCACGTGCTCATTATTTTTATCGCGGAAGTAAGTCTTCCGTTGGCACATTTCTTTGTTGCGGAAGTACGTCTTCCGCGACGAATTACTTGACCTGGCTAAGAGTGAATTTCCAAAATTTATATCGTTTAATCCAGGAAAAACCGTGACAAATTTTGGAAATCGTTATCAAATGTCGTGGCCATAAGACGGATGTAATATCCGCATCACTTTGCCACAGAAGTACGAATTCTGTTGGCCTTAAGACGAATACAATATTCGCACTATGCTGCATCATTAGTGGGTATTAGAAGTACGTCTTCGAATGTTCACGATGCAGCATACGGATTCCACCTTCACCTTCATAAAACCTTCTTATCATCCTCATGTTAGAGATGAATAAGAACGATACCTTGCCAATGCCAGTGTTACCCCGGCTATAGAACACACTTTATTCTTACGGGGTCCTTACCGTCTAATCACGGGAAACCAAGCATTAGAGCACAACCACCCGTCTTACGTATACATGTTTTCCCATTTCTTTCGACGTGGATATGCTTACAGGTAGCGGATATGGTGTAAAGTCTAGTAACCTCGGTGACAACCTCGCATACTAGATTGGGGGGACATGATGGCGTATAGTGGCTATGCTCACTATTCGCAATCCCAGCCCATCATCTTTTTGCTAAAGGAAGCCCATTACGAGTGGAGCCATATGTTACGGACAACCCACGAGGATGTCCTAGCAGCAAGCTGCACGCGGTTGTTTAGTGAGCATGATACACGAATGAGTCTAGCATAACATTATCATGGACCATATCATACTAGACTGGGGG
Source organism: Glebionis coronaria (assembly GCA_025667525.1). Taxonomy (NCBI): domain Eukaryota; kingdom Viridiplantae; phylum Streptophyta; class Magnoliopsida; order Asterales; family Asteraceae; genus Glebionis; species Glebionis coronaria. The sequence continues at coordinate 507,538,937 of CM046882.1, read as the reverse complement.
ACATGTCGACGTATGGTCTGCAGTCGGCCCGGCCCGACAGGCCCGCGACCCACACATACCTAATGTAACACCCCATTTTGGAAATGGAATCTTACGCATAATCATGGCGTGTCATCAAAGCATACAAGGATAAATGTCTAAGCATTATTTGACCATAAAAGGGAAATACCGAAATCAAACATTGGTAACCCCAAAGTAGAGCTCATCACACACAAACATAAATACTGTAAAGGAAAGGACGAAACAATGTCCATAGCAAACTGTATTAAAGTAAAGGAAATGCATAAAGTAAAGAAAGACAGTAAAGCTTCCAATCCATATGCACGCACGTTTGAGATCTACGAGCGTCCCTGAGTACCTGCCGTTTTGGGAACATGAAAAGGAAAATGGCTGAGCAAGACGCACAGTGCACGGATGTACAATATAGCATGAAATAGGATAAGCATGTAACATATAACAGCGGAAGACTAAGTTCTGAGTAAACTGGTTAAGTATTAAGAAAGCTGGTTTTATAGTTTGAAAAGCCTTATGTTTATCTTATGAAAACTGTTTTAACATAAATATACCATAGCCCATATAGGTCATGAAAAGGTCACGTGCATGAATACTTGGAGGGGTGACCTCATCATGCTGATTAGAGGGGATGCCTCTAATTAATATACTGGTTTGGGTAGGAGGGATCAACTCCTTGTGAAGGATGCAAGGCACACACCACATTCACCATGATATACTGAAATAAAACATGTAACTAGGATGCACCCATACGCCCCACATGATAATATAATATGGCCAAAACTGAAAGGGACGCCACGAGCAATCACTCCGCCGTGGGGAAGTCATAACATTGGTGCCTCCAATGTTATGGTTATGGTACCTCCATAACTAGGTGAAACTGGTCATGCTTGTATATGGCTATAGATTATGCTAATTAAACATAAGCAGTTCAAAACAATAAAACAAATACTGAGGAAAACAGTTGGCTGCATACGGGGAAATCCTAATAAGGAAAGAATGTCCATACTGAAAGGACGGGAATCCGTACCTCAAGTCCAGTGAATGAACGGAAGAAAGACTCCTACTTCTGGATCACTAACGCTACATGAATACACACGTGTATAAGTATCGATTCACTGATTACGTACTGGGTTTTATGTCTCGTCTTAGCTTACTTTGTATGTTTTAGGTCATGGTTTACTGTTTAAAGCCTTAAACTGTGTTTATCTTGTATTTTGATTAATCTGATTAAGTATTACTGGTATTTCATGTGTTATTATACTTACTCTGTAATAATAAGTAACTTTCCAAAAATAGCAGGTTTCCAAAAATAGAAAGTTCCCAAAAATAGAAAGTTTCCAAAAATAGAAATTTTCCAAAAATAGAAAGTTACCAAAAATAGAAAGTTTCCAAAAATAGAAAGTTTCCAAAAATAGAAAGTTTCCAAAAATAGAATTTACTGCTTAAAATTGATTAGTTTCTAAAAATAGAAAGTTTCCAAAAATAGATCAGCTGCCTTAATTAAATAAGTTTCCATATATAGAAGGTTTCCATGATTAGATTAGCTGCCTGAAATAGATAGATTTTCATATATAGAAGGTTTCCATTAATAGATTAGTTGCCTTATTTAATTAAGTTTCTATAAATAGAAGTTTCCATATTTAGAATTAAGCTGGTTACATAAGCTAACATATAAGTCTAAGTGTTTATAAGCTTATTTTCTTAAGTCATATGATATAGTGTATAGTTTAATTATTATTTCATGTGTTTTAATTAAACTATAGGTTAAGCATTTTAATTAAAGTATAACATGTTTTAATTAAAATGGAATAAAATACTTAGGTTAAAATGTGTATTATTATGTATTAATAACATAACCTAAGTCATGTCTAAATTAATTAATTATAGGCATGTTTTAAATAATTAATTAATTATAACTTATAACATAAAATACTTAGGTTAAATTAATATCATGCTAAATTAAAATAACCTAAGTCATGATTTAATTAATATCTCATGTTATTAATTAATTTATATCCTAAGTTCATAATTCATAAAAATTAACATGTAGCATAGATCATGATTTAACCAACGAACCATGAATCGGGCATGAACTCGACACCGTACCTCGAGCCAAACTCGGGGTACGTGTGCCCCCTTGCTGCCGTGGGTCCCACAAGCACCAACCAAGACCAAAAATGGTCTTGGTGGTGGCGGCAATAAGCAAACTGAACCCCCCCTCGGGTTGGTTATGCTAGGCGGCTAAAACAAACACCCTTTTATATCATCCTTTGATTTTAATTTACCCCAAAACATGTTAGATCAATGTTTAATTATCATGTTTTAATAAGAATAATAATAACATGTTCATGAAAATAATCAAAGATTAAAAAGAATTAAAAAGAAAGGTTTAGAATGATATACCAATACGTAGCTTGAAAGGGGATGAACAAACACGGTTTCTAGCACTTGTTTTTAATGTCAAAAATCAACAACACCCTCCTATGGTGTTGTTATAGGTGGCGGCACAAGGAGGAACAAGGAGGAGAAGGAGAAAATCTTTTAGGGTTTTATGTTTACTTTCTTGAAAAGTGAAAATGAAAATAGTTTTTACCCTTTACCCCCCTTTCATGTAAACTTGATGGGCTTAGCCCATTTCTTGGTTGTTGTGCCGTGGGTATGGGGGCCCCACATGGGGTACCCGTACCTTTTCTCGTGTCCCGATGTTTCGTGTTCGTTCGTGGTTAAACGTGTTCGTGTTTAAAGTGTTTCTGTTTATTTTATCATGTAGTTTATCGTAATCTTTACGCTCGTAATTATATTATATGTATTTACGTAATTATTTTAGTTCGTATTTTAAATGGTGATCATGATTTAATTACGTTCACGTGACATATTTATTAACTGTTTATCATGAGTTCGTACGTAATCGATACTTATCATGTCATACACGTATGCACTTGCTTGATTATAGCACATGAATGTGATCAATACTAAATAAGGTAAGTTTTAATCTAGGACGTACGATCTTAAGGGCACTATTCATGGTAAAAGCATGCGGGTTTTACAATTCTTCCCCCCTAAAAAGAATAATTCGTCCCCGAATTATAGATAAAGCAAACTGGAAAGAAGTAACATACCCGAACTCAAAATATGAAGTGAGGGTAAGAAGCCCGGATAGACTCTTCTGTTTCCCAAGTGGCTTCCCGCTCGGTATGGTCCCTCCAAAGAATTTTGACGAATGGAATCGTCTTCCTTCTCATGACTCGTTCTTGCCTGTCGAGCACTCGTTCGGGTTCTTCTATAAAAGTGAGATCTTCACGTATCTGTTCCAGTGGATACTGAACCATGTGAAGGGGGTGATACTTGTACCCTCTGAGTAAGGACACATGGAACACGTTATGCGCGTGCGAAAGCTGAGGAGGTAACGCCAATCGGTAAGATACTTCACCGATTCGTTCAATGATATCAAAAGGTCCGATGAAGCGAGGACTGAGTTTTCCTTTGATCCCGAAGCGTTTAACACCACGTGCCGGCGAAACCTTGAGGAAGACGTGATCTCCCACATTAAAATGTATGTCCCTACGATGCTTATCGGCGTAACTCTTCTGACGTGACCGTGCTTCCTGCAGCTTCTGTTTAGCTACTTCGATCTTCTCATTGGTCATTTCTATAATCTCTGGTCCTTCGAGTGTTCGCTCTCCCACTTGATCCCAGCAAGTTGGAGCGCGACACTTTCTGCCATACAACATTTCGAAAGGAGCACATTTTATACTTGCGTGCCAGCTGTTGTTGTATGCAAACTCGACCAAACAGATGTAATCGTCCCAATCACCTGTCCATTCCAACGCACACGACCTTAACATATCTTCCAATGTCTGAATTGTTCGCTCCGACTGTCCGTCCGTTTGAGGATGGAAGGTCGTACTCAGCTTAAGTTGTGTACCCCAAGCTTTTTGTAGACCTTTCCAGAATCGCAACGTGAAACGAGGATCTCTGTCTGAGACGATGCTGGAGGGAGTGCCGTGGAGTCTCATGATCTCCCTTCTGTAGGTATCTGCGAGTTTACTTACCGGATCTTCCTTGCGTATCGGTAAGAAATGAGCTGATTTGGTGAGTCCATCAACAATGACCCAAATAGCATCGTGCTTCTTCTTGGTAGGCGGAAGACCGGTAACAAAATCTATGGTGATTTTGTCCCACTTCCACTCTGGAATATCCAACGGTTGAAGGAGACCGCCCGATCGCTGATGTTCAATCTTAACCTGCTGGCAGGTAAGACATTTGGAAACATAGGTGGCTACATCCTGTTTCATACCACTCCACCAAAAGTGCTGTCTGATGTCATGGTACATTTTTGTCGACCCAGGATGTATAGAAAATGGGGAACTGTGAGCTTCAGCTAACAATGCTTCCTGGAGTTCTTGATTGTCAGGAACACAAAGTCTCGTGCCCTGCCAAACGATACCGTCTGCGTCCATTCTGAATTCTGTCTGCTTCTCCAAGTTCTGAATTATCGCCCAAATTTCTCCATCATCCTTTAGCTCTTCCTTGATCCTAGATAGTAACTCAGGTTCTACTCTAAGATTCGCCCAGTATCCGTGCTGCCCACGTACCATGATTTCGATGTCTAGCCGCTCCAAGTCTCTTATGTTTTGTTCCTTGATTCCAATACCGTTGATCATTCCGGACTTTCTGCTTAGTGCATCTGCTACTACGTTAGATTTCCCGGGATGATACTGTAGGTTAATATCATAATCCTTCAACAGTTCCAACCATCTCCTTTGTCTCATGTTCAATTCTCGCTGTGTGAAGATATACTTCAAGCTCTTGTGATCCGTGAAAATGTCGCATGATTCTCCGTATAAATAATGCCTCCATATTTTCAATGCGAACACCACTGCAGCAAGTTCCAGGTCGTGCGTAGGATAGTTTTCTTCATAGGGCTTAAGCTGTCGTGAAGCATACGCGATCACTTTCCCATGTTGCATGAGAACACAACCCAGTCCCTTCCCCGATGCATCGCTATAGATCTGAAATCCACCTGTACCAGATGGGAGAGTAAGAATAGGTGCAGATACTAACTTCTGCTTTAGGTCTTCGAAGCTCTTCTCTCATTCTTCCGTCCAGACGAATTTCTCTCCTTTTCGCATCAGTTTGGTGAGAGGTAGTGCCAAGCGGGAAAAGTTCTCCACGAACCTGCGATAATATCCAGCTAAGCCTAAGAAGCTGCGGACTTCTGTCGCTGACGTTGGTCTTGGCCATTTAGTGATAGCCTCAACCTTCGATGGGTCCATAGTGATCCCTTCTGCTGATACAATGTGACCTAAGAATGCCACCTTGTTTAACCAGAACTCACACTTGAAGAATTTCGCATACAGCTGCTTCTAACGAAGAATCTGTAGTACCGTACGGAGATGGTCTTCGTGTTCCTCCGTGGACTTTGAGAAAATCAGGATGTCATCGATGAATACAATGACAAACTTATCAAGGAATTCGTGGAAGATTCTGTTCATCAGATCCATGAATACTGCTAGAGCATTAGTCAGGCCGAATAGCATGACTACAAACTCATAATGGCCATAGCGGGTACGAAAAGCAGTCTTGGCAATATCCTGCTCTTTAACCCTTAGCTGATGGTAGCCTGACCTTAGATTGATCTTTGAGAAGTGTTTGGCTCCTTGAAGTTGGTCAAACAGATCATCTATACGCGGTAGTGGATATCTATTGCGGATGGTAATCTTATTAAGTTCACGGTAGTCAATGCAAAGTCGCATGCTGCCGTCCTTCTTCTTAACGAACAAGACCGGTGCGCCCCATGGAGATGCGCTTGGTCTAATGAACCCTCGCTCAAGAAGTTCCTGCAATTGGTCGTTCAATTCTTTTAGCTCTATGGGAGCCATACGATACGGAGCCTTAGAGATTGGCTCAGCTCCTGGAACAAGGTCGATGTTGAACTCCACTTCTCGTGCAGGTGGTATGCCTGGAAGTTCAGCTGGGAAGACGTCTTGAAATTCTGAAACTACCGGTTGATCCTGAATCGATGGGGATTCAGCATCCATGTCGTGAACCGTAGCTAGATAACCCTCGCAGCCATGTGACAGTAATGCACGTGCTTGCAAGGTAGATATGACTTGTACAGACCGTCCGGGTATGAACCCGTTATGAATGTATTCTGGTGCATTAATGTCGCCGAAGATCACCCGATATGAGTGGCAGTCTATGGTAGCATGGTGTTTGGATAACCAGTCCATGCCGAGAATCATATCGAACTCAATCATGTCTAGGGGAAGTGCATCTACTACACGAACTTTATCGTCAAACTCTAGAGGAAGACTCTTGTATACATGAGTTATTAATACAGAGTCCCTCAAAGGCGTGGAAATGGTAAGCCTATTTTCTAATGGCAAGGGAAGTGTCCTGATGTTCTTAGCATAAGTAGTGGAAATAACTGAGTGAGTGGCACCCGTGTCGAAAAGAACACATGCAGCTTGGCCGTACACATACAAAATTCCAGTAATGGTACCTGTAGATTTGTTTGCCTGATCACGAGATGTCGTGTAGACACGCCCAGTGGTAGGAGGCGGCTTAGTATCAGCATGACCCGAAGTACCCTCCATTTCACCCTTACGGCAATCTCTCATACGATGGCCAGGGAGGCCGCACTTGTAGCACGCGTCGGAATCACGACGACATGGGCCAGGGTGTCTGCGATGGCAAGTACTGCAAAGAGGATGAGTGAATCCTCCAGCAGGAGTCCTTGCTTGCTGAGGGCCTGCTGATGACAAAATGTATTAAAATAAAGTATATGCACGAGTATAAGACATATGCGTCATAAGATGTTCACCAGTGTTAGCCGAACGGTTAGGCTGAGAACCCCTGTGGTTCTGGTCCTTCCCGTTACCGTGGTACCTGGTAGAGGTTAAAATAGTGTCAGCATGAGAGATATAACATGTAATCATAAGAAGATGCGTAAATAGTAGGACCTGTTGTTGTTAGAGTGTCCAACGTTGTTACGGTAATTATCATTACCGCTACGCCTTTCCACAACAGAACGGTCGTTAGTGTGACCGTTTCCTTTGGGCTGATGAGGTTGCTGCTGAGTAGCCGGCTGAGACCGGATCCCAGTTTTCTGCCTGGAAGATACAGTTTAAGAGATGATTATAGAACATATCATGATAGGATGCGGTCTGGTTATCGATAGAACACGAAATGTTTACCTCTTGTCGGGTCTTTCAGCTTCCCCGAACTCATCTCGTTCCTGCAACATCTCTAGCTTCCTTGCTGCATAAGCCACTTGTGCCACAGTATCCAACGGGGCATCCGATAAATTATTGGCAATCCTTTGGGTTAAGGCCCCAACGAAAATGTAGTGCTTGTTCTTCAGTGGTGCCTGCGGATGCCCTCAAGATAGCTGTGTACCCGAGGAACCTCTGCATGAACTGTCCACAATTCTCGTCGGGTCTCTGTCTCATGGCGTAGTATTCCCTCATGAGTCGATTCCTTCCTTCCATGGGGAAAATGATAGGTGGGGGAGGATATTCGTCGTCATGAAGGATGGCGTCTTGCCTTTCTGCCTCCATGTCAGCAAATAACTCCCAGAGTTTGTCTGTGTTTGCCATCTGACAGTATAACATAAAACATATGATCGACAGTTCAAAACATAAAATATAAGTTATATATATACATGAAAAAAAATTTATACCAAAAATTTCACGAGAAAAATTTTATGCAAGAAAATCTTTGTATGAATGCATGATGCAGTTTTATGAAAACTTTTGATGCTCGAGAGTGAACGCCTCTGGTCAGTTCACTCAAAATAAAAGACATATCGAGGGGACGCCTATGGGTCGGTCCCAAATCTAAAAGTTTCGATAAAACACATGCGACTAAATAGGGCCAGTCCTGTACCAACCATTACTTAGTCAAAAACCCTGTAACAATGACATGTATATGTATGCTTAAAAATGATGAATGCATGAAAACAACTGTCAGTTTTAGGAAGACCGTAGTGACTACCCACTAATCACAGGTCATATTTGAGAGCCTACAGGTCGAAACCTTGGCTCTGATACCATAATTGTAACACCCCATTTTGGAAATGGAATCTTACGCATAATCATGGCGTGTCATCAAAGCATACAAGGATAAATGTCTAAGCATTATTTGACCATAAAAGGGAAATACCGGAATCAAACATCGGTAACCCCAAAGTAGAGGTCATCACACACAAACATAAATACTGTAAAGGAAAGGACGAAACAATGTCCATAGCAAACTGTATTAAAGTAAAGGAAATGCATAAAGTAAAGAAAGACAGTAAAGCTTCCAATCCATATGCACGCACGTTTGAGATCTACGAGCGTCCCTGAGTACCTGCCGTTTTGGGAACATGAAAAGGAAAACGGCTGAGCAAGACGCTCAGTGCACGGATGTACAATATAGCATGAAATAGGATAAGCATGTAACATATAACAGCGGAAGACTAAGTTCTGAGTAAACTGGTTAAGTATTAAGAAAGCTGGTTTTATAGTTTGAAAAGCCTTATGTTTATCTTATGAAAACTGTTTTAACATAAATATACCATAGCCCATATAGGTCATGAAAAGGTCACGTGCATGAATACTTGGAGGGGTGACCTCATCATGCTGATTAGAGGGGATGCCTCTAATTAATATACTGGTTTGGGTAGGAGGGATCAACTCCTTGTGAAGGATGCAAGGCACACACCACATTCACCATGATATACTGAAATAAAACATGTAACTAGGATGCACCCATACGCCCCACATGATAATATAATATGGCCAAAACTGAAAGGAACGCCACGAGCAATCACTCCACCGTGGGGAAGTCATAACATTGGTGCCTCCAATGTTATGGTTATGGTACCTCCATAACTAGGTGAAACTGGTCATGCTTGTATATGGCTATAGATTATGCTAATTAAACATAAGCAGTTCAAAACAATAAAACAAATACTGGGGAAAACAGTTGGCTGCATACGGGGAAATCCTAATAAGGAAAGAATGTCCATACTGAAAGGACGGGAATCCGTACCTCAAGTCCAATGAATGAACGGAAGAAAGACTCCTACTTCTGGATCACTAACGCTACATGAATACACACGTGTATAAGTATCGGTTCACTGATTACGTACTGGGTTTTATGTCTCGTCTTAGCTTACTTTGTATGTTTTAGGTCATGGTTTACTGTTTAAAGCCTTAAACTGTGTTTATCTTGTATTTTGATTAATCTGATTAAGTATTACTGGTATTTCATGTGTTATTATACTTACTGTGTAATAATAAGTAACTTTCCAGAAATAGCAGGTTTCCAAAAATAGAAAGTTCCCAAAAATAGAAAGTTTCCAAAAATAGAAAGTTTCCAAAAATAGAAAGTTACCAAAAATAGAAAGTTTCCAAAAATAGAATGTTTCCAAAAATAGAAAGTTTCCAAAAATAGAAAGTTTCCAAAAATAGAATTTACTGCTTAAAATAGATTAGTTTCTAAAAATAGAAAGTTTCCAAAAATAGATCAGCTGCCTTAATTAAATAAGTTTCCATATATAGAAGGTTTCCATGATTAGATTAGCTGCCTGAAATAGATAGATTTTCATATATAGAAGGTTTCCATTAATAGATTAGTTGCCTTATTTAATTAAGTTTCTATAGATAGAAGTTTCCATATTTAGAATTAAGCTGGTTACATAAGCTAACATATAAGTCTAAGTGTTTATAAGCTTATTTTCTTAAGTCATATGATATAGTGTATAGTTTAATTATTATTTCATGTATTTTAATTAAACTATAGGTTAAGCATTTTAATTAAAGTATAACATGTTTTAATTAAAATGGAATAAAATACTTAGGTTAAAATGTGTATTATTATGTATTAATAACATAACCTAAGTCATGTCTAAATTAATTAATTATAGGCATGTTTTAAATAATTAATTAATTATAACTTATAACATAAAATACTTAGGTTAAATTAATATCATGCTAAATTAAAATAACCTAAGTCATGATTTAATTAATATCTCATGTTATTAATTAATTTATATCCTAAGTTCATAATTCATAAAAATTAACATGTAGCATAGATCATGATTTAACCAACGAACCATGAATCGGGCATGAACTCGACATCGTACCTCGAGCCAAACTCGAGGTACGTGTGCCCCCTTGCTGCCGTGGGTCCCACAAGCACCAACCAAGACCAAAAATGGTCTTGGTGGTGGCGACAATAAGCAAACCGAACCCCCCCTCGGGTTGGTTATGCTAGGCGGCTAAAACAAACACCCTTTTATATCATCCTTTGATTTTAATTTACCCCAAAACATGTTAGATCAATGTTTAATTATCATGTTTTAATAAGAATAATAATAACATGTACATGAAAATAATCAAAGATTAAAAAGAATTAAAAAGAAAGGTTTAGAATGATATACCAATACGTAGCTTGAAAGGGGATGAACAAACACGGTTTCTAGCACTTGTTTTTAATGTCAAAAATCAACAACACCCTCCTATGGTGTTGTTATAGGTGGCGGCACAAGGAGGAACAAGGAGGAGAAGGAGAAAATCTTTTAGGGTTTTATGTTTACTTTCTTGAAAAGTGAAAATGAAAATAGTTTTTACCCTTTACCCCCCTTTCATGTAAACTTGATGGGCTTAGCCCATTTCTTGGTTGTTGTGCCGTGGGTATGGGGGCCCCACATGGGGTACCCGTACCTTTTCTCGTGTCCCGATGTTTCGTGTTCGTTCGTGGTTAAACGTGTTCGTGTTTAAAGTGTTTCTGTTTATTTTATCATGTAGTTTATCGTAATCTTTACGCTCGTAATTATATTATATGTATTTACGTAATTATTTTAGTTCGTATTTTAAATGGTGATCATGATTTAATTACGTTCACGTGACATATTTATTAACTGTTTATCATGAGTTCGTACGTAATCGATACTTATCATGTCATACACGTATGCACTTGCTTGATTATAGCACATGAATGTGATCAATACTAAATAAGGTAAGTTTTAATCTAGGACGTTCGATCTTAAGGGCACTATTCATGGTAAAAGCATGCGGGTTTTACACCTAACTTATCCTTCAAGAAACCCTAAGCCTATATAAACAGGGGTAGGGGTCTCATTATAAACAGGTTCTCTCTCTTAACCACACCTCTTATACAATATATCGATCAATACTAACTTGACCGTCGGAGGTGGACCCCGGGGCTCCGGCCTCGGGTCCACATCTAACCGGTTTACCTTTGTTTGCAGCATTACTCAGGATCCGGGAAGACGACGAACGACCCAGGAGAGTCGTCAGACCGGCCTAGCCAAATTATGCTCCAACAGATATATGTTTGTGTTTTGTGTTTATCTATTTAGAATCTTTTATGTTTTATGTTTATCTCGTAACTAGTATTTAAGGTCTCATATGTAATCATTTATCAATGAATCAAGTTTAAAGAAATAAACAATGTCTAGTCTTCTCATCTCTCGTTCTTAAGGAGCCAGCACACGCAATACTGGTGCCCTATCCCGATATTACCCGAGAGTGTCGTATCAGTCCATTTATTTCTTTTTACACATTTAAATTACAACTATTGCTAATCTATTAACATTTTTTAAACTAACTGTTACTATTAACTGGTACTGATACTACTAACCGCTACTGCTAACTGTTGCTAGTTTCAACAAACACACCCATATGATCTAAAGAGTAGTGGTACGCTATCGTGTCGTCATGTTGTGCCATGTGTAAATTTCGATTTCTCACGTCAACAATTTTTTCATAAAATCAGTATCTAGCACTAAGAGTGGAAAAGACTCCAGTCAAATTCGAGTCTACCAAAGCTCGAGCTCAAATCATGATCATTAAGTTTTATATACGACTTTGTATATAAAATATTAAGCTTGTACAGGCTCACGAGCTCAAATAAACATCGTACGTAAAGCTTGGGCTCAAACTCATTTAACAAACGAGCTGAAATTTAGGTTTGAGCTCGCTTAAACTACGACCATTTGATTTTTTTACCGATTTAATCTCGAGCTTTACACGAACGACTCGCCTCGTTCAGTCCTATTTAGCACAACATCTTAAACACACTCACGTTTTTGTTTTTGGTGTCATGAGACCATCTGCTACACACATGATCTAATAAAACACAAATATAACATACAGAAAGAAAAAGAAAAAGATGGTTGTGCTGGTGAGATACTGAGATCAAATGGCTCGGGCGTTTTCTCGTGGCGTAAACCCCTGATGCTCGATAATTTATGCTCTAACAATCACAATGATACTTTTAAAAATAGAAACGATGAATAAAATAGATATTTTAACTAAAAATTACAGTTCAATTCAAGTTCAATAACCCCTTTCCATATTAGCAATTCAATAAATAAATTCGTATATTTTCTCTTCTATTCATAGACATATGTATATGTTAATTATTGGCACACATAGAACCATACTTTCGAGTTTGCTCATTAATCCAACTCTTCATGTCTGCTAACACAAGATCAACATTTTCATCCGGTTCGCCATTGATCAGCGAGTGGTACATTCCTTCGTACAGCTTCAACCCCTTATCCTCCTTCGCAGTCATGGCCTTCTCGTATAACATCTCCGATCCACTACACAGCGCTAGCCCGTCCAATGTCCCATGCAATGCCAAAAATGGTACCGTAACTTTATCAAAATTATTTTGCACGTAATTCGTCATCCTAACAGCCTCCCTCGCCGTGCCCACCCTTAGCTTACCCGCATAACGTTTTGGGTCTAACACCATTTTTTTCAATTTCTGGAGATCTTTCACCACGTTCTTCCCCACCCGGAATTCTGGCATCACTGCCCATGTATCCGCCAGCCCAAACAATAGTCCGTACATTGTTAAATGTACCTTCAATGGAAAGAACAATCGTAGTTGTAATTAGTTAAACCAAACATTTAAATTCTAAACCATCTTTTAAATGTAAATCTAGAACAAAAGTACATGCGTCTTATATTTATAGTCCACGTTTAACAAAAGTACGTAACATTCAATTGTAGTTACCGAGTTTAGATAAATTTACCTTAGGGATCATTTCTTCTGGCATGACAAAAAGTGGTGCTAAGAAAATTAATCCAGACCACATACCGATCTCAGATTGCAAGTACATAAGCATAGTGATCAAACCACCCATCGATTCCCCAAAAAGGAAAGCTGGGAGGGCTTTGTAGTGTTCGCTTTGACGAACACTAACAAAGTACGATAAAGAAGTGGCAGCAGCCTTATTCATGTCACCCATATATCCAGGAACTCCATCTGAGTCCCCATGACCAATGAGATCAGCTGCAAAGACCGCGTATCCCCACTTGGCATACGCGATACATATTTCTTGGAAGGACCAGCTGCAGTTGGATGTGTATCCATGTGTCATGAATATGGTTGCTTTAATGGGTTGGTTTGGGTCTAATGGGAGCCATGATTGAGTGAATATTTTGGCGCTTGGGGTTTGGAAAAATGATTTTGAGTTACGTACGCTTTGGGAGGCGTAGTATTCGTCTTCTGGGGTATCGCCCCATACGAACAACGGTGATGCTGGTGGTGGTGGTGATGATGATGGCATGTTTGTCTATATATCGTGATGTTTGATAAAGTGTCGAGAAATTTATATAAATTGGTTACAAATAACATGTTATATAAGTCCATCCATGTTACATCACTTATTCAACGTTTTGGTAATAGAACGACATTGTTGAATGTTAGGAACATGTTAATATAAGCATCCAAATGTCATTTTTGTATCTTAGGCACTCAAAGGTTGACTAAATTTGTTAACGTGAGGTATAAGAATAGAATTCCTCTTCTAGAGACTTATAGGACAATAAATTACACCTGAGTTTCTGAAATAATTCAAGCAACTAAAGGAAAATATGAGTGCCTAGACTACAATGAAGACTTGTCAAGAGCCATCACAAACACTGTAAAATTAGGAATGGAAATATGTTGTGATTTTATTTTCTTTCTAAGAACGAGGATGCCTAGATAGTAAACTAGCATCTCAACTACTGGTAAATCACACCCAAGACCTAGAAATTTGTTTTACAGAAAAAAGTTTATTATGAGTTTACAACACAACTTCGACAAAAAATTGTTGGCTGACCAAAAAGGAAAAATTGTTTCAGGCTTTGTGTAGGTCACCAATTCGGCTTTTCACAATTCACAGAAGGACACCAGGACCTAATCAAACTTTGTTTAGACAGACACTCACAAGAAGTCCAGAACAAAGCCCAGAACGATCCAACCCACTTGTTTTGTACAACCACAAATACACTTCATCGTTTCAAAAATAAATGCTTAACATTGCAATTTCATTACTTTATGTGAAATTTCATCTCCTCCCAAAAACCTATTTTTTACACATCTATTAACTTAGTAAACGAATTCATAATGAAGAAATGGTTAAGAGGCCTAAAAATAAGATTTTAAATGTGTCTAATAGATGTGATAATAAATTATTAGTTTGTGAATAAGCGGGTCTTTCAGTTGTTCTTACAGATGCGCTTTTGACATAAATTTCATTCCGGAGCCAACGATGGTTATTTTTTTTATCGGTAGACTAATGATGGTTATATGATAGGAAACAAATAAAAAAAAATTTGGTCCAATCATGTTCATTGATCTTTTGTTATCGACGCAAACTATGTTTAAAAGTTTAATATGGAGTTTTTTTTTTATGTTCGATTCTCTATGCTAAGAGTTCTATATATTTGTGATTCGCGATAGGATTGCAAATGGAGTGGGCCTATTTTTGAAAACGTGCCTCAAACCCGCTCAGTCCTCACTTGGTAACTTATTGGGACGTTGCACTCCCATCTTTAATGAAGTGTCCTTTTTATTGTGATGATAGACGATCATAAGCGAACCAAAGAATTACAATAAGGTGTTGCGTAATTATTTTTTATAATTATAGTACTAAAGTTGTCTCACGTTAGGTAAAAATGAATGTTATACGTGTTAAAAAAAGACATATTTTATAATAAAATTGCTTTTCGTGAATTAAAGTAAAATGTAACTCGTGCCACACTCGACACACTTATAGCTCGTGTTCTACCCCATTACTAAAAAACATACTCCATGCTCATGAAGTACAAAGTACAAACGGTTAAATTTAGGGATAATTATCAAAAGAGTTCTTCAATTTTGATCAATTCGTGATTGAGTCTAAAAAACATGTTTTTCCTGATACGGTCCAGGGCAACAACAATATAGGGCAACAATCATTTCAGATTTTGACAAGTATTCAAAGAAATAGGACAATTCTGACAAATTCCCCCAAGATATAGGGCAACAGAGGACACTTGGCGCATTCTGCACCCAGTTGCCCTATTGCCCAAAAAAATAGACAATTTCTAGAAAAAGAAAATTTTAAGTGTTTTTTGGAAAGAGAATAATGGACAACATAACTTTTTAATAATTTTCCCTTAAATTTATCACTATCATTTAAGACAATTATGGGTTAATACTCAATACTACACTACTCGTGATGCATTTAATGGATCGAGTGTTTGTAGCCATGACCTATAAGACTAGGTTTATTGGCAATTTAAACCAACCGGTCGAAGGACAGTAAGTACAAAAATAAATAGTATTATATTAACAAAATATTATTATATACAAAGTAAGAGCAACCATATGAACGACCAATTCGCATGGTGATCTTCAAATCGTGACTCCAACCTATCCATATGTCGGATTTTGAATGGACAATCAAACTTTTCATCTATATCATTTACATATTTTTATTTGAAACACCACTATAGTTATGTGAAATGTTCAAGAAGATCTTACCTTAACACACTACAAATATGCAGAACCACAAACATTGCATCAAGATTATATTTGTTAATGATGGGTTTGAAGGGCAAAAATAACACAAGATCACGTTGTGTGTGTTATTTATGCTTGTGAAATGAAAGGAGAAAGTAAAATGCCCGCATCTTCGAAACTAATGGTGGCAGCAAAATGAAATGAGATTGAGAAAGAAAATGGCGGCTGTATTGAGTATGTTTAGGTTAACTGATGAAATTTTGGTATATATTCATTGTTAAGTGGATTTTAAGATAGGTATATTTGGGCCAATGATATAAGGATATTGGGCTGAAATTAATTAACCCAAGATTAACTAGAATTTTAGTTTGATTAGTTAGTATTGTATTTTTTAGTTATATTTTGAGTGAACAAAAATAGTTTTATTTATGCTTTATTGGTTTAAACATTTAAATTAAATATAGAAATAATAATATTATATGTTTGGTTGGGTTGGGTTGTTGATAAATGATAAAAAAATTGAGATTGGTTGTATGTATATGTTGTATAGGTGGAGGAGTAAAAAATAATATTTTAATTAGAGATTGGGTTGAATGGAGTTGTGAATAAACATAGTCTAAATAGCGATTTGTTGGTTGGACTAATGGACTAACTCACTCTAATCTATACTACTTTATAAAGTATTTGGGACCTTCTTAAAATAGAAAGGCTGAAAATTCAGACTTTTTTACCTACTAAATAAAGCAAGTTGTTGAAATCTTCATCAATATTATATACTATAACATTTTCTAATAACCTTTTGTAACAAACTTTTGTAACAACCTTTTAAAATAACATTTTTCTTTTAAATTGAAAAATCTTTTTATTTATTTATTACTTTTATAATTTAATTTCACTATATTTTTAAAAAATTTATGCTTTTTAATTCGATATCCATTTTAATATATTTTTATTAACTTTTAGTGTTTTTCAATTGGGAAAATCACTCAAAAATGTAGTAACTTACCACTTTTTATGGTTGTGTGTAGTAAACTATTTTTTTCTCATTGTGTGTATTAAACTTTCAAATTCATATCATTGTGTGTATTTTGTGACCATTTTACCTTTACTTTTTTCAATTTTTGAAGGGTAAAATGGTCATTTTACAAGACAAAATCGTCACAAAATACATAAAATGATCGAAATTAAAAATTTTAATACACACAATGAGAAAAAAAATAGTTTAGTACACACAACCATAAAAAGTGGTTAGTTTACTACATTTTAAATAATTTTCCCTTTTCAATTTTAGTAGATTTTTTAATTCGATTTTTTATAACTTTACAAAAGTAAGAGATTAATATTTGTTAGTCTCAAAATTCGTTATTAGGTACTCACCGCCACATTGCGCGGGTACCGTTCTAGTATAGTCTTATGTGTCTACAACTTTTCAAGAGCTATCAGTTCATCAAACCAGTAAAGTTTTCACAAAAACGGCATGCATTCAAAAGTGTTGTTAATGTGCTAATCAGTTGTAATAACTACACCTTAATTCCATAGAAAATCCATACGTCCTCCAATTACAGGTTATATCGTCCTGTATCTCTTTGGAGGATTTTAGAGTGCTTTTTTTAATGTAGTATTTTCATCTTAGGAACTACACATTTATTTCCTATTTGGACTTGGTGTTAGTAACTTAATTGTAAGGCTGGGAACATCAGGCGACTTATTTCCCAGTTCAATCCTTCCTTATTTCAGTTTTTTTTGGACGACTTACTAATGACTTTTCCCACACTAAGAGGGCAGGGACTCATGGCGCCGTGGGGTGCCAAACCCACTGCGCGAAAGGCGTGACCACTCCCATCCTTGGCCAAAATCGCGGCGTGAGTCCCCTGCGTGGGTATACTCACGTCGCGTGAGATGATTTTTTAAAAAAAAGAATTCATTTTACCCCCTTCGCCTCCAGTACAACGGACGAATACTTCAACAACTTCCCCAATCTTCTTCTTTGGAGCCATCGATCGAATCGTGTTTGTTTTTTTTTTGTTGGTGGCTGCTGTGCTAGGGTTAGGTTAGGTTTTTGTTTTAGAATGAATGAATGAATCAATATGTGGTATTATATAGGGAATTAGGTCGGTCATATGGGCTTTTAAAGCCCAATAACTTAGTTGGCTTCCACTAATAATCCATTTTATATATTACTATTATGTTTTATGTTTTAGCCCATTTACCCATCAATAGACGTATGTTTTTTTAATTTTCGTATGTCTTTTTTATTATTTTCGTTTTATTTTAAAAGTATTATAATATTGGTTATGTTTAATGAAATATTTAAGTTTGTTTAGGGGGTGTTTTGTAAAATTCTGAAAAAACTGGAAATCACTTGGAGTGATGACTCCCCTGTTTTTTTTCATGTGAGTGAGTGAGTGAGTTTCGCTGACGTGGCACCCTAAATTCGACTCACTTGGAGTGATGACTCCTAGTGCTCTAAAACGACTTGCAACAAAAAAAACAAAAATACACACAAAGTAAGGACTAAGGACGATTATGGGTCGTGCAGAAAACCCTTTTGGTGTCTAATCGAGTGATGACTGCATCAAAAAGACCGAGTGGTGATTTGGTCGATCGAGTTGGGCGAACTGATGTGCCCAGCCTAAGAATTCATATTAAATTTATATGTTTTTTTTTGTAAGTTGTCACAATGTAGTGCGATAGTTCTTGAGAAATTTTGTATCCTCCTAAACATCTTCTTACATCTCATGTCTTAATCGTTCGTTGGCTTGTTTAAAAGAGCTACTTTTTCACTCAACGGTAAATGACTAACAAGTGATCCCATCGTTTTATGTAACTCGGCAACTCGAGTGTGTGTTTTAGCTAACTTGTGTAAGAAAAGAGAGTACACATACATTACATAATTTTGACCAAAACAATCACATGGTTTAGTATACTATTGATTGTTGAGTTTCTCCTACTCGGTTGTCTCATGATAGATTCCCATTTGAACATACAGCGTGAGATTCTCATTTGATATGACTCAATTATTACGTACAAGCAAAAATGTCATTCACTTCAACATAGGTTTTACATCTTCTACAAGAAACATATCATATATTCGTACCAATTACTTTTGTGTGTCATATACTCGTACCAATTACTTATGTGTCTACCCCGTATCAATTAACTCGCGTAAGAAACACGGTAAATCTTGCATAATTTTGTCGGAAATTGATCACATGTTTTTTAGTACTGTTGATAGTTTAGTTCCTCCTACTCGATTGACTCGTGATTGAATCCCACTTGAATCACATGGTCGACACTATTACTTAGTAACATATGACGTCAAGTAACTTTTTAGTCATTAAGCATATTATATACTTCTTCCGTCTCAAAATTATAGTTATGTACTACCTCCGTCCCATATTAATAGTCCATATTACTATTTTGGGACGTCCCAAATTAATATTCCAGTCCAAAAATAGATAAGAAATGTAAATTAAGTTTATCATATTACCCTCATTTGAAGGTGTTATTACAAACAATAAATAAGTTGTAAATTAAATGGTTAAGGATAAAATTGTCATTATGTAAAAAGTAAGAGAGAGAAAGCTGAAAAAGTGATGTTTTTATTAATATGCGTGTTTTTGGTCGGTGGACTATTAATATGGGACGGAGGGAGTATATCATTTTGGGACGTCCCAAAATTATAGTCCTCTTCCAAAAATAGATGTATTAACAAGTTTACCATATTACACCTAGTGGCACAAAAAATTACAAGATAGATATAAAAGTTTTAATTAATTATATAAGGATAAGAGAGTAATTTTACTAAAAAGTAAGAGAGATAATGCAGTAATAGTGATGTTTCCTAAAAGAATTTTCTTTTTGTCAGAGACCATTAATTCGGGACGGAGGGAGTACTATATATGTAGTATTACGAATGATAGAAAAAAGATTATTTGTACACTTTTGTTATTAATTAATGCACGTAAGGACGAAGTCAGGGAGTGTTTCGTGAGTGTCCGGGACACCTATGAATTTTTTCGATATAATTTTAATTTTTGAAAAAAAACATCGATTTCTCCCGGATATATCGTAAATGCAACCGGTGCATCGATATATGTTTCTTGTCTTGTTTAGTTAGTACAATAAAAAAAACTGATATCTACTATATTAAGGTTAAAAAAAGTTATGCCCCCAGTAATATTTATTCTTGCCTTCGTCCCTGAATGCACGAGAACTAACTAAGGGTGTCTAAAAAACGAAGAACTACAAGAACTGAAAATCGTATCAGAATCATCTCGAAACCGAACCGTATATTAGAACCATGAACCAGTTCTTGGTTCCTAAAGTTCTAAAATTTTGGTTCTCGGATGATTCATGAAAGAACCGAACGATTTTAGTTCTTTCAGAAGAAAAAAATTTTTATAAATTAAAGTTTATTTATGACATTATGTAAACTATGTAAGTCTTTGAATAAAAAGAGAATAAAAACATTTCATTTAAATTATAAAAAATCTTAAACCTTAAAATTCATAATAATTTAAAACCTTAGTCCTCATTTATCATCAACATTAAAATCATTCGACAACATAGAAGCAAATTTTATTTCATCCATATAATATATTCAACATACGCGTTTTAAACTTATATTTAACCAATTATGTATAAGTTTGGTAATTGTATATATATGCATAACTTTATAAACACAATAATCGTATACCACGAATACGAATAAAATACTGATATTAATAGTCGTTCCTAAATCTACAATTATAGTGTGATGTTGCTTTTATATATAAAATATTTTTACGTCACAACTTATTGATGATCTTTATGTTTTATATTTTATAAGAGTAACATTATTACGAAAGCTTATAATATACATTCAGTAAGTTTGTAATTATTTTATAATAATTATAGATTTATAAAACTACTGGAATTATTTGTACGGTTTTCATTGTTGAAAACATTTGTATGTATGTTTGTATTGTTATACTATATCCTTTATGAAATGTTGAAAAAAAAAGAAAAAAATATTTTAAACACAATGGTTTTTGTCGAAAACTTTCATCCTGAAACCGAAACCGTATCAAAACCGAAACGAATAATTAAAGATAATTCTCGGTTCTACATTTTTTTATTTTACGGTTTCGATTCTTACAGTTTGGTTATGATTTGATATAATTCTAAAACCATGGACACCCCTAAAAGTAACGCATTATATAGTTGTATCATATACATATCATGCTTTTAAGTTTTAACCATTTGTACTATAATGTTACGTGAAATTCAGAAAAATAATGTGTGCAAATCAGTAACAATTTATAAATGAAAAAGAATATGAAATGAACCATATAATTGTATTGTAGGGGACTATAGGGTGATGTATTGGACAGGGTAAAGTGATGGACAAGATAGTGACAAGTGAAGAATGAATTTCAGGTTTTTGGTCCCGACCACGATTTGTTTTTAACGGTCACGTTTTTCGGAACCCCAACTTCACGACATTTAAATCTCATTTATTGCCGCCTAATACTATATAAAAATTTCAAAATAGAAAGAAAAATATAAACCTTAATCAACCAAAAGAAAATTCTCAAGATATATTTCATATGATTAACCGAGTGTGCGTATCTTTCAATATTAATTGGTTTGAAAATCTCTATTATATATTAATAAAAAAACACATTCTATTTAAAAAATAATACAAAATCAACTTATTTTTTATAATGTTTCCTAGACAAATCAACATAACTTCAAAATTGAAAATGAAAATAATAAATATCATTTAATAGTATTTATTAGTCTTAATTAATAAATAATATTAAAACAATTTAATACATAATTTAATACTCATATTAAAACTAAATAATACATATTAATAAATACACACTTAAAAATAAAAATAATTAATACATCCCATTATTTAAAAACACTATTATATAATCACATTGTACAACAATTAAAAACATATATATATCTACCAAATCATACATAAAATTTACCTAAAATGATGAGCTTCAACCGAGAATTGAAGTCACGGTCGGTTCAACTAGCCAAAAAAGGTCAAAAGACGAACCGGAGAAGACCCACCGAACAAATAAAAAGGGCACCGTTAAATTAAATTTTACTACTTTTTTAACAGCACATAAATATGTACTACTTATAAAAAAGATTATACTCTCTTTCTCTCTCCAAAACTTTAAGTAGTACAACGTTACAAGGTTTTATTACAAAATTTTACAACACAAAAATTTCATAAATTTATTTATATATTAATTGATGGAAAATAAACATTAAATGACAAAATTAATACAAATTAATATGTAACATGTACAAATGAGTATTGCTATAAAAAATTTAAATACAATTATTTAAATTATTCACTATGGAAGTTTAATATCAAATTTCTATGTTTGATTTGAACCATGTAATTTTTTTTCATAAGTTTGCATTTTTGTAAACATATATCATCTATGTATGCATTTTATTACAAATTTAGTGAAATATTGTTCATTTTGCTAATGAATTCAATTAAATCGTACACATCAAAGTATACAGATTTTAAAATTCATTAAGACATTAAATACATTAAGACATTAAATACATTAAGACATTAAATACACGGAAGCACAGATTAATTAAAATTTTATAATTAATTAATACACGACACGTATCATGAATATTTAATGTATAAATACAAGTATTACGTATATTGCTTTAAATTTTAATGACAAGAATCTACGTATAATAAATATTACACGACAAGAATTAGCACAAGTTTAAAACACGAACACGTGTCACGAATAATAATACACGAGATTTAAATAAAACACGAAAAACGAAAGATATATATACAAGGGTCTTTGGCCGGCCATATAGAGAAAAGAAACAAGGAAAAATGGCCCATGGCCCGACCCGTTAACCACGTTAACTGATAACAAAAACTTTCTCAGGGAAACTCAATTACAATTTTACAAAATTTAAACAAAAACCCTAGCCTTGGTTTTCTCATGGTGTCGCCGATTTTGAAAAGAAAAGGGAGAAGAAAAAGCAAAGTTTGGTTGATTGATTCGGGTTTAGTTCGTGTTTGTTCTTCAAGATCATTATACATTCAGTATCCATAACCTTTAATCTTTTCTTTTAATTAATTTCTTTCTTTGATCATGAATGTATTAAATTAAATAAGAACACATGATAATAGATTGAGTAAAACATGTATTAACCAAGATTAGATCGGGTTTTGGTTATGATGGTCACGGAAACCGAGAGTCGAAGACTCTCGTTGGGGGTTATGTTCGGCCAGTCGAACCCCTAAAGGGTTCGGTGGCTGTTGTGTCTGGTCTGCCGCAACACCAAACAACCCCAACAGTGGGGTGTTTGGCCTACCAGTGGCAACCGAGAGCCATTGGCTCTCGGTGGGTGATTTGAACCGCCAGCGGCAAC
Organism: Glebionis coronaria; assembly: GCA_025667525.1. Classification (NCBI taxonomy): domain Eukaryota; kingdom Viridiplantae; phylum Streptophyta; class Magnoliopsida; order Asterales; family Asteraceae; genus Glebionis; species Glebionis coronaria. The sequence goes on along the minus strand of CM046882.1, from coordinate 507,515,696 downwards.
CGGCTGAGGCCGGTGATTGCTTCGGCCGACGTTGGCAGAAACCATAGCCCGGTGGCTGTGGTGATGGGTGTGGTTCGACCAAGCCGAGACTTGGGTCTCGGTGTGGCATGGATTCGGGGCTCGGTTACACGAAAACACACCAAGAGTGTGTTTGGTTTTTAGTTTTTGCTATATTAAATTAAGACTTAGGTTATGTTAGTTAAGCAATTAATCATGAAATTAACATGGCCATTAATTAAATAAACTATACACTTATAATAATTATTGTATACAATTATTCATGATAAATTACATGTCACATTTAATTAATTTAATTAAGGACTTAGCTTAATTATTTAATTGCATTTTATTCAAGGTTTAATTAAATTAATATCTTACTTTAATTTAATTATACAATAATCAAGTTATGATACAGTTTTATTAATATAAAATCAAGTTATATTACTAATTAATAATCATTTATAAATCATGTATTATATTATTAATTAAAAAATATCATGTTTGACTAAAATATTTTTTTAATAATAAACTTTATTATATTATGACATTTAATTAATCATGACTTATAAAATATATTCATTAAGCTTTAACTTATATCACATGCTTATTAAACAAGCTTATTACTATTTATGGAAACATGCTATTTATGAAAACATGTTATTTATGGAAACATACTAATTATGGAAACTTTCTATTTTTGGAAAGATACTAATTATGGAAACTTTTTATTTTTGGAAACTTACTATTTATGAAAACTTACTATTTTTGGAAAGTTGCTATTTATGGAAATATGCTATTTTTGGAAAGTTACTATATATAGAATCCCGCTATTTTTAGAAAGTTACTCATTATTAAACATCTAGTATAATAACACATGAAACATGAAATACGTTAATCAAGAACACATGAAAACACTAAGAAATACATGATAAAACATGAAACAGTAAAACAAGACATGAACAAGTAAAACAAGTCAAGAACAAGTAGAACAAGTCAAGAACAAATAAAGTAAATTAAGAATCAGCAAGTTATTCATGAACATACAACTCAGGGACGGAGCTACATTATTACTAGGGTGGGCCAAAACCAACCCTAACTTTCACAATTATATTAGTCCAACTAGTAGTAGTAGCGTTGATATATTCTGAAGTATTTTGGCATAAAATTTCATGTAGCCCACCTAAAGTTAAATACTTAGCCTAATTAAATAGATAAAAAAATTGGTGCTACTTGTATTTGGACTTTCTACCGTCAAACAAATTAAAGTTGATAAAATCAGTTGCCATTAACCCCGTTTACATCCAGTTATGAGTCATCCACCATTCAAGACTTCAAATGTTTATTTCCATAGTATTGGTTTGTTTTCAATTCATCAGACATGTAAGTCTTTTATTTTTGTTCGATAATTATTACTATGTTATTTGTCCATGTATATTTGGTTAGGTTTAACACTTCAACATTTTAGTGGTTTCAGTCAGTGGCGGACGCAGAAAATTTGACAGTGGGGGTAAAAAATTTTTTTGATAATAGTATAGAAAAAAAAGCTAGAATCCGAATAGAAAACCGAATATTTTAACTTAAAAATGGAGGATTTTTAGGTTTTAGAGTGTCAAAAGTTGGATTTCAATGTGTGAGTGGGGGGCAATTTGCGTTTATGATGGGGGGCATTGACAAAAAACTGTCAAAATCGAAGAGAAAATACACTGTAATCGTGTCTTTTTGATCAACCTATGGGGGGCGCCGCCACCCCATACCTAACAAATAGATCCACCCCTGGTTCCAGTAATTGTTTAATACTTGGATAGGTCAATATTATCAATAATCTTCAACAACACAGATTAACAATAATTTACAATTTGGAAATTTATTATTAACAAGCAGTATATTTATTTTTTGTGATTTGGTGTGTGAGTTTACGAGATAATAATAGATATACATCGATGACGAAAGAACATAAAAGGGTGAACTCATTGTTTATCATGGCCATTTCATTGAGAATTAATGAAGAAACAACACTAGAAGAACAGAATGACGAACATTAAGGGACGAGAATATATATTAGAGAAATCCTTAGTTAACGATTTTAGTGCTAAAACCGCTATGTGCGGTTGAAATGAAAAGCTCTTATAGTATGACTTTTTCAAAAACAAATTATTGATATCTCGAAATTTTATTTTTTGGCCTACCCGACTGAAGAATTCTGCCTCCGTCACTGATACAACTCATTCACATCCTTTATTATGTAGCACTCGTGAAGTCGGAGTAGATTACTTTCCGCCTTTCATCTTTCATTGTTACTGGACTTAAGGTACGGATATTCCGTCCTTCAGTAAGGACATTATCTTTCTATGCATTATTAGGATTCCCCGTTTGCTGCCATCTGTTTTCCCCAGTAGTTTACATGTCATAAAACTTTCCGTTAATTACCATGCTATTATTTTAAATTGCCTGAGCTATATACATGCATGACCATGTCCACCTAGTTATGGAGGTACCATAATCATGACACTTGTGGCACCGGTGTTATGACTCTTCCGCGACGAGAGTGATTTCTCGCGACGTCCCTTTCAGTTATTTGGCCATTATTATCATGTGGGGCGTATGGGTGCATCCTATTACATGTTTTGTAGATTTACACGGTGAATGTGGTGTGTGCTCTACATCTGTCACATCGGAGCTGATCCCTCCACCCAGACTAATATAATTAGAGGACACCTCTCTAATTGCATGATGAGGCCACCCCTCTATGTATTCATGCACATTGACCTATATGAGCTCTTTGGCATTTAAATTACATTTTCATGAATAAACATAATATTTTTTAGATATAAACTAGTTTATAAAAATGTTTCAGGTTTCTAGGACTTACACTTATACCGCTGCATTTCATACTTTACTTATGTTTCAGTTATTCATATCATGTCAGTATATATGTTCACTGAGCGTATTGTTCAGTCGTATTTTCTTTCCATGTTCCCATACGGCAGGTACTAAAGGACATACTTAGGCATTCAAGAGTACGTGCATAGGATGGAGTCCATTTGACTTCATTACCTTTATGCATTTATATACTTATACTTTGCTTGGACATTGTTTAGTCCTTTTTCTACATTCTTACTTTTGCATGTGTGAGCTTATGTTTGGAGACCGATGTTTGATTCCGGTTTTTCCTAATGGTCGGCTATGTTTTTAAGACATTTACCTTGCATGCTTTGATGACACGCCATAATTATCATGTAACAGTCCACTTGTCAAAGTGGGGTGTTACACATATAAATTAAGAAGATTTTCTATGTTTATATGTTATATAATATTGCGAATAATGTTAAATAGATTTAGAAGTAACTTTCATTATCAATTATCACAACCTCGTAATGCTATTATATTTATATGAAATATTTTATTATTGCTCAAAGTTATCACGACTTAAAACTATCGTCATTATTAATAAACATATAACTATAAACATAACACTTGTAAAAATTTTGGTTTCATGGTAACCGCAGTCGGAACGCACGAATACTCTGCTAGTGATACATATATCGAAGTAATTTTCATACTATAATCTTCTCATTCTATAAGTAGCAAACTATTGATAGCATATAGAAAAATATCTTTCGTTTTTCTATATACCATTAAATACTGGTCAAATATCCTAATTGGGATGATAGAATTATGAATAGTACCCTACTAGGACAATCAGAAACTAGTTTTGTCACGCCATTTTTAATAATTAAATACAACTTTAACTACTTATTAGTAGAGTGTCAATATTTTCGACTTGACTTGAACCCGATTTGACCCGAACCTGACTTGAGAATATTCAGATTGAGTTAGTCGAGTTAAAATATTAATTTGGATTAATCGGATCAACCTGACTAACCTGAATTCGAAATTTGATCAGACATCGGGTATAAATATGTTATCTAATCGGGTTCGGGTCAACCCGATTGACCCAAATAAGAATTTTATTTTATTTTTTAAATTTAAATTTAATATAATTTTTATTTAAAAAGAGTACAATTTATTTTTTTGCATTTTACTCAAATTCGGGTTGATCCGAACCTGAATAGACTCGAACTCGACTAATCCGAATTGAAATCGGGTCGGGTTCGAGTAAATTATTTTTAACCTTAACCCGACTCGAAAGACTCAAACCCGACCAATCCGACCCGATTCTCACCCATACTTATCAGCATTCGTTTTGAATCATTCTGCGGCCTTCTTTTTATTAAACTGGTGGGAAAAGGCTTCAAAGCTACGGGTGATTTGCTTACGTGGCAGATGAGTTCTATTCTCCCACCATAACGCGTGAGGGTTGGTTTTAAAAACTTACTAGGTGAGTTTCCCATCATTCATGTCTAATTTTTTATTTATTTAGTTTTAATAGTTTTTAATATATATGTGAAGTGTTTAAGTATTTAATGGAGTATAAGCGAAGTGGATGTGAGTTTTTATGTTCTTATTCTCACGTTTTAATAGTTTTATAGTTTTGGATGAGTTGTAAAAAAACTGGCGGTGAATTTTTGGTTGCCTCTCCTTCTAGCTTTACGATCATTTTTTGCATGTGTGTTGACAATATAACACGATTTTACTCGTTTTATTTTGTATTTTTATTAGTTCAATACTTTTAAGTAGTTAATTTATATATATATATATTCACATTTTATACTAAAAAAAAGTTATTATTCTCTTCATCCTATAATTATATTCCACATTTTTTTTAATCTTGTTTCAAAACAATTGTCTACTTTTAAAAATATATATATAAATTAAATTAAGTTCCTTTTAGAACGACACCACATATAAAATTCGACCATGAGTTACACCATCCAAACAGGCAGGCCCCGGGAGCGGGACCTAAACCACTAGGAGAGACCCGCGAAGGAGAACCCTTAGAACTCACTGCTTCACACAAAGAGGAAAATTCAAGATTTTTGTCTCTTGCAAGAGTTAAATTAAGTTTACTATATTATTCTCACTTGAAGATATATTTACAAACTTTGAAGAAGCTATAAATTAACCTTTATATAAAGGAGGAGAATCACGCATCCATAGGAGCAATGATTCTCCTCACAAAACGAGTTTTATATATTAACCTCTCCCTCTCACAAGCTTTTTCTTCCCTCACAAACCAAACACGCACTGGCACACACATACAGTAATCCGTCCCGTTTTAGATCTCCTGTTTGCATTCATTATCCCCGTTATTCATTAATTACTGCCCTTTCAAAAATTGCCCTTTCGTTATTCATAAATTGTTTTGCCCCTTCTGTGTTAGTGGCTATAGTAGAGTCTGATTGTATATATATATAGTCACCTCTTTATTATTGCTTCCCATTCTTGACTTTTTGATCGGCTTTTGATCGGATTTGGGTGGGTTTTTCTTGATGTGAGTTTAATCATGGTGACAGAATCCTCTTTTATATAAAGGTATAGTCGCCTCTTTATTATTGCTTCCCATTCTTGACTTTTTTGATCGGGTTTTAATCGGATCTGGGTGGGTTTTTCTTGATGTGAGTTTAATCATGGTGACAGAATCCTCTTTTATATAAAGGTATAGTCACCTCTTTATTATTGCTTGCCATTCTTGACTTTTTTGATCGGGTTTTGATCGGATCTGGGTGGGTTTTTCTTGATGTGAGTTTAATCATGATGACAGAATCCTCTTTTATATAAAGGTTAATTAATATATACTAATTCACGTCTTTATTATTGCTTGTCATTGTTGACTTTTTTTCGGCTTTTGATCGGATCTTGGTGGGTTTTTCTTGATATGAGTTTAATCATGGTGACAGAATCCTCTTTTATATAAAGGTATAGTCACCTCTTTATTATTGCTTGCCATTGTTGACTTTTTTTCGGCTTTTGATCGGATCTTGGTGGGTTTTTCTTGATGTCAGTTTAATCATGGTGACATAAACAACCTCATAAAAGGTATACACATGTTGTTTCACACTATTAGCTTAACCAGTTAATCAATTATCTTAATTAGTTAGGGTTACGGATTTTGGTTTTCTGCTGATCAGGGGTTTTCTGCTGATTAGGTTGTTGATTTGTTGCCTTCTGTAACTAGATCTAGGGATTTTGGTTTTCTGCTTATTAGGGGTTTTCTGCTGATTAGGTTGCTGATTTGTTGCCTTCTGTAACTAGATCTACTCGGAATCGTATCATGAAACCATAACTTATTGGGGTTTGATGAAAAGCCTTTGTTGGGTTTGATGGAAACCCTGATTTTTAGCTCTGATTCACAGATTCGGTTCGTATCAGGTTTGATGGAAACCCTTTCTTGAACAATACATTTTAATATTGGATTGTCAGCCCATTTATCGTTCATACTGTTGCGTGACTTTCCTTTATCATAAATTAGATAATATTGAATTCGTGCCGGGTTTGATGGAAACCTTTTCGTGTGTTTGATGGAAAGCCTCATTTTTTAGCTCTGGCTATTTATTCTTTGTGGTTTGAACCGCATACCCAGAACCCTTTTCGTTGCCACCAGCTTCTTTGTTGCCGTCGTTCATGGCGTGCGGCGCTGAGGCTTGGTAGGTGGCGTCGGTTTTGTTTGGTGGTTGTTTCCTTTTACGGTCCTGCTTTGTGAGGTGTAGAAACGATATAAATTTGGTTTGTGAGGTGTGCTTAATAATGCTTATGTTGGGTGTTTTCACCTATATGGTAGTTATTTGTTGTCATACCCGTTGCCTTTGGATTTGTGATGTCTCATGGTATTAGTAAGTCAAGTTTATGAAAGGCGATGATGATAATATTTGACCTCTGTCACCGGATTCGATAAAAATTAGAATTATGCGTCTCTAGGCGGGGCAAGCTTGGTTGGTTTGCAGCCAGAGCGTATGTATCGACATATCCGATTGCTCGCTTATCTGAGCCCCGAACTATGAAAACAAATTTCTCATGATGTCGTGTGTAGGGGACAACCTAGAAAATGCACTTCTGAATTCCATCAGGCCCGATCCTGTTTCCTCGATTGTTCCAAAATCTGCCTCATGAAATGATCGGCTACCCTATGTGTGTGCCAGTACGTGTTTGGTTTGTGGGGAAAGAAAAAGTTTGTGAGAGGGAGAGTTTAATATATAAAACTCGGTTTGTGAGGAGAATCACTGCTCCTATGGATGCGTGATTCTCCTCCGTTATATAAAGGTTAATTTCATGAGTTGGATTTTTGAGGTTATTCATATTTTGGGGATCATGGCATTATCAGGTTTTTCTCTTGCTTTCATAATGCTGAACGCTACCTCATAACGGGCTAACTTTCAAATACAATGATGTTGTTGTTTCTATGCATTTATACTATGGAAACTAAAATCAGTTTTTGGACTGTCTTATAGAGGCTGTGATGACTAGCAATGCCTTCGATCAAACTGAGATTACCAGCGGTTTGGCGGGGTAACTCATTAAAGATGTAGTCATAGCGGGTGTTTCCTTTTTTGGTCGATTGCTAGCCTAATGAAAAAAAGAAGATGTCGGCTTACATCTGCCTTGGCGTCTTCTGCCTGCTGAAAAACACAATTGCATCTAATATTTGGTTGCTTGATTGTCGCATAATAGTGATGGCTGGGACACCGTTGGCAACCATGCATATGTGATTCAAACGAGTGAGCCAACGAGAAACCTGATGTTAGAATGGGAGAATTTTATATTAAAAACCTTTGGCGATGATGATGTTGTTGCTTTTGTGCGAATATGATTTTGCATCCGCAGTAAGTTGTTGGACCGTGTTAGGTTAAAGTCGTCTGTGTCTTGGCGGGGCAACACGAAGTCGTGTTTGCAGCCATGGCATTGGCGGGTCAGATACCCTCTTTTCGGTTTCACGCTTGCAATCTGAGCCAAATATTTTCAAACTATATTCCACGCTATCTTGAAAACTTTTTTATGAGATTGAAAAGGTTGTCGTGAATTTGGTGGTGGTCGGATATGCTGAATCTATGGTCAAAATTATGAGGTAACCTTCCTATCTTTTTGTACATCATTTCCATTATTGTATTCTGTTAGTGAAATGTACAGAAGTGTTTATGCAGAATAATATGATTGAAGGTGACCTTACAGCCGTATCCTCGCCATCTCGAAATGTTTACTGATTAAGAAAAGGTTAGCTTTTTTTTTTCTTTTAGCAAATCCCACTTTATCTATTATCTATAAAATGAAAAGAAAGAAATGGGTGTAAAAGATAGATTGGTCACTACATCTATTTTTTTGGATTGTGTAGGTGGTTTTACATAGATGCCACTTGCATATCGTATGCAATGGAGCAAATCATGAATAAAGTTGCAAAAGTGACGGGAATTGCTGTTTCGATTCTTAAAACTGGATGCAATGCAAATACACGCGAAAAAGGTTAGTAGATATTCTGAATAATTAATTCTGTGTTTGGTGATAACGTATAATATAAGTTTAGTCACTTAATTTGGGGGCGATACGGATGTATGAATCTGGTATATACCAGCAACCTTTTGTGGTTGCAGTCATGCCAAACGCCCCTGTATAAGTTTAAAATATTGAAAATAACTTGAAAAAAATAGGATTTTTAGTACCGAGCCTGATGTATGGAGTATTGGTGTTATACCGTACATACTTTTATGTGGGAGTCGCCCTTTTTGGGCGCGAACCGAATCTGGAATATTTCGAGCTGTTTTAAAAGCTCATCCAAGTTTTGATGAAGTACCATGGCCTGCATTATCGTCTGACGCCAAAGATTTTGTTAAAAGATTATTAAATAAGGATCCTAGGAGAAGAATGACTGCTGCTTAAGCGTTAAGTACGTATTTTTACACTGTTTGTATACTGTTAAATTTTGATCAGTTTTATAATGGTGATAGTGCTAATTGGATCAGTTTGGTCCACTCTCGGTTTTACATTGCCAACTTTTTTTATGCCAGAAAAATCCCATTAAAGTTTAAAAAAGTATAGTTAAGAGAAAGAACTTTCAAAGAATTTGGTTTAACCATGGTGCCGTGGCCTTTGACTTTTAAGCAAGATTTGACCATGTTGACTTTTTTTAACACGGTGCTATCAGCCTCCTGAAACTGATTATTTTAGGTAATTTACCTTGAATCAAAATTTTCTAGCAATGTCAAAATGTCCCTTAATGATAACAAAATGGTAATCTTATCAAAAGTAAAAAAAAATATCTCAACTGCAGCCTTTTTATCTTATTTGCAAGCTTTAGTGAAGACTTTGAGTGCTGATGAGTTATATTTTCTCAAGGAGCAATTTTCGTTGTTAGAACCAAGCAAAAATGGATCCATAAGCATGGAAAATATTAAAGCGGTTGGTAACTAACAAAAGTAACAAACTTCTTTTTGTTTCAATATCAATTTTGATTTCTTATGAACTTGTCAGGCATTGATGAACCATGCTACAGATGCCATGAAGAAGTCACGCATCCATGACTTTCTAACATCTGTATGTACTTTGGAAAATAAATTTTCGTTTTGCTATACAATTATGTATCATTATTTTTGGACTCTTAGATGAATAGAACATTTATATGCAGCTTAATGCCCTTCAATACAGAAGAATGGAGTTTGACGAATTCTGCGCAGCTGCTTTAAGTGTCTATCAGCTCGAGGCTCATGATAGATGGGAAGAACATGCACGTTCTGCTTATGAAGTTATTGATAAAGATGGGAACAGGGCCATCATGATCGAAGAACTGGCATCTGTAAGTTAAACTTTGGTCTTCTTTTTTCCTAATTTCGTCAGACCGATGTATTCATAACAGCGATAGATTCAAAGCAGCATGTTATAAGGTGATATAAACACCCCCTGCTATATATAGCAACCTCAAAGACAACATAATCCATAAGCCTGCTATATAAGGTGATACATACACCCCCTTAGTTGATGTGGTTAACGGTTAGTTGTATCTTCATCGATAAGGTAGATAATAGTATTAGCATGATTAGGTTGATTTTAAGAGCTGATTTACATGACCATATCATGTTAAGAGGCGTTGCACGTAAGACATTACCAGCTATGACTTAGGTGTTGTTTGACATGTTTATTTTAAAGACTTTTCTTTCTTAGGTACCAACCTGCTTATTATCAAGTGCTTTTTTATAAGCAATGATACACTGATTTTCTATGGGGTTCAATTTATGTCTCTCAGTCCTCTCGAATTGATCTCGGTTCTAGGTGGAATGATTTGTTCTTGGTTAATAAAAAGGATTTTGGTTGTTTATCTATTTTAAACTAATAACAATTAATTAAGTGTCGAAGAGTAAACTTAAAGCTTTAAACGATTAAAGTAAAGAAACGAGTTTAAAAATAAATGTTTGAAAACTTAAAGATTATATTAGAAAAACAAGTTGACATTCAATAAAAACTAACTCTTGGAAAACTTTGTAAAAATATGAACTTAATTGAAAGTACTAAAAGAAAGTAAGATCGGAGTAAAACAAAATAGGCTAAATCGGAATAAGGGAAAAACTGCACCAATCTGAATATATTACGATCACTTTGATCGGAATGTTGAGAAATAGGCAAATCGGAATAATGGACAAGAGCATCAATCGGAATACTTGTTTTTCATGCCAATCGGAATAATGATAATGGGTCTCAATCGGAATGCGAGGAAACTTACCAATCGGAATTGTCAAAAACAAGGACAATCGGAATATATGCGACACAGGATCAAATCGGAATAAGCCCCAAAACAAGGAACAATCGGAAAACCTAAACCCTTTTCCGATCTAAGGATCGGAATGAAGGGGGTGGCTGGTCGGAATACCCGATCGGAAAAGGGCTTTGCCCTTTCCGAAAATTATGCTAATTCGAGACTTAAGCTAGGGAATAAGCTATAGAATAAGCCAATCACCAGCAAGCTCAAATCCAATTTAAAGCTGATCAATTGAGCACTAAGAATACTTTATCTAAACTTAAAATGAGCAACTTTTAAATCAAATCAATAAAAAGATGAACTTTTCATAAAAACTTTAAAAAGTAAATAGGCTAAATCAACAAATAAGCCAATAAGAACAAGGATCTTAAAGCTTATTTGTGTATAAACTTAAGGAAACATAAAAAGAAATCAACTTTTTAAGCATAAATCATTGATGAACAACACGGATCATACGAGATTTGTACCAAAATCAATCAAAGTAAAAGAAAGGAAGGATGAGATTAAAGATTAAAAGCTTGAAAACTAAACTTGATTAATGAAAGATAATACAAAAGTTTGAATTTGAAAGAGAAAAAGATGAAATCTAGTGAGAGAAAGTTTAGAACTTGCTCTCTCTAAAACTAGAGAAATCCAAAAAACTAAAAACTAACTAAGCGTGTGAAATTTGTGAAGTAAGGGCCTTTATATAGGCGTGTGTATGGGCTTGCAAATGGGCTTGGTTTTGGGCTTCTTTTCTTCTTCCTTCTTTAGTCTTCTCGTCTCTTTTAATTAAACGTTTCCGACTTTGGATTTTTAGAAGTGTCAGTGAATAATTCCAACTCGTCTTATAATCTTTTATTTAATAGACTCGAGTTCTTCGACATATATGAATCTTCCATCTTTGGCTCTATTCTTCGATAAATCTTCAAATAGGCACAATGACTTCAAATCCTTTGCATCTCTTGGACAATAGACTTCGTCTTGAGTATTTTTCCTTGATAAAGCCCGTGCAATCCCATGTTTTCTTCATTATTCATCCGGTTGACTCTGAAAACACAATAAACACAAAAACCACGCATAATTCCAAACAAATGATATTAAATACGTGTTTTGGTCTCGTTTTAGCCAGAATTAAGTGGTAAAAGGATGGGTGTTTTCACACCTATCAAATCCCCTACACTTAACCATTGCCATGCCCTCATGCAATGCTTAGTGACAAAGCACATTTACACTTTTCTCATGATCAATCAACCTTGGCCTTATTAAAATACTACTAAACAAAAATTAAAGTACTAAGAGAAATTAAAAATTTAAAGTAAACAAAAGGATAGAAAATAGCTATGTGGAAATTGTTGGGCCAATTTGGAGCCTAAATTGTCCCTGTACTGATTTGAGTGAAATATACCCTAAGTATTTTATAGGTCGGTAAACTCATGATAGTTTACCGAGTCATCCTCAAGATGTTCTCAGAAGTCCACAGAGACTCCTTCACTACTGCAGCAGATCTGAGACAGTGAAGACGAGAACCAGGATCAGGATGATGGAGTTAGTGAGTAATGACAATGACTCACTAACTCCCGAAGACCATCTCTGATATGAAGACCTGAAGTATTTATACTGAAGACATAGTGGGAACTTCCTTTGGTGAAAAAGGAAGAATATAAAGTGCAAGTGGGTTACTTGACTTTATTGAAGCTTCCAAAGGAAGCTTCACTTTCCCACTATATATAGTGGTCTCATGACTTAGAGTTTGGTAGAGATTTCCACCACCAAAATACACATAGTGTTAGTGTTAGGATTTCCTCCTCCCATTGGTTCTTTTCTACCTTGTAACAATGGGAGTTTAGTTTGTCATCATCGCCCGGTTGTTATTCCGCAAACAACCGGGTAACACTTGTATATTTGTTGATTCATATATTAATAAGATATACAACGATGAAAAGTACAAGCTATTGTTATTAGTTAGTCAATTGGTTAATTGTGTACATTGTTCTTCATTGTTCTTGATAGATTCATTATGTGCACAAGATTAGTGGACCAACAAGTGGTATCAGAGCGGGTTGGATTTTCTCTATCCAGATCCGTTCGAATGGCTGCTAATAACATGATTTTTAGCATCGTCAATTTCATCAGTGTGTTTAAAAACTGCTATAATAGTAGCAGTTTGTTGAGGGGGAGATGAACACTGTTTTGACTTTTGCTAAAATAAACCCACTAACATCCACCAACCTTATCCTCGTACCATTAAAACAATCCACCACCGACACATTAATACATCCCACCCCCCACCAACACAATATCCAACCACACTAAAAAATCAGATCCACTCAAAAACCTTGAACGAAAATCATAACCCACTCTCACAAATCTGATTTTTTCTTCACCACACTCAAATCTTACATCCTCAAAAATTGTTATCACTCATCCTAAACCATATGAACTAAAAACGTGAAAACATGAAGCAAATCCATATGATTCAAGAATCATCAACATCACGACGGTTTGTTAATACCAAAACCCATCTCATAATCCGAAAACCCAGATCCAAAAATCCTATTGTAGACTCATTATCACTAAACCCAGAACCAAATATCAAAAACCCACTCAAAAAAATCGAACTAAAAGAAACTATAGATGGATTTCTTTCGTGTGGCCACAGGACGAGATCTATTAAAAAAAGAATACCGATTTTTTTTGTTTGTTTGTGAAGTTGTTATACTGCTTGTTTTAGGTTACTCCAGATTTAGGTAACAAACTTGATGCCGTTACAATTGGTTGATAGTTATGGGAGGTTTTGTGATGGTATTTCAAGGATTCAAGATCTAGTGATGCAATATTGAAAGAGATTTAAGAAGATGGTAAAGTCTTTTTATTGCTGCGGTGACAAGTTTCAGTCAAACACTGACTTGATGTTTGGATTGCTGATGCAAGGGTGTGTGAATGATAGATCCTATGGAACTGATAAAGCTACGAGGCTTATAAAAGTTAAATCAGTTGGTGGACTTAAAAAATCTGGGCTGTGGGGCTTTTGTTTAGTATCATGCCTAAATATTGGCGCCTTATGCTGAAGCCCAAAGACTGTCCATCAGCAGTGCTGAAACCCAAATACTGAAGGGCCTGCTGAAGCTCACGTACTGAAGCCCATTTGCTGAAAAAAATCCCATCAGTGATTGCAGGAACCGATGAACCCCCAGGTTAGATTTGAACCCCAGAGGTCGCTGAACTTTTCACCAGTGAACCCTTTCACCAGCGTACCTAGTCACTGAAGACATTGAACCACAGGTCGCTGAACCCCAGGTCTCTGAACCCCCAGGGTCACTAAACTTAACAAGATCTGACCCCCAGAGATCGCTGACCCCCAGCATTTTGGACCACCAGTGTTCGCTGAACCCCCATTGGTCGCTGAACCCCCAGCATTCTGGACCTTCACCAGCAAATACTGGACCCTCAGAAGTTCTGAACCATTAGTGTTTTGAACCACCAGCGAGTCTGAACCACGAGTTCTGAACCATCAGCAAGTCTGAACTCCCAGCGGTTATGAACCACCAGAGATTTGAACTCAGCACCTGCTGTTCTGAACCTTCAGCAAAGACTGAACACCTTCAGCAGATTCTGGACCCCTGTCCTTCTCTGGACCCCTGTCTCTGACCCTTCTACCTGTCACCAATCTCTGACCCTGCCAGAGGACCGAACTTTTTAGAGGTCAGAACCTTATGCCAGATCAGAGATACCACCAGGTCAGTAAACAGATTGAACCACAACCATTAGGTCAAAGACCTACATGAGACTCTTGTCGTTGTATGAATACTCGAGCTTGGAAAATCAAACCCGCTGAATTTACACATCCAAAAGTTGAAGATTTACCAACTTTTGAGGGGGAGATGAATACAATTATCAGAGTTGTATCATCATGGTTTGAAGTCATCAGGGATCGATGAACAAAGTGTGTATTGATACAAAAGCTACTTATACAGTAACTTTTGAGGGGGAGAGAACCACACTTATCAAAGTGTTTACACACTCATCGATCATCATCAGGTATCATTTATAGATTAATCATATATACTTGTATTTCATATCCTGATGACAAACCACATATAACACCACAAATAACACCACCACCCCACCACTACAAAAACAAAACAAACACACCAATCACATACCAAAAAATCAAAAATTCCAAGAAGAGTAGCTGCTGTTGGTAATGTGCTTATACAGGTTGATGTTTTTGTTGAAAGAGAGAATGATGTGTTCGGGGTAGAAGTGTGGCATGTTACTGATGTACGTTACATGAAGTGAACAAGTGTTCTGGGATTTTAATATACTTGGGTATTTAGTAGTTTGGAGTGAACTTTTCTTGTTGTGCCTGATCACCACTGCTGGAAATAAGTCTCTAAAGCTACCCCTGAACCTAGGAACAAAGCTCAAGATGTTCGTCAGAGACTACATGTACTTAGTCACGAATACAAAGAGCTGGTATGAACACATGTTGTAAAACTTCACATCAGAAGGTTGTTATTTATTGTATCCCTGTGTTGTATCTTAGTATGTAAGAAGAAGCCGTTATGCTCACTTACTACTAAAAGACTTAGGCTATATTTCTATTCAAATAGGGGGAGATTGTTGGGCCAATTTGGAGCCTAAATTGTCCCTGTACTGATTTGAATGAAATATACCCTAAGTATTTTATAGGTCGGTAAACTCGTGATAGTTTACCGAGTCATCCTCAAGATGTTCTCAGAAGTCCACAGAGACTCCTTCACTACTGCAGCGGATCTGAGACAGTGAAGACGAGAACCAGGATCAGGATGATGGAGTTAGTGAGTAATGATAATGACTCACTAACTCCCGAAGACCATCTCTGATATGAAGACCTGAAGTATTTATACTGAAGACATAGTGGGAACTTCCTTTGGTGAAAAAGGAAGAATATAAAGTGCAAGGGGGTTACTTGACATTATTGAAGCTTCCAAAGGAAGCTTCACTTTCCCACTATATATAGTGGTCTCATGACTTAGAGTTTGGAAGAGATTTCCACCACCAAAATACACATAGTGTTAGTGTTAGGATTTCCTCCTCCCATTGGTTCTTTTCTACCTTGTAACAATGGGAGTTTAGTTTGTCATCATCGCTCGGTTGTTATTCCGCAAACAACCGGGTAACACTTGTATATTTGTTGATTCATATATTAATAAGATATACAACGATGAAAAGTACAAGCTATTGTTATTAGTTAGTCAATTGGTTAATTGTGTACATTGTTCTTCATTGTTCTTGATAGATTCATTATGTGCACAAGATTAGTGCAATCCCATGTTTTCTTCATTATTCATCCGGTTGACTCTGAAAACACAATAAACACAAAAACCACGCATAATTCCAAACAAATGATATTAAATACGTGTTTTGGTCTCGTTTTAGCCAGAATTAAGTGGTAAAAGGATGGGTGTTTTCACACCTATCAAATCCCCTACACTTAACCATTGCCATGCCCTCATGCAATGCTTAGTGACAAAGCACATTTACACTTTTCTCATGATCAATCAACCTTGGCCTTATTAAAATACTACTAAACAAAAATTAAAGTACTAAGAGAAATTAAAACTTTAAAGTAAACAAAAGGATAGAAAATAGCTATGTGGAAATAACTTGCAAAGAGATCGAGGACGTACATTAGGGCTTCGGTTCTGCGAAGATTTATCACCCTCAAGTTTCACGTTCCCCAAACTAAGCTTAAAAACGAGATCATTGTTATTATAAGTTAGCAATTCAAACACTCACACACATGGCTTAATTAAATGCTTAAACTCCCTTATTCCTAGGTGTATCTCTTATATTTTATTTTTGTCTTAGAATGATCATGAAGATGCATTTTTGGACTTATTTCGATAGTTTATTTAGGCTGAAAGCAAAGTAGGACGATTTGATCAATAGTTAGCTAAAGGACAAAATCTCTTAAAACTGCTTATCGGGATATCAAAAAGTTCATATCTTGGCATAACTTGGTTCGCGATTTGAGACCTTTCTCGGGCCGATATTTGGCATGTACTTCATACTTCATATCTTGAGAGACGTGCTTGAGATAATGGTCTTCTCATCGTTAATAAAGTTTCTTCACTTGGAGACTTTTGAGGGGTACTCCAACTTTGTTGACCACGACTTCATGATTATTTCTTCAATCTCTATTTGGGATTTTGAGATACAACGATCCGCCTCCTTTTCGGACTTGGATCTATTTATCCTCATACCTTGTTAGGGTCTTTTCGGATAGACTTCTCCATCATCTTTATGGGAGTTGATTGCTTTTCGTCGTGAGTCTTGATCCTTCATATTGACTTTGGGAATAATGCTTTTCACATCACCTTGGATCTTTAGCAATAAAATGGAATCCTCATGCCTTGTTAGGGCCTTTTCGGACTCGCCAATCTTCGTGCCCCGCTTCATAAGTTATGCCTTGGCTATGAACTCTTATCATTACCGAGCAACTTTTAAACGATCTTGGGCTAGAAGCTAAGTAACTTTTCAAATCGTACGACCTTACTTATTGCAGATAAATTATTAGCAAGTGATGGGAGAATAGGCACATAATTACACCAAGTGAGCTTGTGCAAGAATACCGACTTATAATTGACTCTATCATTTCTCGTCCTCCATAATTTAAAATCTCAAGTAATGAGACTCGTGGATGCTTAGCCTAATAAACTAATTAAGGTCTACATGGTTAAGGATACTTGCTAGAATAAACTTGGATAAGTTTATTCGGGTTGAGTCAAAATAAACGCAACGGGCCTAATATGTCAAAGATTTCTAAACTAGCTACACCACTTTATTAAAATTTGACTTTATTGCGGGATATATACATATGAAAGCAACGATAAAAATTACAACTAAATGGCCAAAGTTAATTAAAATTTTGAAAAATGTTGAAAAAAATGATTTTCCGGTTAAATGAAGGCATTTTCATGGAAAAGTCCACTTAAAACTTCGATAGAAGTCCCCCCTACACTTAAGATAAACATTGTCCTCAATGTTTAAGCTTGTAGGAAAAGTTTCCCCTACACTTATGACATTGTGCACGTTGGTTAACTCAAGTTAAGGAAGAGACGACTAAAGTGATCAATTTCAAATGTGAGTATGAAGAAAATTGAATCACGATAGTTGAGAGATAGAACCGGATTTCGGATAACACGGGAGCACGGTTCTTCGTAGGTTCCAAGAGTGCATTCATCCCTGTAATCACATCACCACACAAATACAAACACCTATACAGGCCCCCCTACACTTAGGAGGTTAAAACATAAAAGGATAGATACTCGGGTTGCCTCCCGAGGAGCGCTTGTTTTTGATAACCGAGTCACGAGCCTGACTCGACCCAAAATTAGTTCATGGGGAACGTGGTGAGGGATGGAATCATCTCCTGAGAGATGTCCTCACCAAAGTACAGCTTCAGATGCTGGCCATTCACTTTGAAATTGGGCCCATTTGGCTGAGAAAGCTCAATGGTCCCATATGGAAAGATGTTGGCGACGGTGAATGGACCAGACCAGCGGCTCTTCAACTTGCCAGAGAAGATCTTCAACCGAGAGTTAAAAAGTAAGACTTGATCACCAACGTGGAACTCTCGGTTCTTGATTTTTGCGTCATGAAGGATCTTCGTCTTCTCTTTGTAGATCAGCGAGTTCTCATAAGCTTCATTCCTCAGTTCGTTGAGCTTGTTGAGTTGAGTCTTGCGATTATCACCGGCTTTGTTGATGTCGAAGTTAGCCCACTTCAAGGCCCAGTGCGCCTTATGTTCCAGCTCGATGGGAAGGTGGCATGCTTTCCCGTACACAAGACGATAAGGTTTACATCCGATCGGGGTCTTATAAGTAGTACGGAAAGCCCACAGAGCATCATCTAACTTATCGGCCCACGCGGCACGATACTCTCCCACAGTACGCTCCAAAATTCGCTTCAATCCACGGTTGGATATCTCTGCCTGCCCATTGGTTTGGGGATGATAGGCGGTGGAAAGACGGTGATTGACACCATACTTAGCCATGACTCTTGCAAATTGATCGTTGCAAAAATGAGTCCCGCGGTCACTGATAATAGCACGAGGAACGCCGAATCGAGCGAACAGCGATTTCAAAAAGTTACAAACCACCCTTGCATCATTAGTAGGTAAAGCTTTGGCTTCAACCCACTTTGAAACGTAGTCAACGGCTACAAGGATGTATTTGTTTCCTTTAGAGGAAAGGAATGGCCCCATAAAGTCGATACCCCAAACATCAAAGATTTCACACTCTTGAATGAAATTCTGAGGCATCTCGTCTTTATGTGTGATCGTGCCTTGTTTTTGGCAAGCATCACATCGTTTAACCATTTCGTGAGCATCACGATAGATGGTGGGCCAATAAAATCCCGAATCAAACACTTTTTTGGCGGTGTAGTTGGGACCAAAGTGACCACCAGTGGGTCCTTTGTGGCAAGCATCAAGGATTTCTAAAGCTGCCGGTCCATCAACACATCATCGAATAATCAAGTCAGCACATTGTTTGAATAGATACGGGTCATCCCAAAAGTAAGTCTTAATGTCGTAAAAGAACTTCTTCTTTTTCTGGGATGTTAACCCGTCAACGAGAATTCCACCCGCCAAGTAGTTTGCAATGTCCGCAAACCACGGGGTTTCATCAGCAGTCGAGTTGATAGACATTAAGGTCTCCAGGGGAAAAGAATCATTGATTTCTTTGTTCGGATGATCCCCCTGGTAAGGATCCTCAAGTCTGCTGAGATGATCCGCGGCTAGGTTTTCAGCTCCTTTTTTATCGCGAATTTCGATTTTAAATTCCTGGAGCAGCAAAACCCAGCGAAGAAGTCTTGGTTTGGAATCTTGCTTTGTCAACAAGTACTTCAACGCGGAATGATCGATATACACAATTGTGGTGGAAAGGACAAGATAGGGGCGGAATTTTTCAAAGGCATAGACAACAGCTAAAAGCTCTTTTTCGGTTGTCGTATAATGCAATTGTGCCCCCGTCATTGTCTTGCTAGCGTAATGGATCGGTTGGAAGTGTTTGTTCACTCTTTGTCCCAGAACCACTCCAATAGAAAAATCACTAGCATCGCACATCAACTCAAAGGGAAGCTCCCAATTAGGGGTAACCAAGACGGGTGCCTTAGTTAGCTTATCCTTAAGCGAGTTGAAGGCTTCAAGGCACTCTTTGGAAAAGATAAAAGGAGTATCTTTTTCCAAGAGGTGGGTCATCGGGCGAGCGATTTGAGAAAAATCTTGGATGAATCGACGGTAAAAGCCCGCATGACCCAGAAAACTTCTCACACCCTTCACGGTGGAAGGTGGAGGCAACTTAGCGATAACATCGACTTTAGCACGGTCTACTTCAAGACCGGCTTTGGAAATCTTGTGTCCCAGCACGATGCCTTCTTTTACCATAAAATGGCATTTTTCCCAATTCAGAACAAGGCGAGTGTCTTCGCACCGCTTAAGCATACGTTCCAAATAGGCAAGGCAAGAAGAGAAGGAATCCCCGAAGACCGAGAAATCATCCATGAAGACTTCCATGGTTTGTTCAACCATGTCATGGAAGATAGCTAACATGCACCTTTGGAAAGTCCCGGGGGCATTACATAAGCCAAAAGGCATCCTTTTGTACGCAAATGTGCCATAGGGACAAGTGAATGTTGTCTTATCTTGATCTTGGGGATCGATGGGTATTTGAAAATAACCCGAGAAACCATCAAGAAAGAAGTAATATTCATTACCCGCTAAACGTTCAAGAAACACGTACTCGAGATGAGGCGACAACTCCTTAAGTTCTAAATCCGGAGGATTTTCGACGGGAGGCGTGTTCAAAGTCGGAGTATCGATAGCAATAACCGTAGGAGATGGAGGAGAAGGATTGTCTTCGTTGAGAAGGTTGTCAAAGAAATGCATGTCTTCATCCCCATCGGTGGGAGAATCATCAGTAGCTAAGTTCACATCTCCCATGGTGGCTTCAAGATTGTTCCAAAACAAATCACTATCTCCAAATAGAGACAATGATGAATCGATAGAGGCAACGGTTTCAACATTGGGAAGAGAAGTAGGAATACTTTTGCAAGCATCTTTGAAGTGTTCTTCACAAGCCTCATCAAGAACGTCAATACAATTAACACTCTCGTATGAATAAGGTTGTTTAGACAACTTTCCCATGTTGAAGACGATTTTATCGTCACCCACTCTCATGATAAGCTCACCGGCTTCAACATCGATAAGAGTGCGACCGGTCCTCAGGAATGGACGACCCACGATCAAGGGAACACGAGGGTCCATCTCGTAGTCGACGACGACGAAATCAGCAGGAAAAGTGAATTTGTCGACTCCTACAAAGACGTCTTCGGCTATCCCCACTGGATAAGCAACCGTACGGTTAGCTAATTCCAAAGTCATTTTGGTGGGGACTAGCTCAGGGAGAGATAATTGCTTCCAAACGCTTAGAGGCATGAGATTAATACCGGCACCTAGATCGGCTAGGGCCATGCAATTCTCTACTCCCGGGAAATTGCAAGGTATTAAGAAACGACCCGGATCACCAAGCTTGGTTGGCAATTTCCTTAAGAGCACTGCAGAGCAATTCTCATTAAGTTGGGTGTTGGCAATATCAAGAAGTTTTTCCTTGTCACTCAGAAGATCTTTAAACATTTTTGCATACTTGGGCATGTGAGCGAGAGCCTCAGCGAAGGAGATGTTAAAATTCAATTGTTTGAACATCTTAAGAAAGTTCGAAACCTGAATATCGTCCTTGCTTTTGAGCTTCTCTTTCCTCAACCTAGATGGATAAGGTATATTGGAAGAAGAGGAAGGCTTTGGAAGAATAGGATCACTCACATCCTTGGGTGGAGGAGGGGTAGAAGTAGGAGGTGGGGAAATTGGGGATGGAGAAGGATGAGGAATAGGAGCAGGTGACTCGTTCTCCTTAGTCACAATCACCGGTGGAGGTATAGGAAGCTCGGGTTCCTTGGTACCTTTGCCACTTCGAGTGGTGATTGCTTTCATCTCCCCTCTTGGATTCGCAACGGTGTTACTCAGAAGAGTACCCGAAGAAGAGGGTTGATTACCTTGGAAGAAACTAGCCATCATGTTTCTTAAATCATTTGTTTGACTATCCATAGTGTTTTTCATATCAGCTCTCAGATCATTCCCTTGTTTCATCAGGTCTGCTTTCAAGTTGCGCACTTCCTGTTGGAGATTATCCACGATCACATCGTTAGTCCTCATGTAGGTTCCAATGTCTTGATGTGATGCGGGGGTTTGGTTGGAAGGAGCAGTGTATGCGGGTGGTTGATAAGCAGGTTGCTGGTAAACTTGGTTGTTTCGTTGAGGTGGTTGTTGCTGTTTGTGAGGTGGTATGTATGGTCCACGAGATTGTTGTTGTTGTTGAGGAGGTCGGTTGAGGTTTTGTTGTTGGTTTTGGTTGTTAGGAGTAAAACCAGGTGGTGAGAGATAGTTGTTGGAGCGGTAGCTAAGCAAGTTACGGTCACCTTGAGGTCGAGCTTGATAAGCGGGTTGAGGATAGGTGCCATATGCCGCATTCACATTTTCAGAAGGGTAGTCTTGGGTGGCAGTACAAGTGGTGTAAGAGTGAGGACCCCCACATATTTCGCATGGTTGACTAACAACATTGACTTGAGCGTTTTTAGCGTTGTTGCTGTTGTTGTTGCTCACGGTGTGTGTAACAAGCGATTCAAGAAGCACAGTGATTTTGTCCAATCGCTTGTCGCTGTCACTAGTGCTAGCACTAGCGACACTGGTCCGAACACTCTTGGTTTGCACACGAGACTTATTCTCAATGATATCCCAAGCAGCATTGGAAGTCTTAGCCAAAAGATTACCCCCCGAGGCACTGTTTAGTGAATCTTGGTTACTCATGCTTAAACCATTGTAAAAAGTATTAATTTGATGTACTTTGGTAAAACCATGTTGTGGGCATTTTCTTAAAAGATATTTAAAACGATCCCAAGATTCACTGAACGACTCATCGTACTTTTGTTCAAAATTTATGATTTCATTCCGCAAAGCGGTAGTACGAGAGGGTGGGAAAAAGTAATTGATAAACTTGGTTTCCAAATCCGTCCACGAGAGAATACTCTTTGGCGGTTCCTTAGCAAGCCAATGTCGGGCTTGTCCCTCTAAAGAAAAGGGAAAAAGTTGTAACCTGATAACCTCTTGTGGAACACCATTGAACTTGACCGTATTAGTGAGTTGCAAGAATCTCTTGATATGGTCATGTGGGTCATCAATGGTACGCCCCAAGAATGGTTGAGCGGAGACCATCTGGATAAAGCCTGATTTTAGCTCAAAGTTGTTGGCGGCAATTGGAGGTATGACAATTGGATCAGTGTTGCCATCTACATGAGCTTGCAGCAGTTCAATCATCGGGCGATTATCCGGTAGAGGCTCATTGTTGTTATTATTCATGTTGTTGAAAGGTGGGTTGTTGTTGTTATTATTGTTGTTTGGAGGTGGTATGTTGTTGTTGTGTTGTACACCGGCCATGTCTAAGTTATCGAGAGGCTCGGGCTCTTGATAAGACGTGGATCGAGTGCGCATACACCTGCAAAAGAACGAACAAAAAGCAAAGCAAAAATATTTTTGGTTTTTATGTTTTTTAATTTTTTTGTATTTTTGAAAATTTTATATGTTTTAGGATTTTTTGAAAATTTTTATGAAAAATTAACGTTCACGGGGAACGGATTCCAAAATCCAAGTTCTCACAAAAAACTTTTGATCTTAACGAGAAGAGCCGGCAACGGCGCCATTTGATACACTGATTTTCTATGGGGTTCAATTTATGTCTCTCAGTCCTCTCGAATTGATCTCGGTTCTAGGTGGAATGATTTGTTCTTGGTTAATAAAAAGGAGTTTGGTTGTTTATCTATTTTAAACTAATAACAATTAATTAAGTGTCGAAGAGTAAACTTAAAGCTTTAAACGATTAAAGTAAAGAAACGAGTTTAAAAATAAATGTTTGAAAACTTAAAGATTATATTAGAGAAACAAGTTGACATTCAATAAAAACTAACTCTTGGAAAACTTTGTAAAAATATGAACTTAATTGAAAGTACTAAAAGAAAGTAAGATCGGAGTAAAACAAAATAGGCTAAATCGGAATAAGGGAAAAACTGCACCAATCGGAATATATTCCGACCACTTTGATCGGAATGTTGAGAAATAGGCAAATCGGAATAATGGACAAGAGCATCAATCAGAATACTTGTTTTTCATGCCAATCGGAATAATGATAATGGGTCTCAATCGGAATGCAAGGAAACTTACCAATCGGAATTGTCAAAAACAAGGACAATCGAAATATATGCGACACAGGATCAAATCGGAATAAGCCCCAAAACAAGGAACAATCGGAAAACCTAAACCCTTTTCCGATCTAAGGATCGGAATGAAGGGGTGGCTGGTCGGAATACCCGATCGGAAAAGGGCTTTGCCCTTTCCGAAAATTATGCTAATTCGAGACTTAAGCTAGGGAATAAGCTATAGAATAAGCCAATCACCAGCAAGCTCGAATCCAATTTAAAGATGATCAATTAAGCACTAAGAATACTTTATCTAAACTTAAAATGAGCAACTTTTAAATCAAATCAATAAAAAGATGAACTTTTCATAAAAACTTTAAAAAGTAAATAGGCTAAATCAACAAATAAGCCAATAAGAACAAGGATCTTAAAGCTTATTTGTGTATAAACTTAAGGAAACATAAAAAGAAATCAACTTTTTAAGCACAGATCATTGATGAACAACACGGATCATACGAGATTGTGGAAACCTTGGTTTCCGGATCTTTTAAGCTACTAGGAATGATCATTGTTCATATGATTAACATAATCAAAGCGGAATTAGAACAACAATCATTAACAAGGTGTTTAGGCACGAAACATGAATTAAAACACATGGATTGCTAATTATATTAATAATCAACAATCACTAGACGTGTATACATTGAATCCCACGTCTAGTCGACACACACTTTAGGTTTACATTGTGAATGAATTGAATGAATAAAACCTATGACCCTTGGTTCCTTTTATAGTGTAAGGATTAGGGTTTACAAGAGATCAAATCAAATAAAACTAAATATTCTATTTCTATAGATATATACTGAATATATTATTTAGAATATATCCAATATATTCTGTAAATAGAATTCTCCATCAAATCCATCAGCGTTGACTTTTGTTGACTGCGTTTGACTTTTGTTGACTTCTGTCAACGCCTACATTGCTCTTGTCAACTCTTGTATTACTCTTGTCAACGCTTGAGTAAATGTTCTTCGATTTTGAGTTTCTGCCACATCAACTTTTTGACCCAACAATCTTCCCCTAGTTGATAGTGTCAAAACTCTATGTATATCTCTTGCAAGTTGTACATGATCTTTAAATTGCTTCCCCTCAAGTGTAGCATGTATTTTCTTCCCCTTTTTGTCACATCAACAAGGAAGTAAACAATGTATGCAATGTTGAAGATTCTCCAGAAGTAGGCTCTGTGTAATGATCTTGAAGAACAATTAATATAATATTTTTGATGTAGAAGTAGAATAACCCAACCTTGTGTTCCATGTCTTGTACTATCCATGTGACTAAGAACTTATAGAGGAGGATATAAGTAGACCTCGATCCCTTGTCAATATTCTCATCCTTTATGAGACACTGAGCACGATAATGTAACTCCTTCAAGTGTTTATGACAAGTCTTCGTCACCAAACATGTAAAGCATGAACAAGTTATCTTTAAAGTCTATGGCACTTTAAGATATGATAGAACACAAACTCGCGAAAATCTTCTTCAATCATCAAACTTACCATAAGAATTCTTCCCCTTAAGCTAACACCTCTTCATGACGATTTTAATGGAATCACATCTTCATACCATATGTAAAAGTCTTGTGATGGATAACTCTTTCATAAGGCTATCCCGATTACATAGTTTAAAATATCCATCAAATCCTCACGAATAGTTGCTAACTCGCTTTAAGATCATTAATTCCTTTTAAAATATCCGAGCCATAAATATCATCATGATATTCTAAATTAAAACGGAGATTCCATGTACCTTTGTGTGTAAATAACTCCTTTTTGTGTGCTTAAAACGTACCAATTTTCTCAAACAGTAGCAAACCTTGTGTTGTCCAATATCTTCTTCTGTCCAATATCTTTGACAGATGTATTGTCCAATATCGAACAATACCTATCAGCGTTGAAGTTCATATATCGGACGACACTGTCAACTCTATCAGTGTTGACTTATTCTGTCAGCGTCAAAATTCTTCCTGTCAGCGTCTGGATTTCAAACGTCAGCGCCAACCATAAACCTTGTCAGCGTCAAAACATACTCTGTCAACGTTGCTCCAAGACTTTGACAACGTCAAAATAACAACCATCAACGTTAAACCATATTAATCACTTAATAACTCAAAAGTTGAAACGTGAACGCCTTAGTTTATCATAGATCTACGAATTCCTTGTATTTGTAACAACCAAATCTTTTCCTTTAGAAAACGCATCACTTTTCATCTTTGAATATAATAAACTAAGTAGGGCTGTGATCGTGTGAATGCTAGTGTACGATAACTATGCAAATACAACTTCTTTTCACCAATGAGGAAGCTTTCCTCGTGTGAACATAAGTATCATTCACCAATTTAAAAACGAATCTTTCTCCTTGACACAGCCACGTCTTTATCACCAATACTAATCCTTTTGTAGCACAATCATGTGAATGTACAAACTTTCCACCAATTATGGGATTAAAACCGTGTGAACAGAATATTAAGAACCAATGAACACAAATACTAGCTGCGTATGTGACCACAAAATCAGTCATCCCTCTTGACTGCATACAAAGTACGATCTGCTGCTTTATGTTTCAATATGACGAATTTAGGGTTTATGCAATCCCTAAAAACAAATATACAGCTTCGATCTAGGGTTTTGGATGAAACCCTAGTACTTTATCACTTCCAAATCGTCACATAATGCCTTGTTTTCTGTTATAGAATCAGTTTTAGGGTTTGTGGAAACCCTAGTTTCATGATTTTATGTAAACTATAAACTTGTAAATCCTTGTCTGCAGCCAACTTCGATCTCGAATAACTTTTTCATTAAGGCTCAGATCGAAAATCCCTTCGGTAAGATTCTAGACACAAGTGTCAAGAATCTACAGTCCAAAAATCACGAAGATCCAACGGTTAACGAAGGAGATATCGTGTTTTGAATACGGCTGTCCACAGAAAACTGCATATACTCTCTGCTGACTTTGACGCTTAATAACTTTTGCCTGGGGATAAAACTCGACAATCCCTCCGGTGGATGTTTAGATCTATGTATGTAGAACACACATATAAAATTTCGTGACGATCCAACGGTTCAATCAAAAGTTATGACCTTCTGAATACTGTTGCGCACACAAAAACGTATAGAAAAACCCTAGACGGGTTTTTCTTCTTTTCAACATTACGAACACCTTGTTGGTCCTAGCATCACGAGCCACGAGGCTCTGATACCAATTGTGGAAACCTTGGTTTCCGGATCTTTTAAGCTACTAGGAATGATCATTGTTCATATGATTAACATAATCAAAGTGGAATTAGAACAACAATCATTAACAAGGTGTTTAGGCACGAAACATGAATTAAAACACATGGATTGCTAATTATATTAATAATCAACAATCACTAGACGTGTATACATTGAATCCCACGTCTAGTCGACATACACTTTAGGTTTACATTGTGAATGAATTGAATGAATAAAACCTATGATCCTTGGTTCCTTTTATAGTGTAAGGATTAGGGTTTACAAGAGATCAAATCAAATAAAACTAAATATTCTATTTCTATAGATATATACTGAATATATTATTTAGAATATATCCAATATATTCTGTAAATAGAATTCTCCATCAAATCCATCAGCGTTGACTTTTGTTGACTACGTTTGACTTTTGTTGACTTCTGTCAACGCCTACATTGCTCTTGTCAACTCTTGTATTACTCTTGTCAACGCTTGAGTAAATGTTCTTCGATTTTGAGTTTCTGCCACATCAACTTTTTGACCCAACAGAGATTTGTACCAAAATCTATCAAAGTAAAAGAAAGGAAGGATGAGATTAAAGATTAAAAGCTTGAAAACTAAACTTGATTAATGAAAGATAATACAAAAGTTTGAATTTGAAAGAGAAAAAGATGAAATCTAGTGAGAGAAAGTGTAGAACTTTCTCTCTCTAAAACTAGAGAAATCCAAAAAACTAAAAACTAACTAAGCGTGTGAAATTTGTGAAGTAAGGGCCTTTATATAGGCGTGTGTATGGGCTTGCAAATGGGCTTGGTTTTGGGCTTCTTTTCTTCTTCCTTCTTTAGTCTTCTCGTCTCTTTTAATTAAACGTTTCCGACTTTGGATTTTTAGAAGTGTCGGTGAATAATTCCAACTCGTCTTATAATCTTTTATTTAATAGACTTGAGTTCTTCGACATATATGAATCTTCCATCTTTGGCTCTATTCTTCGATAAATCTTCAAATAGGCACAATGACTTCAAATCCTTTGCATCTCTTGGACAATAGACTTCGTCTTGAGTCTTTTTCCTTGATAAAGCCCGTGCAATCCCATGTTTTCTTCATTATTCATCCGGTTGGCTCTGAAAACACAATAAACACAAAAACCACGCATAATTCCAAACAAATGATATTAAATACGTGTTTTGGTCTCGTTTTAGCCAGAATTAAGTGGTAAAAGGATGAGTGTTTTCACACCTATCAAGCAACTAAGCAGTTTTATCCCCCGACCTTAAAAATGGAATGGTCGGAATTTGAATAAGCAATCCCAAACGCTACCTTTGATAATCTAGTTTGCTTGCTGTGTGTAGTTGCATATACTCCTATATTGGATCGACAACCACCACCTGTTGGATACCCAACAATGGATGCAATCGCCCTCGAGATTCACAGTGGATGCAGCCGCCCTTCAAGATTCACCAACGTTGTTTCTTGGCTTCTGATATGAAAATCCAGTGCAGGGCACGTTGAATACAAAATGACAATTTTGATCTTATGTCCAACAACTAATATTACGCATAAAGTCTCATGTGTCCAACAGCTAATATGACAATTCCGAACTGACCATTTGTCTGGTGTATATGATGCACTTTCATGCAGTCTCATGTGTTCACTATATTGGTTTATTTTTGCAAGTTATACTTCATATACTATCACGTTTCCTTCCCTGCTTTTCCTTCCTGAACAACGCACCGCAGCGGAAACCTATAAAGGCAACCATAAAACGCCCGCGCTCCCCCGCAGCGGAGCGCGGGCACCAAATCCTAGTTAATTAATTAAAAGTAAAATTATTATTGTGTAAAATGTAAGAGAGAAATTTATAAAAGTAATGTTTTTCTTAAAATATTTATTTTTTATCAGTGAAATATAATTATGAAACGAAAAAAAATAAAAAATGAAAAAATATCACGATCATTTTAAGATTTCTTAATAACATATCCCAAAAATAATATACTTATGTTTTATCTTACAACTAACTCGACATATTAATTTAAGGATAAACTATAATTCTTATCCCTTGAATATTGTGAAAATGAAAAAAAAACTTGAGATAAAAGGTCGTGTAATAACACCCGTGAACTTTGCATTTTTATGCGAAAAAACCTGTGAGACGCTAAAACTCACCTTTTGGGTCGTTATCACACGTTATCTCCCTGCACGTGAGAGCAATTTTGTCATTTCAACTCGTCCCAATCACGACAGCCCACCCTCCATATTTCCCTCCAGCAAAGCTTGTCCCCGAAACCATTTTATCGCAAAAAAACTAACTCAAGGACTAAATTGCAACATCAATATTGCAACTTTCACTTGTATCTCAATATTAAATATATAACTGGTTTAATTAAAAGCCTACTACCAACCAAAAACTCTATTCATTTTTTTATCCAACAACTATAATGGAGTACAAGAAAGAATTCGTTTTCAAAATGCACAATAATAGGTTTATTGTACATGGTCCATTGAGGTATGTGTATGACAATCATAGCCAAATTTGTGGCTTTACTTCCGAGAGCAAGATATTAGTATCAGACTAGATATATTTTTGGAAGGATTTATGCGGAAAAATGGGCATTGTTCTTTTGTTTTCCTAACCAACCATTAGAAGAAGGTTTGAAGTGGATTCACACAGACAATGATGTGCATACGATGTTGGAACTGGCATGTAGGAATGATTCAATTGATTTGTATGTTGATCACAAGAACCAGAGACTAACTCAATATTATTTCGGGAACTTAAATTTTGAGGATGTAGATAGGGAATTTTTGAGATGGGTAGAAGATGATGCTAGGTTGCGTTGCTATAGTTCAACTTCTTTTGAGACTACACATCGTTTTCACAAAAGAAAGGGGAACGATAATGTGAGAACCACGGTTTTGAGGTTCGTCAATTAGTTTTATTTTGTGCATATTTCGTGAAATTACGTGTCTTTATGTGTTTATGTGTTACTTGGTGTGAATAAAGTGTGGTTTGGATATCGTTTTCGGGTACGGGGTACCATGTGAATGAAACGATGTGTGATGTTTTCATGTTCATGAGCTCACATAGTAGTAACTATGAAATATGATGGTGTGATTTAGTGGTTTTACGTATACGTATATGTATTTTTATAGGAAATCGTATATTTACGATTCGAGGATCTAGCGTTTAGAGGTCTCGGGATTAAGATTTTGAGTGGGTAATGGTTTTAGTGGTTATTATAAGTTATTTAAACTTAGTTTTGATAATTTGGAATGGATTTAAGAATATAAGCAAAAATCCCATTTTTGCGTATTTTACGGTAATCGCGTAAATGCGACTAGTTTTACGTATTTGAGGTTCGGGAGGCTTTAGGAGCTGAAATAAATTAAGGGAATTTAAGGTAATAATAATTAATAGTTAATTTACAGTAATATAATTAAAAAAGTCGTCCATACGGTGTTTGACTTGGTTTTGGGCCAAATTTTGCTTAAGGAATGGAAGGGGAGTCCAGTTTGAGTACTATTAGGCTTCATGGTTAGTTTTAATTATCCATACTACTCCCTTTAGCCCATAACAAATTTATCCTTTCCCTAACTCTATCCCATTCGAACTCATCAACGAAGGATCAAGAAAACTAAATAGTTCAATTAGGGTTTAAGATAAACACTTACTATGTTCAATTAACGTTTAATTTACGTATTTGTAACCTAGTATGATGGATTAGGATTTAGGAATTCATAATTTTTCATTAGGGTTTGTTAATGATCTGTAGTTAGTGATGTAATTAATGGGGTTTTATTGTTGGAAATTGTTTTTAGGTTTTAATTAGGGTTTATGTATGATTAATTAGGTTAATTGTATTAAATTCTTCATTAAAAACTGAAAAGAATTTTAGGTCAATTGTTTTGATCATATCTAGAGTTCTACAAACTTTTATTTCTAGAATATTATGTCCCTGGAAAGGTAATTAAATTATCTTTCAAATGCAAGAAACGAGATCTAAAATGGAGGTCGGTAAGTGGGTCTAAAACAGGTTACATCAGTCGGGTGTCAAAACGGTTTTTGGATCAGCCTGTTTTCATATTATATTTTGAATTGTTTGGGGTACTTAGGGTTATAATTGAAGCTTCAAATGAACATGAGATTTAGATTATATATTAGATAAAATATCTGTAGAAGGGCTAAACAAATGGGATAGGGTAAGACCCTCTGATCATAATAAACATTTCATATGTTCAAAATCGGTAAAATCTGGATAGGCGAAAGTATAAGTTGTATATCAGGGAGTTAAGATTAGCTTTGATGTTGGGGAAAGGGCTGAGAACTTTGATGACATATATAATTTTATGATACATTCATTGAAAGGAATGTGGTTTAGTTTTGGTGGGCGTTTGGCTCATAATACGGAGTATGAAAATCGGGACTGTTTTGGGTTAAATGTTAACGGGAAGGGTTATGAAATTAAATAAGTTAAAGGCTTTATAGAGGGGTGTAATGGGATGATTATGACATATAAATGAGATTAAACTGTAATAGAATGTTAGATATCCATCATAGATTTATGATCCATTTTGGTATGTGGTTCATGTCTTGATTTTATATATTTGTGTGTTTAGATTTTGCTAGAGCGCGGATATTTGGAGAAGCTTGATCAGGTGAGTTTCATAGTCCCATGTTTTATTTGTATAATTGTTTTGACTTCCAGATGGGATGGAAGAGACAATGTATGGTTTTGTAAATAATGATGTGAATGTTTTTATGGTTTGTGATGGACTTGTGTGTATACTTATGTGATTAACTGCTATGTGATTCTTGATTGTGTTTATGATTTGGATCGGGGGACACGTACCATCTCAGTTATTGTTGTTTGACTTGTTACCAAGGGTATGTTGACAAGGCGGGGCATTGGGATTGATTCATAGGTGTATGGGAGCCTATGGGACCATGGTGATTGGTAAGGCTGGGAGCCTTGGAATTGTGGTGAATGGTTAATCTTGAATGCTAGTTGTTAATGCATAATTGTAGCAAATTGTCCATATGTTATTTTATTGATGGTTGTTATTCACAGCTTATAACTGATTTAGCGTTGGAGTCTAAACCTATGACTCTCACCAACTTTATTGTTGACGTGTTTTAGTGTCTCTTTCAGGTGGGAATGTGGTTAAGCGTGAGAATAGGAGTGGACAGCTTTGTATGCTTAGGATTGCATTTGGAGGAACCCCTTTTCCTCTTAACCTTTATTTTATGTTTGATTAAGTGTTACGTTGTGGACACCTATATGTTGATGTGTGTATTTGTGTGTCTTTGGTAAGGGGTAGACCTGTTACCTACTTACCTAGACGCCTGTATTGTTTGAGATATTGTCATGACATTGTGTCACCCATTTATGATATTGACATTTCATTTAGTTATCTTTATAGACACGCTAATGTTGTGATGATATCCATACGTCGCGCTCTATATTCCTCCATGGTGGGGTGTAACAGAATGGCATCAGAGCCAATGGTTATAGAGAATTAGGTTTCCTAGTCTCGTAGGCTAGTCTATAGCTTAAGGATCCCTGCATATAGGCGTCATAGGAGTATGTGCGTATTATATAAATTGAAGTTTTTCTGGATGTTATTGGTTTTTATTTGCGATGTTTTGTTGAGTTTTTACTAATATGGATTGAACCATTGTCGTTCATACTTAGTCACTTGTTTTTCTTGAAATTTAGGCTAGTATTGATTAAACCATAGTCGTTCATACTTAGCCACATGTTATGTTATTTTCAATTTTTGACTAGTGCGGGTTGAACCATAGTCGTCTACGCTAGTCATGGTTGTATTTTGTGTAAATTGTACATTATAGTACATAACTTGATAAATGGTAGTTTTCGTCTTTTGTGTATCTTCACAAACATTGTTAAGTTATTTTGTGTACCTGGTGTATAGTATTTTTCTTTTGATGTTTAATTCATGTTCCTTAAGAATCATGTGGTGATTCGAGTTACTAGGAGTAGGTGGATAGGAAGGATTTTAAGTTGTTTATACTCTTATGGGCAACATGACTTATAACTGATTATGATGTTGTTTTGAAGTTTGTCTATGTTGTTTTAGCTAGATTATGGACTTACGTATTCCAAGAGGTTGACTTTGTTATTTTAATAGATGGAGTTTTGGATCTTATTGGTTATGTGGTTATGAGCTTATGCGAGTAGATCGTTTTATGTGTTATATGTTGTATTGATCTTATAAGTGTCATCATAGGAGGGAGTGCATTGGGGAAAGGTTAATTGTATAAGTATGGTGGCCAACATAGTTATACAAGTACCACAACTTCAATGGGTTCCTAAGTACGATTGCATGAAAGAGGGTTAGTACATGCTTGTATATGATGAGATGTGGATTTTGGGTATATGTGTAATATATGGGTTTGTGTAACAGTTGCCTACGATATGGCTATTTTTGAGTGTGTTATATGTTTTGGGTTATAGTCATGTTGTGTGATTATGGGGTCACACGATATGGGTTGGTTTTGGTGATGGGTTTTATGCCTTGTTGTAGCATGGTGAGATGGTGATTACTCGTATGGAAAAAAAAGAGCGTATGACGCAATTGATTGACTTGACATGTATGATAATGAGTATGTTCTGGGTGATTTAATAGTTATATATATGCGGCTCAATATATACTAGTAGATGTTATGTTATGATATACGGTCGTTAAGTAGTTATTATAACTTGAACGTACGTAGTGTTCTCTCGTGTTTAAACAATTTATTAGTGCTGGAGTTTGATGGAGTTCCAACGACGTTTTGAATCTTTTGATGTGTGTCTACATTCGGGTATGTATTTTAATTGATTAGAACTACCAAATTTTCTTGCAAAAGAGTCTAGCTAATTAAAGGAAAATGCTTTTGAAGTGTACGGTATGATATCCTGACTTACCCATCTTTTCTTTAAGTTTATTGGTAGTAAGTTAAAAAAAATCTTGACAATGAATGGATTAGTTTTCTAGGTAACATGTGATGGTGCATATAAAGGGTAAAGAAATTTTACGATAATTTTCTTAAAAGTGGAGTTAAAATTTTAAAAGTATTTAAATAGACGAAAAAAGTAAAAAGGGAGATTTTATTATAATAATGATAATAATAACATAGAATAAAATGAATAAAAACAATATATTTTATAAACACATATTGGTTTCATAATAACAAGTGAAATGAGTTTAATGTGAGTAAACAAGATAATGGTTAAAATAACATTATACTATACTAACTAGTGGATACTTTTGATAAAATAATGAAGATAAAAGATGAGTTTATTGTTAAATGAGATGATAGATAAAGTGAGTTTTAGTACACTAACTGAGTTGTGCCATTTGATAGTAACGGGGATGGTAAAATATGACTATGATTTCATTTATTGGAGTTAAAATGTGGTCTTAATGTGAGGTAACTAATTGCGATGAAAATTTAAAATTTTCTAAGATATTGAAATTTGGTAATACAAATCGTGATGAGTTTGACTTTTGTTGTTGGCACACTCCATTGATCTTTCGGATTACATTCTTTTGTTATCGGTTGTTTTGTCTAGGGTTCGTTTTACCTTATATTTTATTTTGAGACACGAATGTTTGGAATTTTTTAGTACATGTCATGGTTGATTTAGTTATGCGGTTGTGGAAACGTTAGGTTGAGATGATAGAGTTGGGTAGTATTACTTATGCTTAGATATTAGAATGGAGAGATGTATTTTGGTTTAAAGGTTGTGTTGAAGGAATGATTAAGATTTGTGGGGTTTTGAAACTTATATTGGTTACGGGAATAAGGGAGTAAGTAAAGTTAGTTGACTGGTCGTGGGAACGAGATGTCATGCTATGAGAAGTTGGTTGAAGTACCATTAGGAGATGGATGTAAGTACTAGCTGATGTGAGGGTAGAGTAGAAAGTTTCTACTAATGGAAAGATTGGGCAAATAACACGCAAGGGAATTGGTATAGTTATGGAGGCAAGGTAGTAGTAGACACGCGAAGGAAAACATGGATGTGAAAGAATGATTGGTAAGATGTTGATTAATGGTGAAGTACAACAAGTAAAGAAGAGTGGGCCATTGAGGGGTTGAAGTACCATTAGAAATATTGTGGCAGAGGAGTTGAAGTTAGCAGCTATTGCGTAGTGTAAAGTTCCTAGGTAACATCATGGAGACGAGAAGGAGTGTGTGAAGAACTAGATCGTGAAGCAAGGAGCTGAAAGGACTACGTGTCGGCTGTAAGATGGATGCAAGAGATTTCGAAGGAGTCACAGAAGTTGCAAGGACGGGAAAGGTGACAAGCACTATGATGAGAATCTCCGTATGGTTCGTGACGAAGAAGGACATATCGAGTACCGGAGTGGAGTTACAAAGAGTTGAACCAATGGATCGTAATGGAGTGACTACATAACATGGGAGTTTAAGAACACGTGGAAGTAACAAGGGGAGTCGAGTGACTACACAAAGATAGAATTTCGTGGCAATCAATATCGAGGGATGAGTAGTGAAGCTGATCTGAATAAGTTCGTGGAGAAGTGATTAGAGGGTCAGTCTAGTGAAGGTGTTTATGAAGGATCTTCGGAAGAGATAGTTCTACATTATCCAATGCACTAACGATTTCCATAGATTTGATGAATTGAGTGTGAAATTTTGGTTGGACATGATAGTGAAGGAATTAGGGAGAACCTTCGAAGGATAGAACCAAGTATCCCTAGAAGTTGATGATTAAAGTACCACATGATAGGTGCAATATCAAGAAGAGAGTTATGAGACCTATGTAAGAATTTATAATATGGCTTGGTTTAAACAATGAAAACTAATATGGGTTTTAGATGAGAGTGTGATCCGAGTGAAAATTAATATGGGTTTTAGATGAGAGTAGGAGTATTGGTCGTAAGGAAAACAAGTGAAGCTACTTAGGTAATTTCGGCGTATAGACGACTTGATAGACGGGAAGCATCACATCGTGATGTATGACATGAGTTGAGGAAGAAGAAGGAAGTGTGGATAGAAGCGAATCATGAATGAATAGGTCGAGATAGGAACCGAAGGTAAAACTTTGGTAGAGCCTAATGAGTAGAATAAAGCACAAAGCAGACTTATATTGTTGTAGTGTGGAAAAGGGAATGACACTGACCTATACTGTGTGATTGGAAGGCTTAGTATCGATAATCGAATGGATGACGATTTATAGATGTGATGTGTCACGAGAGACGAAGGGTCTGGTCTAACTGAGACGAGATGAGGAGCACTATGACTTTGAAGGTAAGACATTGTGTAGATATAAAGGAAGAAATGTAGCTAATTGTCTTAGAAAGAGTTGAATATGTTCAAGGGTAAGTTGAGTATAAAGGATCACTAAAAATCTTTCATTGAGGAAAGTGAGAAAATAAGTGTATGTGTGCTACTAATGAGCTATCCTAATTTAATGGAAGTAGTTGTAGCATGGGTTTGGATGGAAGTTGACAGAACTAACTAATGAATATGTGAAAGACCGTCATATGTCACTTTTGTAAGGAAATTGGAATTTTTAAGTGGTTTGGGGTACAGACTTAATGGATTTGAAGAACATGATTAGATATGAGTATATCCGGGTGATTGGAAATGAATGAACGAAGTGAGAAATTGTTACAAGTATAGGAGTCGGGTTGAGAGCTTGGGTGACTTATTTAGAGGGAGGTGGGAAACTCGTTAGCGATGTCTGAGTTTTCATATAATGATAGTTATCATACTAGAAGTCGATAAAGGCCATTTGAGGCACTATGGAAAGATAGGGTGAGATGTCCTTATGGTGGACTAAAATTGGTGAATGAGACTACTAATGTAGTAATGGTGATTGTGGAAAGGACAAGAGCAACAAGAGATGCTATGTTGAAAAGGAGGAAACCACTAGAGTTTAGTGACAAAGTTATGTAGGAAGTTTCACCCATAGTAACGGGTGGTATGTTTTGGTAAAAAGGGAAAAGTTGATGTCGAGTTTTGTAGGTCTATTTATGATCTTTGGAAAGATCGGACCAGTAGCTTATGGGTATAGAATTATCTGGGAAATTAAGTGGTGTACATGAAATATTTCATGCATTAAGATTTGGGAAATGTGGTTTGAGAATGCATATTTGCATATACGGTTATTCGGGATTTGTGATAATAAGAGTCTTTGATTTTCAAAGAGTCATTTGTAAGATTTATGGACTGTGAGGTCAAGAGTTTGAGAATGAAGAAAAATATTTTTGGTTAATATATCTAGTAAATTGAGTCATGAACTAAATTTCACGTGGAAATGAGAGGAGTTCTTTTAGAACAGGTATCCTCATGTGATTTGTTGATTGATGTGACTGATCCTAAGGAGTAAATCTCGGGACGAGATTTCTATTAGGATGGAGTGATGTGACAACCACGGTTTTGAGGTTCGTCACTTAGTTTTATTTTATGCATATTTCGTGAAATTACGTGCCTTTATGTGTTTATGTGTTATTTGGTGTGAATAGAGTGTGGTTTGGACATCGCTTTCGGGTACCGGGTACCTTGTGAGTAAAATGATGTGTGATGTTTTCATGTTCATGAGCTCACATAGTAGTGACTATGAAATATGATGGTGTGATTTAGTGGTTTTACGTATACGTATATGTATTATAGAAAATCGTATGTTTACAATTCGAGGATCTAGCGTTTAGAAGTCTCAGGATTAAGATTTTGAGTTTGTAATGATTTTAGTGGTTATTATAAGTTATTTAAGCTTAGTTTTGATAATTTGGAATGGATTTAAGAATATAAGCAAAAATCCCATTTTTGCGTATTTTACGGTAATCGCGTAAATGCGACTAGTTTTATGCATTTGAGGTTCGGGAGGCTTTAGGAGCTGAAATAAATTAAAGTAATTTAAGGTAATAATAATTAATAGTTAATTTACAGTAATATAATTTTAAAAAGTCGGCCATAGGGTGTTGGACTTGGTTTTGGGCCGAATTTTGCTTAAGGAAGGGAAGGGGAGCCCAGTTTGAGTACTATTAGACTTGCTGGTTAGTTTTAATTACCCATACTACTCCCTTTAGCCCCAAAAATGAATTTATCCTTTCCCTAAATCTATCTTAGTCGAATTCATCAATAGAGGATCAAGAAAAACAAATAATCCAATTAGGGTTTAAAGTAAACACTTATTATGTTAATTAACGTTTAATTTACGTATTTGTAACCTAGTATGATGGATTAGGGTTTAGGAATTCATAATTTTTTTATTAGGGTTTGTTAATGATCTGTAGTTAGTGATGTAATTAGCGGGTTTTATCATTGGAAATTGTTTTTAGGTTTTAATTAGGGTTTATGTATGATTAATTGGGTTAATTATATTAAATTCGTCATTAAAAGCTGGACAGAATTTTAGGTCAATTGTTTTGATCAAATCTAGAGTTCTACAAACTTTTAATTTTCGAATCTTATGTACCTGTAAAGGTAATTGAATTATCTTTCAAATTCAAGAAACGAGAACTAAATTGGATGTCGGTAAGTGGGTCAAAAACAGGTCACATTAGTCGGGTGTCAAAACACTTTTTGGATCAGCCTGTTTTCATTTTATGTTTTGAATTGTTTGGGGTACTTAGGTTTATAATTGGAGCTTCAAATGAACATGAAATTTAGATTATATATTAAATAAAATATCTATTTAAGGTCTAAGAAAATGGGATAGGGTAAGACCCTCTGATCATAACATACATTTCATTTGTTCAAAATCGGTAAAATCTGGATAGGTAAAATTATAAGTTGTATATCGGGGACTTAAGATTAGCTTTGATGTTGGGGCAAGGGCTGAGAACTTTGATAACACATATAAGTTTATGATATATTCATTGAAAGGAATGTGGTTTAGTTTTGGTGGGCTTTTGGCTCATAATACGGAGTATGAAAATCGGGACTGTTTTGGGTTAAATGTTAACGGGAAGGGTTATGAACTTAGCTAAGTTAAAGGCGTTATAGAGGGGTGTAATGGGATGCTTATGACATATAAATGAGATTAAGTTATAATATAAGGTTAGATATCAATCATAGATTTATGAGCCATTTTGGTATGTGGTTCATGTCTTGATTTTATATGTTTGTGTGTTTAGATTTTGCTAGAGCGCAGATATTTGGAGAAGTTTGATCAGGTGAGTTTCATAGTCCCATATTTTTATGAATATAACTGTTTTGACTTCCAGATGGGATGGAAGAGACACTGTATGGTTTTGTAAATATTGATGTGAATGTTTTTATGGTTTGTGATGGACTTGTGTGTAGACTTATGTGATTAACTGCTATGTGATACTTGATTGTGTTTATGATTTGGATCGGGGGACACGTACCATCTCAGTTATTATGGTTTGACTTGGTATCAAGGGTATGTTGACAAGTCGGGGCCTTGGGATTGGTTCATAGGTGTATGGGCGCCTATGGGACCATGGTGATTGGTAAGGCTGGGATCTTTGGAATTGTGGTGAATGGTTAATCTTGAATGTTAGTTGTTAATGCATAATTGTAGCACATTGTCGATAGGTTCTTTTATTGATGGTTGTTATTCCCAGCTTATAATTGATTTGGAGTTGGAGTCTAAACCTATGACTCTCACCAAATTTATTGTTGACGTGTTTTAGTGTTTCTTTCAGGTGAGAATGTGGTTAAGCGTGAGAATAGGAGTGACTAGATTTGGATGCTTATGATTGCATTTGGAGGAACTCCTTTTCCTCTTAGCCTTTATTTTATGTTTGATTAAGTGTTACGTTGTGGACACCTATATGTTGATGTGTGTATTTGTATGTCTTTGGTAAGAGGTAGACCTGTTACTTACTTATCTAGACGCCTGCATTGTTTGAGATATTGTCATGACATTGTGTCACCCAATTATGATATTGCCATTTCATTTAGTTATCTCTGTAGACACGCTAATGTTGTGATGATATCCATACGTCGCGCCCTATATTCCGCCATGGTGGGGTGTGACAAGTAACAACTAAACTCATGATGGAATAAATAAAAGACTGAAGAGAGCGGTTGTTGTAACAAAATATTGAAAGAGTGATAAAAAAAGGTAAATAGAAGAAGAATAGGGGGGATACAAAGGAGTAATGGAAAAGAAAAATAATAAGTGAATGAGAGTGAGAGTGAGGCTGAGACTTCATTGGTGAAAAATAAGAGAGCCACGGAAAAGGGTAAACGGATCATGGTTGAAGATGGTGAGGGTTTTAACCCGAAAAAACAAGTTCTAAGGAGGTTCAATGATATTGTATTTAGAGAGGGTGGATCTTTGAATGTTAGGAATAGGTCTAAAACCATTTTGAATGTGGGGGAAATGTATACTTTTGTTGATAATGTGGGTGAATTTAAGTGTCATATAAACAAGTTTAATTAATAATATGGGAAAAGGGTTGATGTACTTGGTCTAAGAGCACGTAACAAGTTATATGAGCATCAAGATTTTAAGATCACTAATTGCGTACTAGGTCTTAGAGCATCGACATTTATGGGAATCTAGTGAACTGAAGCGCATATTTCAAGTGGTGTTTCTTTATAAAATGTAATATATAAACTATGTTTTGTTCTATTGGGAGTGTAGTCTGTATAAGGATTGGAAATGTCCAATGCCTTTAGATTTTTATGCTCTAAATTTTTGTGCTGGAACAATTTAGTAGTGTATTTGGCAAGTGGTTAGTAAGTCAAGAGCAATTAAGACAGTTGATAATATGTGTTATTGTAGTTAATATGTGTTATTGTAGTTTTGTTACATAAAATGTTCTTCAACACTAAGGAGTGTTTGGGAGAGTGTATATGAGTATTCCTACTGTTTTATAATTATTCATTATTGACAGATTAAGGGTTCTTGCAGGCCATTACATATGAGTATTCCTACTATTTTGGAGTTTTTTGGTAGGCTCTCATATTTTGACCCATTTGGGTCTTACAGTTTTTCTTGGAAGAAAATGAAGACCATAAAGTAGGGTACTCTTGCATTAATCACTTGGGAGTTTTCTGGGTAGATTCTTCTATTTTGACCTATTTAGGTCTTAACATTTTTCTCGTGAGGAACTGAAGACCATAAAGTGGGGTACTCTT
This sequence comes from Glebionis coronaria, assembly GCA_025667525.1. Classification (NCBI taxonomy): domain Eukaryota; kingdom Viridiplantae; phylum Streptophyta; class Magnoliopsida; order Asterales; family Asteraceae; genus Glebionis; species Glebionis coronaria. The sequence continues at coordinate 507,474,430 of CM046882.1, read as the reverse complement.
GCGTCTATCACTTAGGAGTTTTTCTGGGTAGACTCTCTTATTTTGACCCATCCGAGTTCTTACAATTTGCCTTAGGAGGAACTGTAGCATCTGTTTGGCTCATAATAGTTAAGTGTAATTGGTTTAATGTACCATAACCTAAGATACTCATAATGTGAAATGTGTTGGTTCTGACATTTCTCTTACAACTCAAGAAAATCTTGCAAGTATTGCTCTTACAATTCACTTAATGCAGTTTGACTATACCAAGTCAATCAATATATATATATATATATATATATATATATATATATATATATATATATATATATATATATATATATATATATATATATATATATATATATATATATATATATATATATATATATATATATATATATATATATATATATATATATATATATATATATATATATATATATGGGAGTGTTAATGTGTGATACACTTTTAAAATGGTGTATAATAGGTACACTTGTGGGCCATTGGATCAAACTAATTAGATTAAGATTAAATTTAATGAGATGAATGGCATAATTGTAATTAAATGAACAAGCAATGGCATTTTGTAGCATCTATAGCATAAAAAGATGATGACTTTCTATAAAGTCGTAGCTTTTGCGCATTTGCCATGTCCGTTTTATTTTTCTTTCAAAAATCGAAATTTTTATATTAATTTATTTTTACTCCATATTGCTTTAAAACTAGTTGAATAACTTTTTTTGCAAAACATAGTCTTAAAAACACCAAGCTATACACGGCTTCTTTTTTCTTTTTTTTTAAACTAAGGATACTACTAAAAGCTACGAGTAGTATATATGTAATACATTAATTTTCCTGCTACAATTTTAATGACACGTCAAAACTATAATACACTTTTGTGACACATTACAAATTTTAATTACAATTATAGTGATACATTATCTTTATCACGTAAATCTTAATGAACGAATGCGATGAAACACGAAAGATTTTTAATACGTTTGTTGCTACACACTGGTTTTTACGAACATTTTTCTTGACAAATTAAATATTTGACATATTTTTATTGACACATTTTTGTGACACAATTATTTTTTGACACGCTTTTTAGTGACACATTTAATATCTTGATACACTTTTTGTGACACGCTTAATATTTTGGTACATCATCATACTCAAAGGCATAGCAACTCTAAATGAAAACCTTCTTTGTTAGTTAATGATAAACATCACATAGACTAAATTTTGATATATAAAGCATCAAACAAACAAAACGGTGGTACTCATGTTATAAAACAATGATACATGCGAAAAAGACGAAATACAACGTTACACAAGATGTTAGTAAAGAGTTGTGGTAGAAAGTTGAAGAATATTTACTAGTACTCTCGCCATCATTCTTGTTCCGAACCAATAATAAAATTTTGATATGCGTCAAGATTTAAATTGAAATAAATAATAAAATTATGTTCCAAAATCCGAGAAGAAAATTTTTGGTGATGTCTATATGTATTCGGATCTATGTAAAAAAAATATGGAGACCAACCGAGAATGGTTTTATGTAAAAAAAAAATAAAGAACAAGTGAAGGGAAGAACTATATAGCAACAAGGGCCAGTTGGAACTCGTATATTTTATTTAAGGATGAGACGGAAACAAATAGAAGAATTGGGACACAATGAAATATAGAGACTGAGTGAGAGAATAAGATTACTATAATAACCCTCAATTAATTTAGAATCAATTAGTATTTTTTTAAATAAAAAAGACACGTGTCACTTTGTTATTGGTGTTTATTATAATGCATTTTAAAATGTAACCCACTTGAACACAAATCTATATATATATATATATATATATATATATATATATATATATATATATATATATATATATATATATATATATATATATATATATATATATATATATATATATATATATATATATATATGTGTGTGTGTGTGTCCTAGAACCAAAATATTGTTTATGTGTTTCATATTCTTACAAGGGTGTTTGGAAACGTTAAAAGCGCATACCAAACATAAAAATTGGTAAGATGGCAAAATGAAACAACAACATGAAGCCTTAGTGCTAACTAAAAGACATTAATTTATACACAATTAACATTCTCCACACCAAAAGACTAGCCATTTGAAACCCTTATCTCAACACATCAACCCTCTAAACCTTTATCTACCAACCAGCTCACATCTCCCTCTATCTTGCTACACAGTCAATCTTTTCAAAAATATTGATGTGCACATATGTGACCATTATTAAAAAGATTATTGCCTTGCGCATGCTAGTAGTTTGGAGTGACTTAAGCTTAGTCACATTCGCTCTTTCAGCTCTTGATGCATTCTCATTTTGGAGCTCAATAATCAACTCCCCCTAAGCATTACCCGATCAGTCAACTTTTGAGAGCTATTCATCAATTCTCTTACCCACAACATGTCCTCTTGATCTCTCATTGGTAATAGGTAACCATTATTTCAGAAATAAAAAATGAGCCCGAGGCACAAACAAGTTCAATACACGAAGTTGAAACTTTGACTTCGTTGCAAATATCGTCCTTGAAAAAAAGTAGTCAGAATTGACGATGAAAATAATGGCGGGAAGGTAAAGTTTCGAAAGGTGGAAAAATGGTTTCGAGAACAAGTTTCGCAGGAGAGAAAGGTAAAGGGTGTTCTGTTGTGATTGTCACAAGTTGAAATGACGAAATTGCCCTCACGTGCATGGCATGTGTAGGGATATAATGGGTGATAACGACCAAAAAGTGAGTTTTAGCGTCTCACGGGTTGTTTCACATGAAAATGCAAAGTTCCGTTCGTTTTGCACGACCTTTTATCTCATGTTTTTTTTTTCGCATTTTGCAATATTTAAGGGACAAGAATTACAGTTACCCTTGTTTAGTAGTTTTAGCTTTTGGACTATATTTAGTTACTCGGTTCATAAAGAGTTTTATCGGACTAAGGTATGACATTGAAGTATAATTTGTGATATAGTAGTATTGTGAGATAGATAAAAATTATCTTATTAAAAAAATAGTTAGCTTGAAATTCATTTATTTTTTTATAGAAAAAACGCTGTCAAATAAAATGAAACTATAAAACTAAATTGATATAGATATAAAATGTGAAACAAGTTTTATCGATTAAGTTCAAGTTTGCCAACTTGGACTCCATAGTGACAACCAAAAGTGAATTTGTTTATACTAAATGAGACAAAATTGTTGTTGCAAACCGTTGTGGTGTGAAATGGCAGAAATGTTGCTCTAAAATTAAAATTTGAATTGTTTTTATAACAGCCTTTAGCCAAAGGACAAGAAAAAATGATGATTAAGGTTATCATATTCTTAAACTAAACTATTAGTAATAGTGGCTTTCTAGTCCTAACCAAGTTATTTATGAATTATGTCCACGATTCAAAATAAATTATAGTAAATATATTTCAAAGAATGACTGACTTAGAAAGAAGTGGTAGTTGGTTTTGAACTAGTCAAAATTACCGTTTTTTCTAACATAATAAAACTTCATTTTCGAAATAACAATTAAATCGAGCATGTAAACTCAATATGGTACATTTTTATACGAAATAAATATAAAACGCATGCATACGTGGGTGAAGCATATATAAATGTCTACATATACATAAACGATATACGTGCATACATCAATTAAGAAAATATATTCAAATCAAGTTAGAAAGTTACATCGATTGTATCAGTTGAAAATACATAATTAAGAGTACGATAAAATATATGATTAATTTCATATATCACCCCATTAACGCGAGCTCGTATGCTATTTATCACATACATCGTAATTCATACATGTAAATCACCCAAATAGAATGCCGAAATTTAGTTCAGTCAAGTATAGCTGCAGAATTTTAGCCGGCTTCGTTGCATAGTTGCTCATGGTCATGGACAGACCTTAGTAGAGACCGGGGAGGGCCACGGCCCTCTCAAAACTTTAAGTATTTAATTATATTTGCTTAAAGGACGTACAGTTTTGGCTCGACCCTCTGAATAATATATCACTCGGCCTTCCCAATAACACAACTCGACCCTCCCAATAACTTTACTCAAGTTCCGTCTATGCTCATGGTCTTGTTTTACCAATCCGATTTGTCGACTTGTCATGTAAACTCTACATTGTAAAGGCGACTTTAACAAATTAGATAGCTCAACATGAGGTGTATGTTCTGATTTCAAACAAAAAATCACTCATAAGTCATAAGTAGTACTATAAAACAAGCTACAAATTAAACTAAAATACAATAAAAAATAATAGATCATGAAATAAGTTAATGTTATCTATTCATTTGACTAATAACAACAAGCATAGATATGATGAATACAGCTAAATGATTAAGCTATATAAAAGTATTTCATTTAATCCCTCATGGCTCATACATAATTACATATGATTTATTTTGTTATGAAAAAAGGAACACCATAAAGCAATTAAGGGACAGCGGATGACAGTGAATATGGCAAATTGCCAACCTAAACTAACGGAGGAATCAAATGGAGGCTTCCTAAGGGATTTTATTCCATGTCCAAAGTTTTTAAAAAAACTTATCCTATCATTGATTTTAGTTTTTTATAAGAGATTAGTATTTCAATGATTACATAATAATGTAGGTTGTAAATATATAGCATTAGAATCCTTTCAACTTCATATGAAAATAAAGAGTGATCTTTCCTTTAAAATAAAAGGAAAAAAATAATGAGGCCTAACGAAAAGCTCAATTTTTTGTTTTATTGTAAGAAAAAATTATCGATCATATTCATATGATTCTTATAAATTTTTACGCTAAACATATATCATTCATTGATGTTGGCGTTTTCGTAACTTGTGAGAATAAATGGAGTCATACTACAACATACAAAATCGAGAATTGATAGCTTGAGACGAATGCTTTCCTAAAACCGAGACATCCAACAATCATATATTGTTGGCGATTATGATTTGTTTATCAATTATGTTAGTGCACCAAGTCCGCGAGACCCACATTTAAGTAATTTTTATTTACTGATATTCGCTCAAACAGATTAATCTTTACTTAAACATATTGGTCATATCGATTCACTGAATTAACGAGATACAACCCCAAATAACAATATATGTTGATAGACCATTAGACTATCCACAATAAGGGCATTCATGACTAGTCCCCATCCCATGTAGGATTTAAGAGATTATTTCTTTTATTGCACTGTCCGATGTGAGACTAGCCTCTGAAGACGAAATACAGATATTAGTCCCAAAAGCAACAAACTTGTGTGAGGGTTTTTTTATGTGTAGTGTTTATTTAATTTATTTTTGTGAGGTATGTTTTTTGTGGTGTTGAAGTCTTTATTACACCAAGTTGGTCATATGTTGGTCTTAAGAAAGAGACGGCTAATGTGGCAAAAAGAAAGACTACCTCATGTAAATTATCTTTTACGTGAAGATACAACAGTTCCGCATCCATTACATCTCTTATATTTTGGCGTGAATACATTTTGATAAGTTGAGTATGTACCGGCATGATCCTTATAAAAAAGTCACACATAAAGAAATGACTACTTGGATTCGATTCATGAATACTAACGATTTGATATATGGCCAACGAACTCTCGCTTTAGTTGTTAATTTTTCTACTTCTTTGGGCGGGCCAACCTATCCGGATCCATCCTCACAAGTATATCTTATTCGAAATCTAACTCATCAAACCAAGAAAAGGACATTATAAAAGAACTTTCAAATGTTAAAAGATCAAAAGGAACATACTTGAGAAAAGAGTGAGATAAAAACATGGGTTCGATCCTTTTATCAAAAGTTAACTACGATAAGCTTTTACACGAGTTGATACTCAAGAAGATACTTATACATATGAATTGCTTGAAATTGATTTGCACATTCATGTTTTTTATTGGAACACTATACATTACATAGTTGTATAATGTTATAATACGCTCTATCTGCTCGTATAATTAAGTGTTTAGATCAAAATAAATAGTTGGCAAGTCAGCTCTCATAGTTAACGGTACGGAGGTCCGGTGGTTAACCATAGTTATTTTTTGAGAACCAAATGGCCGTTATTAGCGCAAATCTACATCGTCAATTTGCGTCGTTTCTCCCTTAGCCGATCCGTCGACGAACGATATTAGTATTATATATATATATATATATATATATATATATATATATATATATATATATATATATATATATATATATATATATATATATATATATATATATATATATATATATATATATATATATATATATATATATATAGAGTTAGGATCAAATAAGAAGAAACCTTAAAATAAGAAGGATAAGAAGAAATCATAACCACATATTCGAGATGCATGAACTTAAATTAGATGCATATTTATAATCTTAGATTCATTATAATGCATCATAACATGTTTTATAGCTTTTAATTAGATGCATATACGTATATTAGATGCATTTCACGATTTATCTATATTTTTGTTCCTCTACACGTGCCAAAATCATGAATATCAATTTGTACAATCTACACATCAAATTAACTTCCAAAACTCAAGATGGTGCATCTACATGAATAGAAATGCATCTAATGCAAGTCATTGCATCTCAAATGTATGGTTTTAGTCTCTTCTCACCACTTCTTATTTTAAGTTTCTTCTCATTGGATCCTTACTCTATATAGATATATATATATATATATATATATATATATATATATATATATATATATATATATATATATATATATATATATATATATATATATATATATATAATTTAGATAAAATGGTGTATGTGCTTAAAGTTGTTAAAATAAGAAGCAATAAAAATTGGCTTAATGTCACATTATTGATTAGTTTTGGTTCGTTTATAAGTTCTTGATTCGTGTACGAGTATTTTTGGAACTTTTAGTTCGTGTACGAGTAGTCGGTTCATGATTTTTTATATTACTAGTTTCTCATGTATCAGTTGTGTCTCATAGTTTAACAATTTATTGTCAACTCTAATGCAATTTGTGATAATTTATCACTTAATTTTCGAATAAAATGATTATTTATGTTAATAATATTTTGTGAAGCAAAACTATGTAACATATGTATCAGTTGTAAATTTTAACGTATAAAAAGTTTAGTGGTTTTATATCAAACTTTTATGTATAATATTTATTATTTTGTGTCTAATCTTAAATAAATCACATGTTAATTGATAAAACCAATGGTTATGATAACTTTTTATTTTAACAACTTTAAGCTATTACACTACAACATATATATTTGTTTTATGAGCGAGTCATGTATTTTTGGTGTTATTTTGTGGTATTTGTGTTGAAATAGTGTTTTAATTATTGATATGTCATTAAGAGTACACGGTGTGGTGGCGAAAGGAGGCTCGCCGAGCTGAGTTAGCACGCTCGTCGGCCTCCTCACCACATCGACCCCTCGTTCTCCGCACCTTTGCCATGATTCGACGAGGAGAGAAAGAAAAAAATCAAGCCGTTCAGTAACGGTTTTTTTTCAAATTTTTTAAATTTTTTATTTTTTTTTCAAAATTTTAAATATAATACTTTTATCCCTATAAATAATACCCTTTCACTCACAACTTTTATACATCCAACTTAATGTTTCTTTTCAACCCAAAAATCATTTCAAAAAAAATGAGCGACTCAAGCTTTTTCGATTCGTGCAATCTTGAAGATATGACCGATTTGGAAATGATAATGAAGATTGACAGAGAAGATGAAATCGAACTTGCTCGAAGGCGTGGATACATCAATCGTGAAAGTGATATTGTTGAAACACGTTTAATGACAGATTAGTTAGGTCCGATCACTATTTTTGAAAATAGTTTAAGGTATTGAAAATTATATTCAAACTGTTGATTCTCTACCCCAAACATTTTCAGTTTTTTACTATTCGATATGATTGTACGGGTTTGAAGAGTTTTAGTGTCATAATGAAATGCACATCCGTCATACGCCAATTGGCATACGGTACAACATAAGATGCATTAGATAGATAATTGCGGATGGGGGAACATTGCACACACGATTATTTTATGAGGTGCGTAATGGATTTGTTTCATCCCGAGATTTTAAGAAAACCTACATTAGCTGGCATTCAATACCTATATGCCGCACATAATAACATTCATGAGTTTCCGGGGATGCTTGATAGTCTTGATTGTATGCACTAGGAATGGGTTAATTGTCCGAAAGCATGACACGGTTAATATAAGAGAGGTGATAAAAAAATACACAATCATAATACTAGAGCTGTTGCATCATACGATTTGTGAATTTGACATGCATTTTTCGGGGTTGTAGGTGTCAATAATGATATTAATGTTATGCGTATTTTCCTTTATTCAAAAACCTTTTGGTTGAAAACGAACTAGATGCATATGTAAACATGCAAATATTTGATAAAGGGTACTATCAGTGGTGGACTCAAGATATTTTATCGTGTGTTGCACAATTTTTTTTTTGGAAGTGTTGCATATAATTTCCTTCATCATAAACAATAAAATTTGCATTATAAATAATATTTTGCCTAAACCAAAAGTAGCACGAGTTTTTATTGGGTGTTGCACATAGTTGAAAAACAATACTTTTTGAAAAAATTTACACTTCGTAGTCTCAAATCGGGTGTGATCCGTGCTACACCCGGCTCCCATGTAAGTTCGCCTCTGAGTACTACTTTATTAACGAGATTTACTCACAGTAGTCGACGTTTATGAATTGTTATTGTGTGACATGACGCTAATATAACAATAGTCAAACTAAAGTAAAAAAGTGTTTTCTCTTCGTTGTACCGTTCACTCTAAAAAGATAATAAGTTGATAGTAATGAAATGACTCACTAACAACATATTGTACATATTGTTGATGCCCACTTCAAATGTTACTTTCAAACAAAAATATACACATCACATTGATGTTATTAGAAGAAAATAATTTAAATTCAGGCTAAACCAAATAAATGGAATCAAAAACCAACCAAATGATTAACCCTGAAAAGAAACAAAAACAAAATATCTTAAAAAAGAAAAATAAAAACCAATAAATTCCACAATTCAAAAAAGGAATAAAACACACCTTCATTGAAAAACACAAGAAAAAACAACAAAAATCAAATACAACAACAACAACGAAAGAAATAGAGAGCTTCTCTCCTCCGTCAAATTTCACCAGAAAAAAAAAACAAAACTCCCTTTTTATTCAAACCTTTTTCAATTCCATTCATTTTCAACCCTAACCCTAACCCTAACCCTAGCCATGCTAATCACCATCATCCTCTCCGATTAACTTCCAGCCGTCCCCACCATCCTCCGGCGACTCTTCCGGCGAGTATTTCCATGGCTCCGGCATCGGATATGATCACCCATTGATTCAGTTTTTCTAAAACCTAGGTTTACAGTTAGAATAAGTTAAATTCCTTACTGGGTATTGTTTATAATATGGCTGCCGGAAAAGGGTTTTTTTTAGAGAGGTTAATGAGGGTTGTACGGACTGTTTGGTTTGTGGTGGTCATGATGACGTCATTGTTAGTGTTGTGTTTGCCTGTTTTGGTTGGTGTTTGTGATGTGGTGGTGATGTGGGGGTTGTTGACTAGGTTTAGTTGTGTCAGTTGTGTTGGTGTGGTGGAGAGTTTTAGGAGGTACGAGTTTCGGAGGTCGTTGGTTGATGTTCCGCTTGTTTCGGTTGTCAGATCGCTTATTATTACATGTATGTGTTCGAATTTGTGAATAGTTTTCTATGAACTTGTTGGTAGACTGTAATGTGTATACATGTTTGCCGTCAAGTCTCGGGTTTTCTAAGCAGAAGCAGTTTTTTGGTGTGACTGTCGTCTACACTGTTTTTGTTTTATCTGTTTATTACGAGGTAGAAATGAAACTTAAACTGTTTCTGATAAGTAAGGAGCTGCTTTTTGAAAGTGCCTGTTTGAGATGAAAGTAATTATTTTTTTTACCATTGCGTAACTGGATTTGATTAAAATTTCCCAACAATTTATTTTCGTGTAGTGCTTGAATTTAAGTAGGTTATAAGTGCTTATTTAGAAGTAGAAGCAAAAGAAGAAAAATAAACAGTCCCAAACACCCCTTTAAGTGTTTGGTTTAGCCTTCAGGGATTGTACGAGTGTCTGGATGGAAGCAAACAGTATTTGATTATATATGCATGAAATAACTGTTTTTGTTAATTGTAGATTCTAAAGCAGAATTTCCGAACACTTTTTGATCACTGATTTTGTGTTGTGCTACCGCATAGTAACTCTATTTTGTTTCTGGCTATTTGAAATGCATAAGTAGTTTAAGTTTTAACAAGAAATTTTAACACCCAATTAAGCTTTAAACGGTAATGTTTTAAAAAGTAAAAAGTGCTATTAATACTACTTGATAGCACATGGTTTTCTTTTGCTGCATGTTAAAGTAAAACTTTGATAATGGTGTCCTAAATTTATAGTGCTGTTGACTTCACTGTCTGTCTTTAACTTTCTCCTGTTTTATTGAGTGTCATCTTTGCTAATAATTATAAAAAGAAAAAAAGGATGTCATAGTGCACTTTTCTTGCATTTAGAAGGTGTAGGCCATAAGGGATTTGTAGTGTTACTGATAAAGCTTTAAAATATGCGAAGGTGTGAAAATTACTACTATCACTGAACTGTAGGTATTGTCCTCATTGTGATTGCAGGTGTTTATATGATATGTGACGGTCCTATGATCTCGCATGGACAGTATCTTGGAACAGTGACATTGTGCTCTGCCTTTTCAGTTCTTCTTCTATCAGTGAAAGTCTGTATTTTCGCTTATAATTCACAACTCGAGGCTGAAGCGTCATCTTCTCCTACGAGACAAAGGCTTCATTTGAAGAAATCATGGGGAATGCCTGTACTATTTCTGTCGTCTGTGGTTTTTGCTCTTGGGCATACTGTTATTGCTTATCGGGCAAGCTGCAGGGCACGGAGGAAGCATATGCTTCACAGAATGGATCCTGAATCGGTGTGTGCTCTGATCTTGCTATATACAGATTAGAGATGAAACTACTATTTTTCAAGAATATGCTCCATTTTGCGAATTGCTTATTGTGATCTGATAGAATATCTAGCTTAGTTCTGACTATCGTTTCTAATCTGTAGGTTCTTTCAAGCAAGCATTTATTTAGTTCTGGGTATGCTAAAGTGCCACGATCTCCAACTCCTACTGCTGGTAGGACACCAAAAAGTGACACTGAAATCAGACGAAAACCCTTGGGTCAAGGTCGGAATGATGGTGAACTTTCAGTTCGATTACTGGCTGATGTTGACAGTCTATTTATGGGTTGGCAAGGTGTCACGCTTCACTACAAAGTTGGCATGCCTAGTCCACCGTCTCGTACATTATCACATACCCTGTCCCTGCTTGAGAGGCCATCGTTAAATGTTATTTCCAAGACCCAATATCATCTTCGCAGGAGTTTTAGCAATCAAATGCACAAGTCTCCTCTACACGCCCCTCTCTTAGAAGGTACTACTTCTGAAGAAATTCCTGTTTTCAGCCTAGACGAAGTTTCTGATGAGAACGTCAGTAGTAAAACTGTTTCTCATTCACTCGAGCAAGTTCCTGAAGTAAATGGCCAGTTTGGGATCGTCTTGGTGCATGGTTTTGGAGGGGGGGTCTTCTCATGGAGGCATGTTATGGGCGTGCTATCACGGCAGCTTAATTGTATTGTTGCGGCTTTTGATCGTCCTGGCTGGGGATTGACTTCAAGGCCAAGGAGAGAGGAATGGGAAGCAAATAATTTGCCAAACCCTTACATGCTTGATACCCAGGTGATGCATCTGCTGTTTTATTTCATCATTGCAGCATTTTACACTCACTATTTTCATGTTGAATATTCGTTGATATCCTTGGTTGGGGTTAATCGTTTGACTTATGCATGCATCTTGCACTTGTCCAGTGCCTACTGCACCGCTTGTGACGAGTTTGCATGCAACACTTATATTTTCTAATTATTGTGGTTGTGAAGTAACCAAATCATACATAAAAAGAATAAATAGTGCATATTGTTTGGTTAAATTTACAACATCAGAGCAAATACCTTTGCAGTATGTAGTTCTCATGATAAAAAACACATCTGTTTGTAGCGGCCGTACAACTTACACTTGTCTACTACACCGCACCAGTACTGCCAGTTGCTATATAACTAGTATTAAGCATACACCTGAACATCTCTGTACATGTTTTGCAGGTTGACATGCTTATTGCATTCTGTAAAGAGATGAGGCTTTCTTCCGTTGTGCTTGTTGGTCATGATGATGGAGGCCTACTTGCATTGAAAGCTGCACAAAAAGTCAAGGCGTCTCCGGGTTTTGCTGATGTAAGCTACCCCATTTTGTGTATGTACTCACATGGCTTGGCCGTGATGGTGCAAAATAAGCTTTAATTCTTGTCGTTATCATACATATAGATAGCTGAATGTAAGTTCCATTTCTTGTTTAGGTTGAAATAAAGGGAGTAGTATTGCTGACCACAAGCTTGGCAAGAGAAGTTGTACCCGGGTTTGCTAGAATACTGATGCGCACCTCTTTAGGAAAGAAACATTTGGTTCGTCCTTTACTTCGCACAGAAATTTCTCAAGTCGTTAACCGACGGGCATGGTATGATGCTACCAAGCTAACAACAGACGTCTTAAGCCTCTATAAGGTATCATACACGAATATATCATTATGGTAAATTTATAAATAATTTGTGGATAGATATGCATGTTATTAATCACATTATGGAATATAATGCTTTGGTTTGGCATCAGGCACCTCTGTGTGTAGACGGTTGGGATGACGCATTGCATGAGATCGGTAGATTATCATCTGAAACGGTTCTCACGCAACAAAATGAATCCTTGCTAGTAAAGGCAGTGGATGACACGCCACTTTTGGTTATCGCTGGAGCTGAGGATGCCCTTATCCCTCTAAGATATGTTCAAGCAATGGCATCCAAGTTTGTAAATTCTGTGAGTATATTCATTTGATCCCCTGTCCTCTCTCCTCAATTTAACAAAATATTACGTCCTACTAAGATGGTTTACAAAGTCAATAGTTTCAACTGATGGTGAATTTGCACATTTGGTCATCATCTTTTTGGGATTTTAATCATTATTCTCACAGAACACTAATACCTAGTAGTACTTTTATACCCCATCTGACTGGAATTACATGTTTACCATTGCAGAGGCTAGTTGCGATATCTGGTTGTGGCCATCTACCTCACGAGGAATGCCCAAAGGCATTGCTTGCTGCTGTATTACCGTTCATTAGCAAACTGTTAATTCCGGTTGATTGTGAAAGCCATTAGGGGATCATAGCATAGGTTTATTTGAGCATTTTGGCGGGGTTTGGTGGGTTTGATTTTTGGAGGGGTTTGTTGGGTGTGGGTTTTGGTGGTTTCTTATTCATCTCGAGAGGAATGAGTCCAAATTTCTCCTTCCTTTTGTATTAATTTTTTATGAGTTTAGTTTCCAGCTAGGCCCTGGTTATATTTTGCGGGTGGGCGTTAGAGCTCTCTCACTCACGTGTAATTTGTTTTCTTCATGGTTGGAAATTGAGGTTATATCAAATTGTTTATAAGCATGTTGTGAACGAACTGTTCTAACATCTGCCGTTGAATCAAATTGTTTGTTATAGAAGATACACCAATTTGTGTTTGTTGGTTCCTTTTGGTTCGGGTAAGTTTTTTGTGGCATGTCTCAGTAGAGGTGCAGATTATAACCGGATTTTTGGAAATCCGGTTCAAAAATCCGAACCGGTTTTTTCAAAATCCGGTTTTCCAAAAATCCGGTCCGGTTTTTATATCCGAACCGGTTAGACTAGATTTTAATATTTTTGTAAAATCAAATAAAAACCGGATAAATTATCGGATTTATCCGGTTTTTAAAAAAACCGGATTTAACCGGATTTTAAAAATTATTATTTTTTTATTATTATTTTTTTATTATTATTTTTTTTTAAATTAAAAATATTTTTTTTTTCTGGACCGGTTATTTTAAACCGGATAAAACCGGTTTTCTTGAAAAGTCAAACTAGCCGTTTGGTTGACTTTTCAAGAAAACCGGTTTTATCCGGTTTTATCCGAATTTATCCGGATTTTGGCCCAACTTCACAGACAATGTTGCTTAGTTTACAGAAACATTCTGTTCTTTACACACAACGGCTATATAGCCGTTTGACACTGTTTTTTAGTAATTTTTTTTCCTTTTTGATAATTTTGATTGCTTGTAAGGTAGTATAATATATATTTTGAATTGGGGATAAAAACATATCAAAAACCTTCTCATTTCTCTAATCTTTTTCTAATCCCAAATGGAAAACATACCATCACAACAAGCTTCTACTACCGCTAGTATCGGTGCTACTAGTGCTAAAAAAAATACACAAATGATGATATTTTGCGAATTATTACGACGACGAGGAAAGACGATGTTTGGTCACATTTCGATTATTGTCTTATGAAAGACGGGGTGGAAAAGACGCGTTGCAAAAAGTGTAGTAAATTTTATGGCATGTCGGGTAATTCTACATTATGTACTCATTGGAACGGTTATACCGGGGCGGTTGATAGCGGAGCGGGTGGTTCGGCACATGGTACTATTGATGCGGATGGTCACGTTTTTTTATTTGATAATGATGCGGTTCGACTTGATTTTACGAAGTTTGTCATTCAACAAGGGCTTCCATTCAACCACTTCGACAATGTCACGTTGTATATATTTTTTAATGTTTGTAAACCGATCCGAAAAAAACCGATACGAACATTTTTAACCGAAAAAAACCCGATCCAAACATTTTTAACCAAAAAAAACCGATCCGAAAAAAATCCGATAAAATCCGATACAAACATTTTTATCCGAAAAAATCCGATTCCGAAAAATCCGATCCGATCCGAATCCGGATTTTTGAAAATCCGGATTTTTTAAATCCGAATCCGGTTTTATCCGGTTTATTCGCACCTCTATGTCTCAGAACATTCGCGTTTTTGTCGCAAGTAATTGAACAAGTTGAAAATCATTCTAACACTAATATGAAAATTATGATCAAACACAAATGTATCTCATTAAAATTGGCTACAAATCTGACCGTAAGAGTTTTGTATTGATCCAACCCAACCAACTTTCTAGTGACGATGGTAGGTGACGGAGTCACCGACGGGACAGAAGGTCCCGTCCACGGTAAGTTTTTTTTACTTATATTCGGTCTAGCCAGGTTAAACTTGACAATTATGCCTCTTTGAATCGGACCAACTTGATGTTTTGGTCAAAGTTGATTTCGGTTCAATTTGGTCCGATTTTTGGCTGTATACACACATATTTTTTACTTTTATTTGCTTAATGTTTTCTTATATATAACTTTAAACTATCGTTTATCTGATTATCTCTATATGACAAAATTCAAATCAAAATATTTATCAATTTTCCTTATTTATCTGATGAATCTCTAAAGGTCTATATGTTGAAAGATTCATCGAAAAAAGAGGTTGATAGTAAAAACGTAGTATCTTTTGAAAAAAGAGTGTTGCCCTTTATTTATTTCGCAAAGTTTAATTTACGTTTTTATATATGCCATACTTTTGTTTTTTAATGTAATGTTTTTAATTACGATTAAAAGTTTAATTTAGTTTTCAATTAAGTTTGTTTTTTTAACAAGATCCAATTTTGGAACTTAACATGTTAGCTAATGAAGTTAGACCCTGGTGACATTTTTGTCACCACAAAGAAATAAAAAAACTTTGTTCAGTTTCAAAATCATTTCTCTGCCATGTACTTGAAGAATCAGAATTGGGAATGATTTTGTTCAATCACCCAAATTGGCAAGACTTTGTAGGCATCAGTTATCTGGATGAAATGAACAACGGGCTTCTATGGAATGTTCAGAGAGTCTTCTTTCTACACCACAGAGGACCAGGTTTAACTAAAGTAGCTAGGACCCTCAGTTTGTGCTTGCTGGGGGTTCTTGATATTAGAAACATGGATCCAGATGTACAAACCCGAGTAATTGAAGAACTTAGAGCTGAAAAGGCTTAGGATAATCATTTATAGTCTTGTATTGTATTTTGTAATAGCTTATCAATGAATGATTATCAGTATGTTTAAAGTATCTTCAGTTTCAGTGCAAGTAAGAAAAAGTTGTTATGCTCACTTACTACTGACTTAGACTTAGGCTATTTGTATATCCAAATAGAGGGAGATTGTTGGGTCGGTATTTACTGACCCTGAAGCAACTTTAGGATTTGAATAAAATTCCCAAAGTGTTTTATGTTCAGCAGAAAAGTGGTTCTGTTGAAGCAAGCCCAGAGGAACAAAGATCCCTACTGAAGAAAGAGTAGCGGAAGAAAGTTCAGCTTTACCTCTTCCAGAGAACTTAGAAGACAAAAAGTCTTTGTTTCAGCATCTAGGCGGTCTAGTTGTTGAAGAACAAGTCCTAAAAAAGAGCTTTTGCTGGGCCAATGAAGTTCTAACTATGGCTCAGTCTAGATTTGATTTCAATTAGACTAAGTGTTATGTGTCGTTTTGGAGCCTAGCGACAGAGACAACGACCAGCTGAAGGCAAAGCCTAAGATGGCACACCAGACACATTCATGTCAAAGACAACGTCAGAGAAGTCAAAGATTATCTGAAGTTATACTCACTAGCTCTTATGGATAAGCTGGAATCTAGAAGGAATGTAATGGTGTTCGAGGACCTTTGAGGTGGCAATACTCAGAGGTCATGTAAAACCCGCATTCTTTTACCATGAATAGTACCCTTAAGATCGTACGTACTAGATTAAAACTTTCCTAATATAGCATGATTACGATTACGTGTTAGGATTTTACGTATTACGTACGTGGTAGAACACGATAAGTATTTACTACGCAAGAGCACGTAATAATTATTTGACAATAATTAATCACGAACATGCGATCATGAAATCATGAACGTAATTAAAACACGAACTATTTTTAATTACGTATATATATTTATTACGAGCGTAAATAAATATATTAGATCACGATAATTACGTAACGAGAACACTTAAAACGC
Organism: Glebionis coronaria; assembly: GCA_025667525.1. Classification (NCBI taxonomy): domain Eukaryota; kingdom Viridiplantae; phylum Streptophyta; class Magnoliopsida; order Asterales; family Asteraceae; genus Glebionis; species Glebionis coronaria. The sequence continues at coordinate 507,457,389 of CM046882.1, read as the reverse complement.
GAACACAAATAATCACGAACGAATAACTTAACGTCGAGACACGGAAAAAGGTACGGGTACCCCATGTGGGGCCCCCTACCCTCGGCTACAAGGAGCAAATGGGCCAAGCCCATTTGTAATTTTTACTAAAGGGGGTTAAAGGATTTTTACACTACTCAAAATCACTTTACAGAAGATTTTAGCAAAAACCTAAAACCCTCCTCTCTTCTTCTTTTTTGGCCGCCACCCTCAAAACACCACAAGGAGGTGTTTGTTGATCTTGGATCTTGGAATTCTAGTTGGTGATCGTGTTTGTTCTTCGTCCTTTTGATCCACGAATTCAGTAAATCCTTTTTAAACCTTTTTCTTTTGATTTGATCTTTTATAAATCAAGAACATGTTATGTTTTTACAAAAACCTAATTAAAATCATGGATCTAACATGAATTGGGGTTTAATAAAATCAAAAGTATTGTTTTAAGGGGTGTTTGTTTTGGCCGCAGCCTACACCGAACCCAAGGGGGTTTCGGTTTGGCCATCCGACCACCACCGAGACCATATGGTCCCGGTTGGTTGGTGTGGGTCCCACGGCAGCATCAAGACAAGGGGTACCCCGATTTGGTTTGGGGTACGGTGTCGATTTCATGTCCGGTTCATGGTTTTAAGTCTAGATCCGGTTCATGGTGTATGTTTAGTTTTTATTTTTTTTATGATCTTATGCTAAAAATTAAATTAATAAAATGACATGATTAATTTAATAACATGACTTAGGTTATTTTAATTATTAATAATCATGAATTAATTAACCTAAGTAATTTTATATTTTAGACTTATAATTAATTAATTATTTAAAAACCATAGTTATAATTAATTAATTAACATGACTTAGGTTATATTATTAATAAATAATAATGCATGTTTTAACCTAAGTAGTTAACTTTATTTAATTAAAAACATGTTATACTTTAATTAAATATTTTAACCTATAGTTTAATTTAATTACATGAAATAATTATTAAACTATACATTATATCATATGACTTAGAAAATAATCATGAAAACACTTAGGCTTATATACTTAGCTTATTTAACCAGCTTATTTCTAATTATGGAAACTTTATATTTTTAGAAACTTAATTAAATAAGGCAACTAATCTATTTATGGAAACCTTCTATTTTTAGAAACTTATTTATTTCAGGCAGCTAATCTATTTATGGAAACTTATTTAATTAAGGCAGCTGATCTATTTATGGAAACTTTCTATTTTTAGAAACTTATCTATTTTAAGCAGTAATTCTATTTTTGGAAACTTTCTATTTGTGGAAACTTTCTATTTTTGGAAACTTTCTATTTTTGGAAACTTTCTATTTTAGGAAACCTGCTATTTTTGGAAAGTTACTTATTATTACACAGTAAGTATAATAATACATGAAATACCAGAAATACTTAATCAGATTAAACAAGAATATAAGATAAACATAGTTTAAGGCTTTAAACAGTAAAACATGGTAAGAACATATAAAATAAGCTAAGACATGATATAAAACCAGCTACGTACTTAGTAAGTAGATACTTATTCATGTATGTATTTATGTAGCACTAGTGATTCGGAAGTAGGATTCCTCTCAGTTCATCTTCTTCGTTCACTGGACATAAGGTACGGATTCCCGTCCTTTCAGTATGGACATTCTTTCCTTATTAGGATTCCCCGTATGCAGCCAAATGTTTTCCCGTAGTATAAGTTACGTGTTTGATTGCTTATGTTTAATTAAGAATACCTATAGCCATATACATGCATGACCAGTTTCACCTAGTTATGGAGGTACCATAACCATAACATTAGAGGCACTGATGTTATGACTTCACCACGACGGAGTGATTGCTCGTGGCGTCCCTTCAGCTTTTGGCCATTTATTTATATTTATCATGTGGGGCGTATGGGTGCATCCTAGTTACATGTTTTCAGTCAGGATTTCATGGTGAATGTGGTGTGTGCCTTGCATCCTTCACAAGGAGCTGATCCCTCCTACCCAAAAACCAGTATATTAAATTAGAGGCAGCCCCTCTAATTTGCATGATGAGGTCACCCCTCCAAGTATTCATGCACAGTGGATTTTCATGACCTATATTGGCTAATGGTAAAATATGACAAACAGTTTTTACAAGATAAACATAAGACTTTTCAAACTATAAAACCAGTTTTATCAAGACTTAACCAGGTTACTCGGGACTTAGTTTTCTTCCGCTGTTATATGTTATATGCTTATCCTATTCATGCTTTATTGTACATCCGTGCACTGAGCGTAGTTGCTCAGCCGTTTTCCTTTTCTGTGTTCCCAAAACGGCAGGTACTCAGGGACGCTCGTAGGCACTAAGAGTACGTGCATATGGACTGGAAGCTGTCTAGATTTCTTTACTTTATGCATTTCCTTTCTTATGATACATTTGCTATGGACATTGTTTAGTCCTTTCCTTTATTATACTATGTTTGTGTGTGATGAGCTTTACATTTGGACTACCGATGTTTGATTCCGGTATTTTCCTTTTATGGTCAAGTAATGTTTAGACATTTTTCCTTGTATGCTTTGATGACACGCCATAATTGCATGTGACATTTCCATTATCAAAATGGGGTGTTACAGTTATGGTATCAGAGCCAAGGCTTCGACCTGTAGGCTCTCAAATATGACCTGTGATTAGTGGGTAGTCACTACGGTCTTCCTAGAACTAATAGTTGTTTTCATGCATTCATCATTTTTAAGCATACATATACATGTCATTGTCGCAAATTTTTGACTAAGTAATGGTTGGTATAGGACTGGCCCTATTTAGTCGCATGTGTTTTATCGAAATTTTTAGATTTGGGACCGACCCATAGGCGTCCCCTCGCTATGTCTTTCGTTTTGGGTGAACTGACCAGAGGCGTTCACTCTCGAGCATACAAAAGTTTTCATAATACTGCATCATGCATTCATACACAAAATTTTCTTGCATAGAATTTTTCTCGTGAAATTTTAGTATAAATTTTTTTCATGTATATATATATTTTATGTTTTGATCTGTTTAATCATATGTTTTATGTTAAACTGTCAGATGGTTCTCACACGCGAACAGGAGCAGCTCAATGCTGCAATTCAAGCTGCTATGCAAGCTTTGCTTCCTCAACTGAGGAATGACATCAGAACTGAAGTTCAAGCTGCCAACAATCAGCAGCATAATCAGGCACCTCCTCCTCCTCCTCCAGTGACATTAGCAGTATGGCTGGAGAGATTCAACAAGCTCCGCCCTCGAGCTTTTGAGAAGACAGATAGCCCCAGCGATGCTGAAAGCTGGTTGGCTCACATCGAGAAGATTTTCAATGCTATGGGTTGTGACCCCGCATACAAGGCGAGGTTGGCATGCTATCGGTTCGAAGGCGATGTACTAAATTGGTGGTTAGCATTGATGCAGTCTGAAGGTGGTGACGAGTGGGTTGCTGGTTTGACTTGGGCTCAGTTCAAGGACAGGGTGATGGAGCAGTTCTTTCCCAAGGCTGAGCAGGACAAGCTCAAGAGAGAGTACCATGGGATCCAACAGAGAGCTGGGGAGAATAGCAACGAGTTTATGCAGCGCTTTCTTCGCTTAGCTGGTTTCCTTGGTGCGACAGCAGGTACTCCTGAAGAGCAGGCACATCACTTTAGGTGGGCTCTTCGCACATCGGTCGCAAACAATCTGGTGTGTGCTACGTTCAACACTGTAGCACAAGTGGCCGATGCAGCACGTAAACTGGAGATGCTGCAAGAGAGAGATGAGTTCGGGGAAGCTGAAATACCCGACAAGAGGTAAACATTCGTATTCAAGCGGTGATCAATCCGTATACTTTCCATATATGTCAATTATTCATCTCTTTAAACGTATCTTCCAGGAAGAAAACTGGGGACCGGTCTCAGCCGGCTACTCAGCAGCAGCCTCATCAGCCCAAGGGAAATGGTCAGACTAACGACCATTCTGCTACGGATAGGCGTGGCGGTAATGATAATTACCGTAACAACGCTGGGCACTCCAACAGCAGCAGGTCCTAATACTTAAGCATTTCCTTATGATTTCATGTTATAACTCATATTCTGACACTTTAGCAAAAATTCTACCAGGAACCATGGAAACGGTAGGGACCAGAACCAGAGGTTCGCAGCCTAGCCGTCCAACTATCACTGGTATTCAATCTTACGATTATCCGCTTTGTCCTTTGTACCCAATTATCATGTCTTATGTAAAATGTTTTATCAGGTTCCCAGCCAGCCAGAGCACCTGCTGGAGGATTCACGCATCCTCTTTGCTCTACTTGCCATCGTAGGCACCCAGGACCATGTCGCCGTAATACTGATGCGTGCTTTAAGTGTGGTCTTCCTGGCCATATTATGAAGGATTGCCGTAAGGGCGAGATGGAGGGTACATCGGGACATGCTGATACCAAGCCGCCTCATACTACCGGGCGTGTCTACACGACATCTCGAGACCAGGCCAACAAGTCTACAGGTACCATCATTGGAATCTTGTATATGTATGGTCAAGCTGCATGTGTTCTTTTCGATACGGGTGCTACTCACTCGGTTATTTCTACTGCTTATGCTAAGAACATTAGGATGCTTCCCATGCCACTAGAAAATAGGCTTACTATTTCCACGCCTTTGAGGGACTCTGTATTAATCACCCATGTATACAAGAGTCTTCCCCTAGAATTTGACGATAAGGTTCGACCTGTCGACGCACTTCCGCTGGACATGAATGACTTCGAAATGATTTTGGGCATGGATTGGCTATCCAAGCATCATGCTACCATAGACTGCCATTCATATCGAGTTATCTTCGGTGATGTTAATGCACCAGAGTACATTCATAATGGGTTCATACCCGGACGGTCTGTACAATCATATCTACCCTACAAGCGCGTGCACTACTGTCACATGGCTGCGAGGGTTATCTAGCTACGGTTCACGACATGGATGCTGAATCTCCATCAATTCAGGATCAACCTATAGTGTCGGAATTCCAATATGTTTTTCCAGCAGAACTTCCGGGCATACCACCTGCACGAGAAGTAGAATTCAGTATCGAGCTTATTCCAGGAGCTGAACCAATCTCCAAAGCTCCTTATCGCATGGCTCCCATAGAGCTGAAGGAGCTGAAGGATCAACTGCAAGAACTTCTTGAACGAGGTTTCATTCGACCGAGCGCATCTCCATGGGGCGCACCGGTCTTGTTTGTTAAGAAGAAGGACGGCAGTATGTGAAGGTCTACGTAATCTAAGGATTTGGTAAATGATGGATTAGATCTATTGATTTGGTGGAGATGGGGAAGAAGGAGATGGGGTGTAGAGAGAGAAAGGAGAGAAAAGAAAAGTAGAGAGAGAAAGTGAAATTAGATTAAAATGAAAAGTTGTAAATGAATGAACCACCCCTCCTAACATGCTAGAAGGGGTATATATAGCCCACCCTACATGTGGGCTATATGGACTATATTTAGTACAAACTGGATCACGAGCCTAATACAATAATATATCGTTGGAGCGACCGATCCTTCATAAATACGTAAAACGTATTTCCAACGATCTCCCCTTAAGGGAGGTCGCTCCAAGTTACAAAGTTCTAAATATTTTATAGCTCGTGATCTATGCTAATAATGATGTGACCGAGACTTTCTTTGGGAAAACGTATTTCCAACAATCTCCCCCTAAGGGAGGTCACACCATTTTACAAAATCTTAAACCTAGCATCTATGCTTGAGTCTTCGATCTTGTTCTTGTGAATATGCTTGATGTGATCTTTGACTTTAGTCTTGAGCATGTTTCCTTGCCTTGACCTTGTGCATTCATCACTTGTGAAATTTGCCTCTTCGTGACTTCATGTTCCACATACTTATACCTTTAAATTCTTGAAAGCTTCAGAGTTTGATACAGCAGAAGACTTGACCTTCAGACTTTCTTGAATTTGTTGAAGTACTAAGTGTATGTAGTATAAGCATGTGGTGACGACTTCTTCTGGATTATACACCGCAATGCCACCTTCTTGTTACGCTGCATAAGACAGTTAGCAACAAACCATATACACGGATGAAATGGCCTTGAACATTTCATTCTAATTCGGTAGCATTTTACCTCCGGTCGGTGAAGACCGTTGGACGATATTAAATATCGTACTTGTGGCAGGTAGTTTCAATTAAGAACCTCCTTGACAAGATTTCGCGGGTAAACCCGTTCTCTTTACTCGACCGTCCAAAGCTGACTGCGAACGTAAAGAGTGAATCATTTGGATAATATTATCCGCATGATTTGAAGCCGTCAATTCATGTTCCTGGAACAAGTGAAGTTCAATTAAGAACCGCACCATCGTTGCTTTCCAGTTGTCACGAGCTTGATTCATATAGAATCTTGCTAGTTACCTACCAAGTGCTGTTTGATGTTAACACTAGAAGGATTTCCATTCGTCACTGTAAATACTTAATAGTATTACTCTGAATGTTCTGGCAAGATCACTAAGATATTGCGTAGAGGCCTGGAACGTGTTTAAATTCATTTAAGAATTAAACAGCTGTTGCTTTCCAGTTATCACAAGTTTGATTCATAAAGAATCACACAAGTCACCTACCATGAGCTTTTTGATATTCGCTCAAGAAGGATTTCCATCTTCATTGTAAATACTTTCGTATTACTCGGATGTTCAGGCAAGATCATGAAGATTTTGCGTAGGACTCTTAAGAACTTTCTTACTTTTCACAGTGTGTGAAGAAGCAAGTAAATATGAGAGTGTGTCCTAATGAGATATTTGATGATCTCAAATGGCTCTAGACTCGATCGTGCATTTTGGATTTTAGTGATCGGAGGCTGGAGAGGAGTGCCACCTTTTCAATACCAATTTATTCGGAGTGAATAAATCAATAGATAATGTGTTGATCTCCGTGTGATTAAAACAAATACCTTTTGAGAGATATTTGAGTTAGCTGGGAAGGGTTGTGCATTGCATCACTGGGTCCATGATGTCTTTCTTCAATATCAAGAATCATTAAAAATGATCTCAATAGCATATGAATTGACCCGATTTCTGCCTAAGGTTGTAAGGAGGGCTTCTTTCTTTACACCCTTTATCTTTACAATTCTTTTTCATTCTTCAACCCCTTCAATGCTTACCAATACGTCATAACTAGCACCTTATTGTGATTGTTCCAGTGCTAACTTAAGTACTTGGTCGGCATTCAGCTACGTTCACAATCTTTCTCCATCTTTCCTAAGGACTACTATTTCTAGCTATGGAATGTCCTTGGGAAGATTCCTCCGGTTCTAGAGAAATCATTGGACTTTAACCTATCCTACCATCCTTATGTCACCACAACCTTCACCGTCGTGAATAGAGATGTTTTGGGTAAGTGTATGTCACCATGAAATCCATTTTGAAGTGCAAATCCATTTTGCTCCCCCTTAACATATGCTACGATATTCGAAAACATTTCGCACATGTCGGGATGAGCTAACACGTTAAGTCAAACCATTTATGATTGATCATATCCCATATTAAATCACATTTTCTCCCCCATATTAAAATATTAACCCAATCGATGTTTTTAATATCAATTGATTTAATAGCATTTTAAGAAAATTTGGGAAGAAAAATGCAAATCCAATTATCTTCATGATTTTAACAAGCTCCCCCTCAAATTAATGAGGGTGTGCTGAAACGTAAATTAAATACCTTTTAAACACAAGTGTAAGGTATTTATCACGTGCAAAGATCATATATGATAAAGAATTCACAATATTAGCAATTTACGAGGTTGGACCTGAATGATGGAGAACATCATATGAAAGAAGCACATGGTTCTTGTTCACGAATGTTGGTCTTCCTCGTAACTTCTGAAGTTATCTCTTGACTCCATGTGTATGATTGATATCGTTGTCTTAACACCAATATGTGAACTTGGCACTCTCGGCATCAAGGATTCTGAATGCTGGACAATTGCTCCCCCTCAATTGTTGACCCATGTTCTATTGAAAGAGCTGTAGTCACCGTTTGAGTAGTCGCATCGTCGAGTATGTAGATATCAATTGCAACGAACTTTGGATTGTGGAGTTGATAACTTCGGATTCTGAAGTCAAAGCTTTCCGGTGAAATGCTTGACTTCAATGTGAAAAGCGGGTTACTATCGGAAATAATAGCAAACCATATGGAGCATGTTTTAAATCTTTTAAACTTCTGCTCGAACTTTATTTACAACCCCGTGTCATTATTGAATGACATTTCTAGGTTCGTAAATATTATCGATTCCAGAAGACATGCTCGTTTTATCAAAACATTTTTGAACACACAATTTTGAAAGATTTAGAAAAACCTTTTGAAAAATTCTTGAAAAATTGTGTTCAATGTTTTGAAAAACAATTACTTGAGCTTAAGATGTTGAATATCTTACAAAACGAGCTCAAGTCCGAGAAGTTGTAAACTTCCCGTTGTTAAGGATAAGTTACCATCGGCGATAAACTTTCCTTTTATCTGATGGACGAGTCCTAAGCTGACATTTACTTAGAAGTCGTGTTCATGAGCTTGAAAACTTTGACTGTTTTAACGGAAAGCTCATGACCGAGAAAGGTTAATTTCTCGTTACGAGGAAAAGTTCTCTTAGTTAAAAGATACACTTTCCTTTCTGAGCTTAAAACTTCGAATGTTTTAATACAAGCTCATGACCGAGAAAGGTGAATTTCTCGTTAAGAGGATAAGTTATCATAAAAGATAATCTTTCCTTTATTTTAAGTTCGAGTTACGGTCTTACATTTAACTGTAAGTCATTGTGCATGAGCTTAAAAACTTCGAATGTTTTTAATATTAGCTCATGCCCGAGAAAAATTAATTTCTCGTTGTAAGGATAAGTTTATCATCGGCGATAAACTTTCCTGCCTTTGAAGAACGGGTTACAGACTGTCATTTATCTATAAGCCTTAATGCATGAGCTTAAAAACTTGGAATGTTTTTGATATAAGCTCATGCCCGAGAAAAATGAATTTCTCGTTTTTAGGATAAGTTTATCATCGGCGATAAACTTTCCTTTCTTTGAAGATCGAGTTATAGTCTGTGATGTGACTATAAGTCCTTGTTTGCAGCTTAACCATGAATCCCCTGAGACATTTGTTTCTCTGATATCTGCTTCTTCAGCAACCAAACTCTAAGAGTATCCTTAGTTGAACGGTACACAACGATTGGACCGCTTCGTTCTTTTGGAACATCAACTTTGGTACCTGCAATCTCATTAGGAATTTGCATGCTTTGACGTGGGTTAGCGATATCAATTATAGAAGCACCTAGGGGTTCACAGTTGGCTTTACTTGTTTCAGAGGCGACCTGAGTAGATGATTCACTAGTCTTGGCTGGCAAACGTTTCCTTTTATAGAAAACCTTAAGTTTAGGCGTAAGTGAAGTATCATCTTTATCAGTTTCCTCCCTAGTAGACTTAGTAGAATCGGAGACTATCCTAGTTAAAGGGCACTCGTTTCCTACAAGAGTGAAAGTTCTACCAGTGGGGCGCCACATTTTACCAAAGGGTTTGATTTTAGCGACCCACTGGGATTTAAGTCTAGCACGGGAGTTCACCTCATTAAGCAATTTTTTGATACAGGAATCATGATTGGCTCTAAAGACACATTTCCTACATGTTTTACAAGTAGCATATTTAATGTCCGAGTAATTCCTAGATGATTGATCGATGCTCCTAGGAGATGACATGCTACGGTTAGCAGTGTTGGGTAATCTAGAAGGCATCTGACTAGGTTGGACATTGCTATCTCTTACATGTGTCTTTTGAATAGCTTCCCTTTGACCAGAATCATGGCGCACATCAGTTGAACTAGTTCTAGACGTGTTCATTGAACTATTTTTAGAGAAACTAGGGGCAATCATGTGATGAGGTCTTGCTAAAACTGATTTAGTCACATTAGGCCTAGTTGATGGAGTGACTGTTCTAGAAATATGACCCAAATCAACTTGGGAGGCAAACCGCGGTCTCGAGGATTGTGGTCGCTCGGATCTAAATGCAGTAGGTTGTCTGACAATCGGTTGTCTGACGAACTGATTTGTAGGCGGTTTCCCCAAGATTGATGGTTTTTCAAGCTTAGTGTCCACACTAGGTCCTCTATTTTTCCTTAACTTGTTTTTCAACGCAGCTATAGCAAACACCTTTTCCTGTACTTGAGCCTTTAAAGTCTCATTCTCTTTGAGCAAGTTATCTTGGGATGCCAACTTAGATTCAAGCAGTTGAATTTGTTTCAAAAGATTATCCTTTTCAGCTTTAGAATCTAGAACAGTTTGATCCAATTTTCTTTCAAGAACAACGTTTGACTTTTCAAGTTTTTCAAAATATGTTTCAAATTTGTCCGTTTTCTTAGAAAATTCAAGTTTGGCATCCTCAAGATCTTTTAATTGTTGAGCTACAATCATTTCGAGCTCTGTAATCTTGGAATCAGAATCAATCAATGAAGCAGTTATAGGACAATTATCATGATGTTTAGCATTTTGAATACTTTCTCCCCCATTATGACTCACATCGGATGAATCAGAAGTGGTATTTCTATCACTCTTTTCCATCCCATGTTTGTCATAATTAGGTTCCGAATGCTCAATATGCGGTATGTCATCAGCATATACATCATAATTAACATCACATTGTACCATGTTTGCAGGCTCTTCGTCATAAACGGGTAAGGTGTCATCAAGAGAGATCTCGTGAACAATCCCTGACGTACCACTGGTATCATGTTGTTCTCCTGATTCCGTGCTCTTGCCATCTTTAGGCTCCAAGTTGTCAACCGTATGACCAGTTTCCTCTTGCATCGAAGAGTCTTGCACTCCATTATCATACCCTTGCTGAAGTCGAGATCTTTCATAAATCGAAGACGAGACCGATGACATGAGTTTCAATATTGTATCACGAAAAACTCGAAGCTCGGTATGTGTATCTCGAAGAAATGATTGGCAAAGCATCGAACTTTCAGACTTGATGATATTGAATTGGAGGAAAGGCGTGAGTTGTGTCACAAGAGCCTTATAAGCAAGTGCCGATGCAGAGTGATTAAAAATTTCAGTGTTGAGTTGCTCTGCAAGTTTGGTCAAAGTGGTGAAAATTGAGTCGATGAATATATGACGATCTTGTCCAAAGATTGTCACAAGTTCGCTCCCTCCTTGAATCCTCAAAAGAGTGACAAGATGAGACTGTAGCATTTGAAATGAAGTGATGCCACTTTTCCTAGCTTTGTCTTGCGTTTGATGCAAGTGTCCCTCTTGAGGGGTCGAGATCAACGATTCCATTGACGGTCGATGAAAAATAATTGCGGTCGTTGTTGTTTTCGGAATTTAGCAATTCTTGAAGAAATTTAAAAAAAAATTGCAATTTACGGGATATGACAAAAATTAATGAGACCCGATGAAACAGATTGACGTCCACTTATACCCAACTCCAATTTTTCGAGTATAAATTTCGATATATCAACCACGTTATATCCCACTTGTGCAAACTCAAACGAATACCCACTCAATCTCGATATAAAGACTAATACAGTTTAATACTCATGTTAAATGTTACGGTATTAAAATTAATGTATTGAAACCGAATCACGGTATTAAAATTTGAAGAAAGAAAAATAAAAACTTATTAAAACACTTATTGTTGTAAAATGCATCCCACGTGATGCAAATAAGTGGTAAGACCAAAAAACATCTCCAACGAGTGTAATAATCAATTTTGGAGCCCAATGTAGAAACAATATCTACTTTGACGATTTGTAACCCATATCACTTTTCAAAAGACACGACCCAGCCCATCACAGTTTTTACTACCCAATCCATGATATTAGGAGTATAAAAGACTCATAACCATAGTTATCTCACAGTAAACCTAATCTCTTTATCAAACGCAGTCACTACACACAGATCAATCCCAACTCTTTGGTATCACCGCCCCCCATTTTCTTCTATCTCCCATCTCCGAATAACCAAAGAGGCAGTCACCATTTTCTTGATACTTTTCTCCATCACAAATCAATCACCAATAAGATGACCAAACAAACGAACCCATTCCACCTATGGTTTCATGATCAGTGCCACTTTAAATCACAACCACCACCATATTTAAGAACAAAAATTGTTCGAATCATAAGAGAGATCCAAGATCCAAAACGATTTTGTCTTCAAGATCTATCAAAGGTCTCGGGTAGGTGACTTAATTTGATTGCATGTTGTTGAGTCTGTCTTCTATCATCTGTTCGTGTCTTTCTTGTCAATTGTAAGAGTCAAATCGAAACAAAGAAGAGATATGAACCTATATGTTCTTAATCTTTCTTTATTTTCGAAAATTGATGAGATGGTGTAACCATACATCAATCTGTGATGATGTAATTCTAACTTACAAGATCTAAAAGATCTTTTAAAGTTTGAATAATCTGAGATTCGAATTGATGATTAATGAGACGAATGAATATAGATATGTTTTAGAGTTTGGTTTGTGTGAATGCGAGAGTTGTGATGGGTCGATGAGTTTCTGTGAGTCGGTTTGGTTAAGATGGACAAGAAATGTTATGTTGTCGAGAGATGATGAAAGTTTTCTTCTGATAAATCGAGTCTGGGGATGTTTGGTTTGGGTTTGAGTGAAGTCGAGTCACGGTCTCGAGGGTGTTGGGGGGGTGACCGAGAGAGTTGAATCGTGAGAGTTGATTGTCGAATTGGTTTTGATCGAGATGTGTGTCTAAAAGGTTTTTATGGGTTCGAGGGTGTCGAGTTTATGGATGTCTTTATGGGTTCGAGTAAGGGTGGGTGATGGTTGAGTTTGTGGTTTGCTGAGTCGAGTGCTAAGGTTTTTAGAGATGTGTGTCTAAAAGGTTTGAGTCGAGTCCTGATTGTGAATCTTGAGACATTTTGGAGTCAGGTCTGTGAGTTTGTCTATTCCGAATAGTCTTCTATACGGAAAGTCCTATTCCGAATAGTCTTCTATACGGAAAGTCCTATTCGGAAAGTCCTATTCGGAAAGTCCTATTCGGAAAGTCCTATTCGGAAAGTCCTATTCGGAAAGTCCTATTCGGAAAGTCCTATTCGGAAAGTCCTATTCGGAAAGTCCTATTCGGAAAGTCCTATTCGGAAAAAATTTGTCTATTCGGAAAACTGTGTCTATGCGGAAAACTGTGTCTATGCGGAAAACTTTGTCTATTCGGAAAAATAGCCTACGCGGAATGCTTATTCGGAATAATCGAGAAAACTGATAGTTTTGGACAAGTTTGGACTGTTTTGACAGATTTGACAGTTTTGGACTGATAACTGATTAAAAAAGATTACTGATTAAAAAAAATGATTGAATAAAAAAAGACTGACACTTTTGACAGATTTGGACTATTTTGGATAAAAATTGATGGACAAAAATTGATGGACAAAAACACGGAAGAATAAAACTAACAATAAAAAAATAATAATAAAAAAATAAAAATTGATAAAAACTGAAATGGATAGAAAGAAAGTTGAAAATTTTATAAAATTGATAGAAGAAAAAAAATAGATAACTTTATAAAATTGAAAAAAATTTATAAAAAGAAAAGATTTTTACCACCAAATTGAAAGATAAAAAGTATGCAAATCCTAAGATTTAACCATGGCTCTTGATACCAATTGAAGGTCTACGTAATCTAAGGATTTGGTAAATGATGGATTAGATCTATTGATTTTGTGGAGATGGGGAAGAATGAGATGGGGTGTAGAGAGAGAAAGGAGAGAAAAGAAAAGTAGAGAGAGAAAGTGAAATTAGATTAAAATGAAAAGTTATAAATGAATGAACCACCCCTCCTAACATGCTAGGAGGGGTATATATAGCCCACCCTACATGTGGGCTATATGGACTATATTTAGTACAAACTGGATCACGAGCCTAATATAATAATATATCGTTGGAGCGACCGATCCTTCATAAATACGTAAAACGTATTTCCAACAGTATGCGTCTTTGTATAGACTATCGCGAGCTCAACAAGATTACCATTCGGAATAGATATCCACTGCCACGCATTGACGATCTGTTTGACCAACTCCAAAGGGCCAAACACTTCTCCAAGATTGATCTTAGGTCAGGCTATCATCAGCTACGGGTCAAGGAGCAGGACATCGCTAAGACTGCCTTTCGTACCCGTTATGGCCACTACGAGTTTGTAGTTATGCCATTTGGCCTGACAAATGCTCCAGCAGTGTTCATGGATTTGATGAACATAATCTTCCATGAATTTCTGGACAAGTTCGTCATTGTCTTCATCGATGACATCCTGATTTTCTCAAAGTCCAAGGAGGAACACGAAGACCATCTTCGTACAGTACTACAGATTCTTCGCCAGAAGCAGCTGTATGCTAAATTCTCCAAGTGTGAGTTCTGGTTAGACAAGGTGGCATTCTTAGGTCACATTGTATCAGCAGAAGGAATCACTATGGGTCCAGCGAACGGTGAGGCCATTACTAAGTGGCCAAGGCCGACATCAGCGACGAAAGTCCGCAGTTTCTTAGGCTTAGCTGGCTATTACCGTAGGTTCGTGGAGAACTTTTCCCGCCTAGCACTACCATTGAACAAACTGATGCAGAAAGGGGAGAAATTCGTCTGGACTGAAGATCGAGAGAAGAGCTTTGAAGACCTGAAGCAGAAGCTAGTATCTGCACCTATTCTTACTCTACCTTCTGGTACGGGTGGATTTCAAATCTAGAGCGATGCATCGGGGAAGGGACTTGGCTGTGTTCTCATGCAACATGGGAAAGTGATCGCGTACGCTTCACGGCAGCTTAAGCCTTATGAAGAAAATTACCCCACGCATGACCTGGAACTTGCTGCAGTCGTGTTTGCATTGAAGATATGGAGGCACTACTTATATGGAGAATCATGTGACATTTTCACGGACCACAAGAGCTTGAAGTATATCTTCACTCAGCATGAATTGAACATGAGGCAGAGGAGATGGTTAGAGCTGTTGAAGGATTATGACATTAATCTACAGTATCATCCCGGAAAGGCAAATGTAGTAGCAAATGCTCTTAGCAGGAAGTCCGGAATGATCAACGACATTAAAATCGAAGAGGAAATCATCAGAGACTTGGAGCGACTAGACATCAAGATCATGGTACGTGGACAACACGGTTACTGGGCTAATCTTAGAATAGAACCCGAGTTACTCTCTAAGATCAAGGAAGCTCAGAAGGATGACGGAGAAATCTGGGAGATAGTACAGAATTTGGAGAAGCAGACGGAATTCAGAGTAGATGCAGATGGTATCGTATGGCAGGGCACGTGACTTTGTGTTCCTGATGACCAAGAACTCCGGGAAGCTTTGCTAGCTGAAGCTCATAGCTCCCCATTCTCTATACATCCTGGTTCGACTAAGATGTACCATGAAATCAAGCAGTACTTTTGGTGGAGTGGTATGAAACAGGATGTGGCCACTTACGTCTCCAAATGTCTTACCTGCCAGCAGGTTAAGATCGAGCATCAGCGATCTAGCGGTCTCCTTCAACCGTTAGATATTCCAGAGTGGAAGTGGGACAAAATCACCATGGATTTTGTTACTGGTCTTCCGCCTACCAAGAGGAAGCACGATGCAATTTGGGTTATCGTTGATCGACTTACCAAATCAGCTCATTTCTTACCGATCCGCAAGGAAGATCCGGTAAGTAAACTCGCAGATACGTACAGAAGAGAGATCATGAGACTCCACGGTGCACCATCCAGCATCGTCTCAGACAGAGATCCTTGATTCATTTCGCGCTTTTGGAAAAGTCTGCAGAAAGCTTGGGGTACACAACTTAAGCTTAGCACGGCTTTTCATCCTCAAACGGACGGACAGTCGGAGCGAACCTGATACATGCATTTTGGATGGGTTCAAGATTAGTTCTCGGTATCTCCTCGAATTGATCATAGCTCAACGTGGAATAGTTGTTCTTGGTGACAAATAGGGGGTTTGGTTTTCTATTCTACTTTAAATTACAAGCAAGTATGAAAATGTTGTTGAGCAAAATTAATGCGTTTAAATATTAAACTAGAAGCTATTTCGAAAAAAAACTTTATGTAAAGATTTTAATACTTAAAACTTAAAAACATGTTCTATCGGAATATTGCAAATGAAGGTCCATCGAATGTCAAAATCAAGTCTGTCGAAATAAGGCTCTGTCGCAAAGTTCAGATCGGAATGCAAGTAAATAATTCTGTCGCAATGTGCATCTATCGGAATGTGCCAGATCGCAAAGTCAGATCGGAAAGTTGTAGATCGGAATGTATGTAATCCAAACACCTCTATCGCAATGTTGTTCAATCGGAATGTAGTAAACAAAATTTTGGCAGCGTTTCTGTTGATGCAAAAGTTGGGTGATCCTTGCTAGACCCGAATTAGGCTTAATTCGGGTTGGCTTGGCTCCGGCTCCTGCACCAAGTGAATCGTTTGGTTGGGATCCTGCACACTAAACAACACGCGCTAGGCTTACCGTGGGAATGTTTCCCACGATTAGACTCCAGCGTGAGAGTAAGTAATCGATTAGGGTTTATGTGAGTTAAGAGTAGAACGTAATACCTTTGTGGAACCCTTGGGGGTTCCTTTTATAGGCAGTGGAACCCTAGTGGGCTGCCACTTGATACTTTGGCCCCAAGGAAAGGATAACTATCATAATTAGAATGATTGTTATCTTCTAATTTTGGTAGTGAATATCCTCCTCTATTGGGATAAAGCTATTCCTAGACAGAATATGATTCTGTCTAACCCTATGTCGGCCGCACCGGGCCGTGGGTCGCACACATGTGTGCGGTCACTGTTCATCCAAGCCCATAAGCCTGAATGACATTATCCCACCCATCTGTGATGGGCCGGATACGGGTAGTACCCATGGGCCGGGTTCATGACCCGGCTGGGGACTATACGTCATCATGTCCCCCCAGTCTAGTTGTTACAACCATAGGCGTAACCTCTAGACTACCAAGATGCTCCCTGGACGTACCAAGAAAAAATAGGGAATGATAAGTTGTTCAAGAATTTGTGCTGGCCGCACATGGCAACCTGACTTAGGAAATTATTCCATTATTACCTCGACCGCACATGGCGACCGAGACAAATTAAATATAGCATTAAATGACAACTCTTACGTAAGAGCCACATAACCCGACATAAATAACTGTTCACCTGGCATGTTGACTGACAAAAGTGCAAACAGTCAGAGTCTCGAACAGTGCAAACGTTTGAGTCAGAAGTGACCCGTGGGTCCCGCCTGACGTTTCACTTGCCACTTGCCCCTAACCACACGATCAAGAATAGTGGCAGACACGTGTCACACATCCAACAGGTCATGACCCACGAGGCAACCCTATAAATAAGCCACCCCTCCGGCTGTGTGAAACACACAGTTATTATCTCCATTTCTGCCATTAAAACTTTCTTCTTAGCTCAAATCAATTACGCACGGATCCCTTCATCCACAGGTTAGAACACCACGCCCTTACATTTTATTTAGTAATGGCTCACAGAAACAACCCTACCATTGGATCCGTGCTAAATGTAATGACCCAGGACCAACTAAACCACTTTTGTACAAACTATTTCATCCCTACCAACCTACACCCCTCACTTCCTGGCGCCAGAGACCTCATAACTGAGGCTCCAGTAGGTAAGATTGGCCTGTACACTCGCCTTTTTGATGCGGCCAATTACCGCATTCCCTTTACCCGTTTTCTCATAGATCTGTTAGGATATTATGATGTACATATTAGTCAGCTCCACTGTATAGGCGCCTGTAAGATTAGTCAATTCGAGATCCTCTGCCGTGCTAGAAGAATCCCCCCAACCGTAGAATTATTCCAGCTCTTTTATGTCCCCAACCTAGTAAATGGTTGGGTATCCTTTAAGAAACGATCCCCTAACAGTCCCCAGTCTCACAATAAGTCAATGGATTCGTTGAAAAACTGGTATGACCACTACTTTTTATTGACGCAGTAGTATGGCCGGCTGATTATACCTTTAGACATAGGATACCCCACGACCCCAAGCCGCACACGAGTACATATAACCCCCGACATTCCCAAGAATTAGATCTGAATAGGACCGGGTTCCATAGAAGTCTTCCCGAGTCATTTCTATGTTTGCTAGGGATTAGCCGCAATTATTTTGGCCCGTCCAACAGGTATCCTGTGTTTTGGAGAAGGCAGGGTGAAGGTAGGCTAACATCCGTACACAAAAAACTTATTCAATCATTTTATAAATGGCTAACATATTTTGTTTTGTGTTGGGCAGAAATGAACTTCTTTGGACTTCTATGCCAGGGCGACCCGAAGCTCGTACCGGAGGGTTCTCGTCCCCTTCGTGAGAATGAACAACCCCTTCTTGAGCATACCCGAAACGTGACGGTTGCTCTTGAAGCCATGCCGGATCCCCACTCAGACGAGGAAGAGCAAGGAGATAACAAGGGCGGTGATAACAGGATGCATGAAGGAGGAGTTGG
This sequence comes from Glebionis coronaria, assembly GCA_025667525.1. Classification (NCBI taxonomy): domain Eukaryota; kingdom Viridiplantae; phylum Streptophyta; class Magnoliopsida; order Asterales; family Asteraceae; genus Glebionis; species Glebionis coronaria. Next base: position 507,438,910 of record CM046882.1, on the reverse strand, counting down.
GCCCTCCTCACCACATAGGGAAGAGCAGGGAGATAATATTGACTTAACCACCTCCAGCCTTCGCCGGATGATGGGCGATGATGATGAAGAAGTACAACAAACCAATGAGGAGGAAGAGGAAGAAGTGGAAAAAGAAGTCGAGGAGGAGACTGAAGAAGCAACAGCTCAGCCTGTCGCCAGGCGTACCCGTAAAAGAAACAAACGAGTGAGGAAAGCTGCTTCAGCCGAGATTCGCGAACACAACGCCCCTCCCAAGAAACTTCAAGAAGACCACCCCTTGTACCAATCTGTTGGGAGTACCACCTAGGCTTCCGAGACTATCCGGGCCGCACATGTCGATCCCGTCACTCAGAATGCCCCAACCGCATCAGAATTAGCAAGAAATGACATGTAAGACTCCATCCCAACACGTAAGAATGACAAATTCCTTTGTAAGCAACACTTAATATGTTTCCCAATACTTGTTTCACAGGGAGGAACAAACTGGTGCCGCGCCTCCCCCTGACACCCAAATGGAGAAGGGAAAAGGAAAAGAAGTGGAAAGAAACCCCATGCTTCACACGGCCGCCACAAAGTCCGGCCCCGTATTTGAAGAAGGTTCACCCACAGCCTCCCAAAACCTCCCAACGTCCGGCCCCCCTCAGTCGTTCAACCCCATATGGAATATCACAACTGCATCACGAATGAGGGACGCCGATGAATGCTGAGAGTACCTCAACAACTGCATACCACCAGGCTTGGTGCGAGAGGTGAACGCGCTTAGTCATGCGGACTTGGCAGATGAGTATAATGGTGCCTTGGTACACCAAATGGCAATGGGCACCTCAATGAGAGTAAGGTTTGAAGCCGCGCTTGGGCATGTGGAATCTCTTAAGAGGAAGGTTGGACGGAGGGAGAAGATGATCATGGACAATGAAGCTCAAATTGCAGCCCTCCAGTCCCAACTTGCTAGTGCCGAGGCGACCATAAAAAAGCAATCGGCCCGCGCGAATGAGTATGACCAACAAGTGGCCAACCTTGAGTCAAAACTAGATGCCACAACCACCAAGGTACATATCCGTGCCGTACCACCCATCTTCTAAAAGAAATATATTCTAAAGATTAATCTCATATAGGTAGCCACAGCGGAAGCGTCTGCCCAGTCGTTCTCCAGCCAAGTATCCGTGCTTAACAAGAAACTAGAAGACGCGCACCTGGCCGTCCAAAACATGGAGAAGGTACAAGAGGAGCTTGCTGACGAGAGGGCTGTCACCCAAGAACTGAAAGAGGCGTTTGTCCAAAAAGATTTGATGATCGATGCCCTCACCACCGAGCGTGACGACGTGCTATGCCCCCAACTACTAGCGGCTATTGCCGGCCGTAGGTGGATGGTAGGGCATGGAGCACGCTTGGCCGTCACGAAGGTTCTAGAGGCCCCCGAATTTGTGCAACAGTTTGCAAGTCTTGTGTCCGATGGCATTGACCACGGACGTCATGAGGGAATGGTCCAGGCCGTAGAGCTGATCAAGAAAAGGGAGAACTTCACCAGACATGCTTTCTTTAACCCTGAGGCGGCTAACAAGATGGCTGCTTCTATGGCCGCAATGCGAGACTTGAATTATCCATTCTTGGCTGAGCTGGAGGCCACAAAAAATGCGTCCAACATGGAAATCATGGAAAAGCTAAGTCTTAGTGCGTTTACCCAAGATGAGAGTCATTCCCGTGCCTCTTTCACCCCATCGCCCAGCCACCTGACACTCCCCGTCTATGAGGATGTAACCAGGATCGTGCTTGATGAAGAACCCTTAAGTGTGGTGTTGGAGAGGAACGCTGCTCAAGCCCGGAAGCTAAAGGAAAGTAGTGAGTGGTTGTCATCCTTGGTCGAGGAACAAGTGGAGATAGGTAAGCTTCTCCCCCCTATGTAGGGTGCTTCTACTTTATGATCAATTTTAGACAACTCTGGTTTGTAACCGCTGAATATTTGTTGTTTTTATTCGTCCGTGTATGTACACGGCTAAAACATGTGCATTTTGTATGTAAGTCCGTGATGACCACGGCCATTTTTGCTATTTTATTTGGAAACTTGTGTATTTTGATTGTGTTGAATATTGTATACCAATATTGCATGATACGTCACGTCTTACACACAAACAAGGAAAATACATACAAGCCTATAATTTACTAGACACGCGACGTGCGTCTTTACTATGCGAAGCACGGTGTGACTATGGCATATGAAACTTACCACAACGTCTTGTGAGTAAGGTGTCTAGTAAGGATACATGATCCGTGCGGCTGGGGTTGCATCCCTCTTACGCGGCAAGTTGAATTAGTAGGTTCACTTAATCCTCTTACCCCGCCTGGAGGCGTATAGTACATGTACAGTAGTTTGAAAGAATGCATATGAATGAAACATGGCATATTATAATATAAGTAAAATTCATACGACTAACAAAAAATCTAAAAAATGATTTGCACGAAACAAGCCGTGGGGCTAGCTAGGCACCACGACATTTTATTAGAACATTTACATTTTTGTTTGAACAATAATGACAAGTCCTAAAAAACAAGAAAGGAAACTAAACAAACATAAGAAAACAAAACAGATAGACCGCATGGTTCTTCATTAAAGCCACATATAGCGAAGCACCCATGCGGAAGCCGTAGCTTTCAAAGATAGCACCTTTTGAGATTGGAAATGTTCCATGTGTGCTCTAGGTCGCGGCCATCCATGTCACGTAACTTGTACGTGCCTCGTCCCAAGGCCTCCGTGACTTCATACGGTCCTTCCCACTTAGGGCCCAATTTTACTGTATTCTCCGCTCGACTCGCTTCATTAGCACGATAGACATAGTCTCCCGGTAAAAAAGAAACACCCTTGACCTTGGCGTCATAATAAGCTTTCATTTTAGCCTTGGACTTAGCCTCATTGATGGCTGCTATTTCCCTTTTTTCTTCCAACAGATCCAGGTTGATTCGAAGCTGTTCATCGTTCGTTACGACATTAACCTCCGCCGTGCGGATGGTAGGCATTCCTATTTCTGCTGGTATAACAGCTTCAGTGCCGTAAGCCAATGCAAATGGTGTATCCCCGTTGGCTGTTTTGATCATAGTCCTGTGTGTCCATAGCACATGTGGTAGCTCATCGACCCATTTGGCACTTCGTTCATCCAAACGCGCCTTGATGCCATTTCCCAAGCTTCTATTTGCTCGTTCGACGAGGCCATTTGTATGCGGATGCTTAACAGATGCGAAGCGCCGCTTGATGTTTAATGATGCACACCAGTCTTTGAATGGATTGTCCGTGAACTGCTTACCGTTGTCCGAGATGATTTCTCCTGGTAGACCAAAACGGCACACAATATGTTCCCAAACAAACTTTTTAACTTGTTTGCCTGTGATAGACTTGACTGCCTTGGCCTCTATCCATCGTGTGAAGTAGTCCATCGCAACAATCAAGAATTTAACTCCCCCCGCAACTACAGGAAATGGTCCTGCAATGTCGATTCCCCATTTATAGAATGGCCATGGGGACGTGATAGGTGTAAGCTCCTGCTGCGGGTGCCGCGACACTGGCCTATGCACTTGGCAATCACTACACTTGCGAATCATGTCGCGCGCGTCTCTGTGCATGGTAGGCCAATAATATCCTGTCCGTAAGGCTCTAGCTACCACGGATCGTGGACCTGCATGCATGCCGCACAACCCTTCATGTATGTCACTGATTACGTAAGCGGCCTGACGTGGTCCAACACACCGCAGCCACGGCTGCAAGAAAGAGCGCTTGTAAAGGATGCTTTCTCGAAGTTCGAAACGCTCTTCTAATGCGCCGTGCTGCTTTTTCCTCGTCTGGAAGGGTCTCACTAGTCAAATAGTTGATAATCGGGGTCATCCATGTAGGTCCATCCTCCTCAACTATAGTAGCAATCTCCCCTTCCGTTATAGATTTCTCCTTGAGTATTTCCACCAAGACTTGTTTAGACAAGTGAGCGAAGCTTGTGGATGCGATCTTGCTAAGAGCGTCCGCCTTCTTGTTCTCGCCCCTTGGCACCTGCTTGATGGAAAACTTACTAAAAACCGCGATTAGTGACTTGACTTTTTCCAAGTACCTCACCATGTTGTCCTCCTTAGCCACATATCCACCTAGAATATGGTTCGCGACAAGCCGTAAGTCCACGTAGGCCTCAAGGTTGTGGACTCCCATTCTAGCAGCGATTTTCAAACCCGCAATTAATGCTTCATATTCCGCTTCGTTGTTGGTGGCCGTGAACTCAAAACGGAGGGCGTACGTGAATTCCATTCCTTCCGGATTTGTGAGGATGAGACCAGCTCCGGACCCGTCCGTACACGAAGATCCATCCATGAATAACACCCATGGTTCTGTTGGAGTCTCGTCTTGTTTAACGATTGGCCCTTCCTCATCCGGCTTCTCGATCAGGAAATCTGCCAAGATCTGGCCCTTCACAGCCATCCTTGGCCTATAAGATATATTGTGCTCCCCCAATAAGATGCTCCATTTTTGTAGCCTCCCTGCCACGTCCGGTCTAGAAATAACCTGCTTGATTGGCTGATCCATAATGACTACAATTGGGTGCGCCTGAAAGTACCGGCGCAGCCGCTTTGTAGCAAACACTAGTGCTAGCACCAATTTTTCCATAGAGGAGTAATTCAGCTCCGACCCTTGTAGTGTTCTACTTATAAAGTAGACCGGAGTTTGCACTGTATCTCTATCTGTCATGAGTATCGCGCTTATTGCGCCATGAGTGGCTGAGAGATACATAATGAGTTCCTCCTTTGGCCGGGGAGCCACTAGCATAGGGAGAGATGCGAGGTGCCGCTTGAGTTGGCCAAAGGCTTCCTCGGCCTCCTTCGTCCACCGGAAGTCTCCCTTCCTAATGCACTTCTTGAGTGTCTTAAATAGGGGTAATGATTTCTCTGCGGATTTGGATAGGAACCTATTCAACCCGGCTAGTTTTCCATTTAAGGATTGTACCTCCTTCTGCGTCTGAGGGGATGGCAGCTATATCACTGCGTCGGTTTTCTCTGGGCAAGGTTTGATGCCGTTTGGATCGATCAAATATCCAAGGAACATTCCCTCCGTGCCCCCAAACGTGCACTTCTTTGGGTTTAGCTTCATGTTAATCCTCCTCAGCGTGTGGAATGTCTCTTGGACATCCCGGAGAAGCGCATCTTCCGTATGACTTTTTATGACCAAGTCATCCACATAGACTTCCAAGTTGCGGCCTATCTGTGATTCAAAAGCTTTGTCCACCAGCCGCTGGTATGTAGCACCGACGTTCTTTAGTCCAAACGGCATTTTCGTATAGCAATATACGCCCTGGCTCGTATGGAACGCCGTCTTTTCCTCCGCCATCTGGATCTGGTGATACCCTTTGTATGCGTCTAAGAAGCATTTAAAAGGATATCCACATAGAGATTCTACCTTCCAGTCTATTTCCGGTAACGGGTAACAATCATGTGGACAGGCTTCGTTTAGATCCGTAAAATCCACACACATGCGCCAACTTCCGTCATGTTTCTTGACCATGACCGGATTGGATAACCACTCGTGGTAGTATACCTCGCGCATGATGCATGCGTCCACTAGTTTCCGTACTTCCTCCAATATCACTTGGCTGCGCTCAGGCGCCTGGCCGCGCTTCTTTTGCTTGACGGGTTGGTACCCTCGGCGGATCTGGAGCTTATGCTCTGCTATCGCACGTGGCACGCCTGTCATATGCTTTGGCTCCCATGCGAATATATCTAAGTTTGCACTTAAAAGAGAGCACATGGCCCTTTTGCCGCTATCCAAGAGCGCCCCTCCTATGGATACCTCCTGTTCCGGATAGTCAGGGTGAATTGCTACCTTCCAAATGGGAGGTGGTGATCCATCCTTGGGTGGAACAGGTGGAGCCGGTGTTGTCACGGTGTGACACTCGGATGCCGGTACGATTGTGTTGTAAATGGTAACAATTCCCCCCTCCACGGGGAATTTGATCATTCTGTGCACCGTGGAGGGTACCGCCCGTGTAGCCAAAATACCTGGTCTGCCTATGATCCCATTGTACGGAGAATGTGAGTGTATCACCATGAAGTTCATTCACGCCTTAGTGAAGTGTTCCTCATTCCCAATGGTTACAAGCAGCCGTAGTTGCCCTATCGGCCATATAGTGTCTCCACTAAAGCCGGTGAGCGGCGCCGTGGCCGGTACTAATTGGCTTCTTATTTCTGGGCATAACTGCACAAAACAGTGTTCATACAGTACCTCTGCTGACGACCCTCCATCCACATACATGCAATGAACATTGTGTGTTCCAATGCTTATCTCAATAGTGAGAGGCGCATCGGTCACATCGCTTGCTGTGATGAGAGGGAACGAGATTTCCCTGCCGCGTGAAAATTTTTGGCCAACTTTCTGCCTCGTGCGGCGTTGTCTGGATTGGATCATGTATATGGTCGAAGGTTTGTCCTTTTGGGGATCCTTCTTATCGTACTTCTTGTTGTTGTCTTTTCCATCCTTCCAATCCTTAACTAGGTGCTTGAGTTTACCTGATTTGATCAGCGACTCAATATGCTTCTTGAGCTGGATACACTCCTCCGTACCGTGGCCTTTGTCATTATGGAACTCGCAGAAGCGATTTCCTTGCCGACGTTCCGGCAGAGTGGTCATTGGGGGAGGCCTTGGAAAGTTCGCCCCTTCCGTCAGCAAGATCTCCCGGTAGGACATCTTTAGGGGGGTGAACTTATCGTCCGACCGTCCTCCTTTGCTCTGGCTCTTATAGTCAGAGCCCTTGCTATTGTTCTGATTGGCTTGACCGCCCGACTGTCTCCGAGACTGGTCATTTGACCGGTACCCATTTCCTCTGGATGGGTAGGCCGCGGCAACAGCTGTTTCTCCTTCTATGAAATTTCTGACCCTTTCCATGAGGTCATCATATCTCTCTGGACGCTTGTCATTGAGGCGCCTGATCAACTCTCTGTCTGTTATGGCGTGCATGTAGTCAGAGATTTTCAGGAGCTCTGGCATTGTTTTTGTGCGCGTGCACTCATCATTGAAGCGTTCAGTGAAGGCTTCTGTGGATTCCCCCGGCCGTTGTTTGACAGTTTCCAATGAGACCGGATCCCTATTATACTTCTTCCTCTGAGTATAATTGTTCTCGAACGCAGTGCGTAGTTCCGTGAAACTATCAATGCTCCGTGGAGGGAGTGCCTCAAACCAGTCACGGGCATTTCCGATCAAAGTTGAATTGAACATTTGGCACCATATCGGCATGGGCCATCGCTCAATTTTAGCTTGCGTATCAAATATTTTAAGGTGATCAACCGGATCACCAGTCCCATCATAGGTCTTGACACACGCCGGCATGCGACGTTTGGTGTCCTCAGAATAGTTCCGTATGCGGAGGGTGAATGGGTCTTCCCTGGGATCCTCCCATGGCCGGGTGAGCCTAGGGTCATCCCATGGTTGACACCATGGACGCGAAAGATCCTCCGCTTCTGCATCTCGATAATAAGGGCCACCATAATACTCATCATTGTTTGGTGGTGGTGGAGGGGTGCGCCTAGGTCGGCGACGCTTAGGCGGATGGTCATCTGAGTCCTCTCCTGACGGGTCTGGAGACGGTGGTGGTGCCCCATCCTTTGGGTATGGACCACTTTTTTGGGATGAACCGGAAGCCTTCTTCTCAGTGTTCATCCTGTCCCATACGCTCGTGCGACGAACGGTTCTGGCCAACTCTCGATCTGACCGCTCGGGTGAACCATAGACTTATCTCCCCTTCTCGAGACTGCATTAGTTCCTGTATGAAGCGATCTCCTATGCGCTCAAACACATTCCTGGGTTGAGGGGTTTCCTCAAAGATGCTCTGCTCCTGAGGCCGAGCTCTCCTTTTCCTCTGATTTTGGGAAGAGGTGATTGGTCTGGTGTCACAAAAGTTGAGTCTGGATTGGAGGTTCCTACCTAGATTCAACCTTGACGCGATCCCCGGGACGATCCTATCGAAGTTCTGCGTGAGAACTCGAGTAAGATCCTCCTCGCTGAGTGGTAGGACCTCTACTTCTTCCTCTACCGATAGTCTGCGCGGCTCCTTGTTAGGAGGGTTGGGCGCACTCCCTGGGTCAGGGTTGTCCAGGGTTGAAGTAGGTGGGGGTGTCATGGAGATCGTGCTCGTCACCCCCAAGGGCTGAAAGCCGCCACGGTTACCAGGTCCGCCTGCAAGGCGGCTAGGTGATTGATTGGGGATGAGTATCCCTTCCCCTTGGGACTTCCGATTTCCAGGATTCGTATTCCTGGGATTGGATTGCTGGTGTCCCTTCGTCATTAAAAATTCAGAATGAGGTTTTGTTCTAGCTTAGTGTAATGGGTCCCACGGATGGCGCCAACTTGTTGATGCAAAAGTTAGGTGATCCTTGCTAGACCCGAATTAGGATTAATTCGGGTTGGCTTGGCTCCGGCTCCTGCACCAAGTGAATCGTTTGGTTGGGATCCTACACACTAAACAACACGCGTTAGGCTTACTGTGGGAATGTTTCCCACGATTAGACTCCAGCGTGAGAGTAAATAATCGATTAGGGTTTATGTGAGTTGAGAGTAGAACGTAATACCTTTGTGGAACCCTTGGGGGTTCCTTTTATGGGCAGTGGAACCCTAGTGGGCCGCCACTTGATACTTTGGCCCCAAGGAAAGGATAACTATCAGAATTAGAATGATTGTTATCTTCTAATTTTGGTAGTGAATATCCTCCTCTATTGGGATAAAGCTATTCCTAGACAGAATATGATTCTGTCTAACCCTATGTCGGCCGCACCGGGCCGTGGGCCGCACACATGTGTGCGGTCACTGTTCATCCAAGACCATAAGCCTGAATGACATTATCCCACCCATCTGTGATGGGCCGGATACGGGTAGTACCCATGGGCCGGGTTCATGACCCGGCTGGGGACTATACGTCATCAGTTTCGACTTAAGGTAACCTTAAATCCCGTCGGAATATGCGATCGCAATAAGCGATCGCAATCCAGATCGGAATAAGGGGAAAATGTCAACCGATCGCAAAGTAAAACCCTCTTGGGTTATTGCGATACAAACAGGTAACCGTCGGAATGTATAGAATCCCCAATATTGCGATGGAAGCAATGTTAATCCGAAAATGGTGGTAAGTTGAAAACTGAATAAGCACGTATAATAAGCTATCTTAACCAAATCTTAAACATTTCAATAAGCATAAATTTGGTAACTTTCGAAAACATGAAATCATAAACTTTATAAACGAAACTTTAAAGTGGAATAAAACCTTTAATAAATCCGATTACCAATAAGCTAAGTCAAGAAGTAAGCCAATAAGCATAGAGAACTTATGGCTTAAACCAAATGAAAGCTTATGTAGGAACAAGAAAGAAATGAACTTTCTTAATACACAACCTCAAATTCAATCACGAATAATGAAGGATTCGGATCAAATTAAAGATTTCGGATTAGGGAATAAGCAAAATCAAGAAATGTAGAAAGAGATTAAAGAACAAAAAGCTAAACTTGAATTAGATTAATTAAATCCAAAATACAAAAAGCTTAAAGCTTTGAAAGGTAAAAATGGAGAAAAGAAAAATCTTAGTGAGAGAAAGTTGAGAACTTTCTCTCTCTAAAACTAGAGAAATTGAAAAATGAAAAACTAACTAACTCCAAGTTGTGAAGTGCAGGCCTATTTATAGGCGTATGCTTTGTGGGCTTGTGAATGGGTTTTGTTCATGGGCTTCTCTTCTTCTTTCGTCTTTAGTCTTTACGTTTCTTTAATTAAACGTTTCCGACTTTGGATTTTTAGAAGTGTCGGTGAATGATTCCAACTCGTCCTATAATCATTTGTTTAATAGACTCGAGTTCTTCGACATATATGAATCTTCCATCTTTGGCTCTATTCTTCGATAAATCTTTAAATAGACACAATGACTTCAAATCTTTTGCATCTCTTGGACAACAGACTTCGTCTTGAGTCTTTTTCTTCGATAAAACCCGTGCAATCCCATGTTTTCTTCAATATTCATCCGGTTGACTCTGAAAACACAATAAACACAAAAACCACGCATAATTCCAAACAAATGATATTAAATACGTGTTTTGGTCTTGTTTTAGCCAGAAATAAGTGGTAAAAGGATGGGTGTTTTCACACCTATCAAATCCCCTACACTTAACCATTGCCATGCCCTCATGCAATGCTTAGTGACAAAGCAAATTTGCACTTTTCTTATAATCAATCAACCTTGGCCTTATTAACGTACTAAACAAAAATTAAAGTACTACGAGAGATTAAAACTTTAAAGTAACAAAAGGGTAGAAAACCATTTTCTCTTGAAAATAGCTATATGGAAATAACTTGCAAAGAGATCAAGGACTAACATTAGGGCTTTGGTGCTGCGAAGATTTATCACCCTCAAGTTTCACGTTCCCCAAACTAAGCTTAAAAACGAGATCATTGTTATTATAAGTTAGTAAATCAAACACTTACACACATGGCTTAATTATATGCTTAAACTCCCTTATTCCTAGGTGTATCTCTTATATTTTATTTTTGTCTTAGAATGATCATGAAGATGCATTTTTGGACTTATTTCGATAGTTTATTTATGCTGAAAGCAAAGTAGGACGATTTGATCAATAGTTAGCTAAAGGAAAAAATCACTTAAAACTGCTTCTCGGGATATCAAAAAGTTCATATCTTGGCATAACTCGCTTCACAATTTGAGACCTTTCTCGGGCCGATATTTGGCATGTACTTCATACTTCATATCTTCGAGAGATGTTCTTGAGATAATGGTCTTCTCTTCGTTATAGAGTTTCTTCACTTGGAGACTTTTGAGGGGTACTCCAACTTTGTTGACCACGACTTCATGATTATTTCTTCAATCTCTAATTGGGATTTTGAGATACAACGATCCGCCTCCTTTTCGGACTTGGATCTATTTATCCTCATACCTTGTTAGGGTCTTTTCAGATAGACTTCTCCATGATCTTTACGGGAGTTGATTGCTTTTCGTCGTGAGTCTTGATCCTTCATATTGATTTTGGGAATAATGCTTTTCACATCACCTTGGATCTTTAGCAAATAAGATTGAATCCTCATGCCTTGTTAGGGCCTTTTCGGACTCGCCAATCTTCGCGCCCCGCTTCATAAGTTATGCCTTGGCTATGAACTCTTATCATTACCGAGCAACTTTTAAACGATCTTGGGCTAGAAGCTAAGTAACTTTTCAAATCGTACGACCTTACTTATTACAGATAAATTATTAGCAAGTGATGGGAGAATAGGCAAATAATTACACCAAGTGAGCTTGTGCAAGAATACTGACTTATAATTGACTCTATCATTTCTCGTTCTCCACAATTTAAAATCTCAAGTAATGAGACTCGTGGATGCTTAGCCTAATAAACCAATTAAGGTCTACATGGTTAAGGATACTAGCTAGAATAAACTTGGGTAAGTCTATTCCGGTTGAGTCAAAATAATCGCAACGGGCCTAATATGTCAAAGACTTCTAAACTAGCTACACTACTTTATTAATATTTTTGACTTTATTGCGGGATATATACATATGAAAGCAACGATAAAAATTTAAAAATTACGACTAAAAGGCCAAAGTTAATTAAAAATTTGAAAAATTCTGAAAAAGATGATTTTCCAGTTAAATGAAGGCATTTTCATGGAAAAGTCCACTTAAAACTTCGATAGAAGTCCCCCCTACACTCAAGATAAACATTATCCTCAATGTTTAAGCATGTGGGAAAAGTCTCTCCTACACTTATGACATTGTGCACGTTGGTTAAATCAAGTTAAGGAAGAGACGACTAACGTGATCAATTTCAAATGTGAGTATGAAGAAAATTGAATCACGATAGTTTAGAGATAGAACCGGATTTCGGATAACACGGGAGCACGGTTCTTCAAAGATTCCCAAAAGTGAATTCATCCCTGTAATCACATCACCACACAAACACAAAGCACCTATAGAGGTCCCCCTACACTTAGGAGGTTAAAACCGAAAAGGATAGATACTCGGGTTGCCTCCCGAGGAGCGCTTGTTTTTTATAATCGAGTCACGAGCCTGACTCGCCCCAAAATTAGTTCATGGGAAACGTGGTGAGGGATGGAATCATCTCCTGAGAGATGTCCTCACCAAAGTACAACTTCACTCGTTGGCCATTCACCTTAAAATTAGGTCCATTAGGTTGAGCGAGCTCGAGAGTACCATATGGAAAAATTTGGGCAACGGTGAATGGGCCGGACCAACGAGACTTGCTTGCCCGAAAAGATTTTTAACCGAGAGTTAAAGAGCAAAACTTTGTCTCCAACTTGGAACTCTCGGTTTTTAATCTTAGAGTCGTGAATGAGCTTAGTCTTTTCCTTATAGATCAAAGAATTTTCATAAGCCTCATTCTGGAGTTCATTGAGCTCATTGAGTTGGATCTTGCGTAGGTCACCGGCTTTGTTGATATCGAAATTAGCCCACTTCAAGGCCCAGTAAGCCTTGTGCTCCAACTCAATGAGGAGGTGGCACGCTTTCCCGTACACGAGACGATATGGTGTACAACCAATCGGAGTCTTGTATGCGGTACGAAAATCCCACAAAGCATCATCAAGTTTATCAGCCCATGAGGCACGATGCTCTCCCACGGTTCTTTCAAGAATTCGCTTTAATCCTCGGTTGGATATTTCAGCCTGGCCATTAGTTTGTGGGTGGTAGGCGGTGGAAAGACGATGATTTACACCATACTTAGCCATGACTCTTGCGAATTGGTCATTGCAAAAATGAGTCCCGCGATCACTAATAATGGCACGAGGCACACCGAATCTAGCGAATAGCGATTTCAAAAAGTTACAAACCACCCTTGCATCATTAGTGGGTAAAGCTTTGGCTTCAACCCATTTAGAAACGTAGTTGATTGTGGTAAAATACGACCTTTAGGAAAAGGTGCGTAAAAGCGGTAAGTATTAAGTGATGATTTAGGAAAATCAAGCACTAATGACCCTTATGAAGTTCGTTTCCCAAGGAGGTATATGTGTGTGAAAAACTTGTTAAATGTTTGTGATTAATGATTGGTTTAGAAGGGGATGAGAAAAGAAGATGACAAAGACGTGAAAATAATTACTACGACGACAAAACGTAAAACCGTAAAATCTACAAAAATAAAAATTAATTCTAAAAATTACCAAAAATTCATCAAAAATCAAAATAAATAAACTAAGAGTTTACCAATGATCAAAACTTTTTCAAACCTTTTAAATAATTAAATATTCAATTTTTAAATGCTAATTAAAGCCCTAAAAATCAAATAAATTATCAAAAAGCCCAAATAAAGGTTTTTCAATTGGTAAACCTCTAAAATGACCTAAAAAGATTAAAAACTATTTTTAGAAATTTTTAAGCTAATAAAAACTATTTAAAATGATTTAAAAACTTTTAAAACTTAAATTAATTATAAAAATTAATCTAGAAGTGATAAAATTATTCTAAAAGTTGCTAAATTCCTATTTTAATGAATTAAAGCTAAGAAAAATGTAAAAAGTTGGAAAATGTGAAATTTGAAAAATAATAATAAAATAATATTAAAAATCCAAAAATTATAAAAAATTCTAAAAACTTGCAAACTAGTTTATTTTAACCTAAATAAACAGAAAATCAAAGTGAAATGACCAGAATACCCCTATTGGGCCCTTAAATGGGCCAAAACCAAAAACAGTCAACCCTTAATGGGCTTTTTGGCCCAAAAAGTCAAACTTGGCCCAATTGACTTGGAAAAGCCCTATCTGACTCAAAATTTAATTCTAAACACAAAACTCTAAAGGCCCAAAAGCTGAATGTGAGCTTATCACAGCTTAATAAGCAAGCAGCTTATTCTTATTAGGCTTTTCAGCCCATTAAGCAATAAGCCAATGCCATAAGCTCTAATTTGACACACAACCTTCTTTTGGGATGCTTATGAGATCTGTAAAAAGAAATTTTGAAAAAGCACACTCAATAAGCTAGAAATTAGCAAATTATTATTTCACTAAAAGACAAAATAGTCGTTTTTGAGAAATAAGGCACCTCAGGACTTGATTCAACTTGCAAAAGATCACAAATGGACTCAATAAGCCAAATCAATCAACAAAATTCCAATAAGCAAAACCAATAAGCCAGAATAAGCACTTAAGCACTTATGAAAAAGTCAATCAAGTTGGTTTTCTAGTCAAACCCTAAAGTCAACCCACCAAATGCTCCAGTATGAACAAATGGGTCAAATAATGAGCACCTATTACAAAATCCAAGTTGTTGCTGGTTAAAATAAGCTATTATAGCTTATTGATAAGCTGAACCCAATTTTACACTAGCAGTGGTAACCAGCAGGGGAAAGGAGTTCCCACTGCTTTGACTATTTGACTGAGCTTTTTAGAGAGTTCTGGTTGGATTCAATTGGAAACAAAGGCACCCTTGTGATCAGTGAATCACAAGGAATCAATAGCAACAAGAAAATCACAATTTGGTTCACAAAATAAGCCACAAATGATCAAACAGTCACCAGATACCACACAGACATGGAAATAAGCAGTTAAGCACTTAATAAGCAGATTTAGCAAGAATAAGCCAACCAAACTTAACAGGATGCATACACAAGCTATATAAACTAAGAATAAACACAAAGCAACTTGAATCAAACACTGAATCAAAGTAAACAACAAGATCTAAGCATAAACAGTTACTGATGAACAATGAACAATATGCAGACAAGTTTTGCTGATCTATTTGACACTAGATCCAATTTCAAGCAGTCAAATCTCTTTCCCTGGTGTAATTAACTAAGGTTTAGCACTTGTTAGCCCTAGCCTAAGCTTAGATCTAGGTGTCCTCAAAATCCTAGCCAATTTTACCAAGTATCCAAGATTTTATACCCTATTTTATGAATCTATGTGTTCAAACCCTCAAAACCTGCAAACAGATGAACAATAGCACCTAAATAGCAGATACTAACACTTGCAAACACACTTCCACAACTTAGCAACCACAAATCCAAATCATGCAGTAGATCCAAACACCCCTTAATCAACTACTTAACAAAGAAACTTGTGATTTCTACTAATAACCTACTGATTTTAATGATCAAAAACACTTACTAGATAACAACTAACAGATTCAAACTCAAAAATCACCAGCACAAACACAAGAACAAAAAATCAAAGTACCAATTCCAAAACAGGCATAAACATGAAATTTTTAGAGGAATCTTAACAAGAGGTTATACCTACCCTCCACAACATCCTAGGAGGGCCAGCTATGCTCCTTGGACCTTGTTCAACAACTAGAACAAGACCAAGGTACTTCAAAGAAGATGATCAAAGCCTACTGATGTTCAAAGTAGAACAAGGCTTTGATTATGATATGTATTCAACACAAGCAGCAAACAATCTCAACCAAAGGCTTGGAACTCTTCCCAGGCTTGGTGTCAACAAGCTAGAAGGAGCTCAAGGCTTATGGCTAAGGGTTAGTACACAATCAATAAGCAAAAATCAAAAACAAGGATTTCAAGGCCTTTGAACCTTGAAAACCTTATGAACCAAGACGTGCCTTAACCACAAGATTAAGGAAGGTCTTAACAATCAAATGGAACTCAGATTTAGGCTATTCTAACACCAACTTTTAATCAAATCAAAAAGAGAATTCAAAATTTTCAGAATTTCAAATTTTATTAAACTTAAAAAGGAATTACAAAGATTGATAGCCTAAAACTGGAACAAAGGGACTCTCACATGTTAAGGTCTCCTTTTATAGGCAAATGCCTGGCTATACTATTCACAAACCCTAGAAGTGAATTCTCTAAAATGCCCTTGAGCACTTGAGGCAGTTTGTTGTTGATGAGCTGTCCAAAATGATCCAAGACGTTCAATTTAGCTTTGGGGTGAAGCAAAGGCTCTCAGCTGTTAATCTTGACACGTGGCATGACTTGGAGGGCAAGTAGTCACATGATAGGTGAACGGGTATTTGGGGGTGGGGTCCATTGTGAGTGGGATTGAGGATTTTAGGGTAGGGATTGTTTTCTGCATGTGTGAATCACACATGTGCCAGGGTAATTGCAAATTACCCTTTGTTTTAAGTGAGGTAATTCTGGGTGGTGAAAAGTGAATAATTGAGTGTTTGATCCGTTTTTGGTGGGATGGAAAAGTGTTTGGCGCAATTATCTTTTGAATGTTTCAGTTGCCCATGTTTAACCCTTGTGTTTTCAGAAAATAGGTAAAACGTGTTATTCAGTCACCAAAACACTTTTCCTTTGTTAATAAGTTTCATGACTTGGCAGTTTTGGCACAAAACTTTGGAAAAAGGTTTACAAGGGTTGTTTTTGTCATTTTGAGATATTTCAAGGGCTGATCTTGGACATTCTTGATCTTCAAAGGTCTTCAATGTATCTTTGGCTTCATAAGGGACCATAATTGGCAATTTGGATTTGTTGAGGGACTAATCTTGCCATTTCTTCAAAGTTGAAGGACCATTTGTGTAATTTTGACAAACTTAAGGGACTAAACTTGTAATTATCAATATACAAGGGTTTTAAGTGTCATTTCTTCATTAAATGAGGGTCAATCTTGTATGTCTTCAAGTCTTCAAGGGTATTTGTTGAATATTCCATGAATTAGGGCCCGGTTCTTTGTACGGCTTCGTTTCTCGTGTCCGTTTTTCCTTGTATCTTGTGATCTTTTGTCTTTTTCACGATATCCATACCTAAAATACACAAGTAAACAAACACAAGCATATATATGGTATATTATGACATTTTTATGCATTAAAAGCCCGAAAAGAACGATGAGATCATGTATAAATGCCATCTCATCACTCCCCCATACTAAGCCATTGCCGTGCCCTCACGCAATGCTAGAATAAATTATCTAAGCATCACCAAAGTTCAATTTTTATTAACCTTTATTGAAGAGTAAAAGACTTGCAACATACTACGAAGATGTGTAAAGACATAATGTATGATTTTCATCACGAAAGTGACTTTTAAGGTCAAAGAATAGAAACAAGTAAATGTCCCTTAGAGTAAACTTCGTCATCCTTGATTGTCATACGTTCCATGCCAAGTGCAAAAACGAGATCATTGTTGGTACAAGTCACAATGCTAACACTACTCATACATCCAAATTGTGTAATACTTTTTCTCCCCGCAATCCTAGTTATTATAAAAGGAAATCAGTTACTAGCATTTTTTAACTATTTGTCATGGATCACAAGTGATTCATATTGACTTATTTGAGTAGTTATTAGTCCGAAAGCAAAGTAGCACGATTTAATCGATAGTTAGCCGAAGGACAAAATCTTTAAAAACGGCTTCTCGTGTATCTCCTTAAGTTCATATCTTGGCATAACTCGTTTCACAATTTGAGACCTTTCTCGGACCGATATTTGGCATGTACTTCATACTTCAAATCTTGGGAAGACGTTCTTGAAATTATGGTCTTCTCTTCACATATTTGGAATTTCTTCACTTGACGTTTTTGAGAGATTCTTCATATTTGGACCACGACTTCATCATTTTTCTTCAATCTTCACTTTGGATTTTGATATACAACGATCCGCCTCCTTTTCGGACTTGGATATATTTATCCTCATACCTTGTAAGGGTCTTTTTGGATAGACTTTCTCCATGATCTTTAGGGGAGTAATTTCTTTTCGTCGTGTGTCTCGATCCTTCATATTGATTTAGGAATAATGATACTTCACATCGTCTTTGGATCTTTAGCAAAAATAGAGCTCCTCATGCCTTGTTAGGGCCTTTTTGGATGATCGCCAATCTTCGCGTCCCGCTTCAATAAGTTATGCCTTGGCTATGAACTCTATTCAACCCCGAGCAAATTTTAAACGATCTTGCTCTAGAGGCTAAGTAACCTTTCAAATCGTACGACCTTACTTATTGCAATTATGATTTATTCCTAATACATTGATCTTATGGGAAGAAAAAGCCACAATTAAAAACATATGAGTTTTTTAAAGAACATTTTCATGTTCTACGTTTAGCATGATCACTTGTCTAACTCTATCATCTCTCGTTCTTCACTATATAAAGACCTCTAATTAAAGAGACTCGTGAATACTTAGCCATGCAAGTCAAAATTAAGCCAAATTTGGATTAGCTTTCATTAAGACTACATCAAATCAAAGTTTTGGGTTTTCAAGCCACCTATAGGATCTTGCACTTTCTTGGACTTTTTCAAGTTTAGAGAATGCATTTTATAGTTCCCTTGATAAGTGACTTTCTAGGATCAATTATAGGAACTTGCGAAAAGTTCTTGTTAAAAACCCGTATGAATTAAGACTTTCGCGTTTTAAAGCTCCCTATATAAAAGTCTAGCAAAACTTGAATTGAGCGGGTTAAGGAATGTAAATGGCTCCAAATGCCCATCAAGTCAAAAATTAACTCTTATTCTACCCATCGGAAAATATACATTCGTGTCTTAAAAACACTTATGAAAACTAAGAAAAAATTTAAAATTTGGCCATTTTTAGCTTTATTAAAAACAAAAACAAAACATTGGAAATTGGAAAGCGTGAGGGCATAGCAAAGCAAGTACCTATTCACCCCCCCATACTAAAAGTAAACATTGTCCTCAATGTTTCGAGTCAAAGGGTGGAGCACCCCCATACTAGAGACGAAGAATCGAATGCTTAGGATCTAGCATGGAAAGGGTGATCAACAATATATCTAAAGCCGTTTATTAAGTATGCTAAAAGATAATTGTTAGAACAATAAAGGATATGTCATGGATTCGTGAAAAACTTCTTCAAGCAAACGATGGAGGCTCACGTAAACGAACACGAGAGTCTTCAATCGTAGATGATGATGATGATGATCTAGATAACACAATCACAAAAACTACGAGACAACGAGTTGAAAGGGTACAAGTCCCCTTATTAGTGAATAGTAAGCATAAAGGATAAGCATGGGATCTCCCCCACGAGGCACCTCGTTTTTGATTACCGAGTCATGAGCTCGACTCGATCCCCTCAATGCTAATTATCATGGGGGAAGGTGACTTGGTCGAGGGCAACCATTGAAGGAATTTCCCCACCAAAGTAGTGCTTAAGCCTATGTCCATTCACCTTGAAATTAGGACCATCATCTTGAGCTAGCTCGATGGTCCCATAAGGAAACACTTGTGTAATGGTAAACGGACCCGACCAACGAGATTTCAATTTCCCGGAAAATATCTTAAGTCGAGAGTTAAAAAGTAACACTTGATCACCAACGTTAAAAACCCGGTTTTTAATCTTTGAATCATGAAACTTTTTAGTCTTTTCTTTAAAAATTAATGAATTTTCATAAGCATTATCTCTTAATTCATCCAATTCATTCAATTGTATTTTCCGGTGATCTCCCGCGGTCTTCAAGTCAAAGTTTGCATGCTTAAGGGCCCAATATGCCTTGTGCTCCAACTCAATGGGCAAATTACAATTCTTCCCATAGACTAACTTGTAAGGAGTGCAACCGATAGGTGTCTTATAAGCGGTCCTAAAGGCCCATAAAGCGTCACCGAGTTTGTCGGACCATGAAGCACGGTTTTCTCCAATTGACCTCTCTAAAATCCTCTTCAAAGCTCGATTCGAAACCTCGACTTGCCCACTCGTTTGCGGGTGATAAGCCGTAGAAAGACGATGAGTAACTCCATATTTCTTTAGAACCTTTTCGAATTGGTCATTACAAAAATGGGTTCCACGATCGCTTATAATAGCACGAGGGGTTCCGAACCGAGAGAATAGTTGCTTCAAAAAATTCACTACCACACGAGCATCATTAGTAGGCAAAGCCTTAGCTTCCACCCACTTAGAAAGGTAGTCCACCGCGACGAGGATATATTTGTTGCCATGAGACAATGGGAACGGCCCCATAAAGTCTATTCCCCATATGTCGAAAATCTCACACACTTGAATTATGTTTTGCGGCATTTCATCACGTTGAGACGATTTTCCTTGACGTTGGCACGAATCACACGACTTCACAAGTGCGTGTGCATCACGATAGATAGAAGGCCAAAAGAAGCCGGCATCGAACACTTTCTTAGCCGTGAGATTAGCACCGTGGTGACCACCCGTGGGTCCCTCGTGACAAGCTCTAAGGATATTAGAAGCTTCGGCACCAAACACACAACGTCGAACGAGTTGATCCGCACAAACCCGAAAGAGATAAGGGTCGTCCCAAAAATAGAACTTGACGTCACGAAAGAATTTTTGTTTTTGTTGTGTCGTCATACCCTTGATTATGAAATTGCCCGCATGGTAATTTGCAATGTCGGCAAACCATGGGGTGGTGTCTTTAGAATTCACTACACCGAGAGTCTCGAGAGGAAATGTTTCGGTGATTTCCTTGTTCTCGAAAACATCTTTGTGAGGATCTTCTAGACGAGAGATATGATCGGCCGCTAGATTCTCGGCTCCTTTTTTGTCAAGCACGGTGACATCAAATTCTTGGAGGAGGAGCATCCAACGAAGCAATCTCGGCTTAGCATCTTGCTTAGCTAAGAGATACTTGATAGCCGAATGGTCGGTATACACGATGCTTTTAGTCAAGACGAGATAAGGTCGGAATTTCTCGAAAGCATAGACCACGGCAAGGAATTCCTTTTCCGTTGTGGTGTACTTTAATTGAGCCTCGGTCATCGTCTTACTAGCATAGTGGATAGGACGGAAATGCTTGTCATAACGTTGCCCTAAGACGGCCCCTATAGCATAATCACTTGCATCGCACATGATTTCAAAGGGTAATTCCCAATTAGGAGCAACAAGAATGGGAGCTTCGGTAAGTTTCCTTTTAAGAGTTTCGAAAGCTCTAACACAATCCTCATTGAAGTTAAAAGGAGCATCCTTCTCGAGAAGGTGTGTCATAGGTCGAGAGATTTTCGAAAAGTCCTTGATGAAACGACGATAAAAGCCCGCGTGGCCTAGGAAAATCCTAACTCCCTTAACGGTTTTGGGATGAGTTAACTTGGCGATGACGTCTACCTTAGCTTTATCGACCTCAATCCCCGCTTTCGACACCTTATGTCCTAAGACGATCCCTTGTTTACACATAAAATGACATTTTTCCCAATTAAGCACAAGATTGGTTTCTTCACAACGTTTTAACATTTGCTCGAGATTAGATAAACACGACGTGAACGAATTGCCAAACACCGAGAAGTCATCCATAAACACTTCCATCGACTTCTCGATCATATCATGAAAAATCGTCATCATACACCGTTGAAACGTACCCGGTGCATTACAAAGTCCGAAAGGCATCCTACGATAAGCGAACGTTCCATAAGGACACGTAAAAGTAGTCTTCTCTTGATCACGAGGGTCGATAGGGATTTGAAAGTAACCGGAAAAACCATCTAAAAAGCAATAGAATTCATTTCCCGCGAGTCGTTCCAACATTTGATCCATGAAGGGCAAAGGAAAGTGGTCTTTACGAGTGGCGTCATTCAACTTTCGGTAGTCAATACACACCCTCCAACCGGTCACAACACGAGTGAGAATTAACTCGTTGTTTTCATTAGGCACAACGGTCATTCCTCCCTTTTTAGGGACACAATGGATTGGGCTCACCCATGGGCTATCGGATATAGGATAAATCATTCCCGCGTCAAGGAGTTTAAGGACCTCCTTTTTAATGACATCGTGAATTTTGGGATTCACCCTTCTTTGACTTTGAATTGCGGGTTTGTAGTCTTCCTCCATTAAAATCTTGTGAGTACAAAATTTTGGGTCAATACCCTTAATGTCGGATATTTTCTACGCAATTGCCCCTTTATGAGCCTTAAGAACTTTCAAGAGCTTGGTTTTTTCATCATTAGCAAGACCTTTTGCAATAATAACCGGCAACTTTTCATCACCTTCCAAGAATGCGTATTCAAGGTGAGAAGGGAGATCTTTCAATTCAAGGATAGGTGGTTCCTCGATTGAAGATTTTGGTTCGACACTCATAACTTCCATCGGCGGAAGAAATGGTGGAATAGAAGTATCATCAATAATCGACACCTCATCTTCATTGTCGATTTCATTTGAAGTGCAATCGCCTCCTTGGAATGGAGTGAGATTTGGTGTGGAATTAGCAAGAATTGGATCCAAAATAGTGGGATTGCCACTTGACGAGCTATCGGAAAAACCTAACACTTCTTGTGAAAACTCATCGCAAACCACATCAACGATGTCAATGTGATTGATGGTAGCGATTGCATAAACATGAGAAGGTTTCGAGTTTTGAGTAGCGTTTATAACAAGTTCCTCTTCGTTGAATCTCAAAGTGATAGTTCTCGCATGAACATCGATAAGCGATCTCGAAGTGTCTAAAAATTAACGACCTAAAATTAGAGGAACTTGAGGATCCGCGGGGATTTCAACTACTATAAAATCAACGGGATAGTAGAACTTCCCCATTTTCACGAAAACATCTTCGGCTACTCCACATGCTAAAATCGTAGAATGATCGGCCATCTTGATAGACATGTTCGAAGGGATAAGAGCCGGAAGCAAAAGCGATTTCCAAATGGAAAATGGCATCAAATTAATGCTCGCACCAAGATCGGCCAAGGCGAGGCATTCTTTCATATCTTGTATGTCACAAGGAATGAGAAACTTTCCGGGGTCACCAACGTTTTCCGGTATGCGGTTAAGATAAACCAAAGAACAATTAGCAAGCTTTGAAAGCTTTTCCTTATCGCTCATCATACTTTTAAAAGTGGAAGCGAAACGAGGCATATATAACAACGCGTCGGCTAAACTCACATCAAAATGCACTTGTTGAAACATTTTTATAAAAAGCTCGATTTGTTGTTTGTTACGTTCTTGCAATTTCTCTTTGTTTCGTCTCGAAGGGTAGGGTAAAGGTGGTGTGGGTTGGTCATTAGGCAATGGCCTTGGAAACTCGGGTTCCACAATTGGTATTGGTTCAACTGTAGGTGTGGTTTGAGCGGTACTTCGTGGGATTGTAATGTGCTCCTTTTCGACCATCACCTCGGGTTCTTTCTTGATTTCCTTCTCCGTAGAAGTACTTGGACGAGAGATTGGTTCCTTGAAAGTCTTACCACTTCGTGTAGTAATAACCTTCATTTCTCCCTTCGGGTTTGAAATGGTATCACTAGGAAGACCACCCGAGGAAGAGGGTTTACACATGATTGCTTCAAACATCTTAGCCATTCGGTCCTCAAATTTTGATTGCCTAGCATCCGCTTTTAATAACTCTTGCTTAATCTCATGTTGTCCTAATTCCATCTTTTGTTGGTTTTGTTGAAGACGTTGGAAATTTCCTTCCATTTTATTTGCATGAGTTTTAAGTTCATTAGCAAGTTCATTTTTAAGCTCGTTTTTCAACTCGGATCTTAAGCTAATCATCTCACGTTGCATGTTATCAAATTTAGCATCATTTGCTTTAGCATAATCCAAAAATTCTCCTTGAAGATTTTTAGTGTGAGCATTTTGAAAACCTTGTGTAGTGTTTTGAAAATCACGGTTTTGGTTTTGATTAGTGACTTGTCCATTCCCATTTTGATAATTCCCCTTGTTGTAGTTACGTGAATTGCCTTGGTAATTACCACCTTGGTTGTTGTTTCGATAGTTATTAGCATTTTGATTTGGTGGAGCTTGATTTGGGCGGGAACCTTGACCGTTTTGGTTGTAAGTTCCCGTTGCTACATAAGCACTCGAAGTGTTACCATCCGCGGTAATGCACTCGGAAAGATCATGAGCTCCACCACAAGACAAACAACTCTTAGCAACCGCTTTAACCGAAGCGGAATTTGAAGCTTCTTGAGCTTTCCAATGGGACATAAGATTAGCAAATCTATCAAAAAACCGACTTTCCTCATTAGCTTCATCATGTAAGGCATTAATGCTACGAGACGATGACGATGATGACGAACCCAAATTGGCAACACTCGGTGTGTTACGAGGGCTATAAACCTTAGATCTATTCTCGATGATTTTCAAAGCCTCATTTGTCGTGTTACAAAAAAAATTACCACCCACGGCGGCATTCAAATAATCTCGTTCATGATCATTAAGCCCATTATAAAAAGTATCAATTTGATGCAATTCCGAAAAATCATGGTGTGGACATTCATGTAACATTTCTTTAAAGCGTTCCCATGCCATTGAAAAACTTTCATTATTTCTTTGCACAAATCGTGAAATCTCATTTTTCAAATGTGTTGTTTTAGATGGTGGAAAAAACTTGTTCACAAACTTAGAAACGAGATCGGCCCATGTCAAAATCGAATTTGGCGGTTCTTTCTCAAGCCAAATTTTTGCGGGTCCATCTAACGAGTATGGAAACAACATCATCTTAATGGCGTCATGTGGAACATCCTTAAACTTGCTAGTAGCGGTGAGACGGTTAAAATTCCTAATGTGATAGTGCGGGTTGTCTTTCTCATGACCTCTAAACTTATTTGCTTGTAACATCAACATTAAACCCGTCTTAATCTCGAAATTCTCCGCAAGAATGGCGGGAATCACAATGGCCTCTCCAAAATTCTCGGTGGGTCCTTGTAGCAACTCCATCATAGTACGATTAGCCATGATGACTTCTTGTTCTACAATAGGTTCAACAATTGGAGGTTGTTCAACAATCAACGTCTCTTGATTGTATTGCTTTTGAAGACGTTTACGAGCTCGTTTTGCTTGATTACGAGTGATCATAAACTTCACAAAGAATGAGAGGTGAGCAAAGAAGATTCTTTTTGGGTGTTTTGTGAATTTTCAATTTTTTTGTGTTTTTGATTGTATTTAATTTTTTTGGATTTTGGTTTATCTTCGTAGACAACAATCTACAAAATCTCTCCTCGAATCAAACTCTTGATTAAAGAAGCCTCAAAGGAATGAAAACGATCACGTGGAGTGAACGCCTTCGAATGACTTTAGAACTTTGGTGAAAACCAAATTGTTCAAGAGGTTTTAATC
Source organism: Glebionis coronaria (assembly GCA_025667525.1). Taxonomy (NCBI): domain Eukaryota; kingdom Viridiplantae; phylum Streptophyta; class Magnoliopsida; order Asterales; family Asteraceae; genus Glebionis; species Glebionis coronaria. The sequence continues at coordinate 507,413,980 of CM046882.1, read as the reverse complement.
ACAAAGAAACCAAGCAAATATATTATACGTAATAATACTTTGGGCGGCAAAACCCTCGATTAGCCTTCAATCTCAAAATACTCACAAGCAAGCGGGGAAACGAGGTGGCGCGAAGCACTTAAGAGCCTTTTTCCTTAGGGTATATTTTATAATACCCGCCTTATACCCACCTTATAGTTTGTATTTTTCAAAATCGAGCTTCACGAAAGTATTTATCTATTTTTGCCTTTTTCTTTTTGTTTGAGATTCGAATACAATAATTAGGAGATCAAATCCCAATTAAGGTTGTGTTTTCACACTTTTGGAGATATTGTTTATTTGTTGTGATACTTAATACAATATAGTAATAATATTTTCACAAGAAAAACCAAGAAAACCGATAATACGTATTAGTAGAGTTCTACTAATACAAATACTATTTGGTAAACATTAAAAACAACAATGCAAATTAATCACGACACACCTCCCCGGCAACGGCGCCAAAATGATTGTGGTAAAATACGACCTTTAGGAAAAGGTGCGTAAAAGCGGTAAGTATTAAGTGATGATTTGGGAAAATCAAGCACTAATGACCCTTATGAAGTTCGTTTCCCAAGGAGGTATATGTGTGTGAAAAACTTGTTAAATGTTTGTGATTAATGATTGGTTTAGAAGGGGATGAGAAAAGAAGATGACGAAGACGTGAAAATAATTACTACGACGACAAAACGTAAAACCGTAAAATCTACAAAAATAAAAATTAATTCTAAAAATTACCAAAAATTCACCAAAAATCAAAATAAATAAACTAAGAGTTTACCAATGATCAAAACTTTTTCAAACCTTTTAAATAATTAAATATTCAATTTTTAAATGCTAATTAAAGCCCTAAAAATCAAATAAATTATCAAAAAGCCCAAATAAAGATTTTTCAATTGGTAAACCTCTAAAATGACCTAAAAAGATTAAAAACTATTTTTATAAGTTTTTAAGCCAATAAAAACTATTTAAAATGATTTAAAAACTTTTAAAACTTAAGATAATTATAAAAATTAATCTAGAAGTGATAAAATTATTCTAAAAGTTGCTAAATTCCTATTTTAATGAATTAAAGCTAAGAAAAATGTAAAAAGTTGGAAAATGTGAAATTTGAAAAATAATAATAAAATAATATTAAAATGATATTAAAAATCCAAAAATTATAAAAAATTCTAAAAACTTGCAAACTAGTTTATTTTAACCTAAATAAACAGAAAATCAAAGTGAAATGACCAAAATACCCCTATTGGGCCCTCAAATGGGACAAAACCAAAAACAGTCAACCCTTAATGGGCTTTTTGGCCCAAAAAGTCAAACTTGGCCCAATTGACTTGGAAAAGCCCTATCTGACTCAAAATTTAATTCTAAACACAAAACTCTAAAGGCCCAAAAGCTGAATGTGAGCTTATCACAGCTTAATAAGCAAGCAACTTATTCTTATTGGGCTTTTCAGCCCATTAAGCAGTAAGCCAATGCCATAAGCTCTAATTTGACACACAACCTTCTTTTGGGATGCTTATGAGATCTTTAAAAAGAAATTTTGAAAAAGCACACTCAATAAGCCAAAAATAAGCAAAGTATTATTTCACTAAAAGACAAAATAGTTGTTTTTGAGAAATAAGGCACCTCAGGACTTGATTCAACTTGCAAAAGATCACAAATGGACTCAATAAGCCAAATCAATCAACAAAATTCCAATAAGCAAAACCAATAAGCCAGAATAAGCACTTAAGCACTTTTGAAAAAGTCAATCAAGTTGGTTTTCTAGTCAAACCCTAAAGTCAACCCACCAAATGCTCCAGTATGAACAAATGGGTTAAATAATGAGCACCTATTACAAAATCCAAGTTGTTGCTGGTTAAAATAAGCTATTATAGCTTATTGATAAGCTGAACCCAATTTTACACTAGCAGTGGTAACCAGCAGGGGAAAGGAGTTCCCACTGCTTTGACTATTTGACTGAGCTTTTTAGAGAGTTCTGGTTGGATTCAATTGGAAACAAAGGCACCCTTGTGATCAGTGAATCACAAGGAGTCAATAGCAACAAGAAAATCACGATTTGGTTCACACAATAAGCCACAAATGATCAAACAGTCACCAGATACCACACAGACATGGAAATAAGCAGTTAAGCACTTAATATGCAGATTTAGCAAGAATAAGCCAACCAAACTTAACAAGATGCATACACAAGCTATATAAACTAAGAATAAACACAAAGCAACTTGAATCAAACACTGAATCAAAGTAAACAACAAGATCTAAGCATAAACAGTTACTGATGAACAATGAACAATATGCAGACAAGTTTTGCTGATCTATTTGACACTAGATCCAATTTCAAGCAGTCAAATCTCTTTCCCTGGTGTAATTAACTAAGGTTTAGCACTTGTTAGCCCTAGCCTAAGCTTAGATCTAGGTGTCCTCAAAATCCTAGCCAATTTTACCAAGTATCCAAGATTTTATACCCTATTTTATGAATCTATGTGTTCAACCCCTCAAAACCCGTAAACAGATGAACAATAGCACCTAAATAGCAGATACTAACACTTGCAAACACACTTCCACAACTTAGCAACCACAAATCCAAATCATGCAGTAGATCCAAACACCCCTTAATCAACTACTTAACAAAGAAACTTGTGATTTCTACTAATAACCTACTGATTTTAATGATCAAAAACACTTACTAGATAGCAACTAACAGAATCAAACTCAAAAATCACCAGCACAAACACAAGAATACAAAATCAAAGTACCAATTCCAAAACAGGCATAAACATGAAATTTTTAGAGGAATCTTAACAAGAGGTTATACCTGCCCTCCACAACATCCTAGGAGGGCCAGCTATGCTCCTTGGACCTTGTTCAACAACTAGAACAAGACCAAGGTACTTCAAAGAAGATGATCAAAGCCTGCTGATGTTCAAAGTAGAACAAGGCTTTGATTATGATATGTCTTCAACACAAGCAGCAAACAATCTCAACCAAAGGCTTGGAACTCTTCCCAGGCTTGGTGTCAACAAGCTAGAAGAAGCTCAAGGCTTATGGCTAAGGGTTAGTACACAATCAATAAGCAAAAATAAAAAACTAGGATTTCAAGGCCTTTGAACCTTGAAAACCTTATGAACCAAGACGTGCCTTAACCACAAGATTAAGTAAGGTCTTAACAATCAAATAGAACTCAGATTTAGGCTATTCTAACACCAACTTTTAATCAAATCAAAAAGAGAATTCAAAATTTTCAGAAATTCAAATTTTATTAAACTTAAAAAGGAATTACAAAGATTGATAGCCTAAAACTGGAACAAAGGGACTCTCACATGTTGAGGTCTCCTTTTATAGGCAAATGCCTGGCTACACTATTCACAAACCCTAGAAGTGAATTCTCTAAAATGCCCTTGAGAACTTGAGGCAGTTTGTTGTTGATGAGCTGTCCAAAATGATCCAAGACGTTCAATTTAGCTTTAGGGTGAAGCAAAGGCTCTCAGCTGTTGATCTTGGCACGTGGCATGACTTGGAGGGCAAGTAGTCACATGATAGGTGAACGGGTATTTGGGGGTGGGGTCCATTGTGAGTGGGATTGAGGATTTTAGGGTTGGGATGGTTTTCTGCATGTGTGAATCACACATGTGCCAGGGTAATTGCAAATTACCCTTTGTTTTAAGTGAGGTAATTATGGGTGGTGAAAAGTGAATAGTTGAGTGTTTGATCCATTTTTGGTGGGATGGAAAAGTGTTTGGCGCAATTATCTTTTGAATGTTTCAATTGCCCATGTTTAACCCTTGTGTTTTTAGAAAATAGGTAAAACGTATTATTCAGTCACCAAAACACTTTTCCTTTGTTAATAAGTTTCATGACTTGGCAGTTTTGGCACAAAACTTTGGAAAAAGGTTTACAAGGGTTATTTTTGTCATTTTGAGATATTTCAAGGGCTGATCTTGGACATTCTTAATCTTCAAAGGTCTTCAATGTATCTTTGGCTTCATAAGGGACCATAATTGGCAATTTGGACTAATCTTGCCATTTCTTCAAAGTTGAAGGACCATTTGTGTAATTTTGACAAACTTAAGGGACTAAACTTGTAATTATCAATATACAAGGGTTTTAAGTGTCATTTCTTCATTAAATGAGGGTCAATCTTGTATGTTTTCAAGTCTTCAAGGGTATTTGTTGAATATTCCATGAATTAGGGCCCGGTTCTTTGTACGGCTTCGTTTCTCGTGTCCGTTTTTCCTTGTATCTTGTGATCTTTTGTCTTTTTCACGATATCCATACCTAAAATACACAAGTAAACAAACACAAGCATATATATGGTATATTATGACATTTTTATGCATTAAAAGCCCGAAAAGAACGATGAGATCATGTATAAATACCATCTCATCAGTAGTCAACGGCTACAAGGATGTATTTGTTTCCTTTAGATGAAGGGAATGGCCCCATAAAGTCGATACCCCAAACATCAAAGATTTTACATTCTTGAATGAAATTATGAGGCATCTCATCTTTATGTGTGATCTTGCCTTGTTTTTGGCAAGCATCACAACGTTTAACCATCTCGTGAGCATCACGATAAATGGTGGGCCAATAAAATCCCGAGTCAAACACTTTTTTGGCGGTGTAGTTGGGACCAAAGTGACCACCGGTGGGTCCTTTGTGACAAGCGTCAAGGATTTCTAAAGCTGCCGGTCCATCAACACATCGGCGAATAATCAAATCAGCACATTGTTTGAATAGATACGGGTCATCCCAAAAGTAAGTCTTAATGTCTTTGAAGAACTTCTTCTTTTGTTGGGATGTTAGCCCGTCAACGAGAATTCCACCCGCCAAGTAGTTTGCAATGTCCGCAAACCACGAGGTTTCATCAGAATTCGAGTTGATAGACATTAAGGTCTCCAGGGGAAAAGAGTCATTGATCTCTTTGTTCGGATGATCCCCTTGGCAAGGATCCTCAATTCTACTGAGATGATCCGCGGCTAGGTTTTCATCTCCTTTTTTATCGCGAATTTCGATTTTAAATTCTTAGAGTAGCAAAACCCAGCGAAGAAGTCTTGGTTTAGAATCTTGTTTAGTCAACAAGTACTTCAACGCGGAATGATCGGTATAAACGATGGTGGTAGAAAGGACAAGATAGGGGCGGAACTTTTCAAAAGCATAGACAACAGCTAAAAGCTCTTTTTCGGTTGTCGTGTAATGCAATTGAGCCCCCGTCATTGTCTTGCTAGCGTAATGGATCGGTTGGAAGTGTTTATTCACTCTTTGGCCCAAAACCGCTCCAATAGCAAAGTCACTAGCATTGCACATCAACTCGAAAGGCAGTTCCGAATTAGGGGTAACCAAGACGGGTGCCTTAGTTAGCTTATCCTTAAGCGAGTTGAAGGCTTCAATACACTTGTTGGGGAAGATAAAAGGAGTATCTTTTTCCAAGAGGTGGGTCATCGGGCGAGCGATTTTAGAAAAATCTTTGATGAAACATCGGTAAAAGCCCGCATGACCGAGGAAACTTCTCACACCCTTCACGGTTGAAGGTGGAGGCAACTTAGAGATAATATCGACTTTAGCACGGTCCACTTCAAGATCGGCTTTGGAGATCTTGTGTCCTTGCACGATGCCCTCTTTTACCATGAAATGGCATTTTTCCCAATTAAGAACAAGGCAAGTGTCTTCACACCGCTTAAGCATACGTTCTAAATTGGCAAGGCAAGCAGAGAATGAATCGCCATAAACCGAGAAATCATCCATGAATACTTCCATAGTGTCTTCCACCATGTCATGGAAGATAGCCATCATACACCTTTGGAACGTCCTAGGAGCATTACATAAACCAAAAGGCATGCGTTTGTAAGCAAATTTTCCGTAGGGACAAGTGAATGTGGTCTTTTCTTGGTCCTTGGGATCGATGGGAATTTGAAAATACCCGGAGAAACCGTCTAAGAAGCAGTAATAGTCATTACCAGCTAGACGCTCGAGCATTTGATCCATGAAAGGAAGAGGAAAATGATCTTTTCTCGTGGCATCATTGAGCTTGCGATAGTCAATACAAAATCTCCACCCAGTAACGAGACGAGTAGGAATCAAGTCGTTGTGTTCATTGGGAACAACGGTTATTCCGCCCTTCTTGGGCACACAATGGACGGGACTTACCCATGGCGAATCCGAAATAGGGTAAATCAAGCCGGCATCAAGAAGTTTGATAACCTCTTGTTTGATGACGTCATGAATGCGAGGATTAACCCTTCTTTGGCTCTGGATTGCGGGTTTAAAGTCATCTTTCATGAGAATCTTGTGAGTACAAAAGTTCGGATCAATTCCGCGGATATCGGAAATTTTCCAAGCGATTGCATTTTTATGATTTTTAAGCACATCGATGAGTCGAGATTTCTCTTCTTCGTTCAGGTCCTTAGCAATGATGACAGGCGACTTCTTCTTATCTTCAAGGAACACGTACTCGAGATGGGGCGGCAACTCCTTAAGTTCTAAATCCGGAGGATTTTCGATGGGAGGCGTATTCAAAGTCGGTTCATCGATAGCAATAACCTTGGGAGATGGTGGAGAAATATTGTCTTCTTTAAGAAGGTTCTCAATGAGGCGAAGATCTTCATCCCAATCGGTAGGAGAATCGTCATTAGCTAAGTTCACATCTCCCATGGTGGCTTCCAAATCTTTCCAAAGGAAATCACTTTCTCCAAATAGAGATAGTGATGAGTCAATAGAGGAAACGGTCTCAACATTGGGAAGAGAGGTAGGAATACTTTTACAAGCATCTTTGAAGCGTTCTTCACAAGCCTCATCAAGAACGTCAATACAATTAACACTCTTGTTAGAATAAGGCTGTTTAGAAAGCTTTCCCATGTTGAAGACAATTTTATCGTCACCAACTCTCATGATAAGCTCACCCGCTTCAACATCGATGAGAGTGCGACCGGTCCTCAGGAATGGACGACCAACGATCAATGGCACACGAGGGTCCATGTCGTAGTCAACGACAACGAAATCGGCAGGAAAAGTGAATTTGTCGACTCCTACAAAAACGTCTTCGGCTATCCCCACTGGATAAGCAACCGTACGGTTAGCTAATTCCAAAGTCATTTTGGTGGGGACTAGCTCAGGGAGAGATAATTGATTCCAAACGCTTAGAGGCATTAAGTTAATACTGGCACCTAGATCGGCTAGGGCCATGCAATTCTCTACTCCTGGGAAGTTGTAAGGGATTAAGAAACGACCCGGATCACCAAGCTTGGTTGGCAATTTCCTTAAGAGCACTGCAGAGCAATTCTCATTAAGTTAGGTGTTAGCAAGATCAAGAAGCTTCTCCTTGTCGCTAAGAAGATCTTTGAACATTTTTGCGTATTTGGGCATGTGAGCGAGAGCCTCAGCGAAGGAGATGTTAAAATTTAATTGTTTAAACATTTTGAGAAAGTTCGAAACCTGAATATCGTCCTTGCTTTTGAGCTTCTCTTTCCTCAACCATGAGGGATAAGGTATATCGGAAAAAGAGGAAGTCTTTGGGAGAATAGGATCACTCACATCCTTGGGTGGAGGAGGGGTAGAAGTAAGAGGTGGAGAAATTGGGGAAGTAGAAGGATGAGGAATAGGAGCAGGTGACTCGTTTTCCTTAGTCACAATCACCGGTGGGGGTATAGGAAGCTCGGGTTCCTTGGTACCTTTGCCACTGCGAGTGGTGATTACTTTCATCTCCCCTATTGGATTCGCAATGGTGTTACTCGGAAGAGTACCCGAAGAAGAGGATTGATTACCTTGGAAGAAACCAGCCATCATGTTCCTTAAGTCAGTCGTTTGACTTGCCAACGTATTTCTCATATCAGCTCTCAGATCGTTTCCTTGTTTCACCATGTCTGCTTTCAAGTTGAGCACTTCCCGCTGGAGATTTTCCACAATCACATCATTGGTCCTCATGTAGGTTTCAACATCTTGATGTAATGCGGTGGGTTGGTTGGGAGGAGGAGCATGATAAGCGGGTGGTTGATAAGCAGGTTGTTGGTAAACTTGGTTGTTTCTTTGAGGTGGATATGGTTGTTTGTGAGGTGGTTGGTATGGTGCACGAGGTTGTTGTTGTTGTTGAGGAGGGCGATTGAGTTTTTGTTGTTGGTTTGGGTTGTTAGGAGGAAAACCGGGTGGGGAAAGAAAGTTGTTAGAGCGGTAGCTAAGCAAGTTACGGTCTCCTTGAGGACGAGCTTGATAAGCGGCCGGAGGATAGGTACCGTATGCTGCATTCACATTCTCAGAAGGGTAGTCTTGGGTGGCGGTACAAGTGTTGTAAGAGTGAGGACCCCCGCATATTTCACATGGTTGGCTAACAGCATTGACTTGAGCGTTTTTAGCATTGATGTTGTTGGTGTTGTTAGCGGTGTGGGTAACAAGTGATTCAAGAAGCGTAGTAATTTTGTCAAGTCGCTTGTCGCTGTCACTAGTACTAGCACTAGCGGCATTGGTCCGCACACTCTTGGTTTACATACGAGACTTATTCTCAATGATATCCCAAGCGGCATTAGAAGTCTTAACCAAAATATTGCCCCCCGAGGCACTGTTTAGTGAATCTTGGTCATTCATTCTTAAACCATTGTAAAAAGTATTAATTTGGTGCACTTTGGTAAAACCATGTTGTGGGAACTTTCTTAAAAGATCTTTGAAACGGTCCCAAGATTCACTAAAAGACTCATCGTACTTTTGTTCAAAATTGATAATTTCATTCCGCAAAGCGGTAGTACGAGAGGGTGGGAAAAAGTAGTTTATAAACTTGGTCTCCAAATCCGTCCACGTCAGAATACTTTGTGGCGGTTCCTTTGCAAGCCAATGTCGGGCTTGTCCCTCTAAGGAGAAAGGAAAAAGTTGCAAACGGATTACCTCTTGTGGAACACCATTGAATTTGACCGTATTCGTTAGTTGCAAGAACCTTTTGATGTGGTCATGTGGATCATCAATGGTACGCCCCAATAATGGTTGAGCGGAGACCATCTGGATAAAGCCGGATTTGAGCTCAAAGTTGTTGGCTGCAATCGCGGGTATGACAATTGGATCATTGTTGCCGTCTACATGTGCTTGCAGAAGTTCAATCATCGGGTGATTGTCCGGTAGAGGCTCATTGTTGTTGTTATTATTGTTGTTGAGAGGTGGATTGTTATTGTTGTTATTGTTTTGAGGTGGGTTATTGTTGTTGTTTTGTACACCGGCCATGTCTAAGTCTTCGAGAGGCTCGGGCTCTTGATAAGACGTTGATCGTGTACGCATGCACCTACAAAAGAACTAACAAAGCAAACAAGAAATATTTTTGGTTTTTATGGTTTTTTAATTTTTTTGTATTTTTGAAAATTTTATATTTTTAGGGTTTTTTGAAAAGTTTTATGAAAAAGTAACGTTCACGGCGAACGGATCCCAAAATCCAAGTTCTCACAAAAAACTGTTAATCTTAACGAGAAGAGCCGGCAGCGGCGCCATTTGATACAAGCATTTTGGATGGGTTCAAGATTAGTTCTCGGTATCTCCTCGAATTGATCACAGCTCAAGGTGGAATAGTTGTTCTTGGTGACAAATAGGGGGTTTGGTTTTCTATTCTACTTTAAATTACAAGCAAGTATGAAAATGTTGTTGAGCAAAATTAAAGCGTTTAAATATTAAACTAGAAGCTATTTCGAAAAAAAACTTTAGGTAAAAATTTTAATACTTAAAACTTAAAAACATGTTCTATCGGAATATTGCAAATGAAGGTCCATCGGAATGTCAAAATCAAGTCTGTCGGAATAAGGCTCTGTCGCAAAGTTCAGATCGGAATGCAAGTAAATAATTCTGTCGCAATGTGCATCTATCGGAATGTGCCAGATCGCAAAGTCAGATCGGAAAGTTGTATATCGGAATGTATGTAATCGAAACACCTCTATCGCAATGCTGTTCAATCGGAATGTAGTAAACAAAATTTTGGCAGCGTTTCGACTTAAGGTAACCTTAAATCCCGTCGGAATATGCGATCGCAATAAGCGATCGCAATCCAGATCGGAATAAGGGGAAAATGTAAACCGATCTCAAAGTAAAACCCTCTTGGGTTATTGCGATACAAACAGGTAACCGTCGGAATGTGTAGAATCCCCAATATTGCGATGGAAGCAATGTTAATCCGAAAATGGTGGTAAGTTGAAAACTGAATAAGCACGTATAATAAGTTATCTTAACCAAATCTTAAACATTTCAATAAGCATAAATTTGGTAACTTTCGAAAACATGAAATCATAAACTTTATAAACGAAACTTTAAAGTGGAATAAAACCTTTAATAAATCCGATTACCAATAAGCTAAGTCAAGAAGTAAGCCAATAAGCATAGAGAACTTATGGCTTAAACCAAATGAAAGCTTATGTAGGAACAAGAAAGAAATGAACTTTCTTAATACACAACCTCAAATTCAATCACGAATAATGAAGGATTCGGATCAAATTAAAGATTTCGGATTAGGGAATAAGCAAAATCAAGAAATGTAGACAAAGATTAAAGAACAAAAAGCTAAACTTGAATTCGATTAATGAAATCCAAAACACAAAAAGCTTAAAGCTTTGAAAGGTAAAAATGGAGAAAAGAAAAATCTTAGTGAGAGAAAGTTGAGAACTTTCTCTCTCTAAAACTAGAGAAATTGAAAAATGAAAAACTAACTAACTCCAAGTTGTGAAGTGTAGGCCTATTTATAGGCGTATGCTTTGTGGGCTTGTGAATGGGTTTTGTTCATGGGCTTCTCTTCTTCTTTCGTCTTTAGTCTTTACGTTTCTTTAATTAAACGTTTCCGACTTTGGATTTTGAGAAGTGTCGGTGAATTATTCCAACTCGTCCTATAATCATTTGTTTAATAGACTCGAGTTCTTCGACATATATGAATCTTCCATCTTTGGCTCTATTCTTCGATAAATCTTTAAATAGGCACAATGACTTCAAATCTTTTGCATCTCTTGGACAACAGACTTCGTCTTGAGTCTTTTTCTTCGATAAAACCCGTGCAATCCCATGTTTTCTTCAATATTCATCCGGTTGACTCTGAAAACACAATAAACACAAAAACCACGCATAATTCCAAACAAATGATATTAAATACGTGCTTTGGTCTTGTTTTAGCCAGAAATAAGTGGTAAAAGGATGGGTGTTTTCACACCTATCAGAACCATTCAGACATTGGAAGATATGTTGAGGTCATGTGCGTTGGAATGGACGGGTGATTGGGACGATTACATCTGTTTGGTGGAGTTTGCATACAACAACAGTTGGCACGCAAGTATCAAGTGTGCTCCATTTGAGATGTTGTATGGCAGAAAGTGTCGCGCTCCAATCTGCTGGGATCAGGTTGGCGAGCGAACACTTGAAGGACCGGAAATCATAGAGATGACCAATGAGAAGATTGCAGTAGCTAAGCAGAAAATTCAGGAAGCACGGTCACGTCAGAAGAGTTACGCCGATAAGCATCGTAGGGACATACACTTTAACGTAGGAGATCATGTCTTCCTTAAGGTTTCGCCGGCACGTGGTGTTAGACGCTTCGGGATTAAAGGGAAGCTCAGTCCTCGTTTCATCGGACCGTTTGATATCATTGAACGAGTCGGCGAAGTATCTTATCGATTGGCGTTACCTCCGCAGCTTTCGCATGTGCACAATGTGTTTCATGTGTCCTTACTCAGAGGGTAGCAGTATCATCCCCTTCACATGGTTCAGTATCCACTAGAACAGATACGTGAAGATCTCACTTTTATAGAAGAACCCGAATGAGTTCTTGACAGACAAGAACGAGTCATGAGAAAGAAGACGATTCCATTCGTCAAAATCCTATGGAGGGATCATACCGAGCGGGAAGCCACTTGGGAAACAGAGGAGTCTATCCGGGCTTCTTACCCTCATTTCATATTTTGAATTCGGGTATGTTCTTCTTTTCCAGTTTACTTTATCTATAATTCGGGGACGAATTATTCTTTTTAGGGGGGGAAGAGTTATAAAACCCGCATGCTTTTACCATGAATAGTACCCTTAAGATCGTACATACTAGATTAAAACTTTCTTAATATAGCATGATTACGATTACGTGTTAGGATTTTACGTATTACGTACGTGTTAGAACACGTTAAGTATTTACTACGCAAGAGCACGTAATAATTATTTGACAATAATTAATCACGAACATGCGATCATGAAATCATGAACGTAATTAAAACACGAACTATTTTTAATTACGTATATATATTTATTACGAGCGTAAATAAATATATTAGATCACGATAATTACGTAACGAGAACACTTAAAACGCGAACACAAATAATCACGAACGAATAACTTAACGTCGAGACACGGAAAAAGGTACGGGCACCCCATGTGGGGCCCCCTACCCGCGGCTACAAGGAGCAAATGGGCCAAGCCCATTTGTAATTTTTACTAAAGGGGGTTAAAGGATTTTTACACTACTCAAAATCACTTTACAGAAGATTTTAGCAAAAACCTAAAACCCTCCTCTCTTCTTCTTTTTTGGCCTCCACCCTCAAAACACCACAAGGAGGTGTTTGTTGATCTTGGATCTTGGAATTCTAGTTGGTGATCGTGTTTGTTCTTCGTCCTTTTGATCCACGAATTCGGTAAATCCTATTTAAACCTTTTTCTTTTGATTTGATCTTTTATAAATCAAGAACATGTTATGTTTTTACAAAAACCTAATTAAAATCATGGATCTAACATGAATTGGGGTTTAATAAAATCAAAAGTATTGTTTTAAGGGGTGTTTGTTTTGGCCGCAGCCTACACCGAACCCAAGGGGGGTTTCGGTTTGGCCATCCGACCACCACCGAGACCATATGGTCCCGGTTGGTTGGTATGGGTCCCACGGCAGCATCAAGACAAGGGGTACCCCGATTTGGTTCGGGGTACGGTGTCGATTTCATGTCCGGTTCATGGTTTTGAGTCTAGATCCGGTTCATGGTGTATGTTTAGTTTTTATTTTTTTATGATCTTATGCTAAAAGTTAAATTAATAAAATGACATGATTAATTTAATAACATGACTTAGGTTATTTTAATTATTAATAATCATGAATTAATTAACCTAAGTAATTTTATATTTTAGACTTATAATTAATTAATTATTTAAAAACCATGGTTATAATTAATTAATTAACATGACTTAGGTTATATTATTAATAAATAATAATGCATGTTTTAACCTAAGTAGTTAACTTTATTTAATTAAAAACATGTTATACTTTAATTAAATATTTTAACCTATAGTTTAATTTAATTACATGAAATAATTATTAAACTATACATTATATCATATGACTTAGAAAATAATCATGAAAACACTTAGGCTTATATACTTAGCTTATTTAACCAGCTTATTTCTAATTATGGAAACTTTCTATTTTTAGAAACTTAATTAAATAAGGCAGCTAATCTATTTATGGAAACCTTCTATTTTTAGAAACTTATTTATTTCAGGCAGCTAATCTATTTATGGAAACTTATTTAATTAAGGCAAATGATCTATTTATGGAAACTTTCTATTTTTAGAAACTTATCTATTTTAAGCAGTAATTCTATTTTTGGAAACTTTCTATTTTTGGAAACTTTCTATTTTAGGAAACCTGCTATTTTTGGAAAGTTACTTATTATTACACAGTAAGTATAATAATACATGAAATACCAGAAATACTTAATCAGATTAAACAAGAATATAAGATAAACACAGTTTAAGGCTTTAAACAGTAAAACATGGTAAGAACATATAAAATAAGCTAAGACATGACATAAAACCAGCTACGTATTTAGTAAGCAGATACTTATTCATGTATGTATTTATGTAGCACTAGTGATTTGGAAGTAGGATTCCTCTCAGTTCATCTTCTTCGTTCACTGGACATAAGGTACGGATTCCCGTCCTTTCAGTATGGACATTCTTTCCTTATTAGGATTCCCCGTATGCAGCCAAATGTTTTCCCGTAGTATAAGTTACGTGTTTGATTGCTTATGTTTAATTAAGAATACCTATAGCCATATACATGCATGACCAGTTTCACCTAGTTATGGAGGTACCATAACCATAACATTAGAGGCACTGATGTTATGACTTCACCACGGCGGAGTGATTGCTCGTGGCGTCCCTTCAGCTTTTGGCCATTTATTTATATTTATCATGTGGGACGTATGGGTGCATCCTAGTTACATGTTTTCAGTCAGGATTTCATGGTGAATGTGGTGCGTGCCTTGCATCCTTCACAAGGAGCTGATCCCTCCTACCCAAAAACCAGTATATTAAATTAGAGGCAGCCCCTCTAATTTTCATGATGAGGTCACCCCTCCAAGTATTCATGCACGGTGGATTTTCATGACCTAGATTGGCTAATGGTAAAATATGACAAACAATTTTTACAAGATAAACATAAGACTTTTCAAACTATAAAACCAGTTTTATCAAGACTTAACCAGGTTACTCGGGACTTAGTTTTCTTCCGCTGTTATATGTTATATGCTTATCCTATTCATGCTTTATTGTACATCCGTGCACTGAGCGTAGTTGCTCAGCCGTTTTCCTTTTCTATGTTCCCAAAACGGCAGGTACTCAGGGACGCTCGTAGGCACTAAGAGTACGTGCATATGGACTGGAAGCTGTCTAGCTTTCTTTACTTTATGCATTTCCTTTCTTATGATACACTTGGACATTTTTTAGTCCTTTCCTTTATTATACTATGTTTGTGTGTGATGAGCTTTACATTTGGACTACCGATGTTTGATTCCGGTATTTTCCTTTTATGGTCAAGTAATGTTTAGACATTTTTCCTTGTATGCTTTGATGACACGCCATAATTGCATGTGACATTTCCATTATCAAAATAGGGTGTTACAGGTCACTCCAGAACCTTTGAAGACTTAGCAAGCAGAGACTTGCCTTATCCCTTTATATTTTAGGCGGGAGTCTCTGATAAAGTACTTTGGATGGGACAAAGTGAAGATTCAAGTGAAAGGTACTTAGTACGACCTAGTGGGAAAAGTGAACAGTTGGCCGAACTGTTCACAGAAAGTTGTTTAAAGGCATCTCCAAGAATGGACATGCATTTAATGAAGTGTACTGCTTCCATTTAGAAGCTGACACGTATCAACTACCCCCACTAAGGTAGCAACCTCGTACCACTATAAATAGGGATAGAAAAGGGGAGAAATGCATCACTTGTAATAATGATAATATTGTTTGTCTTTTCTCCCCATTAAACCTCTGGAGTCCAAGGTTGTGTTCAATGACTCTTAAGGTTCACTTGTAAACTTGATACTAGTATCAAGTTTACTTGTTCAAAGGGTTTCATTCATTGTCATTCAACTAGTGTGATCCATAACACTTTGTAATACTTTGTTTATAAGCAATAAAGCATTACACCTTTGAAAAGTAATTCATTAAGTGTTTTATCTTGGTTTCGAGTTATAGTATTACAATAGGCTTGTATTTTGGGACTTTCAATTGGTATCAGAGCGGTTTGATTTATAAAACTTTTTAAAAAACCGTTCTCGTTTTTAAAATCAAGATCCTAATATGCCTGGTAATATACCTCCTATGCCACCACCTATTGGCCAAACTAGCCAACCCAATGCTACAAACAATCTTTCCATGACATCAAATACTACCACACCTACACCTGTTGTAAGTGTGAATACTAATGATGACGATCTTCCTCAACTTCTTAATAGTAGAGGAGGATCTCACATGTCTAATGTTCCAGCATTCTATGAAAAGGATTTTTATAGTTGGAAAAGTGAATTTCTTAAATACCTAGATGGTCTTGAGCCTTTTCTTCTAGAGATCCTAAATGATAGACCTTACGTTTCCCATGGCCTATACCTCTACCCCTGAGAGACCTCGAAAAAACCCAGTGAAACAATGGTCTCCAGTTAATAGACGTCTGGCCAACCAGGACAAGAGGCTGAAAAGTATCATTGTCTCTTGCCTACCCAAAAACATCATGAAGTCCATCATTAAGTGTGTCTCTGGTAAAGAGATGTGGACTGAATTAGTTCTTGGGTATGAAGGTCCAACTAAAACTAAAGAGACAAAAATCCAAGCCTTAAGACTTAAGTTCAATGCCTTTATAGCTCTGGATAGTGAAACTGTTAGTCAAACTTACACCAGACTTAAGATTTTATTTAATGATCAGTTGAATGCTTCCCAACAAGCAATAGTATACAACCTCATTTGGGGATTGGATATTGGGATTGCTCATATCCTCTACACAGACCTCATTGCTAAGTCGATAAACAAATGAAAGAAGCATAGACTGCCAACCATCTTCTACACAAGATACATTTCCTTGATCATAGAGCACCTTTTGGGAGATAATTACTTGAATGATGACCTGTGACAACCGTGGATTTTTTATTTATTTAAAACCTTAGTTGACGGGTTAGACTTGTTTGAATTTTCCCCGTTTGATTTCATGCAAAATGTGTACGTGTAGTTGACGTTTTATAGAGATTATTTTACGAGACAATTTTCATTCTTTTCGCTTATGTTCATGCGAGTGATAAACAAATTTTACGCATATAGGCTCTCTCCGTACGATTCTCGAAAAATAAGATCACATATATGAGTCTAAATATTGAAAACACTACTAAATAAATACTAATAACTCAACTCAATATTTTTACATTCCATACTTTTATAATAAGAATAAATGAAACTAATATTACATAGGATATACACATGTACATTTCAAAAATGTTAACCATAGTACACAATTCTTCTTTTGCTCCACTTGAATACACCCCTGCAAGATCTCCACAAAAGAAGCAAAAAACCATACCACTTTTCTTCACCTACTAACCTAGCCTTCTAATTTGCACTTGTGGCTAACCCATATGCCGAGACCTCTTCCCATGTCACATTCTTTTGTTACTTTTGCGAATGACAGAAAGCAACACGTGATACTATGTTGCATGATCCTCATTTCTAAACAATGAACTAGACAGTAGTCATAAGACTTGAAATGTGCAATGCACACACGTGAAGAGAAAATGACCACTCAAAAATTAAGTTCACTGGTGCTATCCTTTCATCCTCACTTACTGTACGTGATAAATGTTGACCAGTATGCCTTCCCTAAATATTACATAAGCCACTCATCTTGTTTTTCTTGTTCTTGTGCACACACATGATAAACACACACTCTTGTTTCCTCCTAATTTCGACAACAAACACCAAAAGGATTCATACACATTCCTCTTCTCACTTGTTGATTGGCTAACACAGTAACCCTTGTCAAACAACATACCTTTACTTACCTTAAAGAAACCAATAACGTTCTGAGTGGGAACTTATAAGACACTAAGTCTTTTGTCTAGCTTACAAGAAAACCGAGCCCAACCTTATCTATGTATCACCATTTGAATTTAAAGCAAGCCAAACACACACATATACTTAAAGAGAAGTAATATCTTTGTTGATTTAAAGTTGTACTCTAGCGTTGGGTTTTTGGTAGAAAGCGAGGAGGAATAGGGAAATTGGTTAAAAGGTTATACACACTAGGGTTTTCATGCTTAAGGTTTGCTAAGTCGTGTTCATTCCTTTGCTGGGTCGAGTATCAGTAAGCTCACAAACACCCTTTCCTTTTATTTCCATCTTGCATACAATTATATAGTACATTTGCATTCATAAATACACCACTAGTATGTGCTTGATTATGTTTTGCATGTAAACTACTTACAAAGATATGATATTAAACGAGACACTGACAAACATGAGCAAAACCTACGTAACTATAAATGAGAGCATCACGTTTTAATGTACAACATACTTAGTGTGCGTGTCTTAAATCAGAACTCCTAAACATTAACTAGTATTTTTAAAGCATGAGACTATGATTTGTGTGAAAAGGGGGTTCGGGTAGGTTGACTTTGGCTAACCGTTTGGCTCATTTAACCAAGGTAATAGAGAGAGTCATGGGGGGGGGGGGGGGATGTGTAGTCACGGTGGTAGGCTTCATATAACCCTCGATAACACGAGATATAGCCCCATTAATAAACAAGTTGCAGCCCGTGAAAACTCATTGTTAAAACTACCTTTTTTTAAAAGTGACCATCTGATATAACTGGGCTATTGCAAAACTCTTATGCATTTCCGACCAAAGATTTAAACTAATATATTAAATTTGTCTACGTTAGTATATAGCAAAAATAGAAACACAATTGCATGTTTTATACTATTTAAAAGGAGAACAGGAAAAATCGTTATTTCATGTGATTAAAGTAAGCTTGACTGGGTCAACTTCAAGCTCAGTTTTGACATAGTCTGACCATGGTTACGGATGGGAAATGGATAGGTGTCATAGAAGGGCTGACCGAGAATCTATAGCTTCTTTAGGCAAGTCGTTTGGTCAAGCGAGGGAATAGTTATACCCTTTTGAAAACCTGTCAAAACTGCCTTAACAAAACGAGGTACTGTACATATATATTCTAAATGGTTACACTTACATTTCATCATACATGAAACCCACGATGAGTGTACAACTTCGGACCATTTTATTCGCAAGTAAAACCCGTCAACGGACAAAACTTAAAACACGGATTGTAAAGACGACCCGACCGTCTATCAAAAGGTACTTATAGTTTGTACCGCAAGTCACTAACGAGACCACGATATTTCTCCAAAACATAACGATACTACCCTCGTTTCGAAAAGTAAAACAAAAATGCTTCACGACTTTCAAATTGGTTATGTTTCACTTATGTTTCAAGTTTCCCAACATGTAACATGTTTTAGAATTAATTATCAATTAATGTATTTATAGATTTATAATTATTTAATATTTTTTTTAATAATAAGAATATAGAAATGTATTAGGATATTTGACCCGTTAAACGACCGATCTAAATAAATTGTCATGACAACAGAATATCTAATATTGCTAAATATATCCAGATTAAATGACTCGTAAATGTAGAAATCATCGTTAATTTCTTTAAAAACTCAAGCACATACTAGGGGACTAAATGTTATGTTTATTATCATTTGGCATGCGTAGTAATACATACCTTATTTAATTTAGGTCACTGATTGATTTGAGCTATCACTTTCTCGTTGTCTACGTGTTGGTTTAATATCGTGCTATACTTTGAGGTGAGTTTCATAGCCTCACTTTTTACTCGTTTTGTATACTTTTGGGGTGAGAACATTGCTTGTTTTAAACGGATGAACATAAGTGCTAAAACTTGATACGTTTGCCTACATGATGTCTAAGTAGCGATATCCCTAGATGCTTTAGCCCACTATCGTGAACCCTTAATTACTTTCTGTAAGAGCGAATGTTATGGATAGATCTATTAGGATTGACCTCCCTATCTAATGTTGGTTGTGTGACCAAATTAGATACACTTACATTTGAGGTCGTTACAAATGCTTTGGGATAGGCATTTGCTTGGGCTCTCACATTATCTGGTCAGTACGGTTAACGCTTCGGTGTCATGAGCTTAGACGTAGGGCAATGTAAACGTATGCTATTTGATTATAATCTTGTATTTGTTATAAGATTATATGCCGGTTGCCTGACTAAAATCTAATGGTCCATCACACTATTTAAACTTAAACCTATGAACTCACCAACCTTTGTGTTGACGTTTTAGCAATGTTTTTCTTAGGTATCAAGATGGAGGAGTGACTTGGTTGTGCCATGGGAGATAATAAATTTGTGACTATCAGTTGGTGTTTGAGCTTTTACTTATGTTACAGAAAACTCTGTTTTAATTTATGTTGTTGTATAAAAATGCTTCCGAATAATTTTTTATACTTATAATCATTTAAATCAATTAAAACGATTTATATAAATGTCTTTCTTTATTATTATGTCTTATGATAGTCATGATAGTTACACCCCAGTGTATTCACATACTCTGGTAATTTGGGGGTGTGACAGATTGGTATCAGAGACGTGGTTATAGAGAACTAGGTTGCTTTTATAAAATCATTTTTACAAATGTTGAGTCAAAAATGAGATTTTGAGAAAAGAGTAATACTAGACTATAACCGCTTCTCTATCTCCATGGGCCATATCACTCCCCGTCTTCGATACAAGTAAGTCGTGACTTAAATGATTCCATTGTTTTGCCATGTTATGTTGAAACTTGATTGCTACGTGTTATTCGCATTATGTACCCCGTTTCCTTGCTTGAATGATATATTTATACGATATACGCTAAAACGACTTTTATTTTGAAGTAAAATGCATAACATCCTTGTTTGGATTGTTAAGCTACTCAGATGGTTTGTGCCATGCGTATTTGAACTAGATGGTTTGTGCCATGGTTAGTTGAACTAACATGGTTTGTGCCATGTTTCTTTGGATTAAAACGTACACATAATTTTGCTATTTCATA
This sequence comes from Glebionis coronaria, assembly GCA_025667525.1. Lineage (NCBI taxonomy): Eukaryota > Viridiplantae > Streptophyta > Magnoliopsida > Asterales > Asteraceae > Glebionis > Glebionis coronaria. The sequence goes on along the minus strand of CM046882.1, from coordinate 507,393,580 downwards.
CTGTGATTTAAATAGTCCATGGGACTACTATCGACTATCGAAACATTTGTGTGTTTCCATAGTACCCTATATCGATATACACCAAATTAAAAATATATGCGTGCTTCCTAGAACCTGCTTCCTAGAACCAAAAGCTATAGGAATGTCTCTATGTACCATGTGTGTGGTATTATTAATGTTAATTAGTAGTAATACTTTAATCAAGCGGTATTATTATAAAAGTCGAGAGGAACAGCCATTTATTGGGTCCGGTAAATTGTTACTCCACTAAACATTTATAATAGACTCGGTTGAGGAAGAGTGACCTACACTAATTAACGGATTAGAAATTGGAAATGGATATGTAAATTATCGTGATGACTAATTATTTCGCTGACTTTGAGCACGACCAAAAAACGACGTCGCCATCTCTGTTTATAAACAACATATGACGATAAACATTGTATACAAGTATTACTCCTGTAATGCTCCGAAAAGTACTGTAATTCAAAGAACAAATAAAATTTTACCATATGATGACTATTCATAAATACGCCGACGCGTAAGTCGAGTGGTTGCCGAAGAGAAATTTCATTTGGGATAAATTAAGTAAAGACGAATTTAAAAAGTCCTAGTCCATTGGTTTGCGACTAATTTACTATAACATTACGATGTCGATATAACAACTAAGACTAAGGGAAAGAACCCAAAAAACGTAAAGATTATTCCGGTTTCTAAATCAAAGGGACTATCGCGTGTCGCGGAGTTGAGAATCCTAGATTTGAAATGTGGCTAACTATTGGAGATTTTAATTTCAGAATGGTTAATGATGAGTCGTGAGTGTACCCAAAACCAAGACAAATCATCAAATATGTTAAGAGGTATAACTATACTTAACAAGTCTCAAGACTGTTCTTGTTTCATTGGATTACGAGACTAAGTTAAGTGCCATTAGTTACACAACTTAGGGTCTCTAATGAGTTTTCTTAAGGATGAGTAAGACTCATGAATCTACATGTTGCGTGATAAGTTTGATCTTTAAGTTATTACATAATTGATGAGTTTTGTGTGGGTTTAATCGATGTTAAATTGTGTGAGGAATACCTAAACGCGAGTAAAACGCAAAGACGATAAAAAAATAAATGAAACAGTTGTGATATAATAGAGCATAATTAAAACTCAGAGAAAATTCTTGTATTGGAATTGAGTAATTGATTAGGTTAAAAACAATAACAATGTACGGACTAACAATCCTAAGTTAAGGAAAGATCAAAGAGTGAACAAGAACTAGTATAGAATATGTTATAGACGAAAGTCGACTAAACTTTAAAGATATACTTGCTCATCCGAGTTAAAAGTAGCGAACGTTTAGCAAGAAAATTTCCTAAAATGAATAACCCAATTCGATGAAAGGTTAAATATTGTGTAAGGATAATTGTACTTATCCATCCATAGGAAAGGTACAAACATGAGTACGTGGAAGAGCACGTTAGAAGACTTTAACTTTTCTCAATCACCTATGATTCCTAATTAAGGACTACTTGGACATTTAAGTAGGCCTATGGAAAGATTACAAGAACTTAACAAAAAAAACATGTGTTTTATTGAGACTAAAAAGGGTCATTCATTGGTTTGAATGAGAACATTGTACTCTGAGCTTCAAAACTATGTATGGAACAAAACTCAAGAATGAAATGAACGAATCTTTATAATACGATCCCTCGAAAATTGTATTAAAATAATTGTGAGAAAAGCTCAGTCAAATTTGAGAGATTGTTAAATTGATCACCGTGAAAGAACTAACAAGAATATACATCGTTTGTGCGTTAATTGTACACAGAAAATTTGAAATGACGGAACAAAAATGCAAAAATCCAAAAGAGGTCATCTTTTGTCAACACCAAGATGCCATTAGGGCCGTTAATGCGTTTGAGGCTAGTATCCACATGGTCGACCGAACCATGGATCCTAGTGTTTACTAAAAAGCTAAGGAAATGAGTGTTACACCGGTTAGCACTTTTGGATCTCGAAAGACCCTTTCGAAAACTCAATCAACATTTTACACCGGGTGTCATTCGAGAAGGACGCACCGAAACTCTTCAAGTAACAACCTAAGGGTTTCTACTCTCGTCATGGATAGAGTGTGGAAATCCATGTATTATTAACTTCTTTACTTTCTTGCAAATTATGTGACTCGACGTCCGTCGATGTTACCACCAACAAAACTTAATTATGTAACCGTACTCTAAGTTTTTAATTTAATTGTGTTGTCTTATCATTAAAATATTTCCGTTACATAACCAGTACCGAAATCTTCTGTTTGGAGAAAAAAAAGTTTACCCAACAAAATTTTACTTATTAAAAAGTTTGTACAATATTTTTTTTGTGTCAAGAAAAATGCATCGACTAAATTTTACCTAAAAGAGTTTTATAAAATATTTGTATAACATTATGAAAAAAAAATAAAAAAAAACTTTTTACTATAAGAAATCGCCACCGAGAACTTTATTAGTGGGAATGAAACAATCATGATAGAGTAATTTGGAAATATTAGTAAAGGTATTACTAATAAAACGCCGGAATTAATAATGAAACAATTTTGGTAAGGACTACCATGTGAAGTGTTGGAAAAATTTACTTTACGAACAACTTGATGTGGAAAACGTAAACAATTGATGAGTATGATGAAAACTAGTACGAACAATTGCGACAAACAATTTGTTATTTTTGGAAGTGAACAATAATAAACACTGGAATGAACTATGAACTATCAATATATAATCTACAACCTCAAAGAAATAATTGATGGCGAAAAGGAGGATGCAACCGTTGAACCCGAGTCGTACGTAGCCTGATCAACTACGTATGATTGTGGTCGAACGCGAACATGCTCGTAGTAATAACCATGGAACGAGATATATTAGTAGTATTTTGAACATCTCAAGTTTTAATTTACTTTCAAATAAATTATCATGTGTTATAAACGCCAAATATTCCGATACTGTCATCTAAATTAGAAAACGTTGCATACGCCTTGGAAGCAAATTTTTATTACGTTTATTCTTTTGCTACTACGTCGTACGAGCTCGTGTGAGACGCGGAGAATATTACGAGGGGCACCAAAGGGAACCAGTGAGACTCTACGACAAGTAAACTCAAAATAGACTTGAGGGGAGATAAACCTAACAGGGCGACAAACCATGGATATTGATGTTGACAACAAAACAGCTCTTGAGTAAAACTTAATTTAATAGGTATCGTAATGCTATGATATAATAGTTGAAATCAAGAAAACAATTTGGTAGAAATCATGATGAGGCTCCGTAAGGAGCAAAGCCCAAATTTAACGGGTATCGAGACTCTATTATAGTGTTTCTTTTAAAAAAAAATCTAAGAACAAAATGGCCGAGATGAGTATAATATTTTTCTAAGGAAATGAACGAGAAGGATTTGATAGTAAGAGTGGTCAAAATATACCACTCATTTCCTACCATATGAGAAAATGATTTAAAATAGTTTACTAACGATATTATACAAGAAGGAAATGGCCTATATGCGGAATGAAATTTTCAACCATCATGAGTCGTGATGATCGTTTATTTTAGGATTTTAAAAACCGATTCGAGAAACTTTGACATATGTATTACTTATCGTTACCAAGTACACGATCAGTGTGAACGAAAATAACCAAGCTGTGAAAAACGAATTTCAAACTTGTGCTATTATCCATAGGTAGATTTGAATAAACATCCATCGTTGACAGAATACTAGTGTGACTATAGCCGTCGGGATAACATGGTTTGAGACCTTGTGAGAGTAGAAAGTATTGTTACGCGTCATCTATGTGGAAGACGACAACACGTGGCTCTTTAGATTGGAAATAATAAGCGAAACGATGAGAAAAGTATTGACAAAAAAATGTCACTAAACAAAACCAATATTATCGAGGAAAGTCAACATGCAAAGAAAATAACAACTACTAAAAACCACTGAGGAACAACAAATGTTCATGTACGATTGGAATAAACTTTTATTCAACCAAAAGTTAAGGTAGTTACAATAGATTTAACTTTATTAAGAAACTAAGGGAAGCGCAAACTTTGAACACCAACAAACGCAAGCAAAGTTGTACAAACATCAAAAATTCAATAATTCTTACTCTTTTGATTCGTTTGACGACATGGACGTTTGAGTTTCAGGCGAAACTCATTTTAACGGGTATCGAATGTGACAACCGTGGATTTTTGATTTATTTAAAACCTTAGTTGACGGGTTAGACTTGTTCGTCTATTTAATTTTCCCCGTTTGATTTCATGCAAAATGTGTACGTGTCTAGTTGACGTTTTATAGAGATTATTTTACGAGACAATTTTCATTCTTTTCGCTTATGTTCATGCGAGTGATAAACAAATTTTACGCATATAGGCTCTCTCCGTAAGATTCTCGAAAAATAAGATCACATATATGCGTCTAAATATTGAAAACACTACTAAATAAATACTAATAACTCAACTCAATATTTTTACATTCCATACTTTTATAATAAGAATAAATGAAACTAATATTACATAGGATATACACATGTACATTTCAAAAATGTTAACCATAATACACAATTCTTCTTTTCCTCCACTTGAATACACCCCTGCAAGATCTCCACAAAAGAAGCAAACAACCATACCACTTTTCTTCACCTACTAACCTAGCCTTCTAATTTGCACTTGTGGCTAACCCATATGTCGAGACCTCTTCCCATGTCACATTCTTTTGTTACTTTTTCGAATGACAGAAAGCAACACGTGATACTGTTGGAAACTCACTTTATGTGACGACATTTAAGAATTCCCATTAGTTATCATAGTCACACACATTTAGACTAGACTAGGTTCGTTGTAACGTTTAGGTTGTGTGTGTGACTATATATTCCCCTCCTTAGCTTCCAAGGAGGGGTGTTGATTGTCATTTGTTCATTTTCTAAATACATTTTCACTTTACTTTCAACCTCTCTTCTCTCTCTCTCTAAACCAACAATGGCTTCCACCACCTATTTCCACCATGTTAGACCACCGGATCCGATTTAGCATTTCTACATTTGGCATCAGAGCCTCGGTTCTATCCTTGGATCGTGTTCGTGTATTCGATTTGGTGGTCTAATTTTTATTCTTTGAGTCTCGTTCTATATCATTTTTGTCCATTTTGTCACAAAATTTTTGTCACGTCATATTTTTTTGTCCAATCTGTCCAAACAATCACATGTTTTGGGGTCTCAACTTATTTATTTACTCTCGGTTTCATCAATATCATGGTCAAAGTCATACAAATCTGGTCACTGTTTCTGGGTCTATTTATTCTTGTTTATGCAGATAGATAAGGACAAAAGTGTTCAGATCCACCATTTTCGGTTTCTTCAAAACCCTATTCAGATTGACATTCAGATTGGGATTCAGATGGGGATTCCGAGTAGGACATTCCGATTAGACCATTTATTTGGTCATTCCGATCGGTCTTTCCGATGGTCATTCAGATTGAACATTCAGATTGGGGATTCAGATTAGACATTCCGATGGGGGTGTTCGTTTGATTCCGATGACGACTTAAAACAAAAACATTCTGATGGGATTTTTTGTTTGACATTCCGATGGGACTGTGTTTTAAAATCTTGTAAACCAAAAATGATTAACCAAAAATCCATCACAACCGAGTCAACTCGGTAATTACCGAGTTGACCCAGTTTCCTCACTGAGTCGACTCTACACTGAACCAATTTCACTCACTGAGTTTAAACTCTACTGCCAACCTTATTTCTCCCCAACACCAACATCATCTATCCTATTCCCATCGTCTCCTATCCCATCTAATTACTCAAACCAAAACAGAAAACTAATAAAGATCTCAGATTTATTTTTCGTGTTTATACATGCATGATGAGATCTTTTAAGATCTTAACACAAAAAACAAAACTCATCATAGATCTTTATTGGGTTAAACCCGTTTGATTTTCGAAGTTCAAGAAATGGAATTAACAATTATATTAACTCCAAGTCTTTGTTTCGATTTAGTCACAATAAAACCAACATGCATCAAACCATAACCTAATTTATGGAAAAAATCATGACTATACTTAACAATAAAACGCTCTGAAAAGCCCACATACGACGAAGACTTTTTGTTACCGTCGGAAAACCCGAGACCCTTTATTCAAAGGATCTTGAAGACATGACTAGGCTGTTCTTGACTTGGCTGTTTAAAGGATTCAAGGTGGGGGTCTATCGGATTTTATCACAAATTTGATCATGATGGTTGTTTATTCAAATTAAATGGGTTTCGAATTAAAAGATTAAATGGTGATTTTTTGGAGTTGATTAGATGTTGATGATGATTCTTATCATTTCTGGTTGACTGAGATGTGGAAATGAGAGGCGGATGTATCCATGAGGTTGGGGATGGGAGATGTAGTTTGGTTTGTGTGAGAAAGCGGGAGACGGAGTTCTCTATGTGAGGGAGAGAAAAGGTGGGGCGGAAGTTTCTAGGAGAGGAGATTAGGATTTTTTGTGAGTTATTTTAGGGTTTGACCCCATTTAAACCAATTAACCATTGGTATGGACCGGGTCTTGGAAGTATTGGGCTGGGCTTCTGACTTGATGGACACTCGATTTTTGTTAAACATTGGCTAATATAATTTGAGTTGGGCCGTATGTTTTCAAACTAAATATACACAAAAAAAAATTTGTTTCAAAATTATTCATTTTGAATAAAAATTTTGTGTATTATGGTATAATTTGGACATTATAGAGACAAAAGTGATGTGACAAATGTGACAAGAATTTATTTTGACGAGACCAAGAAAAAATGGGCGATTTTTTAGTGGCTACAAATTTTGTTTGATCGGGTATTAATTACGTGACGTTGAAGACGGATTTTTCGAAGGCGTGTATTTATTTTATCTTTTAATAGATAACTTTCTCGTGCTTAATCCTAGAATGAAGACTTGGTTATCTGGTTTCCGGGTTCGGGGTGGATGGTTGATGACTCGGATAACTATCACTTAAAGGGGTTACATTGTTGTACTCAGTGTCACGCGCGTAGTCGACGTGGATAATTTCAAGAGGTGTTGTGCTTATAGACTTCTTCAGTGATGCATTGAGTACTTAAATATTTCTCCACCGTTCTTCATTCAACAATAGTGCAAGCTTAAGTCACAAGATCGAAGGATTTTTATTCAGTTTCACGTTTGATGTATCCGGTTCATTCTTTCAGTGGTCACTTCAAATTACTTTCACGTGGGATGGTAAAGGTGGCCATGGAGAGTTTATGAGAAGAGATTTTCGATCAACAGCTGATTCTCACAAAATATATAATTCAGCTTATTTATTATTCTCACGAGATTTCAGGTTCATGTGCGTACAATTTATTGATGGTTCCGAGTTTCGAAACCATCAAGGGGGAAGAAGAAGACACATTGAACGCACAACGAGTACACATGATGAACTTCATACCTTCTTTTGATTTGAAGATATTCCGGGATGACATTTGTCATAGCCGCAGAGAAAATCAGTGTTTTAACTCGTGTCGTTATCAATCTCCAAGCGGTACACTACTGATTCGAGGTTTAATTGTTTGATTGTTGCAATTATTCATCATCATTATCCTATATGCATTCCCGGGACTTAATTGACTCTGGTGCATCTCCGGAAGAAGACATGTGCATTTCCGGGACTTAATTGACTCTGGTGTTACGATGTCAACTTCATGAATGGGATAAAGTGTCCACTTCAGTATTTGAGCTTCATAATTGGGATTGATTTACCTTCTTCAACTATGTGGGGGAAGAAGTGTCTTGATTCTTTCCGGTATGCATAACTTGAACTCTCAGGGGGAAGAAAAATTCAGAAGAATTATTCAAGCGTGAGAAGAGAAGTTGTTGATCTACTTGGTGTACCCCTTACCTTCAACCCCTCTTAGCAACGTTATCATGTTATATGATGGGATTTGCTTGTTAGATTCCGCTGTGCGCTTAATCATTCTAAGCTTTATTGAAAGCTTTGAAGTTGCTTATGAGGATTGTCGATTTAGGGGGAAGCTATTTAAAAAGCTTCTACATCATGTTTATGTGGCATGAATTAGGGGGAATCTAATTCAGAAGCTTCTCCTTAACCAGAAGTGTATGGGTTACTTAGCTCGTGCCGTTACAGTATTTCTACTACAAGTTAAAGATGAGTCGTTTTGAAGTCAAAGGCCTCAGAAGACTTCATCAGCATTGGATGCTTCATGAAAGCTCTTGTTCTTAATTATTTTGTACTTGTTAGGAAGAATATTGTAAGGAATTCTACACGTCGTCCCATGGGGGAAGATTGTTGGAAACTCACTTTATGTGACGACATTTAAGAATTCCCATTAGTTATCATAGTCACACACATTTAGACTAGACTAGGTTCGTTGTAACGTTTAGGTTGTGTGTGTGACTATATATACCCCTCCTTAGCTTCCAAGGAGGGGTGTTGATTGTCATTTGTTCATTTTCTAAATACATTTTCACTTTACTTTCAACCTCTCTTCTCTCTCTCTAAGCTCATCAATAGCTTCCACCACCTATTTCCACCATGTTAGACCACCGGATCCGACTTAGCATTTCTACAGATACTATGTTGCATGATCCTCATTTCTAAACAATGAACTAGCCGGTAGTCATAAGACTTGAAATGTGCAATGCACACACGTGAAGAGAAAAGGACCACTCAAAAACTAAGTTCACTGGTGCTCTCCTTTCATCCTCACTTACTGTACGTGATAAATGTTGACAAGTATGCCTTCCCTAAATATTACATAAGCCACTCATCTTGTTGTTCTTGTTCTTGTGCACACACATGATAAACACACACTCTTGTTTCCTCCTAATTTCGACAACAAACACCAAAAGGATTCGTACACATTACTCTTCTCACTTGTTGATTGGCTAACACAGTAACCCTTGTCAAACAACATACATTTACTTACCTTAAAGAAACCAATAACGTTCTGAGTGGGAACTTATAAGACACTAAGTCTTTTGTCTACCTTACAAGCAAATCGAGCCCAACCTTATCTATGTATCACCATTTGAATTTGAAGCAAGCCAAACACACACATATACTTAAAGAGAAGTAATATCATTGTTGATTTAAAGTCGTACTCTAGCGTTCGGTTTTTGGTAGAAAGCGAGGAGGAATAGGGAAATTGGTTAAAAGGTTATACACACTAGGGGTTTCATGCTTAAGGTTTGCTAAGTCGTGTTCATTCCTTTGCTGGGTCGAGTATCAGTAAGCTCACAAACACCCTTTCCTTTTATTTCCATCTTGCATACAATATATAGTACATTTGCATTCATAAATACACCACTAGTATGTGCTTGATTATGTTTTGCGTGTAAACTACTTACAAAGATCTGATATTAAACGAGACACTGACAAACATGAGCAAAACCTACGTAACTATAAATGAGAGCATCACGTTTTAATGTACAACATACTTAGTGTGCGTGTCTAAAATCAGAACTCCTAACCATGAACTAGTATTTTTAAAGTGTAACATGAGACTATGATTTGTGTGAAAAGGGGGTTCGGGTAGGTTGACTTTGGCTAACCGTTTGGCTCGTTTAACCAAGGTAATAGAGAGAGTCATGGGGGGGATGTGTAGACACGGTGGTAGGATACATATAACCCTCGATAACACGAGATATAGCCCCATTAATAAAAAAGTTGCAGCCCGTGAAAACTCATTGTTAAAACTACCTTTTAAAAGTGACCATCTGATATAACCGGGCTATTGCAAAACTCTTATGCATTTCCGACCAAAGATTTAAACAAATATATTAAAGTTGTCTACGTTAGTATATAGCCAAAAACAGAAACACAATTGCATGTTTTATACTGTTTAAAAGGAGAAAAGGAAAAATCGTTATTTCATGTGATTAAAGTAAGCTTGACTGGGTCAACTTCAAGCTCAGTTTTGACATAGTCTGACCATGGTTGCGGATGGGAAATGGATAGGTGTCATAGAAGGGCTGACCGAGAATCTATAGCTTCTTGAAGCAAGTCTTTTGGTCAAGCGAGGGAATAGTTATACCCTTTTGAAAACCTGTCAAAACTGCCTTAACAAAACGAGGTACTGTACATATATACTCTAAATGGTTACACTTACAGTTCATCATACATGAAACCCACGATGAGTGTACAACTTCGGACCATTTTATTTGCAAGTAAAACCCGTCAACGGACAAAACTTAAAACACGGATTGTAAAGACGACCCGACCGTCTATCAAAAGGTACTTATAGTTTGTAACGCAAGTCACTAACGAGACCACGACATTTATCCAAAACTTAACGATACTACCCTCGTTTCGGAAAGTAAAACAAAAATGATTCACGACTTTCAAATTGGTTATGTTTCACTTATGTTTCAAGTTTCCTAACATGTAACATGTTTTAGATTTAATTATCAATTAATGTATTTATAGATTTATAATTATTTAATATTTGTTTTAATAATAAGAATATAGAAATGTATTAGGATATTTGACCCGTTAAACGACCGATCTATATAAACTGTCATGATTACAGAATATCTAATATTGCTAAATATATCCAGATTAAATGACTACATTATTATTAGATGATAAACGTTCGTAAATGTAGAAATCATCGTTAATTTCTTTAAAAACTCAAGCACATACTAGGGGATTAAATGTTATGTTTATTATCATTTGGCATGCGTAGTAATACATACCTTATTTAATTTAGGTCACTGATTGATTTGAGCTATCACTTTCTTGTTGTCTACGTGTTGGTTTAATATCGTTCTATACTTTGAGGTGAGTTTCATAGCCTCACTTTTTACTCGTTTTGTATACTTTTGGGGTGAGAACATTGCTTGTTTTAAACGGATGAACATAAGTGCTAAAACTTGATACGTTTGCCTACATGATGTCTAAGTAGCGATATCCCTAGATGCTTTAGCCCACTATCATGAACCGTTAATTACTTCGTATAAGCGCGAATGTTATGGATAGATCTATTGGGATTGACCTCCCTATCTAATGTTGGTTGTGTGACCAAATTAGACACACTTACATTTGAGGTCATTACGAATGCTTTGGGATAGGCATTTGCTTGGGCTCTCACATTATTTGGTCAGTACGGTTAACGCCTCGGTGTCATGAGCTTAGACGTAGGGCAATGTAAACGTATGCTATTTGATTATAATCTTGTATTTGTTATAAGATTATATGCCGGTTTCCTGACTAAAATCTTATGGTTCATCACACTATTTAAACTTAAACCTATGAACTCACCAACCTTTGTGTTGACGCTTTAGCAATGTTTTTCTCAGGTATCAAGACGGAGGAGTGACTTGGTTTTGCCATGGGAGATAATAAATTTGTGACTATCAGTTGGTGTTTGAGCTTTTACTGATGTTACAGAAAACTCTGATTTAATTTATGTTGTTGTATAAAAATGCTTCCGAATAATTTTTTATACTTATAATCATTTAAATCAATTAAAATGATTTATATAAATGTCGTTCTTTATTATTATGTCTTATGATAGTCATGATAGTCACACCCCAGTGTATTCACATACTCTGGTAATTTGGGGGTGTGACATGACCTTCCTAATTCTCCTTTTCGTATCACCGCTGCGTCTTTGAAGACTCCTCTAGAAGACGAGGTGCCACTCTCTAGGACATGCTTAAGGATGCTGATCTTGTAGAACCAGGGGAGCTCTTGATCCCTCAAAACTCTGAGGTGAATGCTGATGAAACATCTGACAAGTCTTTGTCCAAGAACGTTGTGCAGACTATCACTCAGCCCAAGGATCCCAAGGACAAGAAGAAAAGGAAGAAGGAAATCCCCCTTCTTCTGAATCTAAATCTTTAAAAGATGTCTGAAGAAAAAAGAAATCCAAGAAACACTCATCTGTTGCTCAACTGATGATCATACTGAGCCCAAAGCTGATGAACAACATGCGTCTAGCGTCTTTATATCAGCTGAGACATTAGGGAACCCATCCACCGCTAATATCTCCAAGGTATTTAGTCTGACTTTCTTTCTTTATTTTTTGAGGTTCACAAGCAACCACTCTCAAACTTCTGTAGGATAGAGTGGTGAAGTTTTGGGTTAGCCTCGACCCTTAGAGAGTCCGTGTAACACCCGCTCCGATAAAAAGACAAAGTGTCACATTATGGTGTCATATTAGAAACATCATATTTTAAAAGGGTTAAATTGAAACTTTTATTAAATCATCATAACATCCAAAATAATACTTTAATAACAAAAATCCTCAAAACAACAGGGTCCAAAATGAAAATGCATTAAATCATAAAAATGTCATAATAGGTCTTATTAAACTCTTGGGTAACTCTAAGTAAGCCCACACTCTCATAGCCCAGCCTCCCGCTTAATCCTTGCCACATGAAAAATAAACACGACTGAGCAAAACCCCAAGTGAACGGATATAACAAATAAAACTGAAAAGTAAAGAGAGGTAATGAAAGCGGCGGATGTCAACAATGTACGAACAAAGAATGTATATATGGATTATAAAGAGAAGATAAATGAAAGGTATCAAAATGCCCACGATCTCATATGACATATCACATATCATATCACACACATATCACGTGCAGTTGAACGGCTCTCCCAGAAATGCACATAGGTGGATCAAACCTAATGTACCAAAAGCGATATAGGGTGTATAACCCACACAACCCATTCACTACAGATCATATCATAGTTACCAGAATCTTAGGATGCATCCATACGCCCCCTGCAAAATAGAATAGCACGTACACTAGCTCATGACTAGCATACGCACTCAAAAAAAATGTAGCAAAATGGCCATCAAAAGGGAACGTTGGGGTCTAATCACACCGCCCTAGATGGTGTCATGTTGTTGTTGCATCAATCGACATGGTCATGGTACCTCCATGACTAGAAACAAAATATGGCTCGAGCATAAGGGTTTCATAATCATAAGGCATATCAAAGCATAAATCATAATAGGTCAAAAGGAAACATATGAAGGCATATCAAACAAAGAGATCATAACGAAACAAAGGGAATCATAGATCATATCAAAACAACAACTAATGATGTAGAGAAAATAGCAATGGCTTAGGAAATGATCAAAAGGAAAAGTTTACAAAAGACTAGAAGAAGCGTTCTAACTAAAAGAACCAAATATCTGTACCTTATTGCAAAACAAATCAAAGATCCGCACACAACGCAACAAGTCCTAACCATGTGTCACCAAGGCTACAACATACATATAATACATCATACCTACTAGTCATATAACATATATTACAAGTTTCCATGATTTGGTGGTTTAAAACCCTAGTTTTCCGATCCATTTTCTTAAAACTTGATATTTATGGACTGTTTTTAAAGACCAGAATATTAAACATATTTCCCGAATCCTAACAATTGATTTACGACCATATTTGAAAACTAGATTCAAAGGTCATAATCATAGGCTTTTGAAACACTTAAAAGATATCATAAAACTCATTTTATAGCCCTTACAAGATGATCCAAAAACCGGACAGCTTTGAATCCGTATTTTGTTTTAATGTTTTTAGAGGTCTATATCATGATAGGATGTTTAGATCATGTTATAAATCATGTAATAACTTATCAAAAACCATTTTGGGACTGATCTAAAAAGATCTAACATATGGAAAGGGTTTTAGCATATAAAATCACCATAACATGTTTTTTGGGCTCATAAACCCTAATTAACATGTTCATAATAAATTTAAAAATAAATAAACATAAAAGGTGATACAAGGATCATAAAAAAACTTACATAAGATGGATATAATGATGTAATAATCACTATATACAAGAACACCAATAAAAGGAGGAAAAACACCAAAAAAAGGCCTAGAACTTCAAGGTTTCTACCATTGAAGTGTAGAGAGAAAACCTTAAGGAACAAAAATGGAGGATTGTGGGATATGGACCATAACTCATGGTTTATATGACTTAGGGGAAGGGTTTTTTTGTGTTTTAGCAAGTTACTATACTTAGGTAAACATGAAGGTTTATGCAATTTCTAAAGATAACACTATTTTAAATCAAATCAAAGATTTTATCTCTTATTTCTTGTCTAAACATTAGAAAAAAAGGATACAAAATAAGGTGGACAAAATATTTTTCTACTAATTGTAAGGATACACAATATAAATCTTAAAAGGTCTTACACTTTTTTCCCAAAATAAGCCCTAATTAAACTAGTAAGTAAATATCTTAGAAAACAATAAAATCAAATCATATATATTAATAAGGCTGGCTTTTATTTAGTTTTTATTATAATATTTATACTTTTTTTTAATATTAATTTTACATTATATCCTTTAAATTCTCAAAATTTTATAACATAAGTTTTAACTATTTCAAACTTATTTAAATAATTAAATGCACATTTTTAATTTTCAAAAATAAAATAAAATTTCAGAAATGAAATGAATTTTCAGAAATGAAATGAATTGTCAAAAATGAAGTGGAACTTTCGGATTTTCAGAAATTTCCATATTTCGTATTTCAAAAATGTGGGTTTTACAGTCTGTGTTTGCACTTAGATCTTAAGACCTATGTACACCATGTCTCTGCATCAGGAAGTGATTCATTTGTGCTCATAATGCACCCCAATGATCGTGCACCCTATAGACAATACTCTGGGAAACAACAACCATAGTACACATATGTCTCGACCCAGAACCTCTGAACCTCACTCAGTCTCTGGGTCCCCTCATGATCAAAAGAATCCTAAAGAATTTATTATTTTGGGGAGGCTAAATAATTACCCTCACCCTTCCTAGGGGCGACGAAAAATGGTGACCATTCCACTTATCATATTTTACATTAAAAAGTCCCAAATAGTAATCCTTAAGGGGGAGCTGGATAATCACACCCAACTATCCTAGGGGCAGCGAACGACGACCATTCACCTCATCGTGTTTCACCCTAAAAGAGTCCCAAGAAGTAATCCTTAAGGGGGAGCTGGATAATCACACCCAGCTATCCTAAGGGGCAGTGAACAACGATCATTATCCTTATTACAAACTCACAATAAAAGAGTCCCAAGGAGTAATCCTTAAGGGGGAGCTGGATAATAACACTCCGCTATCCTAGGGCAGTGAATGGCGACCCTTCACTTTATTACAAACTAACATTAAAAGAGTCCCAAGGAGAAATCCTTAAGGGGGGGGGGGCTGGATAATCACACCCAGCTTTCCTCGGGCGGCGAATGGCGATCTCTCACTTCATTACAAACTCATCATTCTTGCACTACCATATTTTATACAGTAACAGAATCCTAATGATGAACAGATGGATGATCAGTCATACACAATCACATATGAAGACATCGCTGAGGTCTCCACTGTCATAGAAGATGCTTAATCTGACTTGGAATCTATGCCAGAGGATGGTACAATCTCTGGTTTTGTGGACATGGATGATGATGATAACCAAGTAACTTCCGTTGTCACACGCTCTGTTATCACATCTCTGGACAATGTCCAAGAACTTGCAGCCTAAAAACTTTGGTCCCAGTAACAAGCTGCACCAAGCCCAGTTCCATTCCCCACAATGCAAGATGTTCAAGAGCTTAGTGCTAAGAAACTCTGAGAACAACAACAACTGCTCAAGACCATCCCATTTCCTTCCATGACAAGTGTTCAGGCGCTGGGTGCAGAGGAACTTTGGGTTTAGCAAGGTGACCTAAGCTCATCAAAACCAGGTGTGAAACAAGAAGCTATCCTATATGAGCTTCAAACGTTATCAAATACTACACTAGATTTGAGCAACAACTTGGAAAGCTCTGTGTCCAAGTCTTTTGACACAACTCTCAGATCTATGCTTCCTCAACTTCTGTGTGAAGCGTTAAAAACCAATCTCCCACCTATTCCAAATACCAGCTTTGATCAAAATATGTCAAATGCTCTGGCTTCTACTTTTAAAGAAAATGATGATGCACTTGCAAAAGCCACAAAGCCATCCAAATCTCGTTTGAAGGAACTACTCCAAGGGGGGCTGAAGGAGGTCTGTATCTTTGTGCACAATGAATTCTTGGATTTCGACAAAGCTGAACCCAAGCAATTTGCAGTCTTAGAAAAATCCTTGAAGCAAACTTTCAGACATTCTGTCAAAGCAGAACTATCCAAAGTTATTGAGAGATATGAAGAGTCCACCAAGCATGTTATGAAGAGTCTAGAAATGCTTGAAAAGATAGCAAACCTCAAGTTTCTAGAAATTGGACCCATGAGTCATTTATCTGTCACTCTCTCCAGAATGTCAAAAGACATTGTTGAATTGGTGGAGTTAGTCACCAAGGTCGTCCAGATGTTGGATTCAGTTATAGCCCAGGCTGAGGCTACACCTAAGGGGGATTCAATTATAGCCCATTTGACGACATACCCAAAATAGACACAGAGACTCATAACACTGCACCAGAGACTCTCATTGTCTCATCAGACTCTTGTGAAGGACCTAAGGGGGATCAAAATAATGAATCAACTGCGCAGACAGCCAAGAAGCTTAAAACTGTTGAGATACCCACACCTACACCTCTAAGATCAGTTTCTGATAAAGAGTTTGCAACTTTTGCTTCTAACCTCCACAAACCTTATTCAACCACATTTTCTCCATCTCCTCTTCATGACATGTCCAAAGACAAACGAAAATCCATTGCAAATGAAGTAGAGCAAGTTCTAAAGATAAGATCTCTCTAAGAGGAAGGAGGATCTTCGTCAAACTCCCAGAGCTCCAAAAGTTTAGAAGCTCTGGTGAAAATCCCATGACCTTGGGAGAAGTACAAGCTCAGATGGAGGAGCATAAGAGACTTGCTAATCTTAAGCAAGCTGAACTTAAAAGCAAATAAGCCCTGAAGCAACTTACTCCAGCTGCGAAGTGTAACACCCCTAAAATAGACCCAACAGAAGCACCTAGTTTTGGGGCCTATTACGTCATGATTATCCGAGTCTTGATCCTAGAGTACGAATTCTATGCCAAATATCACAACGCAGACTCCAAATAATCATACAGTCAAGTACTTGAGAATACATGCTTAAAACGGTCAACATAAAGTTGGTGAGTTCATAAGTTTTATCAAAATGTTTATGACACTTCAAAAGATTATTAAGTCCACTACCTAAAGTAGAATCGTAAACGAGTTTAGAAAGCCAGAGTTTCGCAATGAGAACAACACTTATCACAAAGTTCAATCATAAATCAACGTTTAGCAAAACGCATTACGACGGACATAAAATAATTCAGTGCATAATCAAGATTCACATCAACATCACATGCAAAATCACAATCAATATTCACATTCAAGATCATAGCAAGGTTCACAATCAAGATCAATACAAATCATAGCAACATTCACATGCAAGAATCACATCAAGGTTCGCAATCAAGATCAATACAAGATCATAGCAAGATTCACATGCAAGAATCACATCAAGGTTCACAGTCAAGATCGATACAAGATCATAGCAAGATTCACATGCAAGAATCATATCAAGGTTCACATTTAAGATCATAGCAAGATTCACATGAAAGAATCATATCAAGGTTCACAGTCAAGATCAATACATGATCATAACAAGAAGGATCACAAGAGCAATTCAAGTTCAGAATCATATCAAGCAATGGACCGCAAAAACATAGATAAGATATGCAAGACCATCATGGGAGATATGACGTAAAGCATATTGGGTACAACACAGTGTTTATGACAGTACTAAGCTCATAAAATCGAACTATGACAAGTACGTCGAAACATCACGCGTATGAAATACATGTTGCCCCAATAGGTGTCTAACCCAAGACCACCTAGCACAACATCAACTGGTATACGTCCGTTTGGCAGTGGCGATTTACAAATCCCCGGACGGGAGTTGCAAAAACTCCAATAGATCTATCCATAACATCAAGTTCACTTTACCGGTCATCCAGAAGTGATTAATGGTTCATGAAGGGGACTAAGAAGTACGTGGGTTAAAGCTACTTAGGCATATCCATAAACCAACTTCAGCGAAGTATACAACGAGAGCACATTTTGCGTCCAAGCAAGTAACAAAGCATTATCTCATCGATAAACAATATATCAGCGAAGTATTTAATACAAGCACAGTTTGCATCCATAAGCAAATAACAAAGCATTATCTATCCCCAAATAGATTCAGCATATAAGGCAGATTAAAAGAAGAAATGACTCACTCACATATTCATAATATGTAGCATAAACAATTCTTCAAAGATATAAACACGTATGCATCTCAAACAATACTTGAAAAGTATAACCACGTATGTATCATAAACAATCATCGAAACATATAAACACGTATTTGACATCAACAAGCATGCATCTCCCTCAAAAGAGATTTAAAATATTTATAAGGCGATTCCAAAATAGAAAGAGGGGGTATGAAATCACCTCAGCAACGCAAGCTATCATAGCAAGAGAATAATAATCATAGAATCAGATCACGCAGATGCAACCTAAAATAATACTAGATTGAGTTACAATCTATAATGCAAGAAACACATGAATGTCATACGCATATGTCGACCTTTACCACGGATTTAATTTATAAAATGAGCATGTGCTCAAGCGCGTCATTTAAAATAATATTTGATCAAACCTTTAAGTAAGATATAACTTTTTTTCTAGCGAGATTTTGATAGCCTTTCGACATCATTTTAATTTAACCATTTCTAGAAAAACTTTAAATAATCGAAAACTAAACCCGACCTACCGCTCTCAATCTCAAACTTAACCTTGCTAAAAATAAATCACGAAAGACTTTTTAAACAATGATTCGTTTGACACACACAAGTAAAGTATTTAGATAACCCACACAATAAATAAAGTTTAAAAGAAAATTCAAAGGAAAACCTTTACCTAAAACTCCCACCCACGTAAACCAACTGGTGAAGAAAAGCAATATCAGCTTTAAGTCATTGTCCTAATCTATATGACTCTCTCTCGCTCTCGGAAACCTCAAAAGTGACATTAAGTGTCAACTTATCAACCTCTCTCGACTAATATATATATATATATCCACTCTCACCTTCACATATTTGTTTCATTCTCATTCTCATAACTCTCTTTCTCTCTCTCGTTTAAACATAGACGCAACAATAAGCTCAACAAAGTTAAAACTCTAATTTGCACGCATGACGCACAAACACAGTTTCTGAATCGATCTCATACCACAAAGTTACAACGTAGTTTTGTCATGACATCGACACACCTTCCAGCTCTCTCGTTTGAAAGAAGTAAGAAAACCCATTTTAGCGTATGGCAAAAACTGAGCACAGCTTGTAAATATAACACTCGACACACACACACACACGGTTAAGACTCGATGACAAGTCGACTCGATCTCGCCTCAAATAAAACTCTCAACAAATCCTACACCAAGTTCACGACATGCTCTTGGCAAGACCCTCACAAACCGTACTACACACCACTCGAACTCCTATCCCTCTAACGCATTAACCAAAACCCTCACAATACTCCCATCAACACTCTCACAACAAAGCTTTCAATATTATCACAACAATACCCCAACACTCCCTCGTCTCACATCATACTCACCACAAAACACAACCACTCCTCTCGCCTCATCTTCAAACTCACTAGTTCAACAACCGAAACTCTCAACCCACTCTCGTCTCACAACAAGCTCTCACCAAAACTCACACCAAAATCCTCATTACCCACACAACAACACTTACCATATAACTTTTAAACATGCTTGCCAAACAGTTACCAAAAATATATGTTTAAAAGTTTGTGACGCCAAGTTTAAGATTTCTAAAAACCCATTGTTTAAAACCTAGTTTCCAAAATGTGTGGTAAAGCTACATATGAACAAAACGTATGAAAATGATGCAAGAGAAGATATACAAAGGTGAAGGTTTAGACCTCGCGTTATTCTAGGCACGACGACGACACAACCAACCGAAAGAGATTATAAACCCTTTTTCTATACCAACCCGCGTATAAAACCAACAACAACCCACTCGAATGCAAGCAACACAACAACTCGAACTAGCAATCCCTCGTATAGAACAGGTACTCACTTTGCCTCTTTGCTACCCTTGACCTACTCTAACCAACTGCCTTATAGCAGTTGGCCACCAACTACCGCAAAAGCACGTAGTTGACCAAGTCAGGCGAAAGGGCGGGGTTCGAATCTGGGCCCGAGCTTGGTCAGCCAGTATTGCCTAGGTAATTTACCGGGATATGCCTTTCTTGTTGGGGGGGGGGGGGGGGGGGGGCTCGGTACCAAAAAGGTACACAAACTTAAGATGGTTCCGCCAAATACCATTTTTTTTACCCTTGACCAGCTCTTGTCCAGAAATGATGCTCGAAGATGATGGTTATAAATGGTAGTGTTTAGTTTAAAGTTTGTACAAGTTTTGGTGCTATAAAACCCGTATTTTAATCAGAAAATTAAATACGCAGTTTAATTTTAATAAATTTATATAAGTATCAATTAATAGGCAGAAACAAAAAAACGTGAAAATTTAATACGCGAACTTACATGAATATTAAAAACGAAGACTTTTACAAAAAAAATAATAATAAAAATAAGGGCTCTTTGGGTCAGTTTGTGTAAGAAAGAAAAAGGAAAAAAGGAAATTGGGCCTAAGCCCATATTTATCAAAGAAGAAAAAATAAATACGAAAGGGTTTTACCCTTTGTCCCATTCAGTCGACCAAAAAAAACACAGAACTAGGGTTACCACCCTTTTGTGCCGCTAGTTAGAAGAGAAAAAAGGGGGTTTTGGTGTGTTGGTTGTTCGTGATCTAAGATATCCTTCCGTTCCTAAATCATTATAAGTAGATAAATCGTTCATCCTTTTTCTTGTAGTCGTTTTCTACTGTTTTTATAGGACTAAGACATAGGCCTCGGTGTGTCCTCCTTTTGTCCAGCCAACCTCGTTGCTACATATATAAAGGGTTCGTTTGGGTTGGATTTGTCCAGCCGAGACTCAAAGAGTCTTGGTGGTGGCTGTTTTTGGTCGACCGAAGGCAGAAAACCCCAAAAGGGGTGTGTTCGTTTAACTAATGATGGTCGAGGGGGTGTTGGTTTATTGAACCGAGACCCTAAGGTCTTGTTGGCCTCATCCTTCTGCCCAGTCGTGAACCACACAGGGGCGGCCCGGGCTGTGATCGAACCAAATCAGCCAAAAACCCATTCGGGTGTAAAACTGTTAAAGGGGGTGTTTGGCTTGATTATATTCAGTGGGAAAATTAGAAAAACAGTGGGAACGAATTGTATTATCAGTGGGAAGAAATGGACAGAGAAACAAGAAATTTTAATGACATTAGTGACAGTTTGGCGACAATAAATTCTGTCGCAGATTTGTTTTATAAGCAGTTTTTTTTAAACTCAGCTTTTAGTGACACTTTTAGTGACACAAATTTCTGTCACTAATTCTTATAGACAGATTTTAATATAGGTTGTCGAATTGTTTAGTACGACTAAGAAGGGGTATCTCGGTAGGCTCGGGCCGTAATTATTATAGTAAAAAAAATGAAGATTTCATATTATACCTTTTATCACTTATTTTATAAATGATTTAATGGGATGTTTATATGAATTAAACTAAAATAGTTTTAATAATAATTAAAGGGTATAATTTTATTATAATAACTAAATGATTTTGAAAACTTTATAATTTAGAAAACCTTATGTTTTAACGAGTTACTTATTATAGTATTAATATAACGTCAGAACACGTTGTATCGTAATTATTAGTAGGTCGTTAATATATTAGAGAGAATTACTATAAGATCAAATTTATCAGTTAATATATGTACATAATTCTAGAATTTAAAATAAATAAATGAGAAGCCACTAAGAACAGTAAATTGAATAAAGATCAGATCACTTATTCGCGTCCTTTATTCACGTAGCTCGCGTGAAATCAGAGTAGGCTTTATGTCAGTTGATCTCGGTCGGTCACTGGACACGAGGTACGGATTTTCCGTCCTTTCAGTAAGAACTTCCCTTCTATGCATGATTAGGATTTCCCGTCTGCAGCCAATTGTTTTCCCCAAATTATATGTTATAAGAATTATCAGAAATCAGTTTTATAATTAAGTTAAAATTGCCTGAGCCTTATATACAAGCATGACCAGTCAGTAGTACTAGTTATGGAGGTACCGTAACCATGACACTTGAGGCACCGGTGTCATGACTCACCTGCGGGAGAGTGATATCCCGCAGCGTTCCACTCAATTTAACTTGGCCATTTTATCAGTATTATTAGTGGGGCGTATGGATGCATCATAGGCTTATCAGTTTATAGTTATTAGGTGAATGTGATGTGTGCTCTACATCCTTCATATTGGAGCTGATCCCTCCACCCATCATATTATTTAGAGGTCACCCCTATACAGCATGACGAGGTCACCCCTCCAGTTATTCATGCACAGTTGTTACAGCACATGACCTATATAAGCTTTAGGCAATTAAAATACAGTAAATGTATGTTTTAATATTTAACAGTTAGTAAACCAGTTTTATATTTTGTAAATCAGACATATCAGATTGTTCCCAGTTTATTCTAAATTGTCATAATAGTTTTAGTTCAGTATTTGTTTTCAGTTCAATTTCCGTATATCATTTTCATGCTTTATATCCGTTCACTGAGCGTTATGTTCAGCCGTAGTTTCCTTTCAAGTTTCCAAACGGCAGGTACACATGGACGATCTTAGGACTTCTAAGAGAGTACGTGCATTGGATGGGAGCTATCCATACTCCTTTACTTTATGCACACATACATTACTTTGGTTGTTTGGACATTGTTTCGTCCTTTTCTTTCAGTACTTAATCTTTATATTTTGAGCTTATGTTTGGACTACCGATGTTTGATTCCGGTATTTCCGTTATGGCAGTTAATGTTTAATACATTGCCTTGCATGTTTTGATGACACACCATAAATACACGTAACGGTCCATTTATCCAAGTGGGGTGTTACAATTATGGTATCAGAGTGCAAGGTTCGACCTGTAGGCTCTAAAACTTGACCTGTGACTAGTGGGTAGTCACCAAGAACTTCTTGTATTTTTGGCGTCGTTATCTTCCATGCTACTCATGTATTTTATCAGTCGGGTTTTTCAAAATTTTGATTAAGTAAACTGTTGGTACAGGACTGGCCATACTTAGTCGCATGTGCTTTTCAGCGAACTTTTCGTTTTGGTGAACTGACCATAGGCGTTCACCCTTGTCCGTTTAGATTTTGTATAGATGAACTAACCATAGGCGTTCATCCTTACTCATGTCAGATTTATGTTTCAGTAAATTGTCATTTTGTGAACTGACCATAGGCGTTCACCAGTATTCATGTCATATTTTGTTGGATATGCCCTTATGAACTACACTATGCATTTCAGATTTTATTACTCCAGGTTCTGACAGATTTATCAACTTACCCTCTTTCATTGCAGATGCCACCTAGACGCGAAAATGAGAATGATGCTAACGCAGATGCTATTACTGCTGCTGTTCAGGAGGCTCTACAAGCCATGTTACCCTAAATTCGTGATGAGATCCGAGCTGAATACCAAAACAGACCTCAGCAGAATAACAACCCTCCTGCTCCACCACCTGCCACTTTAGCCACCTGGCTAGATTTTTTTAACAAATAGAAAATTTTGACCATACTGTAGCTCCAACAGACGCAGAAAACTGGATCTATCATGTAGAGAAAAAATTTTGAGCTATGGGTTGTGGTGATGCTTTCAAGGTTAGGCTTGCAGTTTACAAACTGGAGGGTCATGCTCTACATTGGTGGAGGTCTCAGAAGTTGTCAAATGGGGGAGATGCGTGGGTGCTTACATTGACCTGGACACAATTCAAGACAATGTTTTATGACCAGTTTTTCCCGTATGCTGAGCAAGCTAAACTAAAGAGGGACTTTCACGTCATTCGTCAGAATCATGGCGAGAACAGTATAGAGTTCATGCACCGATACCTCAGGATGGCTGGATTCTTAGGAGAGGCTGCGGGTACCGCGGAGGAGCAAGCGAAACAATTTCGCTGGGCTCTTTACTCTAGGACTGCAGATAGGCTGATGAGTGCCACGAGCAATAATGTGTCACAAGTAGCTAATGCAGCTCGTGATATTGAGTTGCTTTTCGAGAGGGATGAGCTCGAGAATGTGGAGCGTCCTGAGAAGAGGTATATCTCAATCAGCAGAATTAAGCAATTTAACTTCGATTTTTAATTGTTAATTTATATCATGTCTTATCCAATTATAATCTTGCAGACACAGAGGAGGAGACCGATCCCAATCGGCTACTCCACAGCAGAACTACATAAACCACGACCAATCTTATGACCGCAATTGATCAAATAAGAGAAGCGGTGGTGATAACTACCCCGGCAGCTCAAACTCATCCGGCAACTACAGGTGATTCTTTAAGCTCCAAGAACACTAAATTATCGTGTAAAACAGATTCTAATTTTGTTTATCCCAACAGAGATGATGGACAGGGGCGTGATCAAAACTATAGAGGTCAACAATCTACCTGATGAGACTGTATTTATACATAGTCCCATCGTCTAAATCGGGCTTAAAACGATTAAAATATCATCAAAATACCCAAAAATGTACTTGAATTTGTTCATTGTGTATTTCAGGTACGGATATCGTGAATTCACCAAAAGATTACAAGAATAGAGCAAAAACGAACACGAGAAACGAAGCCGCACAAGAAACCGGGCCCAAGTTTGGAATTTCCAAAAATACCCTTGAAGAATTGAAGATTGGCAAGAATGGTCCCTCATCTTTGGAGATTTGTCAACATTAGCCCTCCATGAATGAAGTTATACAAGAAAGATCCCTCAAGTATCAAGACTTGTCAAAAGAAACCCTTGAAGAATGCAAATTATGCATTAGAAGTCCTTGAAACAAGTTTACAAAGTTTTTGGGCCAAATTTGACAAGCTGCCTAAACATTTAACAAAGGAAAATGAGATTTTGGCTGATTATTACAAAATGAAGATGTGAAGAGAGTCAAGGGGGTGTTTTGTTATTTTTTAAAGATAAAGACCAGTCCAAATCTTTATACAACCCGGTCACAACTCTTTTTGAACCCCTTTTTATTAAACTTGTTTAATTAATAAAGTGGGGGAAACACACGTTTTTAAAACTTAACACCCCAGCTACGGATTAAAATCCCTAATCCCCTTTCCCTCCCACACATAAACCCTAAAAACCCAATCCTAAATTACCCATTTTAATCAAAGGGGTTTTATTCCTAAACCTCTAGATAATTAATTTAACCCACTCTCATCCCAACCCCACCTCAAACTAGAACCCTACATCACCCAACAAACCCACATGAGGCTCCCCTGCTACGTCACTATCACACAAAACCCCATGGGGAGACAAAATCAACGGCAATGGTATTTCCTTGGACCCAAAGCTTTATTAAACGGCTATGATCATTCCTCAACAGCTGGCAAACATGTGAAGAAGACAGAGATCACATGAGGACTTTTTGACCAAGATTCGAGTTTGATGAACCAAGGGCAGTTTAGGACTTTTATTTACTAGGGTTTTCTTTTTTCTGTAATTCTAGAAGGATCCTTTGAGTAGTATATATATGAGTGGATTGTACTCATGTATTTTTGTTCCAGAATTTTTTTACCAAATTGTAATCTTTTTCATTGAATATTTAGAGTAATGGAAAACTTATCTTTTGTCTAAAATCTCTGAGTTCCATGTTAGCTTAATTCGCTTTTATATTATCATTGTGTTTTAGTTTTCAGAAAGTAGAGTTCCTTTAACCAAAAATCTTTTCAACTAGTTTTGTTTAAGATCTTTTGGGACCCAAGGCTAGTATAGCCGTTGTGTGTGGTTGCCTGACAAGCAAATATACACAAAGGTTGTGATAACCTTGTTATTTTTCTATCCACATTTTTGAGTAGCAACTCTTGTTTCAAGTACTGTTTAAATATTAGAGTTCAAAACCTGTTTTTGGTAGATTTTTCTTTGGTCTTATTCAACTATGTACTTAACCCAACTCCATAAGCTATAAGCACAAGCTGTCTTGACACCACAGCTTTTGCCTTCAGCTTTTGGTGTGGGCTGTTTGTTACTTCTTTTCAGGTTCCACCTTAGAAGATATATTGGGTGTGGATTTGTGAAATCCACACCAGCATCTTTCTCTACATTAAACAGCAACTTGCATAATCATTAGCTCCCTCATTAAGCTTAAAAGGTGATGGCATCAGCAGGCCATAGCCTGGTTCGGATGTGAATCAGGCAGGTAAGAGCTTGAACCCACCATTTTTGTTTTTTTGGATGCTATGCTATTTATGTAGTAGCCTGTTTGATGCATGTTTCATTATTTGTTCTTGCTGATTTAGGATTTGTATGCATGATTGAAGTAATTAGAATCAGGTTTGAGTGAATTTGTATGAGAGTTCTTTGAATATTTTTGATTTTCAGATGTTAAGGAGTGTTTGGATTAAGGTTTTAAGAAGATAATTTGATTAGCTTAGGTCTTAAAAACCTGTTTAACACACTACTTAAGTTCTTGGTAAGTGATAAATAGTAGCTTGGTTCATTGTTATTAGGAAAAATCAGTTTATATGCTTTTGTGTTTGGTAAACATATCATAAAAATCAGCAAATCCTTTTTTCTGTCTATTTTAGTGTAAAATTTCCTTTGTACTTGTGCATGATTTGAGCATTGGAAAATCGTTTTTGTGCAAAGTAGATCAGACACTGTTCATCAGAACCTACCCTTGCATATCAGTCACTGAAATTGCCTCTTTTTGTGTGAAATTTGTGAACAACTTGTCTGTTTTCTTGTTTATTGTGACTCCCCACACTTCCATGAGTGTGGGGGTGCCTTTGGTTCCCAAAAATACCAAGTATCAAGCAAGTTATAACTCAAAAGATCCACAGACCTCCTTTTTTTCATTGTCAGTGGGAACCAAGTTCCCACTGGTAGTATAAACATTTCCACTGGTTTGCTACTGGACAAAACAAGTCCATGTGTCAACATCAGTAACTTGAATTTTTGTCTTTTGTGGGCATAATTAGGTATTAGGACTTCAAACCTGTTTCAATATTTTTCTAATTTAATTTTTGATTTTTCTGTTTATTTAATTTTCATGTCATTGTTCATTTGATATTTTTTAGATTAAATAGCTATTTTAATTACTTTTTAATTAACTGATTTTGTCTTTTAGTGGTAAAAATCATTATTTTTCAGTTTTAAAAATTTTGTTAGACTTAGAAAAATGTTTTAAGATTTTTAGTCAAAAAATTATTTTACTGTTCACTTTTTAATTATTTTTTATAATTAATTTAGCTTAATTAGGGTTTTAATATTAAACTGTTTTGTCTTTTAGTGCAAAATTTTACATTTTTCAAACTTTTTCATTTTTCTACTGTTCAATAGCATAATTTAGGATTTTTAAAATTGTCAAATCATTTTTGGCATTATTTTATTATTTTTTATGATTATTTTAGTTTAAAAATAGTTTTTAGTGTTTTAAAAATAGAAAAATAGTTTTTAAAATTTAGGAAAAATACTTTTTAGTCTTTAAATAATATAAGTAATTTATTAGTTCAATAAAATAACATTTTGGGCATTTTGTTAATTATATTTAATTTTAGGGCTTTAATTAGCATTTAAAATTGAATATTTAATTAATAAAAGGTTTTAAAATATATTTGTTGGATTTTTTATTTATATTATTTTAGACTTAGTTTAATCTTTTAATTAATTTTTAGGTTTAATTTTTAATTTCGTCGCGTTTTACGTAATTACGTTATCGTTTTACGTCAACGTCGTAGTTTAAATCGTAGTCGTAGCTCGTCTTTACGTTTTCTCTTCTCAACCAAAAACGTCACTAATCCAAACTTGATTTCATATATATTGGCACATTAATACACACACCTCCTTCGAGAACGAACCCGCATTTATTCGACTTTTCGGTTTTCCTAAATCGTCGAGTTTAATACTTGCCGCACTTATACGTTCTTTTTCCTAAAAGACGTATTTCTACACCTATCATTTTGGCGCCGCTGCCGGGGAGGTGTTTAGTGTGCCATTATTATTAGTATCGAGTTTGTGTGAGTAGTGCGTTTTTGCTTTTCAATTTTTGAAAAGCGTGAATATCGTACATACTCATTTTTGTTATTTTTTCTCTATTATATTATAGTATCCAAATAAATCGTGTTTAATTTTCCTAAATTAAACACACAACAATCATTTTACTATATTGTAGATATATTGGTTTTCGTTTTTATTGTGAATATATTATTACTATATTGTATCTACGTAAGAACAATAAATATACAAGTACTCCAAAAGCGTGAAAACGCAACCTTGATTCGGGATTTCATCACTCATTCATTGTATTCGAATCTAAAGCAAAAGTTTAAAGGCAAAATAGATAAATACTTTCGTGAGGCTTAATTTCAATTTACACAAACTATAAGGTGGGTATAAGGAGGTTGTATTTCATGACCTAAGGGAAAAAGGCTCTTAAGTGCTTAGCGCCGCCTCGTTTCCCCCGCTTGCTTGTGCGTGTTTTGAGAAAGGAGGCTAATCGAGGGTTTGCCGCCCAAGTATTATCTACGTATACTATATTTGCTTGTGTTTTCAAGATTAAACCCTCTTGAACGTTTTGGTGTTCCACCAACGTTCTAAAGTCATTGAAAGTGTTCACTCCACGTGATCGTTTTCATTCTTTGAGGCTCCTTTAATCGAGAAAGTCGATTCGAGGAGAAATTTGTAGATTTGTGTCTACGTAATACATTCAAAAATCCAAAAAGAATTTTAAAAACAATCAAAAACCAAAAAAAAATTAAAAAATCGAAAAACCGCAAAAAGAATCTTCTTTGCTACCACCCATTCTACGCTTAGTGCATGCGCACTCGATCGAAGGATTATTCCAATTCTAGCGAAGCTTCGAATCGACGCAATCGTAATCGAAGGAATCGACGACGTAGACGAGAATTAGAAACCGACGTTCCTAATATCGTTGTTGAAGAAACCGTAGAGGAGATGGCCGACAATCGTTCGATGATAGAATTGCTCCAAGCGCCCACCGAGGGTTATGGAGACGCGATCGTAATTCCCGCTATCGAAGCGGAGAATTTTGAGATTAAGAGCGGAATGCTTTCGTTAATCCAAGCTACGAAGTTTCGAGGTCGTGAAGCCGATAATCCTCACGACCATATTCGGAATTTTGATCGTCTTTTGGCCACTAGCAAGTTTAAGAACGTCGACACCGATGTCGTCAAGCTTATGCTTTTTCCGTACTCGCTCGATGGTGCCGCCAAGGATTGCTACGAGAAAGAGCCACCTAATTCCATAACTACGTGGAAGGATCTCGTTTCCAAGTTCGTTAATTATTTTTTCCCACCGTCTAAGACAACGTTTTTCAAGAATGAAATTACGAAATTTGAGCAAAAACCGAATGAATCTTTTAGAGACACGTGGGATCGTTTTAAGGAATTGCTTAGGAAATGTCCTCACCATGGTTTTTCCGAGTTGCACCAAATCGATACGTTTTACAACGGTCTTAATTTTCGATAACAAGATTCGTTGAATTCCGCCGCCGGTGGCAACTTTTTGTGTAAAACTCCGAAAGATGCATTGATAATTATCGAAAACCGATCCAAGGTTTATCAACTCCGCAACGCACCGAGTGTTGCCAATGTCGCCAATGTTAGTAGTTCTAATCGTGACATTGAGAGAGTTGATGCGAAAGTCGACAAGTTGACGAATGTGTTTACGTCTTTTCTCGTTGAGATGCAAAAGAAAGACGCTCCCGCTACGGTGAAAGCGGTTGAGGTTTCGTGTACGTTTTGTGGTGGACCTCATAATTATTACGAGTGTGCGGCTACGGATGGCCAAACGTCGAATGTGAGTGCGTTAAATGGAAACAACAATTTTCAAAATCAAAATAACGCGGGTCCATCACAACAAGGCAATTATAACCAAGGCAACAATTTTTCGAATCAAAATCGGAACAATTTTCAAGGAAACAATCAACAAGGAAATTTTTCGAATCAAAATCAAGGAGGTTATAATCAAGGTCGTAATATAACTTGGCAAAATCGAGACAATAATCAAAACTCGAATTTTTCAAACAACAACAATCAAGGCAACAACTTTTCAAGTGGGAATCAAGGAAATTTTCAAAGAAACAATCAAAACCAAGGGAACTTTAATTCTAATCAAAATAGTTCGTCAAACGATTTTTAAAATTACATGAAAACAAATGAGGCTAATATGAGACGATTAGAGGGAGAAATTGGTACTTTGAAAAACGACTTTTCTAATACATTGAAATTGCAAAACACGAAGATTGAGCAAGAACAAATCGACATTAAAAAGATGTTTTCGGCCATAATGAACAAGTCCTCGGGTGCGTCATCGAGTTCGTTACCTAGTGACACTGTTGCTAATCCGAAGGAGCAATGTAAAGCCGCCTCGTCTCGTGAGAAAGGTCGTGTGATTACCCCTAACCTTGAAGGATTCCGTGTTGTTTATTCTTCTCAACCCTCGACTTCTAAGACGTCTTCTTGTTCTAAAGTCGATGGGGTGAACGTGGCGACCAAGGAAAAGAGTGCACACCCTCGTGTACCTCAAATTCCATCCACGGTTCAAAAAGAGAGCTTTGTTGACCTTACAAAAGTAACCCTTGAAGAAACTTGTGCTTCGATCCTTCTTAAAAAACCCAAAAGGCGTATGCCGAGAAAGGAAAAGGATCTAGGCCAATTTCTACTACCTTGTGATTTTTCCGAGATTGAGGGATGTTTAGCCCTTGCCGATTTAGGTGCTAGCATCAATCTCATGCCTCATTCTCTTTGGAAATTGATGAGATTGCCTTCACTTACCCCCACGAACATGACAATCGAGCTTGCAAATTGTACGCCACTTATACCAATTGGAATAGCCGAGGATGTCTATGTCAAAGTTGGAAAGTTTGTTTTTCCCGCGGATTTCGTTATATCCGATTACGAGTGTGACCCTAAATGTCCCATTATTTTAGGTCGACCATTCTTATCGACGGCTCGAACCGTAATCGACGTTCACGAGGGGAGACTTACTATGAGATATGGGGATGACAAAATGGACTTTTTCGCTAGAAAATCCCAAGTTTTTAATGACAATGAGAAAACCGAGGTTTCAAATGATTCAAATTCAAATGATTTCAAAATGTTCACTTTAGCAGAACAAATGAGGCTTAATGCATGTTTTGAAAGAATTAAGAAAAACGGTTTTAAGGATGATGATTTTAATGATAGAGAATACGTGTACCTAATTCAAAAGGGTATGTGTAAATTTATGGATGAAAACTCACTTTGGGATGTTTTTAGCGAAACAAGTGAAACACCAATTCCGAAGGGTGACGTTAGTGCCATCACGACAAAGACCAATATGGGCTCGTCTTCACCACCTTCGAAGGACCACGTCTTTGAGGCTTCAACTTCTAACTCCATCGAAGTGCCTCCTTTGCCTAGCCCAACACCCGTTGAGGCTAAAGGTTTTATCGACATCGATCCTCTCGTCTTAGAAAAGTCACCTAAGCATAGTCATTCAACTTGTAAGACCATGGTTGTGAGTGCTCACATCGACTCTTTCTTTGACGATGACGATGGTGATTTTGCCGAGATCGATCACGTACTTCGAAATCGACATGCAATTTTTGATTCTCCTAAAAAGAAACATGTGAAGTACGATGATTACGAGTTTGATCCCGAGATTGAGGAAATCATTGAACGAGAGCTAGCTCTTATGCCTCCACTTCCACCTACGAGTGAGGTTGATCTTTCCAAAATCGAGGATGAACTTAATGAGTTGGAACGTCTTATTTTCGACGACGAACCAACTCATGTGACCACCCAAAGTCCAATTCTCGAGGAGTTACCTAATCAACACTCCTCAAATGAGAATTACGTTTACCACATTCGTGAGGATTTAACTTATCAACAATCCCCACAAAACAATGATGGTTTCGTGCTTGATCGTGATCTCTTTGAGAGAGTTTCTAAGATACTCAAGGAGGGAAATGACAAACCGTGGTTTGACAAGCCTATCTTTGATGAAGAAATCGACGAGATCGACGTTCATGAGGATGACGAGTATGTTGACCCCGAGGGGGCGGTGTTCTTTATTGACAAACATTTTGAGAACTTATACAATCCGCCACCCCCCTCCCACCAAAGACTTAAATGTGAGGATTTTTAGCGCGACTAATTTTTAATTTGACACGCCAAATATTTTCGACATTACCAAATCGGGTTTTCATAGAGAGTTTTTAAACGATGAAAAAGGAAAGGATTTTTAAAATGTTTTAAAAGAATTTTCTACAAGTTTAACTCCGTCATCACCGCGTTATATGAGTGCTACCACCTCGTCTACTCCTTTTGACGATGGTGTGTGTGGTTTTAGTGTGGGGGAAGCCCCAAATGTTCCCTCACATTTCTCCACTGAGGACGAGATTTACGATCCCGGAATTGCTTGTAAAGGGAAATCTCGGTCTTCCACCGATGCAATAAATGGAAATCGTATCTATTTGCTTGGTGTGAGTCTACCTCGAGTAGCTCATGTTGTTGACTTACCCATTGCCCCACCTTTCTACTTCTCATCTCTTTTCTTCTACCCCTTTGGGGTTTTGGCGCGTGTTGAAGTGGCGTTGGTTCGTTTATCCCATGAGAACGAGGACGCCATCTTCGATCCCGGTATTTTGCATCATCAAAGGACTTAGTCCTTAGTACCGGTTGCTTTTGGGCCTTGTTTATCATGTAAGCCCCACTAAAAATGACCATACCAAGATTATCCCTAAATGATCACATTTATGCGGATCCGAGTCGAGCTTTTGACTCGGTTATCAAAAACAAGGTGCCTCGTGGGGGATTCTCATGCTTATCCTTGTACATATTATCGCTTTCTTAGTTTAACGTAACGAGGGGACTTGTGCTCTTCCAACCTTTGTTTCGTGGTTGTTTGTGATTGTGATTCATTAGGTTCATCGTCATCATTGAAGCCTCTCGTGTTCGTTTTACGGATCACTCGAGCTTCGATCGTTGCCTTTGGAGATTCCGATATCCGATGATATCCTTTTATGTTCTAACGTTTATCTTATTAGCATAATTCATAAACGGCTTTTAGGTTATTCGTTTTACCCTTTCCATGCTTGAGATTAAGCATTCGACTTCGTCTCTAGTATGGGGGTGTTTACACCCCTAGACTCGAAACATTGAGGACAATGTTTAGTTTTATATGGGGGGTGAGTAGATACTTCACCTTGCTTACGTCACCACGCAATCCAATATTCATCTTTTTGTTATCGTTTTGTTGCAAATAAGGCTAAACATGGCCAAATTTTAAAATTTTTCGTATTTTTCATAAGTGTTTAAGACACGAATGTAGGTTTTCCGATGGTGAGAATAAGAGTAATTTTTGACTTGACCGTGCGTGTTGAGCACTTAGCTTCGCTTCCTTAACTTATTAGGCTAAGTCTCTTAAATGAGGACTAGAAATGATAGATTTATTTATAAGTCTCGTAATCGTCACGATCTCATGTGTAGTAATTATTAGCTTATTCTCCCCACGCTTTTGTATAATAAATTGTTAATAAATATTGATTTAGCGGTTTAGTCACTATTGTTGGTTTCTAATTTGTTTTAGTAGCTTCCATGTAATTAAATTGGGAAAACATTAAGGTATCGCCAGCGTCACGGTTTTGAAGTATTGGCACCCGAATAATCGAAAGCTTCACCTAATAATAAGATTTCAAGTGGTCACCTAAATTAAGCAAAAATTTGAAGCTCACAAGGCCGAAAAATCTATGCCCAAATTGAAAGTGAATCAAGCCTTAATCTTTGAAGCTTTAAAGATCCAAAATTCGCTTTAGCGTGAGGATATACGTCTTTGGCTAATAAAACCACTGATGAGGCGGATAATAAAAGGCAAGGCAAGACCGAAGTCATAATAAAAGCTTCATGGCGAAGTTGAATAAAAGATGGAGGTAAACCAAAGATAATAAGGCCCTTCCGTTAGGGGGCGTATAAAAGTCTTGGTAATAAGTCTCATGTTCAAAACCGTTATAAAACCGTGTTTATCGATCCTTCTTGTTGACTTAATTTTTTGACATCGTTGTCTATTAGGGTGAATTATTAATTCGATGGTTTTGGTTACACCGTTAAGTTTCTATTTTTAGACTTAATCTCTATTCACGCATAAGTCAATGATGTATCCTCGTGATCATTAAGACATAATAAAATATAAGAGATACCAAGTAGGAATAAGGGAGTTTAGGTTCGTAATTAACACTCATGAGAAGTGATCGTGTTGCTAACTTATAATAAGAATGATCTCGTTACACGCTTAGCATGGAATTGGGTGAAAATCGAGGACGACGAAATTATTTCTAACGAAGCATTCACGTGTTCTTGTTCTAGATCCCAAAAGTCACTTAATCGTGATGAAAGCAATACATTATGTCTAAAACACGTGTAGTAGTTTATTTAAATTTAAGTCTTCAATAAATGTCATCATAAAATGAATTTTGGAAGTGCTACGATACTTTATTCTAGCATTGCGTGGGGACACGACAATGGTTTAGTATGGGGGAGTGATGAGACTGTATTTATACATAGTCTCATCGTCCAAATCGGGCTTAAAACGATTAAAATATCATCAAAATACCCAAAAATGTGCTTGTATTTGTTCATTGTGTATTTCAGGTACGGATATCGTGAATTCACCAAAAGATTACAAGAATAGAGCAAAAACGAACACGGGAAACGAAGCCGCACAAGAAACCGGGCCCAAGTTTGGAATTTCCAAAAATACCCTTGAAGAATTGAAGGTTGGCAAGAATGGTCCCTCATCTTTGGAGATTTGTCAACATTAGCCCTCCATGAATGAATTTATACAAGAAAGATCCCTCAAGTATCAAGACTTGTCAAAAGAAACCCTTGAAGAATACAAATTATGCATTAGAAGTCCTTGAAACAAGTTTACAAAGTTTTTGGGCCAAATTTGACAAGCTGCCTAAACATTTAACAAAGGAAAATGAGATTTTGGCTGATTATTACAAAATGAAGATGTGAAGAGAGTCAAGGGGGTGTTTTGTTATTTTTGAAAGATAAAGACCAGTCCAAATCTTTATACAACCCGGTCACAACTCTTGTTGAACCCCATTTTATTAAACTTGTTTAATTGATAAAGTGGGGGAAACACACGTTTTTAAAACTTAACACCCCATATACGGATTAAAATCCCTAATCCCCTTTCCCTCCCACACATAAACCCTAAAAAACCAATCCTAAATTACCCCTTTTAATCAAAGGGGTTTTATTCCTAAACCTCCAGATAATTAATTTAAACCACTCTCATCCCAACCCCACCTCAAACTAGAACCCTACATCACCCAACAAACCCACATGAGGCTCCCCTGCTACGTCACTATCACACGAAACCCCATGGGGAGACAAAATCAACGGCAATGGTATTTCCTTGGACCCAAAGCTTTATTAAACGGCTATGATCATTCCTCAACAGCTGGCAAACATGTGAAGAAGACAGAGATCACATGAGGACTTTTTTGACCAAGATTCGAGTTTGATGAACCAAGGGCAGTTTAGGACTTTTATTTACTAGGGTTTTCTTTTTTCTGTAATTCTAGAAGGATCCTTTGAGTAGTATATATATGAGTGGATTGTACTCATGTATTTTTGTTCCAGAATTTTTTTTCCAAATTGTAATCTTTTTCATTGAATATTTAGAGTAATGGAAAACTTATCTTTTGTCTAAAATCTCTGAGTTCCATGTTAGCTTAATTCGCTTTTATATTATCATTGTGTTTTAGTTTCAGAAAGTAGAGTTCCTTTAACCAAAAATCTTTTCAACCAGTTTTGTTTAAGATCTTTTGGGACCCACGGCTAGTATAGCCGTTGTGTGTGGTTGCCTGACAAGCAAATATACACAAAGGTTGTGATAACCTTGTTATTTTTCTATCCACATTTTTTAGTAGCAACTCTTGTTTCAAGTACTGTTTAAAAATTGGAGTTCAAAACCTGTTTTTAGCAGATTTTTCTTTGGTCTTATTCAACTATGTACTTAACCCAACTCCATAAGCTATAAGCACAAGCTGTCTTGACACCACAGCTTTTGCCTTCAGCTTTTGGTGTGGGCTGTTTGTTACTTCTTTTCAGGTTCCACCTTAGAAGATATATTGGGTGTGGATTTATGAAATCCACACCAGCATCTTTCTCTACATTAAACAGCAACTTGCATAATCATTAGCTCCTTCATTAAGCTTAAAAGGTGATGGCATCAGCAGGCCATATCCTGGTTCGGATGTGAATCAGGCAGATAAGAGCTTGAACCCACCATTTTTGTTTTTTTGGATGTTATGCTATTTATGTAGTAGCCTGTTTGATGCATGTTTCATTATTTGTTCTTGCTGATTTAGGATTTGTATGCATGATTGAAGTAATTAGAATCATGTTTGAGTGAATTTGTATGAGAGTTCTTTGAATATTTTTTATTTTCAGATGTTAAGGAGTGTTTGAATTAAGGTTTTAAGAAGATAATTTGATTAGCTTAGGTCTTAAAAACCTGTTTAACACACTACTTAAGTTCTTGGTAAGTGATAAATAGTAGCTTGGTTCATTGTTATTAGGAAAAATCAGTTTATATGATTTTGTGTTTGGTAAACATATCATAAAAATCAGCTAATCCTTTTTTCTGTCTATTTTAGTGTAAAATTTCCTTTGTACTTATGTTGATTGTTAGAAGATAGGGTGATCTAGGGTTTTAGATCAGTTAAAAGTGATTTGGTAGGGTTGTGTGCATGATTTGAGCATTAGAAAATCGTTTTTGTGCAAAGTAGATCAGACACTGTTCATCAGAACCCACCCTTGCATATCAGTCACTGAAATTGCCTCTTTTTGTGTGAAATTTGTGAACAACTTGTCTGTTTTCTTGTTTATTGTGACTCCCCACACTTCCATGAGTGTGGGGGTGCCTTTGGTTCCTAAAAATACCAAGTATCAAGCAAGTTATAACTCAAAAGATCCACAGACCTCCTTTTTTTCATTGTCAGTGGGAACCAAGTTCCCACTGGTAGTATAAACATTTCCACTGGTTTGCTACTGGACAAAACAAGTCCATGTGTCAACATCAGTAACTTGAATTTTTGTCTTTTGTGGGCATAATTAGGTATTAGGACTTCAAACCTGTTTCAATATTTTTCTAATTTAATTTTTGATTTTTCTGTTTATTTAATTTTCATGCCACTGTTCATTTGATATTTTTTAGATTAAATAGCTATTTTAATTACTTTTTAATTAACTGATTTTGTCTTTTAGTGGTAAAAATCATTATTTTTTAGTTTTAAAAATTTTGTTAGACTTAGAAAAATGTTTTAAGATTTTTAGTCAAAAAATTATTTTACTGTTCACTTTTTAATTATTTTTTATAATTAATTTAGCTTAATTAGGGTTTTAATATTAAACTGTTTTGTCTTTTAGTGCAAAATTTTACATTTTTTAAACTTTTTCATTTTTCTACTGTTCAATAGCATAATTTAGGATTTTTAAAATTGTCAAATCATTTTTGGCATTATTTTATTATTTTTTATGATTATTTTAGTTTAAAAATAGTTTTTAGTGTTTTAAAAATAGAAAAATAGTTTTTAAAATTTAGGAAAAATACTTTTTAGTCTTTAAATAATATAAGTAATTTATTAATTCAATAAAATAATATTTTGGTCATTTTGTTAATTATATTTAATTTTAGGGCTTTAATTAGCATTTAAAATTGAATATTTAATTAATAAAAGGTTTTAAAATATATTTGTTGGATTTTTTATTTATATTATTTTAGACTTAGTTTAATCTTAATTTTTAGGTTTAATTTTTAATTTCGTCGCGTTTTACGTAATTACGTTATCGTTTTACGTCAACGTCGTAGTTTAAATCGTAGTCGTAGCTCGTCTTTACGTTTTCTCTTCTCAACCAAAAACGTCACTAATCCAAACTTGATTTCATATATGTTGGCACATTAATACACACACCTCCTTCGAGAACGAACCCGCATTTATTCGACTTGTCGGTTTTCCTAAATCATCGAGTTTAATACTTGCCGCACTTATACGTTCTTTTTCCTAAAAGACGTATTTCTACACCTATCACTACCCGACCAGCAAATTCTGGTAATTTTAAACTTCAGCCAAACAACCTTATTTCAGTTATGTTATCAGGATCGTGACACGTGTATATCTTCGTGAATCAGGTTCTCAGCAAACCAGAGCTGCTTTTACCGGGTATTCTTATCCCACTTGCATCACATGTGGGAAGAAACACCCGAGACCTTGCCGTCGTGGTTCGAGTGGTTGTTACAAGTGTGGTCAGCCAGACCATATGAAGAAGGATTGCAAGAGCGAGGATGTTGCCGGTAACTCAGGTTGGATTCCTCATATTTTACCTCCACCACCACTACCACCAACCACTGGTCGCGTCTACACTACTACCCGTGAGCAAGCAAATAAGACCACATGTACCATTACTGTCATTTTATTTATACACGGACAGACTGCCTGCATGCTTTTCGTTACAGGCGTGACACACTCAGTTATATCTACTTCATATGCTGTTAAAATAAACATGACCCCTATACCACTAGACAGTGTACTTAGTATATCTACCCCTATGCGAGACTCTGTAGTCATCACCCAGGTGTATAAGGATCTCCCTCTTGAGTTTGATGATAAAATCCGTCCAGTCAGTGCCCTTCCTGTAGATATGTGCGAGTTTGATATTATTCTAGGTATGGATGGTTATCAGCCCATCGTGCCACCATAGATTGTCATGCTCATCGGGTCATCTTCGGTGATGTCTAGACACCAGAGGATATTCACCAGGGTTTCCTACCAAGAAAACATGTTCAGATCATTTCAGCTTTACAGGCCCGTACTCTACTATACCATGGTTGTGAGGGTTTTCTAGCTACAGTTCATGAAACTGCTTCCGAGACACCTTCACTTCATGATCAACCAGTTGTGTCAGATTTTCCAGATGCCTTTCCAAAGGAACTCCCAGGCATACCTCCCATGCGAGAGGTAGAGTTTAGCATCGATCTCATTCCAGGTGCAGAACCAGTATCTAAAGCTCCTTACCGTATGGCTCCTGTGGAGCTTAAGGAACTGAAAGATCAGCTTCAGGAACTTCTAGAAAGAGGTTTCATTTGTCCAAGCGTGTCACCTTGGGGCGCGCCAGTTTTATTTGTCAAAAAGAAGGACGACAGTATGCGGCTGTGTATTGACTACCGCGAGCTGTATAAGCTCACTATTCGTAACCGTTATCCACTTCCTCGTATTGACGATTTATTTGATCAACTTCAGGGTGCCAAGCACTTCTCAAAAATTGATTTACGATCAGGTTACCACCAGTTGTGTGTAAAAGAGCAGGATATATCCAAAACTGCTTTTCGCACGAGGTACGGTCATTAAGAATTTGTTGTTATGCCATTCGGTCTTACGAATGCACCTACAGTATTTATGGACTTGATGAACCGAGTCTTCCACGAATTCTTAGAGAAGTTTGTGATTTATTCATCGATGATATCCTTATTTTCTCCAAATCTAAAGAGGAACATGAGGATCATCTCCGTACAGTTTTGCAGATTCTCCGACGAGAGAAGCTTTATGCTAAATTTTCTAAGTGCGAGTTTTGGCTGAATAAAGTGGCGTTTTTGGGCCATATTGTTTCGGCAGAGGGGATCACCATGGATCCTTCAAAGGTGGAGGCTATCACTAAGTGTCCAAGACCGACATCTGTCACAGAAATCCACAGTTTTCTTGGGTTAGCGGGATATTACCGCAGATTTGTAGAAAATTTCTCACGTTTGGCTTTATCATTGACCAAACTTATGCGTAAAGGGGAAAAGTTTATATGGACTGAGGAGAGAGAAAAGAGTTTCGAGGAACTCAAGCATCATTTAATTTCCGCGCCGATTCTTACTCTTCTGTTAGCCTCAAAATATTGAGTCAAACAAGAATGTTCGGTCATTGTAATATTTAGTAGAACGTTGTAATAAGTAGTTATTTAGTCGTGGTTCACGGGCTTGGATTTAAACTAATTAAAGTCCAAAAGACAAGCCCGGCCCAATATATAGTCCATTAAAGCCCGCATGTGGGTGGACTATATATACTACCCTCCTAGCATGTTAGGAGGGTGGATGGTCATTTGTAACTTCTTTTCTTAATCTAATCTCACCAAGTTAATCATCTCCTCCCTACTTTCTCTCACTACTTTCTCTCTCTAGGAATTCATCTCTTCTTCATCTATTTTCTTTCTTTCTTCATCGCTTAATCATCACAAATACATGGGACAACATCTTCCATCTGGTACAGGTGGTTATCAGATTTACAGTGACGCTTCAGGAAAGGGCTTAGGCTGTGTACTTATGCAGCATGGGAAAGTCATTGCCTATGCTTCACGTCAACTAAAGTCATATGAGAAAAATTATCCTACGCAGGACCTAGAGATCGCAGCAGTCGTTTTCGCCCTTAAAATCTGGAGGCATTATTTATACGGTGAATCGTGTGATATCTTCACCGATCACAAAAGTCTCAAGTACATATTTACACAGCGAGAGTTGAACATGAGACAGAGGCGATGGTTGGAACTGTTGAAAGACTATGAAACTGATATTTAGTATCACCTTGGTAAAGCAAATGTAGTAGCAGATGCCCTTAGCAGGAAGTCAGGAATGATAAATGGCATCAAGGTTCAGGAAGAAATTATTCAGGACTTAGAGCGGTATGATATTGAGCTCTTAGTACGCAAACAGAGGGGATACTGAGCTAGTCTGAGGGTAGAATTTACTCTCTAGGATTAAAGCCGCACAAAAGGATGATGGTGAAATCTGGGCGATTGTCTAAAACATTGACCAGCAGACTGAATTTCGTATCGATGACGATGGTATCGTATGGCAGGGTACCAAACTCTGCATTCCAGAAGACCCTGCTCTCAGAGAAGCCTTAATGACTGAGGCTCATAGCTCTCCGTTTTCTATCCATCTAGGTTCCACTAAGATGTACCACGATCTTAAGCAGCATTTCTGGTGGAGCGGCATGAAACAGGATGTCGCTACTTTTGTTTCTAAATGTCTAACCTGTCAGCAGGTTAAGATAGAGCATCAGCGTACTAGCGGTCTTCTCCAGCCATTAGATATTCCAATGTGGAAATGGGACAAGATCTCTATGGATTTTGTCACCGGATTACCACAGACTCAGTGTAGACATGATGCAATCTGGGTTATTGTCGATCGTTTGACCAAGTCAACACATTTCATTCCTATCCGTAAAGATTTTGCAGTCAGTAAATTAGCAGATCTATTTACAAAGGAGATTGTACGATTACACGGTACACCTTCAGAAATTATATCAGACAGTGATCCACGTTTCACTTCTCACTTCTGGGGAGGTTTGAATAAAGCTTGGGGAACCAAGCTCAAACTCAGCACAGCTTTCCACCCGCAGACGGACGGTCAGTCAGAGCATACCATCCAGACCTTGGAGGACATGCTACGCGCATGTGCATTAGAATGGACAGGGCACTGAGATGACTATATTTGCTTGGTCGAGTTTGCCTACAACAACAGTTGGCATGCCAGTATCAAGCGTACTCCCTTCGAGATGTTATACAGCAGGAAATGTCGTGCCCCTATT
Source organism: Glebionis coronaria (assembly GCA_025667525.1). Lineage (NCBI taxonomy): Eukaryota > Viridiplantae > Streptophyta > Magnoliopsida > Asterales > Asteraceae > Glebionis > Glebionis coronaria. Next base: position 507,351,812 of record CM046882.1, on the reverse strand, counting down.
TATTGGGATCAGGTTGGAGAACGTTTGATTGAGGGACCAGAATTAATAGAGCTGACAAATGAAAAGGTCGCCATTGCTAGGGTAAAGCTGCAAGAAGCGCGTACTCGCCAGAAGAGTTACGCCGACAAACATCGCAGAGATCTATCATTTCAGATTGGGGATCGTGTGTTCCTCAAAGTATCACCAGCACGCGGCGTCAAACGTTTTGGCCTCAAAGGCAAGCTCAGCCCTCGCTACATCGGACCTTTCGAAATCCTTGAACGTGTCGGTGAAGTATCATATCGGTTGGCGTTACCACCTCACCTTTCACACGTTCATAACGTGTTCCACATATCACTACTCAGAGGGTACAACTATCATGAGCTTCATAAAGTAAATTACCCACTGGATCAGATTCGGGAGGACCTATCTTATATTGAAGAACCCGAAGCAATCTTAGATCGCCAGGATCGAGTTATGAGAAAGAAAACCATTCCTTTCGTCAAGATCCTGTGGAAGAACCATACCGAGCGGGAGGCCACTTGGGAAACGGAGGAGTCTATACGGACTTCTTATCCTCACTTCCAGCTTTGATTCGGGTATGTCTTTAAGTTATACGTCTCTCAGCTTATATGTTTCAGCTTTCATGTTCTTTCAGTTCATGTATCGTTCAGTAGATATATTCCCCAGCTTAACGTACCCAAAAATTCGATGACGAATTTTATTTTTAGAGAGGGAGAATTGTAAAACCCAGTACAGTCGTACCCTTAATTCAGGGACGAATTATTCTTTTTAGAGGGGTAGAACTGTAAAACCCGTATCTGTAATCAGAAGATTAAATACGCAGTTTAATTTAAAAAAAAAATTATAAGTATCAATTAATAGGCAGAAACAAAAAAACGCGAAAATCTAATACGCGAACATACGTGAATATTTAAAAACGAAGACTTTTACAAAAAAAAATTAAAACAATAAGGGCTCTTTGGGCCGGTTTGTGTAAGAAAGAAAAAGGAAAAAAGGAAATTGGGCCTAAGCCCATATTTATCAAAGAAGAAAAAATAAATACGGAAGGGTTTTACCCTTTGTCCCATTCAGTCGACCAAAAAAACACAGAACTAGGGTTACCACCCTTTTGTGCTGCCAGTTAGAATAGAAAAAAAGGGGGTGTCGTCCCATATTATTAGATGATTAAACAAGAAAGAAATGTAGATAAAAGATGAATTCTAGAAGTAGTGAGATAAAGTAGAGAGAAGTGTGTGAAACTATGGGAAGATTCGATTAGAGAAAATGAATCAACCAACACCCTTCCTAACATGCTAGGAAGGGTATTTATAGCCTTTGCCTACATGTGGCATAATAGGCTATAGTTTGATTGGGTCGGGCTTAAATAAATGCTTAGTACCTTGAAATAGGCCTTTTAAGCTAGCCATCAAGCCCGTAATGTCACGACTATTTTAACTAACTATTACAACGTTCTAATAAATGTTACAATATAAACCTATGACCGAACATTCTTGTTTGACTCAATATTTTGAGGCTATCAATCTCCCTCAATGTGAGGTCATTCCTCTTTGATATTTGGAGATCAATGGAGATTATGAATTTCGTCATAAATGAGTCTTGAACGTGTAATAGTAGTCTTTTTCCTTCATGTTGTGATCTTTGAGCTTTTGTCATTGTCTTTCGACTTTGTCTTTTTATCTTGAGCTCTTCAAATCATTCTTTACTTGTCTTTGCCATCTTGCGATCTTGTGTCTTTATCCACATATTCATTCTTTTGCACAATCTTGAAAGCTTGCTAACAATCTCCTTTGAAGAGAGGTCATTCCTCTACATTAATTGTTAAGGAAGATTTTTATCATCAGAGTTGCGGAAGTCTTTATCTTTCTTGATTGTTGGATGTCTAATGTGATCGTGATAGTATAGTGATAATTAAGATACGTTATAGGGTAAATTAGAAAATTACCTTTAGGAAAAAGTAATAGTCTAAAATTACCAAAGACGAATTCAATTAAACATGTGATGAACCAAGTTCGTTGAACACGAAGATCGAGTGAATTTGAGACGTTTTGTTTCGTTTTGGACAATTGATTCGAATTGGTTGACGGTTTTAAAACTAAAATTAATATCTACCAATTTTAAACTATTTAATTTTAACCTAAAGTGCATGAATCGTAAACCCCGAATTAATTAATCTAGAAACAATTACTTAAAATTAAAACTATTTAAAAATTAAACTATTAATAAATCTATAAAAATTAATCTATTAAAATAATTTTAACTCTATTTAAAAATCTAATAAAACTTTTTAAACTAATTAAATTTAAAAATTACTTTTAAACCTAATCTATTTTTTAAAACTATATTTTATTTAAACCTAAAATAATAACAAACTAATATTAAAAATTAATAAAAACATTTTTTTATTTATTATATTATTTAGTTTATTTTTGAAACTATTTATTACTTTTACTTTAATAAAAATATTTATTACAATTAATATAGACGAAAATTAATTACACTACACTTAAATAAACTCTGCCAGAACAACTTAGCTATATTAATAAATCAGTAAGAAAGTTAACCAAAAGAGCCAGTTAGCTCAGTTGGTTAACACTTTGGACTGTGAACTGCGAGGTCGTAGGTTCGAGCCTTGTAAATGGTAAATTATTGCTATTATTTTTTTAGCTACGAAAATTAACTCCAAAGTCACAGGAATGACTTATTTTCACAAATACTTTGAAAAGCTGAAAAGGATTTCAGCTTATGAGCTAATCAGATCAAAGGGATCTGATAGCTTATAGCTAGAACAATTAAACAGCAAATATACTCAAAGCATCCAAACAAACTCTCAAACTTATATTCAACAAATTTAGTACTGGCAACAGTAAACATATATATATAATCCAGTAAGATAGATACATCAGAAAAGCAAACCAGCAATTTATAAAAGCTAAATCAGACACATTTAAAATTCTAAAACTGATAAACTAGTAATCAGATGAACAGATATCAATCTGAAAAGAGTAACCAAATCAGCAGATCTCAATACACGAGTTACACTTTAAAACAAACGAACAGATAAGATCAAAAAGCTCAAATATGAATTATCTCAACAATTATATCCGAACAGATATACATTTTAAACTACTTACTGGCACAAAAGAGCATTATATGTCTAAACAAATAAATTATAAAGCTAGCAGTTCAAATAATTAAGCATCAACATAGACTCACCTAAGAATTAATTAACACAATCAAATTCAAAATCTCATTCAGAACTTGACATCATTTTATCCTAACATCAGTTATTCAGCTATAATGATATGAGTCTGAAAAAGAAACAGATCCACACCAAAACTTAGCAGAATTTGTACACTTGCAGATTACTAGTGAAGTAGTTATAAACATTTATACGCATGAAATCAGATTAATTCTAAATTTGAACAGTTAAAACTAGCAACTCAGTTATAAATCAGATTACAGAAGAGCAGATTCAAACACCCCTATTCCATTTATCAAATGACTAAAGAAATTACACTTAAACAGATTTATTCTAAAATATAAGTAACATATAAATAAAAGGAATTAAAACCTATTTGAAGAATGCCTTTGTGAAGTAGAGCGGCGCTGAGCCGTCTATGAACCCGAATCTACACCACCATTAATCACCATTCTTCGAACAAGTCACCCACTCGAACAGTAACTCGAACCAATTTAAAACTAAACAGTGGTTTAGCCTTTAATATCCCTAATCTCTCTTTTATTATCCGATTAAGCTATTATTTAAGCTTAAACACATAATATTTTTATATGTTATATTATCAATTTAAATAAAGATTCAATCAATAATCACTTCACAAAAATTAAGAAAGGCAGTAAGAGTAATATAACCGAAAACTTAACTTTTATTAAATCATGAATCTTATTACAGTACTATTAAAAAGAAATTACATCTATATTAAAAATGACATTATAACACTAAAGAAAGAAAAAGGGATGATTACATGAATAAAAATAGGGGCATTTATACTTGAAGGAGAGGTGAGGGTTGTTGAAGAAGAACCAATTGTAGCCCTTAGATCTTCTTTCTCTTCTTCTCTCTCTTGGTTGTTTTGATCGGATGGCTGTAAATACACAACTAGCACACGGATTGCCAACGTGGCATCCGTTTGTGCTAGTTGTGCTTCTTGGATGCTGAGGTGTCCACAAGTGATTGGAGATTAGGGAATATTGTGCTGTCAAGGTCAATCAACCGTTGCCACGTAGCCTTGCTCTTCCACTCTTCTCTTCCTAAAAATTTGGGGATTTAATTCCCACACGCTTGAATCACTCGCGTGAGTGAAAAGCCCCAATTAATTTGGGCAATTTATTGAATTAGGGTTTTAAATGAATAGTGAAGGTTTCGTCTGGTTATTTTCTTTTTGGGGAAGAAAGAGGGACTTTGGGAGTATCGAATTATAATAATGTGTGATGTGTGAATCAGTTTGACTCAATGTGACTTTATAACAAAACGCACACTTGTTTGTTTGAAACCCTAAGTCCAAATAGCCTTAAATTCGTTTCATTTTTATTCCAAAATGGGTTTGAAGCCCACAATGCACACATCCGTCCCTTGTTTTTTTCTCTTTTTGAAATGATATGGGCCTAAAGCCCAAAATAAGCTTCATTCGTCTCTATAAACTTTGGAATTGGGCCATAATAGGTTTTGGTTATGCAAGTGAATAAGAATGGGCTTTTAAGCCCATTTTCCCAATGTAGGACCCCTTTGGCCCATTTTCTTGCATAATTATCAAATCCACTAAAGTCGAGCTCGAATCTTGGCTTCTTTGATCTTTTTCTTCAAACTCGTGCCGGTTTTGCCGGTTTTTGCGATCTTTAGTACCTACACACATGAAACACAAAACAAGCATATACAAGGCATTTTCATAATATTTATGCATTTTTAAGTTGTTTTATGATATAATTGATATGACTAAAATAGCTCATATCAAACTCCCCCTTGCTAAGCAATTGTCGTGTCCTCACGCAATGATAAAATAAGACACTAACTACACCCTTATTCAACCTTTTAAACTTTATTTTGCAAAGACATAATGTATTGCTTTCATTATTCGAAAAATAACTCTAAGGATCATAAAACTCAAATAGATTCATCGTCCCCGACTTTTCACTTTTCCATGCCAAGTGAAAAAACAAGATCATTATCAATCATAAGCCCCAAAATTAAACCAACTCATACAAGTAATTTGTGTTAAACTCAATCTCCTATTATTCCTAATTGTATCTCTAGATTTTATTTGTCATTCACCCAAAGGCTCATTTGACTTTATTTTGATATTTATTAATCCAAAAATGAAGGCAAGAACGGTGTAAACTTAACACTCAAAACCTAACCTCGACTTCAAAAACCGTTGTCACTAAAGAAAGCCCACATCAAGGATAACTTAACACGATTTAGGGATAAATCCCGGACCCGAAATTTGGCTAATATGGCTACTTAAAAGCAAAAATAAAACCTCCAAAGTCAGTTATGACCTTATATGGAGTTAGCAACAACTACATCATAACACCTTGTGGCTCTTTAAGATGCAATTGTGCTCCTTATTTAAAATCCACACCCGAAGGCTCCTTGGACAAAAATAAGGGAATTGACAACACCATCCCACCTTATGGCTCATGATGATGAAGCAATTTTTATTCAACACGTCCCCTTGCCATACACCCTAAGGCTCTAATGACAAGGTTAGTGCTACATGACTCCCACCCAAGGCTCCTAGAGAACATGTTTTTATTTATTCTTCTTTATTAATATGATATATATAGTAAGCCAAATTTCCCCAATCCCATGATCAAAAGTCCATGACGCTGACACCCTTAATGTGTACTCACTTTAATTACAAGGGAAGAAAAAGAAGGAGCTACGAGTTAAGATATCAAGCCTAAACCGCTAAAAACTTCATTTATTAAGAAAATATTATTCAAGCGTGGAAAATAAATACGAGGAGATTAAATCAAACACAAAAATACTTGCACAAAGAAGAATTAATTCTAGAAACTTATGATTGAACTCTATCGTCTCTTGTTCTCCATATTGTAAAATTCCAAAAATGTGAAATCAATGGATACTTAGCCTATTAAATCAAAGTTTTGGGTTTTCAAGTCATCTATAGGATCTTGCATCTTCTTATACTTTTTCAAGTTTTAGAATCTGCGTTTTAAAGTTCCTTTGATAAATGACTTTCTAGGATCAATTATAGGAACTTACGAAAAGTTCTTGTTCTTAACCCGTATGAATTAAGACCTTCGCGTTTTAAAGCTCCCTATATAAAAGCCTAGCAAAACTTAATTCAAATACGTTAAGGAAAAGCTAAGGTAAAAACCAAGTCGAGTCAAAAACTATTTTTATTTTCACCAACGGAAAGCCTACATTCGTGTCAAAAGCACTTATTTTATTTATTAAAACTTAAAAATAACACTAAAAATTTAAAATTTTATTGAAAAATGAGAAAAAAAAATTACGTTTGGACACGACAAAAGCAATAGCAAGCGATTATATCGATTGACTCCCCCATGCTAAAACCAAACATTGTCCTCAATGTTTCTTAGCTCAAGAGTAACACCCCCTTGCTAAAACACGAAGAATCTAATGCAAAATCCTAGCATGGAAAGAGCACGCAAATCTATAAGCCGTTTATTAATTATGCCTCAAGATAAAACGTTAGTCGATAAAAATCAAAGGATAGAGAGTGTGCCCCTTTTTGGCATTCAAAGAATGGAAGATCAAGTGGACCGGCAAAAACCGAACACAAGAGTCTTCAAAAATTAGGGTCATACCTAAGATTCACAACACAACAAAACACGAGCACGAGCTTGAAAGATCAAGCCTTATTAGTGTTAGAAAATAGAAAGAAGATAGAATGTATGGGACTCCCCCACAAGGCACCTCGTTTTTGTTAACCGAGTCATGAGCTCGACTCGATCCCCGCATTCATTGGTCCTTAGGGAGAGTGGTGAAAACCGACATAATGGAATAAAATCCAACATAAAGTGAAATGTCGGGGTCAAAGATTACATCCTCGTTGTCGGATGACAAACGAAAGGATAAAACTCCAACACAAATCTCCAAAAAGAGATGGTAGTCACAAATCACGATATGGATGTAGCATGCTCCCCGAGATAAACTCGCACCAAGATGATTAAAAAGTCTTTCAATTATTGCACCGGTGAAAGGCCGAGATTTCCCTAAATCAATGATTCTGGGGTCGAATACCTCGTCCTCGAAAGATAAAGGAATAGACAACACGGTGTCATCCCCCCATGCTAATCCTAAATCATATAAAGCACATGGTAATGGTGGTATAAAAGTCTCAACACTAGTGGTTTCAACTTGCATGACTTTGTTGACCTTATCACTCTTATGAATGTGAACAAAGGGGTCATGATACTCAAAATGAGTCGCATGAAAAACCCGCACATTAAGATCAAAGCGAGTGGGAAGGATAATTGGAGCAAAAGTAATTTCTCCCTCCGGGTCAACATTATCATCATCATAAATCGGGTGATCAAACCAAGAATCGTCATTATACTCTTCCTCAAATTCCGAAGGAATGTCTATATAAAGAAACTCATCAACCTCCTTCATGAGAAGCTCATCATCACAAATGTTGTGAGATGTAGGAGGTATGATGCTCTCAAAATCCTCTTGAAACAATGGATTATTGTTCATTGAAGCTTCAAAGAGAGGATTTGAGTAGGTCACAAAAGTGTCATCAATCTTGTCATCACAAGAAATATCCGACAAAGTATCAAATGTGTCACACTCGGATACAAGATCATCATTCTCATTTGAAGGAAATTCATCGGTGAATTCCTCGAGAATGGTAGGTAAAACATGAGAATCACGCTCGATCTCGAGATCGATAACGTCTTCACTTCCCCGTGGAAGTGGATCAATGATAGCAAAAAGTTCATCGATGAACTTATCACATGAATAGTCACTAACCTCACTCGGTGTGAAGTTAGAAATCAAAGGCTCTTCAACGGAAGATTGTGCCTTAGGAACATCAATTTGATCCTTCGAAGAGAGTGAAAATGAGTCCATTTTCAAAGATTGTTCAATTAAAGCAATATCACTCTCGGGATCAAAATTCTCACTATTAAACTCACTAGCATCAAATGGCTCACTTAAGTAATCATCAATTTGTTTTTCAATCTTAGAACTATCATCCTCGTGTGGAGTGAGTGGAGATGAGGAAATATTACAACATGATTCAACAAAACAAGCTTCTTCATTTGAATTTAACTTTTCATTTTCACAAAATGAAGTTTCCAAAATTGGAAAAACACCTTTATCAAAGAGAGCTTTCTAATTATTTTCAAGAGTTTCAATAAGTTTAACACTTTCCACTTTCTCAGAAACAAATCTTGGAATCTTTTCCGGTTTGAAAACAATGCTTTTATCTCCATAAAACAATTTTATTTCCTCTTTCCTCATATCAACTTGAACTTGAGTCGGGCACAAAAATGGTCGTCCTAAAATAATAAGCACACGAGGATTGGTTTCATAATCAACTATAGCAAAATCGGCTAAGTACAAAAACTTTCCCACTTTAACAATGACATTTTCCGCTATACCAACCAGTCGAGTGGTGGTACCATTAGCAAGCTCAATGATCATTCGAGTGGTACTAAGTGGTGCATAGTCAATAGTTTTCCAAATGACTAGGGGCATTAAGTTAATGCTAGCTCCTAGATCGGCTAGGCCTTTGCAAACCCCAAGCTCATTAAAAACACAAGGTATCAAGAATTGACCCGGATCTTTATACTTCTCGGGAAAGAAATCAAAGAAAACCGAGGTACTAATCACATTCAAAGTAGCCTTGGTGACATCTAGAAAAGTTTCCTTAGGTGGAGGATTAAACTCAATCACTTCAACTTCTTCTAAATTATCACAATCATCATAAACGGTTATGGCCTTAAGCTCTCCCTTCGGGTTTGGAATAGTATTACTAGGTAAACAACCCGAAGAAGATGACGGTTTAGACATAAATCCCTCAAACATTGAAAGCAATTTATTTTGACCTTGTTCCAAACTTTGTTGCATACGATTGTGAGTTTGCTCTATTCTTTGCTCAAAACGGTTTTGGTTTTGTTCAAGTCTTTGTTGATTAAGCTCAATCTTGTTGTTTTGCCCTTTAATCGTATTTTGAAACTCATTTTTCAAAGTTGCCATTTGTCCTTGAATGTTGTTTTGGAAAGCCTTCAAATTTGCCTCATTTGACTTAATGTAGCTTGACAACTCATTTTGGTTATTGCTTTGAAAACCTTGATTGTTTTGATTAGCATTAAACCCATTTCCTTGGTTGTAATTCCCTTGGTTACCACGGTTAAAATTATTCCCATTGTTTCCATTGTTGTACCTATTTTGAACCGGTGGAAAACCCGGTGGAGCAACATGATTTTGACGAGGAACTTGACCGTTGGAGCCATAAGTTCCCGTCGCGGCAAAAGCACTAGCTTGATCAAACCCCGTGGTTAAACAAGCATAATTAGGATATGCTCCACCACATGATACACAAACATTCTCAACCATATTAATGGATCCATGAGGATTCTTCCTAATCTCATTCAACAAAGTCGCGAATCCACTATCAATCTTAGAGTCCAATCTAGAAATCTCGGGATTTAATGAATTCACATTGGAAACACCCGGTGTGTTTCGTGAATATTGTGCTCTAGACGTATCCTCAATTATTCTCCACGCGTCTCTCGGAGTTTTTCTTAAAAGATTACCACCCGCGGCGGCATTTAAAGAATCTTGTTCAATCATATTAAGCCCATTATAAAAAGTATTTATTTGATGCAATTCTGAGAAACCGTGGTGGGGACATTGTCTTAACAAACCTTTAAATCTTTCCCAAGCAACCCCAAACGATTCATACACTTTTTGTTCAAATCTAGTGATCTCGTTCTTAAAGTGTGTTGTCTTAGATGGTGAAAAGAAATAATTCATGAACTTAGACACTAAATCTTCCCATGTTAAGATCGAACCCGGTGGTTCTTTCTCATACCAAAGCTTAGCATTACCCTCGAGCGAGTACGGAAAAAGCATGAGCTTAATCGCGTCATTCGGCACATCTCTAAACTTGAGAGTCGAGGTAATTCGAAGAAAATTTCGAATGTGAGAGTGCGGGTTATCGGTCTCATTGCCACAAAATTGGTCGACACGAATGAGCGATAAAAGACCCGTCTTAATCTCATAATGATCCGCCAAAATAGCCGGCACAACGATTGCTTCCCCATACCCTTCGGTGGGTGCACGGAGCAATTCCTCCATTGTTCGGTTATCGGCCATCTCTACAACAATAGGTGGAAGCTCGGGTTCCACTATTCGTTGTTGACGATTTCTATTTTTATGAGGAATATTTTCAAGCCTATTAAAATCAATCACAAGACGAGAAGAACGTAATTGCATACACTACAAAGACGAGAATTTAGAGGATTGAAGAAAAGAAATTAGACAAGAAGAAGATTATTTTTTTGGTATTTTATTTGGTATTGCTCAATCAAAAATGGTTGATAAAAAACAAGTGGAAGTAAATTACCCTCAGTCGACTTTGAAACGATAGGTGAAAACCTAAACGTCTCGAGGTTCAATAAGTAAACTACAAAAATAAGCTTTATTACTACTTGAGTCGGCAAACCAATAATCGGTTCTCCCTCTCAATATACGCACAAGCAAGCGGGGAAACGGGGTGGCACAAAGCACTTAAAAACCTTTTTCCTTAGACGGCCTTTTATAGCACGTCACCTTATAGTTTGTATAAATCGAGTTCAAACTTCTTATTAGTATTTATCTATTTTGCCTTTTATTTTTGTTTTGGATTCGACTACAATAGCTAGGTGATGAAATCCCAACTAAGGCCTTATTTGAAAAGTATGTAAATTTATTGTTCTACGTAATACAATATATTAATCACAAAAAACGAGAAAAACGATACGTACTATATAATAGAAAAATAACAAAACTTTCCGAGGACGGAAAGGGTCTTCAAATCAACGATCAACAAATCTCCACAAAGACGAATCGTACACAAGATCCCCGGCAGCGGCGCCAAAATTTTTGATGTGATCGTGATAGTATAGTGATAATTAAGATACGTTATAAGGTAAATTAAAAAATTACCTTTAGGAAAAAGTAATAGTCTAAAATTACCAAAGACGAATTCAATTAAATACGTGATGAACCAAGTTCGTTGAACACGAAGATCGAGTGAATTTGAGACGTTTTGTTTCGTTTTGGACAATTGATTCAAATTGGTTGACGGTTTTTAAACTAAAATTAAAATCTACCAATTTTAAACTATTTAATTTTAAGTTTTTAACCTAAAGTGCATGAATCGTAAACCCCGAATTAATTAATCTAGAAACAATTACTTAAAATAAAACTATTTAAAAATTAAACTATTAATAAATCTATAAAAATTAATCTATTAAAATAATTTTAACTCTATTTAAAAATCTAATAAAACTTTTTAAACTAATTAAATTTAAAAATTACTTTTAAACCTAATCTGTTTTTTAAAACTATATTTTATTTAAACCTAAAATAATAACAAACTAATATTAAAAATTAATAAAAACATTTTTTATTTATTATATTATTTAGTTTATTTTTGAAACTATTTATTACTTTTACTTTAATAAAAATATTTATTACAATTAATATAGACGAAAATTAATTACACTACACTTAAATAAACTCTGCCAGAAACAACTTAGCTATATTAATAAATCTGTAAGAAAGTTAACCAAAAGAGCCAGTTAGCTCAGTTGGCTAACACTTTGGACTATGAACTGCGAGGTCGTAGGTTCGAGCCTTGTAAATGGTAAATTATTGCTATTATTTTTTTAGCTGCGAAAATTAACTTCAAAGTCACAGGAATGACTTATTTTCACAAATACTTTGAAAAGCTGAAAAGGATTTCAGCTTATGAGCTAATCAGATCAAAGGGATCTGATAGCTTATAGCTAGAACAATTAAACAGCAAATATACTCAAAGCATCCAAACAAACTCTCAAATTTATATTCAACAAATTTAGTACTGGCAACAGTAAACATATATATAGAATCCAGTAAGATAGATACATCAGAAAAGCAAACCTGCAATTTATAAAAGCAAAATCAGACACATTTAAAATTCTAAAACTGATAAACTAGTAATCAGATGAACAGATATCAATCTGAAAAGAGTAACCAAATCAGCAGATCTCAATACACGAGTTACACTTTAAAACAAACGAACAGATAAGATCAAAAAGCTCAAATATGAATTATCTCAACAATTATATCCGAACAGATATACATTTTAAACTACTTATTGGCACAAAAGAGCATTATATGTCTAAACAAATAAATCATAAAGCTAGCAGTTCAAATAATTAAGCATCAACACAGACTCACCTAAGACTTAATTAACACAATCAAATTCAAAATCTCATTCAGAACTTCACATCATTTTATCCTAACATCAGTTATTCAGCTATAATGATATGAGTCTGAAAAAGAAACAAATCCACACCAAAACTTAGCAGAATTTGTACACTTGCAGATTACTAGTGAAGCAGTTATAAACATTTATACGCATGAAATCAAATTAATTCTAAATTTGAACAGTTTAAAACTAGCAACTCAGTTATAAATCAGATTACACTAGAGCAGATTCAAACACCCCTATTCCATTTATCAAATGACTAAAGAAATTACACTTAAACAGATTTATTCTAAAATATAAGTAACATATAAATAAAAGGAATTAAAACCTATTTGAAGAATGCCTTTGTGAAGTAGAGCGGCGCTGAGCTGTCTATGAACCCCGAATCTACACCACCATTAATCACCATTCTTCGAACAAGTCACCCACTCGAACAGTAACTCGAACCAATTTAAAACTAAACAGTGGTTTAGCCTTTAATATCCCTAATCTCTCTTTTATTATCCGATTAAGTTATTATTTAAGCTTAAACACATAATAATTTTATATGTTATATTATCAATTTAAATAAAGATTCAATCAATAATCACTTCACAAAAATTAAGAAAAGCAGTAAGAGTAATATAACTGAAAACTTAACTTTTATTAAATCATGAATCTTATTACAATACTATTAAAAAGAAATTACATCTATATTAAAAATGACATTATAACACTAAAGAAAGAAAAAGGGATGATTACATGAATAAAAATGGGGGTATTTATACTTGAAGGAGAGGTGCGGGTTGTTGAAGAAGAACCAATTGTAGCCCTTAGATCTTCTTTCTCTTCTTCTCTCTTGGTTGTTTTGATCGGATGGCTGTAAATACACAACTAGCACACGGATTGCCAACGTGGCATCCGTTTGTGCTAGTTGTGCTTCTTGGATGCTGAGGTGTCCACAAGTGATTGGAGATTGGGGAATATTGTGCTGTCAATGCCAATCAACCGTTGCCACGTAGCCTTGCTCTTCCACTCTTCTCTTCCTAAAACTTTGGGGATTTAATTCCCACACGCTTGAATAACTCGCGTTAGTGAAAAGCCCCAATTAATTTGGGCAATTTATTGGATTAGGGTTTTAAATGAATAGTGAAGGTTTCGTCTGGTTATTTTCTTTTTGGGGAAGAAAGAGGGACTTTGGGAGTATCGAATTATAATAGTGTGTGATGTGTGAATCAGTTTGACTCAATGTGACTTTATAACAAAACGCACACTTGTTTGTTTGAAACCCTAAGCCCAAATAGCCTTAAATTCGTTTCATTTTTATTCTAAAATGGGTTTGAAGCCCACAATGCACACATCCGTCCCTTGTTTTTTCTCTTTTGGAAATGATATGGGCCTAAAGCCCAAAATAAGCTTCATTCGTCTCTATAAACTTTGGAATTGGGCCATAATAGGTTTTTGTTATGAAAGTGAATAAGAATGGGCTTTTAAGCCCATTTTCCCAATGTGGGACCCCTTTGGCCCATTTTCTTGCATAATTATCAAATCCACTAAAGTCGAGCTCGAATATTGGCTTCTTTGATCTTTTTCTTCAAACTCGTGCCGGTTTTGTCGGGTTTTGCGATCTTTGGTACCTACACACATGAAACACAAAACAAGCATATACAAGGCATTTTCATAATATTTATGCATTTTTAAGTTGTTTTATGATGTAATTGATTTGACTAAAATAGCTCATATCAATATCTTTTGGGCATGAGTACGTGGTTTTGAATCTTTGACTTTACTGAGTACACCATATCGCCACCTTCTCGAGACAAAACTTAGACACGGACTGAATGGATTTGACATTCGTCCTAAATTGGTAGCGTTTTACCTGCGGTCGGTGAAGACCGTTACACGATATTTAAATATCGTACCTGTGATTAGGTAGATTCAATTAAGAATCTCCTTGACAGGGTTTTGCGGCAATACTAGCCGTTCTCTTTACTCGACCGTCTCAAAGAAAGACTGCGAACATAAAGAGTGAATCAATTGGATAAATATCCGCTTGATTAAAGTCGTCAATTCAAATTCCCGGAACAAGTTTGATTCTTTAAGAATCTTACCATTGTTGCTTTCCAGTTGACACAAGCTTGATTCATATAGAAACTCGGAAGTTACCTACCGTAGCGCTGTTTGATGTTGACGCTAGAAGGATTTCCATTCGTCACTATGAATATTAATGAATATCACTCTGAATGTTCTTGCAAGACCAGAAAGATATTGCGTAGAAACCCGAAACGAGTTTGAATCGATAAAGAAACAAACCACTGTTGCTTTTCCGTTTTACATATGTTCAATTCATAAAGAATCTTACACATGACCTACCGCAATGTTGTTTGATGTTAACACTGGAAGGATTTCCACTCATAATTGTGAATACTAAGTAGTATCACTCTGAGTGTTCTAGCAATATCGCAAGGATATAGCGTATGACTCTCTTGATCGTCATTCGTGTGTCCTAACGAGATTTGATTGATCTCTTGACTCTAGACTCGATTTGTGCACTTTTAGTGGTCGGAAGCTGGAGCAAATGCCACCTATTCAATAACAACTATCTCGGAGTGAGAAAGTCAATAGAAATCATGTTGATCTCCGTGACAATAAAACGAACTTCTTTTGAGAGAAGCATGAGTCAGCTGGGGAGGGGTTGTGCATTACATCACTGGGTCCATGATGTGTTGACCCGGTTTTTGCCTAAGTTGTATGGAGGGCTTCTTTGTTTACACCCTTTATCCTTACATTTCTTTTTCATTCTTCAACCCCTTCAATGCTTACCAAGACATCATTACTAACACCTTGCTGTGATTGTTCAAGTGCTAGCATCAGTACTTAGTCGACACTCAGCTTCGTTCACGTTCTACTCCATCTTTCCTAAGGACTTCTAATAATCTATTGGATTGTCCCTAGGAAGATCCCTTTGGTTCTGGTTGGATCATAGGACTTAAGCCTAACCACCCTTTTGACACCAATAACGTCGTGAATTAAAGATGTTGTGGGTATTTGATCGTAACCATGAGTGCTTGAGTCTTTAGATCACATTTTAATTCACATTTTCTCCCCCTATCTCTAATATATATAATTGTTTGATATTAGAGATACCAAATTTGATTAAAATATATTGTGAAGAATATTCTTGAAAATCTTCGGGAGAAAAATGTGTCAAACTAGCATGAATTTGGAACGCTCCCCCTCAAAAATTGATCCAACTGAATTGTCATAGTAAGGATGTGATCCACATTTCACTTTTTGAGGATAGGAGATGTTGAACACACAATTTTTGAAAGATTTTGAATAATCATTGAGAAATTCTTGAAAAAATTGTGTTCAACGCTTTTTGAAAAACTCTATTTCTTTTTGGCGAAAAAGTTTTTCTAAAGCATAAACTTGAGTTCATAGACTTTGAATGTCTTGACGAATCCACTCAAGTGTAAGAAGATTTCTCTTCTTTTGCTGAGGGTAAGGGCACTAAAGCGTATACTCCCCCGTGAATATAGATCCGGGTTGCAATCTGAAAGTGATTACAGGCCATAGTGTTGAGCTCAAAACGTTGAATGCTTTGTGACAAGCTCAACCCGTGATAGATTGCTCTACCCGTTTGTTAGGATAAGTTATCTTTAAAGATAGACTTTCCTTTGTTTGAAGTTCGAGTTACAGTCTGACATTTAACTGTAAGTCGTTTACAGGAGCTTAAAAACTTTGAATGTTTTTTGACGAAAGCTCATGACTGAGAAAAATTTATTTTCCCGTTGTTAAGGATAAGTTATCATCCGTGATCAACTTTCCTTTCTTTAAGGCACGAGTCACAATCTGAAGTAATTGTAAATCATTGAAATGACATGTTTTGAAAAATATTTACAACTTTCCTTCAAGCTTTATGTACACACCCGTGTCGTTATTGAGCGACATTTCTAGGTACGTCCATATTATCGATACTGAAAGACATGTCGAGAATAATATATTTGGTATTTTGAAAGTTTTTCCATTTTTATTTTGTTTTTCTAATGATATTTACATTTTTTTTTTGTGTTTTCTCAAGTTTTTATAAAATAATCCAAAATAGATTTTTGTACAATAGAAGAAGGTGATATAGAATGTACAGAATTGGAACCCGTTGAGGAAGAAGTGGGTTCAGAATCCGCTGAGGTACCTGCAATCACAAAAGAAGAGTTTGCACAAATACTAGTATTAGGAGTAACAAATTCCTATCAGCGTGTAGAACAGTAGCATTAGTGCTGGCGCAGGTGTCATCACTCTTCTCTATTGGAATCCACTTAAGACCAACGTCCTTGAAGATCCTACCCGTTGGATTCCACTAAAGATTAGATTTAGGAATAGTTTTCTCTTGCATAGCGGAAGACTTCTTTGGAGAGAAACTATGTCCTTTTTTAATCCACGTTTCAGATTTGGTGTGGTTGCTTTTCTTTGCAACGGGTTTGTATTTCCTTGTTGTCTTATGGGATTCCGTATTCGATCTCCGTTCAAAGGAACGAGATTTGACCTCATAGAGATATTGTAGAATGCAATGGTCATGATTTCCATTGTGAATGCCTTTTTTATAGGTGGGACATAAAGGGAACTTGGGATTCATGAAAGTACTTGTATTCCTTGGTTTTCCAAATCGATCAAGCGTAGTGTTCGAAACACGAGTACTCATGGATGGTTGCCATTTCCTAGTTTGCTGGAAAGGGATCCTAGGTTTTGGTTGACTACCATTAGGAGTGTGTTGAACTCTAGCGGGATTTCGTGAACTAGGTTTTGAATACTTGGGTTTGTCTTTCTGAATCTTCCCTTTTTGCTCAGCATCCTCTAGGTTGTTGGTATGACCTAAGTCATTTGAACCTACAGATTCCTTTGTGGACGCGAATGTCACACTTTTTTAGGAGTCCTAGAAGTGCTAGGTGTATTCACATGGTTGGATTTAGAAACAGTGTGCTTTCTAAATGGAGCAACATAGGGTGATATGGATGGTTTTGGAACACTTGGTTGTACATCAGTCTTAGGGGGTAACCTAGATATCATATCAGAAGAATTGGAGAACAAAGTCGGTTTTCCTAAGATAGACGGCTTTGGATCCTTGTAGGCATTGGGTTGTCGAACAACAGGTTTCACAACTTTAGGTTCCACAGTTTTCCCACCCATTTTGGCAACGAGTTTCTTCAACTCTGCTATTGCGATGTCTTTTTCTTGTAACTGAGCTTTCAAATCTGAAATATCAAGACTTTTTCGTTTAGTAATCGACATGACTCAGATAATTTTACTTCCAAAGGTGTATCATTTGAAAAGCTGCCAACTTTCTTTTGCAAAGCAAGTTCAATTGAGTGACAATGTTTTTGAAGATAATCATATCTATGTTGAAGTAACGAAAACTCTTTTTGGTCAACTTTATTCGAAAGCTCATTTTGAAGACGTTCACACTCTTTTACTTGATCAAGATATTTGCATGCAACATCAGAATATTCATCAATATCAGCACAAGATGTAACATAAACACACATAATATCTGTTGAGATACATTCATGTAAGAGTAGATCATATGCTGTAGAAAACTCGTCTCTTTCAGGTTGATGGTCGTTCACTTCTTGTTCAAGAGATTCCACATATTTCAAATCATCAAACATTTCTTGCTTAATTAATGTTTCAAATTCTAAAATATGTTTTTGTGTTCTTTCCGCAAGCGGAATCAAAATACATTTCACAAGCACAGCTATATCGTGAGGAATTTCTTGTCTCCTTTCGAAAGTTCACGTTTTTTCCAGTCATCATCACAACCTTTTTGAAATTTTCAATGTTACTCTTGAGAATACTAAGTGCTTGTGGAAACCTTGGTTTCCTCGATCTTTTAGCTACTAGGAATGCATCATGTTCATATGATTAGATAATCAAAGCGGAATTAGAACACGACACATTAACAAGGTGTTTAGGGCACAAGACACATAAATTACTCAACGATTGTTCATTATATTAATAACAAACAACCACTTGACGTGTATGCATTGAATCCCACGTCTAGTCGAAACATGCTTTAGGTTTACATTGTATATGAATGATATGAATAAACCTAATACCCTTGGTTCCTTTTATAGTGTAAGGAATAGGGTTTACAAGAGATAATATCAAATAAACATGCATATCTTCTATTTAAATAAACTAATACAGAATATATTCTGCATACTTATCTAAATAGAAGCTTCCAACAACACTTGTCAATGTTTCTGTAAATGCTTGGATTGCATGTGACAATGCTTGGATTGCACTTGACAATGCTTGTCAATGTTTACTTCTGTCAACGCCTGATTTGCTCTTGACAACGCCTGGATTACACTTGTCAACGCTTAGACAAATGCCTTCATAATTTCTTTGTTTTTGAGTTTCTACCACATCAACTTTTTGACCCAACAATCTTCCCCTAGTTGATGTCCGCAAAACTCTTTGTGTATCTCTTGTAAGTTGTACATCATCTTCAAATTGCTTCCCCTCAATTGTAGCATGTATGTCTTCCCCTTTTTGTCACATCAACAGGGAAGTAAACAATGTATGCAATCTTGAAGATTCTCCAAATGTAGGCTCTATGTAATGATTTTGAAGAAAAACAAATATAATATTTTTTATGTAGAAGTAGAATAACCCAACCTTGTGTTCCATGTCTTGCACTATCCATGTGATGAAGAACTTATACTGATGATTAAATATAAGTAGACCTCAATCCCTTGTCAATATTCTCATCCTTTGTGAGACACTGAGCACGATAATGTAACTCCTTCAAGTGTTATGACAAGTCTTCATCACCAAACATTTAAAGCACGAACAAGTTATCTTCAAACCAATGGGATCTATCCATGATTTAAAGATATGATAAAACACAAACTCGCGAAAATCTTCTTCAAGCATCAAACTTACTATAAGAATTCTTCCCCTTAATCATATACGACTTTATAAAAAATATCCGAGCTTAAGTTTCTAGAAAGTAAACCTAGTGATCCTGAAAGTGGTCCAAATTGGTTATTT
Source organism: Glebionis coronaria (assembly GCA_025667525.1). Lineage (NCBI taxonomy): Eukaryota > Viridiplantae > Streptophyta > Magnoliopsida > Asterales > Asteraceae > Glebionis > Glebionis coronaria. Next base: position 507,332,304 of record CM046882.1, on the reverse strand, counting down.
GACTTGGAACCTCTATCTAGGACTTTGAATTATATGCATGTTACTAATCCAAACATTGTGAAGGTAACTTCAAATGTTGTGGAAGAACCAGTTGTTGATGTTTCAGGTACACAGGTTAATGAAGAGGTTGGATCACATGCAGATAAATCATCACCCATACTTGAGTATGTCACTATTCCCATATGGACAGATGCTTTTGCTGATACTGCTGCTGGAAAGGAAAATGGTGGTCCCCAAGTATCACCAGTTAACAACATGCATGGTCTTTTAGGCGCTGACAAAGGAAAATCTGGCGCTGACAATACAAATTCAGGCGTTGATGGCTCAAACGTTGACAACTCTATTTCAGGCATTGATGGATCAAACGCTGACAACCTTGGTTTAGGCGTTGACAACTCTTTTGACCATATTTTCTCTTCCAATTCTGAACAAGGTGAACCTTCAAGCAGAAATGGAGAGGTTCATACAGATATTGACGGAAGAGAGTTTGAAGAAGATATTGGTAACATGGAAGATGAGATTGAAGACAACAGACTTTTTGAGGGAGGAGTTCTTACTTCTACAATGAAGGATCACCCCTCTTCTCTAATTATTGGTGATGTGATGTCTCCTGTTCAAACTAGAAGATCTCATCAGAATCTTGGAGGATTTATTGCCAATATACACAAGAAGGTTGATACCCCTCTTGTTCAAGCGTGTTTGTTTGCCTGTTTTCTGTCCCAACAGGAACCCAAGAAGATTTTTGATGCTCTCAAAGAACCAAGTTGGGTAGAAGCAATGCAGGATGAGCTTCACCAATTTGCTATACAAGATGTTTGGGAGTTGGTTGATTGTCCCAGACATGTCAGACCTATTGGGACAAGATAGGTTCTTAGAAACAAGAAAGATGAAAGAGGCATTGTGGTCAGAAACAAGGCACGTTTAGTGGCTCAAGGATATACACAAGAGGAAGGGATAGACTATGAGGAGGTCTTTACACCAGTTGCAAGGATTGAGGCTATAAGGATATTTCTAGCCTATGCTTCCTGCATGGGCTTTACTGTCTATCAAATGGATGTGAAGAGTGCTTTTCTTTATGGCACAATTGTAGAGGAGGTTTACGTAATGCAGCCTCCTATTTTTGAAGATTCAGAGCATCCAGACAAGTTATATAGAGTCAAGAAAGCTATGTATGGACTTCATCAAGCCCCAAGAGCATGGTATGGCACATTGTCCACCTATCTGGTGGAAAATGGATTCAAAAGGGGCACCATAGACCAGACCTTATTTACAAAGAAGACTGGTAAGGATGTCTTACTTGTTCAGGTTTATGTGGATGATATCATCTTTGGCTCATCAAACCCAAAGATGAGTGAAGACTTTTCTAAGCTTATGATAGACAAGTTCAAGATGAGTGCAATGGGAGAGATGAACTTCTTTCTAGGGTTACAAGTTCAGCAGAAAGAAGATGGTATCTTTATCTCTCAAGATAAGTATGTAGCAGAAATCTTGAAGAAGTTTGGCTTTTCTCTACATGAGAAAAGGGCTAGTACTCCTATGGATAGAGAACACCCTTGGGGAAAAGTTGGAGATGGAAAAAATGTGGATGTCAGGCACTATAGATCAATGATTGGTTCATTAATGTATCTCACAGCCTCAAGACCTGACATTATGTTTGTTGTGTGTGCATGTGCACGCCATCAAGTGACTCCTAAAGAGTGTCATCTTCATGTTGTCAAGAGAATCTTTAGATACCTTAGATGTTATCCAGACTTGGGATTATGGTATCCAAAAGATTCACCAATGGAGCTTATTTCATATTCAGACAGTGATTATGGTGGTGACAAATTTGATAGAAAATCCACAACTGGTGGATGTCAGTTTCTTGGGAGTAGGTTGATATCTTGGCAATGCAAGAAACAAACAGTGGTGACCAATTCTACAACTGAAGCATAGTATGTTGCAGCAGCTGCTTGTTGTGGACAAGTCTTATGGATTCAGAACCAGCTGTTGGATTATGGGTATAATTCATGCATACCAAGATTTTTGTAGACAATAACAGTACTTTATGCATTATTAAAAATCCTGTACATCACTCTAAAACAAAACACATAGAAATTAGACATCATTTTATAAGATATTTTTTTGAAAAGGGTTTAATACAACCAGATAGGGTTGACACAGAAGAAAATGTGTCTAATTTATTAACTAAACCTTTTGATACTGGAAGGTTTCAATACTTGGTAACAAGTATTGGAATGATCAATCTCACCTAATATGTGTTTTGGGGTCTTATTGTAAAAGTATGTACAGGAAATGCATTGGTATTGGTCTTTTTGAGAAGTTGATTTTCCACTATATTTGTCTAACGCTAACAAAGGTTATCTTAACGATGATAAGTGTTATCGTGACGTTGTCAGCAACATGTTAGTTTTGTGGTTTTTGATCTAAGTGTGCAGGCGTTGTTAGCATTGTACCATTGGATACCGAGTTGCTTATGGATCCTTGGAGAATCATTGGAGCATGTTTTAATTTATGGATGATGGTTGGAATATTTATATTCCTATCTTGACATAAATTTTTATTTACATGCATATTATTTGGCAACTTGTGTATCACAGTTTAAGGGGAGGTTTTAGGAACCTTTAGGAATTTTGGGTATTCTTATTATACTCTTATCACAATTCTAGATTGTGTCCACAGGTGAGTATGAGTTAGTCTTCTATCTCATGAGGCACCGTAGCATGCAAAGTTGATATACTATGCATACTGCCAAGACCTTTTTGGCCTAGAATTGGATGCGGTATGTTGGGAGACTTGGGAATGATTTATAATGGGTTTACCTGGGAGTTACAAGGAATTTTATAAGATAACTTAATTGTTAAGAATTTTGGTTAGCAATGGACACTAGAGGACTGTTATGTCTATCTTGCATAAGCAAGTGTGCATAATTGGACAGTGCTTGTCGCCCTATAATAATTTTCAGTTTATAGGTTATCTTCACTAGGATAAATTATTTTGTTAAGGTCCTTTTTCACTTTTATTACTTTTATTTTTGGACGCTGACAAATATTTTTCCAAGCGTTGTTGTGACCAATTTAGACGTTGACATGGCTTTTGCAAACGTTGACAAGAATATAGCCGTTGGGCGTTGATGGGTTATTTTTGACCGTTGACACTCATTGGGACCTACCCAGTTGTTATTTTTGACGAATTTTGGGGCCGTAATTTTGGGAGTAGATAACTTTTAATTAATGCACAAGATAACTGTTAGCCTTAAAATGTGTGCGACTAACGGAATTACAATAGTTTCATAGCCGGGACTTGCAGGGGCTAATATTGTCATATGTAAAGTCCAAGTCTCGTGCTATATAAACCCCTCCATACTTCCATGGAGGGGTGAGGCTTATCATTTCTTTCTTTTCCTTTCTCTCACTAGAATAAACACATCTTTCTAGTATCTCTTGTTTCTCTCTCTAAAATGGCTAAACACTTGTTCTATCCTCCCCGAACTCCACATCTTTTACCCGTCTTGTTAGTGAATCCAAGTTAACAATTGGTACCAGAGCTAACCGGGGGTGTTTCATGTTTTTGTCTCACGTTTTGTATTCGTGTTTGTGTGTCGGATGTATTTTGGTTTGGTACGTTTTTTTTATTATCTTTGAATATATGTGTTACACGTCTCCACATCATCCATATCTTATTTCCATTTCATTTCTTATATGTCCATTTATTACCATTTTTTTTTAATCAGTAACCTGTTGTTGGTTTCATCAAATCTCTGTCCACATCTGTCCTTTGTCCCATCATTCCCTTCAAAGTTTAATTTTTTTATATATATTTCTGGGTTTTTGGTGACTGTCTTTGACGATGATCAACACAAAAAAAATCACATGGTCCAGTTCCATTATTTTCGGGGTTACCAAAACTGGTCAAAACCCCATTCAGATGGTGCACTCCGATGGTAAGTTACGATGGGGTGAGACTGGCTACGATGGCACTTTCAATCGCATTGAGTGCGATGGCTAGACTCCGATGGCTCACCGCGATGGTCTGTTGCGATGGACCATTCTGATGGCCCATTGCGATGGAACCATTGCGATGGGTACCATCTTGCGATGGATTTGGTACTAGACTGCGATGGGAATGCGATGGACTCAATTTTTTTAATTGCGATGGGACTGCGATGGTGTCCATCAGGGTGCGATGGAACCATCGAGATGATGTGCAATATGACTGCGATGGCAAAATAAATACGATGCAGTTTGAGAAAACTTTGTGACCAGTTTAAAAACATGACCATGATGTTTAAAAAACATTTCCCGAGACCTATGCCCCCTCCCACAACATTCACCATCACTGACTCATCAAACTCCGACTCGATCTATATCCCCCGTCTCTTATCTTACTAGACTCAAACCAAAACAAAACCCTGCTGATCTCAGATTCTATTCGTGGGTGACATGCATGTCAAGATCTTTAAAGATCAAAACGCACGAAATCATCATCAGTGATCTTTTTAGATGCAAACCATTTTTTTATATTTGAATTTAAAGAAAGTCAATTAACAAATCTGTTATTGCTTACTTTGATTCGATGACTAAAAACTTCATTATCTAATCTAGCCAAACCTTACCCGAGACCTCAATGAGATCTTGATGACATGTATGATGTGATTAGTGGTTGACTTGTTATCAATCGATGATGGCTTTCGGATTAATTTTGGCTTGTGATAAATGGATATGGGTTTTTGTATAAGTTTATAAGATGCGATGGAGGTGATCACTGATCAGATTGGGATCAGATTTGTTGGTGAGAGTATTTTGGGGCAGAGAGTACGATGGAAGAAAAAAAAAGGCGGATATTACTATGTGTATGAGATTAGTGTTAGGGTTATGAGTAACTGCTCCTATAAATATCCAAAATTAGGATAGGATGTTCTAGGACTTACCAAACTTATAAACATCTTGGGCTGGACTGTTTGTATGAGGATGCATGGATCGGGGTACTATCACCATTCACAGATTGGGTCAGGCTATTATGCTAGTGGGTTGATGCGTTGATTTTTCTAAGCCCGTATTTTGTTATACTTTTTGTTGGGCTGACCAGAATTTTTGATTACTCCTAGCAAGTCGAGCATATGGTGTAATGGTATTGGGGCAAGTTGAATGTGGGCAGATTATGGGTTTTTGATGATGACGTCTTTTATCTCGGATCAAATAAAACCTCGTTTTAAAAACCCCTAATTCTCGAAAAAATTTCGACGACCTCACCGCGGAGGTCGATCCGCGCATCTGTTGGGTATATGATTGATTTTGGGCTTCAAAGTATAAATTAGCTAGACGACGTTGACGACTTCTCTTTCTTTAGTCATCGTTTGTTCCCTAGTTAACGACACTCATTCATACTCAACACTCACAACAAACACAACAAACACGAAGACAAAAACAAACAAACACCAAAACGATCCTTTAAGATTCACTGAAATTGTCAAAAACGGCTAGTATTCGGAAAAAGTAATGTCAAGTGATTACGAAGTGAATTTGGTATTTATTATTTGAAGGTGAAGTGGAATATCACGAAGGCGTCTACTCAATTCATCATCGAGCCTCTTTCACCCAATTCTATCGATTGATGATTCGCTTCAGCATTTATGATTGGGACTTGATTTATCTAGTTTCCAATGTCAAGGGGTGGATGGTCGACGACATGGACAACTATCACTTAAGGAGTTACGTTGTAGTGCTCAGTGTCACACTCACCGAGAGTTGTGGATACTTCAAGAGGTGTTCTACATCTTATACCTCTCTCTTCATGTATAAGATTCTAAGAGACGTTTCTCTGCACCGTTCGTCAATCAACAACATTGCTAAGCGTAAGTAACAAATTTGGGAGATTGTACTTCAGTTTCAAGTTTGGAATATCAGGTTTACTTCACCAGTGGTCACTACAGATAGCCGAAAGAATACGAGGTTGGTAAGTTTATCCAGAGAGTACAAGAGTAGAGATGTGATCAGCAAACAATTCTCACGAGCAACTTGAGCTACAGAATGTCAACAAAGATTACTGCTTCAGACACGGACTTCTCACGATTCTGATTGTACTCGTCAGATGATGCTATCGAGTGTTCTTAACCACCATACTTTTGACAAGAATGCTACTGAGTGTTCTTAACCATCATACTTTTGACAAGAATGCTACCGAGTGTTCTTAACCACCATACTTTTGACAAGATTGCTACCGAGTGTTCTTAACCACCATATGTTTGACAAGAACGCTACCGAGTGTTCGTCACCATCATACTTTCGACAAGAACATCTCGCGATTTTGACCGTACACGTCAGATGATGCTTCCGAGAGTTCGTCACCATCATGGGGGAAGAACGTGTACTTTGGAGACTTAGTTCCCACTCTGGAGTACTTAGTTCAACTTCCAGGGGGAAGCATTCTACAAGCGTGAGAAGATTTGTTGCTGATTTCTTACATGTTCCCCCAAACACATAATCATTAAGACCAAAAATGTCAAGGTAGTAGTTACTTGGTGTGGTTTGCTTCTTCTTCTACAAAATTCCGATGTGCACTTTAAATGTCAAAGATAGAAGATTGCTCAAGCTACAAGTTCTGCTCAAGACATGGATATTGGTTTGGGGGGAAGCTGATTCAGAAGCTTCGTCAAAAAGAAGTCTATGAAGAAAGCTTTTCAAGACATGTGGTATGAATTGGGGGGAAGTTAATCCAGTTCATACATGATACAATGGTTCCTCAACAAGGAAAGACAAACAGGATTCAAACTGGGGTATAAGTTTTTCTAGAAGACTTGAAGACAACGGTGTCATCCTCAGCATTGGAAGCAAACTTAATACTGTCATATTTTTGTTATATTTGCATTTGTTAGGAACATTGTAAGTAATTCCGTATGTCACCACATTGGGGGAAGATTGTTAGCCTTAAAATGTGTGCGACTAACGGAATTACAATAGTTTCATAGCCGGGACTTGTAGGGACTAATATTGTCATATGTAAAGTCCAAGTCTCGTGCTATATAAACCCCTCCATACTTCCATGGAGGGGTGAGGCTTATCATTTCTTTCTTTTCCTTTCTCTCACTAGAATAAACACATCTTTCTAGTATCTCTTGTTTCTCTCTCTAAAATGGCTAAACACTTGTTCTATCCTCCCCGACCTCCGGATCTTTTACCCGTCTTGTTAGTGAATCCAAGTTAACAATAACTTATTTTCTTTTCAATATTTTCATCATTATATTTTGAAAATACTTGCCTTATTTTTTACCAATCACATGTGCCTATCTCTCCTATATATTTGGCTCCTATTTTTAAACAGGGTACTATCATCTTCTTGTCTAACACTTTTTCTCCTATAATTCATCTTTCATAAATTTCTCACAAACAGCTTTCTTCAACAATGGCACCAAAGTTTAAAGCAAGTGACTTGGTATTGGGATTCAGGAGTCAGCACAACATGATTGCTTATTTGGAGGATGATGATACTTTGTTTCCACAATACACTCAGATGGTGGCGTATTTGAATGCATCTCCTCTTAGATATGCACTTTCTCATGCTCCTCTCATCCTTGTCACTCATATTAAACAGTTTTAGAACACTGTCAGTTCCTCAACGCTTAATAATGTGACTACATTAACAGCTATTGTTCATGGGCGTACTTGGGTGGTTATTGAAGCCTTGGTTCGCCAGGCTTTGCATCTTAATGATGCAGATGGTATAACTACTCTCCCCATTAATGAAATAGAACAAGGACTTCGGGCTTTGGGGTATCCTTTCCCTGATGAGGGTACTTTAAATAAATATCATAAACAAGAATTTCCCCCAGCCTGGAAGTATCTCATACATGTCATCCTTCAATGTTTGAGTCCCAAATGTACTACACATAATGAAATTAACAGATCTATTGCTAGTGCAATTGTGTGCATTACAAATGGGCAAAAGTATAATTTTTCAAAACTAATTTTTGATGGCATGTGTAAAAACAAGGGGAATAAGATGACTTTGGCTTATCCCATATTTTTACAAATGATTTTTGATGACCAAGGGTATTGTACAAGGGATCATGATGATTTTTATGAGATCTCTGTGCAAAAGAAAGCTATTTTTAGTAAGATGAACTCACCCCCTCACCGTGAATTACCCCTCACCCAAGCTATGCTTGCTGTTATTGCAGCAGCACAACCTCAACCAGACCCACAACCACAACTTGACCCAATACCATAACTTTTGCCTTCACCTCAACACATGGAAATTGACCAAGAATCCTTCAACGCTGACACATTAAATGTTGGCGTTGACACTAGTAATCCAAACGTTGACACATTTCCTTCACAGACCCAAACACCCCTTAACCTTCAATCTACCACCCAATCCACATCATCTTCTACACCCCCTGAATATAGGTTGCAAAAACGCCCAAGGACTACTGGAGTGTTCTCCTCTAGTAGTCCTAGCTATGTTGTAGAGAGAACCACCACCACAAGTGTGGTTGGTGATATGGATGAGGCTGGGACTATTCGTACTCGCTTAGATGCAGGCCAAGCCAGTCCTAACATATTTAAGACCTCATCCATGCCCTATGACTCTACTTGGGGAGGTCAAATACCCATTCTAGAGGAGGGCAGATTGGAACCATACACAATGATGGAATTGACGGCTGTCTTCATTAGCTTGTAAAAGCAAAATGCAGACCTTGTACAAACAGTCAGTACACAAGGCCTTGAACTCAAGCAATTGAGGGAGAGGATTGTTATTTTGGAGGATGCTAACACTAGGCGTGGTATGGAGGAATCTTCCTAAGGGGAGGATGAGCAGATCCATGTGAGTGACAAAGGCTCACATGATGGAGAATCTTTGGGTGTTGTTGAAGCCCTCACTGAATTGAAGAAGCAACCAGGTTTTGATACATATTTGGTTACTCCTACAAACTTGAACTTGTCTTTTACAGCAATGATGGAGCAGTTCACAAGAGGCGTTGAGACAAGTAAGGTGAGCGTTGACAAGCAAATTTTGGACGCTGACACACCAAGCGCTGACAAGAGTGAGTTGGGCGCTGACGCACAGAATTTGAGCGTTGACAGATCTGCAGATATGGTTGATGTATTCCAGTCATCAGCTATCATCAAAGAAGTGTCTTCACAGATACCATCATCATCTTTACCCAGCATTGATCCATTAGATAAGGGTAAAGGAATTATGGTAGAAGTAGAAGTTCCAAAGGATGCAGCACAAGTAGAGTTTGATTCAAGGTTGGCTGCACAACTTGTGGAACAAGAAATGAAGAAGGTTGGTGAATCACCATTTGTTGTTACTTCTGAGGAACAAGAAGGAAGTGATGAAGGGAGTTCAGATTCAAGTGTTATGATAATTGAACAACCAGAAAGACTTGAATATGGTGATGACTTGGCAAGGGAGAAGCTTAGAGAGTTAAAATTGCAAGTAGATTATGATATGCCAGAAGTTGCTCAGATGTACCATGCTTGGGAGAATAGGATTATGGAGAATCCAGATTTGACAATTTCAGACCAAATTTGGGGATTGGAGATTCTTCTAAGAGTTCAAAGAGACTGCAAGGTAATTCTGAAGCATAAGGCTAGCAATGTTTTCTCACTGCTGAAGAGGGATAGAAGGGAGCTTTACTACATGTTACTCAGATGTCATAGAAGTGAATGGACCTTCAAGAAATTGCAGGGATTATCCTTTGAAGAATTGGAGTATAAGGCTTATCCCATTTGGGCAAGAGTGCAAGAGATGAACACTATCAGACTTCTTTCAGATGAAAGGAAAGAAGAACTTGCAGAAGAGATGGAGATTCAAAAGGCAATGATTGTTCCAAGGCCTTTGAAGAAGGGAGTTCCACTTGAGTTTCCTAAAGATTTAAATAAAGTGGTTCCCGGTGAAGTTGTTCTTAGAAGGAGCATTAAGCTATCACCCATGGAAGCTTCAGATATGGTACAAGTGTTACCTTTTGATGCTAGAAACCCTATCATTAGCTATGAAGAAGATGCAAGTGGGTTTTGGATGATTGGCAGATATGGGAAAGAGGTACACACATTTACTACTCTTATGTCTCTCTTTGCAAGTATGGATAGGGAAGACTTGGCAGACCTTTGGAGGTTGTTGTTGGCCAAGTATGAGACTGAAGCACCTACTTCAGTCAATGGAATAAAGCTTTAGTCAACATTCAAGAGAATGTGTGCACCAGAAGAAGGAGATCCTGTTTGGAAGGATCTTGAGGATGATATCAGTGGACTTCAATGGCGTTTATATTCAGCTGCTGGTGTGTATTATTTGAGTTCTACAAAGTTTGCTGAGTATCTTCTTGTAGATGCTGAGTATCCCATGTCCAAAGAAGTTTTGGACAAGATGAAGACGACACAGCTGGAGATTGACTATTCAAGTGACGTGGCCAAAGATTTGATTAGGCATGTTTATTACCAATATGATAAGATTTGTAAGATTCCTCCTAGTTCTTAAATTTTATTCAGAAACTTGATTGATAGAGTAGATATCAAGTTTAGGGGAGGATTGTTGGGAATAAAATGTAGCCAGTACACTTGAACGCTGACAAGAAGAAAACAAGCGTTGATAAGAAGAAAACAAGCGTTGACAGATCAAGCGTTGACAGAAAGAAGTCAAGCACTGATATAAAGATATGGTCTACGCGTATTATGTTTCTAGTTTGTTTCTAGTAAAGATAGGATCAACAATGTATTTTCTATAGTTATCTTTACCTAGAATAGCTGATACGTAGACTCTTGTACAAGGCTTCTTATGTCTATAAAAGAAGACCTTTAGGTTTTGTTTCAAATAAGTTTTCATACGTTTAAAACTTTCATTGTAAGCAAGTTTGTTCTAATCAATCAAGTGAAGTTTGTTTTACAATTGTTTGTGTGTTCTTGTTCGAGTATTAATTCCGCATAATACTTAAATTGTTTTATACACAGCAAAGTTTCTCTACGTGTTTAACTTGATTTAATCTCGTTTACACAAGCTAAATCGATCTAAGTTTGGGATCACTTGATTTATATACGACTTTATAAAAATATGCGCAGCAGTATTCAGGGAGGCATAACTTTTGATTGGACCGTTGGATCGTCACGAAATTTCTTGTGTGTGTTCTATACACATATATCTAGACATCCACCAGAGGGATTGTCGAGTTTTATCCCCAGAAAAAGTTATTAAGCGTCAAAGTCAGCAGTAGGATGAATGCAGTTTTCTGTGGACAGCCATGTTCATAACATGATTTTTCCTTCTTTAACCGTTGGATCATCGTGATTTTTGAACTGTAGGTTCTTGACACTTGTGTCTAGGATCTCACCAAAGGGATCTTTGATCTGAGCTCTCTTGATGAAGTTATTCGAGGTCGAAGTTGGCTGTATAATGAGGTACTCAAGTTTCTGCTTTCACATGAAATCATGGTTAGGGTTTTCTTTAAACCCTAAATCGACTTAAGGCAGAAAAGTTGGAGGTTTGTTGGCTGTTATGAAGCATGATGTTAGAAGATTCAAACCAGTTAGGGTTTTCGATGCATAAGTTATAATATTGGACTGAAAACCCTAGATTGGTAATGATAATATTTGCAGCAGATGCTTATACTCGTATGGTCATGTTTGTATCTAACAAGGACGTGTAGAAACATAACACAAATCATATGATTGGTCCTTGTGTGAAGATTCTGTTCACACGAATGTTTTGATAGTGTGTTCACATGCATAATGAAGAAAAAGACGCCAGATGTTGTTTTTGATAAGTAAATCACGAAGAAAAAGGTATACACACATATCTCTTGTTTCTAACGAGATATCTGATTGTATTTTGCATGGGATATATTTGGCTGTGATTCTTGGGAATATTGAATAATGCAAAGGCAGTTATAATTCACGATTAGGAAGGAATATCTATTCATAGTATGGCTGATTTTTAGGGTATCAATATATCTTTCATATATTTGATTATCAAGAAGCTATATTATCTTTTGTGGTTTACGTAAGATACATGGGCTGATGGGCTTAAGACATAAGTACTATTATTATTTCTGGAAGTTACGAGGGTTTTTGTCTAAAGCTTATATTATACAAGTCACCGACTTGTATTTTAGCCACTAATGATGTTAGCCGCTGATACTTGTTAATTTGACGCTGACCAGAATAAGTCAAGCGCTGATAGAAAGTGTCGACATGAGTTGTCCGAGAAAAGTTTTGTTCAAGCTCTGATACCACTTGTTGATCCCAAACTTAGATCGATTTAGCTTGTGTAAACGAGATTAAATCAAGTTAAACACGTAGAGAAACTTTGTTGTGTATAAAACAATTTAAGTATTTGCGGAATTAATACTCAAACAAGAACACACAAACAATTGTAAAACAAACTTTCACTTGATTGATTATAACAAACTTGCTTACAATGAAAGTGTTAAACGTATGAGAACTTATTTGAAACAAAGCCTAAAGGTCTTCTTTTATAGACATAAGAAGCCTTGTACAAGAGTCTACGTATCAGCTATTCTAGGTAAAGATAATTATAGAAAATACATTGTTGATCCTATCTTTACTAGAAACAAACTAGAAACATAATACGCGTAGACCATATCTTTCTATGAGTGCTTGACTTCTTCCTATCAACGCTTGATCTGTCAACGCTTGTTTTCTTCTTATCAACGCTTGTTTTCTTCTTGTCAGCGTTCAAGTGTACTGATGAGATTGTATTTATACATAGTCTCATCGTCCAAATCGGGCTTAAAACACTTAAAATATCATCAAAATACCCAAAAATATGCCTGTGTTTGTTCATTGTGTATTTCAGGTACGGATATCGTGAATTCACCAAAAGATTACAAGAATCAAGCAAAAACGAACACGGGAAACGAAGCCGCACAAAGAAACGGACCCGAATCATGAATTTCCAGTAAAGTCCTTGAAGTTTGAAGAATTGGCAAGATTGGTCCCTCTACTTTTGAAGACTTGTCACTTTTGGCCCTTGTAAATCTCAAATATTACAAGTATGGTCCTCAAATTTCAAGATTGTACATGTTTGGCCCTTGAAGATCTCAAAATTCACAAATTTAGTCCTTGTTTCCATGACTATAACTTGGAAGGACTAAACATGCCAACTGCCCAAAGTTATTATAAAGGGAAAAACGTTTTGGGGTATTTTATGCAAAGTGAACATATATTGGAACCTTGGGGGTGCTTTGTGGCCAGACAACATTCTCTCCCCCAGCCTACCACCACCTTACACGTCACCCACTCCACTCCCCTTAACCAATCATAACTCACCCAACACCCACGTCATTTTCCACTTCGTTTTTATTTAACTGATTATAATCAGTTATAAACTTTGGAGGCAAACAAAGATTTTAAATTAATCCATCCCTAATCCTGCATCAAACCCAACTATTCAACACCTTAATCCCCATAAACCCTAATCTCATTACCCACAAAAACAAGGGGTTTTTACCCTATAATTTCCAGAATGTTGATTTACCATCACATAAACCAAACCCAACCCCTAAAACATTCGCATGTGATCCCCTGGACCCCACGAAGACCACCCCTGCACCTTGGTCTGGCTAAATGAAGCAAGTTTGGAATCTAACATTCATCCAATGGCTCATAAACGTTTCTTGGGCACTAAGGAGATCCTCAAAAGCTCATATTGGTCCTCATTACAGTTGGCCATCACATGGACAAGTTTTGACCTTTTCAAACTTTATTGACCAAGGGCAACAAAGGAACTTCAACAGATTAGGGTTTAGTTTTTTTCTTAGCTCTTGTATTATTTTATTAAAGTATTCTAGATCCTTCTTAAACTAGTATAAATACGGGTGTCTTGTACCTGTATTATTTGTTCCAGTTTTTATGTAAAATTTTAAATTGATTAATGACAATAAAAAGTTTGGAGTTTGCATAATACTGAGTTCCCTGTTAGTTTAATATTTACTTTTCTCAATTTAGTTTAAGGCATTTAAAGGTTCAAAAAGTTTCAAATTTCAGAAATTCGTTTTTAGTTTAAGTGTTTGTTTTAAAAAATTGTTCAAAAACTTGATGATTAAATGATTATGAAGTGAAAGTGGATTGATCATTTAAGAATCAGTTTAGTGGAAAGGTTTTACAAAATTTCAGTTGGATTTATTAGTTTTGAGAAAGAAAGCAGTTTTTTAAGGAAGTCATTTTTTATTATCTTTAAGCTATAAGCTATAAGCTAGCTTAATTAATAAGCTAGCTTGATAGCTTATTAGCTCTTGTGAACAAATAACCCTCTATTGTTTTCTTTTTGGCAGCACAACAAAGTCCAAGGTGTTCAAGATTCCCAAGTTTAAAGATATATTGGGTGTTTGGGACTGCTGTGGTCCCCACCTCTCTTCTCTACTTCAGCATCTTACAACCAGCTCTCCATAAGCTCCTTAAAAGCTCAGAACACCAACCTTTGGAAGGCATTCAGCTAGTAAGTGGCTTTGAACCCCATTGGTATATTTTTCTTGAGTTTGATATGATTTATGTGAGTTTTGAATGTAACCTGCTTAAGTGTTAATTTTCCAGTTAGTTTATGTTTAGATAGATTGATTATGCATGTTAGAAGTGATAGGAATCAGTTTAGTTTAAGCTTGTATGCAATTTCTTTGTTAATTTTAGATTTCAGTATATAAAGGGGTGTTTGGGTCTGCTTATTAAGTCAAGTAATTGTCATATATTTGGTTTAAAAACAGCTTAAACACACTCCATTGGGGTAGTTATATTAAATAGGGTATTTGGTTTGGGTTCAGTGGGATTTACAAGTAGTTTGCATGTTAAAAAATTGACACAAAGCTTAAAAATCAGTTAAGTCTGGTTTTTGCTTGTTTTTTTGCCTTTTAGATTTTGAATACTTGCTCATTGTTAGATAACAGACTGAACTAGGGTTGGTTATCAGTTTTATGTGACTTGGATGGATTGTGTACAAGTTGTGAGCATGTGAAACTCATTATTGTGCCATATATATCAGCAAACCAGCAACTAGTCCTTTTTCTGAAATTACAGTAACTGATTGGTGCTCTGTGTGCTTGATTCTTGTTATAAACTTGTTGCTTTTATATTTTTTGTGACTCCCCACAACCCAACTGGTTGTGGGGGTGCCAATCTTTGTCCAAAAAATCAAGTGAATCGAAAGTTACAAGTCATAAACCCACCAGACCTGCATTTTGCACTAGCAGTGGGAACTCCATTACCCCTGCTAGTGTGTTTGTTTGTACTGCTTAGCTAAAAGACAGAAAGTGAGCACATGTCACTTTCACATTCTTGTTAATTTGTCTTTAGTGGACTTAAATAGGATTTAGAACTTCATTCTTTTTTCATTATTTTTCTTATTAAATTCTTGATTTTTCTGTTTAATTAGTTTTTATTTTACTGTTCATTTTATATTTTTTAGATTAAATTGCTATTTTTAATTACTTTTTTTCATTTCTGTTTTTTGTCTTTTAGTGCAGAAACTTAATATTTTTCAATTTCAAAAATTTTCTTAGATTTAGAAAATTAATTTAAGATTTTTAGTTAAAAATTATTTTACTGTTCACCTTTTTAATTATTTTTTATAATTAATTTAGTATAATTAGGGTTTTATTATTAATCAGTTTTGTCTTTTAGCGCATAATTTTACTTTTTTCAAACTTTTTCATTTTTATTCTGTTCATTAGTATAATTTAGGATTTTTAAAATTGTTAAATTATTTTTGGCATTATTTTATTATTTTTTATGATTATTTTAGTTTAAAAATAGTTTTAAGTGTTTTAAAAATAGAAAATAGTTTTGAAAATTTAGGAAAAATACTTTTTAGTCTTTAAATAATATAATTAACTTATTTGTTCAATAAAATAATATTTTGGGCATTTTGTTAATTATATTTAATTTTAGGGCTTTAATTAGCATTTAAAATTGAATATTTAATTAATAAAAGGTTTTAAAATATATTTGTTGAATTTTTATTCTTATTTATATTATTTAAGACTTAGTTTAATCTTTTAATTAATTTTTAGGTTTTGTTTTTAATTTCGTCGCGTTTTACGTATTTACGCTCGCGTTTTACGTCAACGTCGTAGTTTAATCGTAGTCGTAGCTCGTATTTACGTTTTCTCTTATAAACCAAAAACGTCACTAATCCAAACATTGTTATTTTATATATTGGCACATTAATCCACACACCTCCTTCGAGAACGAACCCGCATTTATTCGATTCTTCGGTTTCCTAAATCGTCGAGTTTAATACTTGCCGCACTTATACGTTCTTTTTCCTAAAAGACGTGTTTTTACAAACATCATTTTGGCGCCGCTGCCGGGGAGGTGTTTAGTGTGCCATTATTATTACTATCGTGTTTGTGTGAGTAGTGCGTTTTAGCTTTTCATTTTTTGGAAAGCGTGAATATCGTACATACTCTTTTTTGTTATTTTTCATTACTATATTATAATATCACGTGTTTAATTTTCCTAAATTAAACACACAACAATCATTTTACTATATTGTAGATATATTGGCTTTCGTTTTTTGTGAATATATTATTACTATATTGTATCTACGTAAGAACAATAAATATACAAGTACTCCAAAAGCGTGAAAACGCAACCTTGATTCGGGATTTCATCACTCGATCATTGTATTCGAATCCAAAGCAAAAGTTTAAAGGCAAAATAGATAAATACTTTTGTGAGGCTTAATTTCAATTAACACAAACTATAAGGTGGGTATAAGGCGGTTGTATTTCACGACCTAAAGGAAAAAGGCTCTTAAGTGCTTCGCACCGCCTCGTTTCCTCCGCTTGCTTGTGCATGTTTTGAGAAAGAGGGCTAATCGAGGGTTTGCCGCCCAAGTATTATCTACGTATATTATATATGCTTGTGTTTTCAAGATTAAACCCTCTTGAACGTTTTGGTGTTCCACCAACGTTCTAAAGTCATCGAAAGCGTTCACTCCACGTGATCGTTTTCATTCTTTGAGGCTCCTTTAATCGAGAAAGTCGATTCGAGGAGAGATTTGTAGATTTGTGTCTACGTAATACATTCAAAAAAAAAACCAAAAAAATTAAAAAACAATCAAAAACCAAAAAAAAAATTGAAAAATCGAAAAAAACCGCAAAAAGAATTCTTCTTTGCTACCACCCATTCTACGCTTAGTGCATGCGCACTCGATCGAAGGATTATTCCAATTCTAGTGAAGCTTCGAATCGACGCAATCGTAATCGAAGGAATCGACGACGTAGACGAGAATTAGAAACCGACGTTCCTAATATCGTTGTTGAAGAAACCGTAGAGGATATGGCCGACAATCGTTCTATGATGGAATTGCTCCAAGCGCCCACCGAGGGTTATGGAGACGCGATCGTAATTCCCGCTATCGAAGCGAAGAATTTTGAGATTAAGAGCGGAATGCTTTCGTTGATTCAAGCTACGAAGTTTCGAGGTCGTGAAGCCGATAATCCTCACGACCATATTCGGAATTTTGATCGTCTTTTAGCCACGAGCAAGTTTAAGAACGTCGACACCGATGTCGTCAAGCTTATGCTTTTTCCGTACTCGCTCGATGGTGCCGCCAAGGATTGGTACGAGAAAGAGCCACCTAATTCGATAGTTACGTGGAAGGATCTCGTTTCCAAGTTCGTTAATTACTTTTTCCTACCGTCTAAGACAATGTTTTTCAAAAACGAGATTACGAAAATTGAGCAAAAACCGAATGAATCTTTTAGAGACGCGTGGGATCGTTTTAAGCAACGCACCGAGTGTTGCCAATGTCGCCAATGTTAGTAGTTCTAATCGCGACATTGAGAGAGTTGATGCGAAAGTCGACAAGTTGACGAATGTGTTTACGTCTTTTCTCGTTGAGATGCAAAAGAAAGACGCTCCCGCTACGGTGAAATCGGTTGAGGTTTCGTGTACGTTTTGTGGTGGACCTCATAATTATTACGAGTGTGCGGCTACGGATGGCCAAACGTCTAATGTGAGTGCGTTAAATGGAAACAACAATTTTCAAAATCAAAATAACGCGGGTCCATCACAACAAGGCAATTATAACCAAGGCAACAATTTTCAAAACCGAAACAATTTTCAAGGAAATAATCAACAAGGAAATTTTTCGAATCAAAATCAAGGAGGTTATAATCAAGGTCGTAATATAACTTGGCAAAATCGAGACAATAACCAAAACTCGAATTTTTCAAACAACAACAATCAAGGCAACAATTTTTCAAGTGGTAATCAAGGAAATTTTCAAAGAAACAATCAAAACCAAGGGAACTTTAATTCTAATCAAAATAGTTCGTCAAACGATTTTCAAAATTACATGAAAACGAATGAGGCTAATATGAGACGATTAGAGGTAGAAATTGCTACTTTGAAAAACGACTTTTCTAATACATTGAAATTGCAAAACACGAAGATTGAGCAAGGGCAAATTGATATAAAAAAGATGTTTTCGGCCATTATGAACAAAGCCTCGGGTTCGTCATCGAGTTCGTTACCTAGTGACACCGTAGCAAATCCGAAGGAACAATGTAAAGCCGCCTCGTCTCGTGAGAAAGGTCGTGTGATTACCCCTAACCTTGAAGGATTCCGTGTTGTTTATCCCTCTCAACCCTCGACTTCTAAGACGTCTTCTTGTTCTAAAGTCGATGGGGTGAACGTGGCGACCAAGGAAAAGAGTGCACACCCTCGTGTACCTCAAATTCCATCCACGGTTTAAAAAGAGAGCTTTGTCGACCTTACTAAAGTAACCCTTGAAGAAACTTGTGCTTCGATCCTTCTTAAAAAACCCAAAAGGCGTATGCCGAGAAAGGAAAAGGATCCGAGCCAATTTCTACTACCTTGTGATTTTTCCGAGATTGAGGGATGTTTAGCCCTTGCCGATTTAGGTGCTAGCATCAATCTCATGCCTCATTCTCTTTGGAAATTGATGAGATTGCCTTCGCTTACCCCCACGAACATGACAATCGAGCTTGCAAATTGTACGCCACTTATACCAATTTGAATAGCCGAGGATGTCTATGTTAGGATTGGAAAGTTCGTTTTCCCGCGAATTTCGTTATATCCGATTACGAGTGTGACCCTAAATGTCCCATTATTTTAGGCCGACCATTCTTATCGACGGCTAGAACCGTAATCGACGTTCACGAGGGGAGACTTACTATGAGATATGGGGATGAGAAAATAGACTTTTTCGCTAGAAAATCCCAAGGATTTTATGAGAATGAAAAAACCGAGGTTTCAAAACCTAATGATTCAAATCCTAATGATTTCAAAATGTTTACTTTAGCGGAAAGAATGAAGCTTGATGCATGTTTTGAAAGAATTAAGAAAAACGGTTTTAAAGATGATGATTTTAATGATAAAGAATACGTGTACCTAATTCAAAAGGATATGTGTAAATTTATGGATGAAAACTCACTTTGGGATGTTTTTAGCGAAACAAGTGAACCACCAATTCCGAAGGGCGACGTTAGTGCCATCACGACAAAGACCAATATGGGCTCGTCTTCACCACCTTCGAAGGACCACGTCTTTGAGGCTTCAACTTCTAACTCCATCGAAGTGCCTCCTTTGCCTAGCCCAACACCCGTTGAGGCTAAAGGGTTTATCGACATCGATCCTCTCGTCCTAGGAAAGTCACCTAAGCATAGTCATTCGACTTGTAAGTCCATGGTTGTGAGTGCTCACATCGACTCTTTCTTTGACGATGACGATGGCGATTTTGCCGAGATTGATCACGTACTTCGAAATCCACATGCTATTTTTGATTCTCCTAAGAAGAAACATGTGAAGTACGATGATTATGAGTTTGATCCCGAGATTGAGGAAATCATTGAACGAGAGCTAGCTCTTATGCCTTCACTTCCACCTACGAATGAGGTCGATCTTTCCAAAATCAAGGATGAACTAAATGAGTTGGAACGTCTTATTTTCGATGACAAACCAACTCATGTGACCACTAAGAATCCAATTCTCGAGGAGTTACCTAATCAACACTCCTCATTTGAGAATGACGTTTACCACATTCGTGAGGATCTAACTTATCAACGATCCCCACAAAAGAATGATGGTTTCGTGCTTGATCGTGATCTTTTCGAGAGAGTTTCTAAGATACTCAAGGAGGGGAATGACAAACCTTGGTTTGACAAGCCTATCTTTGATGAAGAAATCGATGAGATCGACGTTCATGAGGATGACGAGTATGTAGACCCCGAGGGGGCGGTGTTCTTTATTGATAAACGTTTTGAGAACTTATATAATCCGCCACCCCCCTCCCACCAATGACTTAAATGTGAGGATTTTTAGCGCGACTACTTTTGAATTTGACACGCCAAATATTTTCGACATTATCAAATCGGGTTTTCATAAAGAGTTTTTAAACGATGAAAAAGGAAAGGATTTTAAAAATTGTTAAAAAGAATTTTCTACGTGTTTAACTCCGTCATCACATCGTGTTATGAGTGCTACCACCTCGTCTACTCCTTTTGACGACGGTGTGTGTGGATTTAGTGTGGGGGAAGCCCCAAATGTTCCCTCGCATTTCTCCACCGAGGACGAGATTTACGATCCCGGAATTGCTTGTAAAGGGAAATCTCGGTCTTCCACCGATGCAATAAATGGAAAATCTTTTCGTTTGCTTGGTGTGAGTCTACCTCGAGTAGCTCATTATGTTGCCTTACCCATTGCCCCACCTTTCTACTTCTCATCTCTTTTCTTCTACCCCATTGGGGTTTGTTTTGAAGTAGCGTTGTTTCGTCTTTCATCCGAAAACGAAGACGCTATCTTTGACCCCGGTATTTGTGTATCGGGTTTTTAAAGTACTCCACGTACTTTTGGGCCTTGTTTATCATGTAAGCCCCACTAAAAATGACCATACAAAGATTATCCCTAAATGATCACATTTATGGGGATTCGAGTCGAGCTTTTGACTCGGTTATCAAAAATAAGGTGCCTCGTGGGGGATTCTCATGCTTATCCTTGTACATATTATCGCTTTCTTAGTTTAACGTAACGAGGGGACTTGTGCTCTTCCAACCTTTGTTGCGTGGTTGTTTGTGATTGTGATTCATTAGGTTCATCGTCATCATTGAAGCCTATCGTGTTCGTTTTATGGATCACTCGAGCTTCGATCGTTGCCTTTGGAGATTCCGATATCCGATGATATCCTTTTATGTTCTAACGTTTATCTTATTAGCATAATTCATAAACGGCTATAGGTTATTCGTTTTACCCTTTCCATGCTCGAGATTAAGCATTCGACTTCGTCTCTAGTATGGGGGTGTTTACACCCCTAGACTCGAAACATTGAGGACAATGTTTAGTTTTAGTATGGGGGGTGAGTAGATACTTCACCTTGCTTACGTCAACACGCAATCCAATATTCATCTTTTTGTTATCGTTTTGTTGCAAAATAAGGCTAAAAATGGCCAAATTTTAAAAATTTTCTTGTTTTTCATAAGTGTTTAAGACACGAATGTAGGTTTTCCGATGGTGAGAACGAGAGTAATTTTTGAATCGACCGTGCGTGTTGAGCACTTAGCTTCGATTCCTTAACTTTTTAGGCTAAGTCTCTTAAATGAGGACGAGAAATGATAGAGTTATTTATAAGTCTCGTAATCGTCACGATCTCATGTGTAGTAATTATTAGCTTATTCTCCCAACGCTTTTGCATAAATAATTGTAAATAAATATTGATTTGGCGGTTTAGTCACTATTGTTGGTTTCTAATTTGTTTTGGTAGCTTCCATGTAATTAAATTGGGAAAACATTAAGGTATCGCCAGCGTCACGGTTTTGAAGTATTGGCACCCGAATAATCGAAAGCTTCACCTAATAATAAGATTTCAAGTGCTCACCTAAATTAAGCAAAAATTTGAAGCTCACAAGGCCGAAAAATCTATGCCCAAATTGAAAGTGAATCAAGCCTTAATCTTCGAAGCTTTAAAGATCCAAAATTCGCTTTAGCGTGAGGATATACGTCTTTGGCTAATAAAACCACCGATGAGGCGGATAATAAAAGGCAAGGCAAGACCGAAGTCATAATAAAAGCTTCATGGCGAAGTTGAATAAAAGATGGAGGTAAACCAAAGATAATAAGGCCCTTCCGTTAGGGGGCGTATAAAAGTCTTGGTAATAAGTCTCATGTTTAAAACCGTTATAAAACCGTGTTTATCGATCCTTCTTGTTGACTTAGTTTTTTGACATCGTTGTCTATTGGGATGAATTATTAATTTAATGATTTTGGTTACACCGTTAAGTTTCTATTTTTAGACTTAATCTCTATTCACGCATAAGTCAATGATGTATCCTCGTGATCATTAAGACAAAATAAAATATAAGAGATACCAAGTAGGAATAAGGGAGTTTAGGTTTGTAATTAACACTCATGAGAAGTGATCGTGTTGCTAACTTATAATAACAATGATCTCGTTACACGCTTAGCATGGAATTGGGTGAAAATCGAGGACGACGAAATTATTTCTAACGAAGCATTCACGTGTTCTTGTTCTATGATCCTAAAAGTCACGTTCTCGTGATGAACACAATACATTATGTCTAAAATGCGTGTAGTAGTTTATTTAAATTTATGTCTTCAATAAATGTCATCATAAAATGAATTTTGGAAGTGCTACGATACTTAATTCTAGCATTGCGTGGGGACACCACAATGGTTTAGTATGGGGGAGTGATGAGACTGTATTTATACATAGTCTCATCGTCCAAATCGGGCTTAAAACGCTTAAAATATCATCAAAATACCCAAAAATATGCCTGTGTTTGTTCATTGTGTATTTCAGGTACGGATATCGTGAATTCACCAAAAGATTACAAGAATCAAGCAAAAACGAACACGGGAAACGAAGCCGCACAATGAACCGGACCCAAATCATGAATTTCCAGTAAAGTCCTTGAAGTTTGAAGAATTGGCAAGATTGATCCCTCTACTCTTGAAGACTTGTCACTTTTGGCACTTGTAAATCTCAAATATTACAAGTATGGTCCTCAAATTTCAAGATTGTACATGTTTGGCCCTTGAAGATCTCAAAATTCACAAATTTAGTCCTTGTTTCCATGACTATAACTTGAAAGGACTAAACATGCCAACTGCCCAAAGTTATTATAAAGGGAAAAACGTTTTGGGGTATTTTATGCAAAGTGAACATATATTGGAACCTTGGGGGTGCTTTGTGGCCAGACAACATTCTCTCCCCCAGCCTACCACCACCTTACACGTCACCCACTCCACTCCCCTTAACCAATCACAACTCACCCAACACCCACGTCATTTTCCACTTCGTTTTTATTTAACTGATTATAATCAGTTATAAACTTTGGAGGCAAACAAAGATTTTAAATTAATCCATCCCTAATCCTGCATCAAACCCAACTATTCAACACCTTAATCCCCATAAACCCTAATCTCATTACCCACAAAAACAAGGGGTTTTTACCCTATAATTTGCAGAATGTTGATTTACCATCACATAAACCAAACCCAACCCCTAAAACATTCGCATGTGACCCTGGACCTCACGAAGACCACCCCTGCACCTTGGTTTGGCTAAATGAAGCAAGTTTGGAATCTAACAGTCATCCAATGGCTCATAAACGTTTCTTGGGCACTAAGGAGATCCTCAAAAGCTCAGATTGGTCCTCATTACAGTTGGCCATCACATGGACAAGTTTTGACCTTTTCAAACTTTATTGACCAAGGGCAACAAAGGAACTTCAACAGATTAGGGTTTAGTTTTTTCTTAGCTCTTGTATTATTTTATTAAAGTATTCTAGATCCTTCTTAGACTAGTATAAATACGGGTGTCTTGTACCTATATTATTTGTTCCAGTTTTTATGTAAAATTTTAAATTGATTAATGACAATGAAAAGTTTGGAGTTTGCATAATACTGAGTTCCCTCTTAGTTTAATCTTTACTTTTCTCAATTTAGTTTAAGGCATTTAAAGGTTCAAAAAGTTTCAAATTTCAGAAATTCGTTTTTAGTTTAAGTGTTTGTTTTAAAAAATTGTTCAAAAACTTGATGATTAAATGATTATGAAGTGAAAGTGGATTGATCATTTAAGAATCAGTTTAGTGGAAAGGTTTTACAAAATTTCAGTTGGATTTATTAGTTTTGAGAAAGAAAGCAGTTTTTTAAGGAAGTCATTTTTTATTATCTTTAAGCTATAAGCTATAAGCTAGCTTAATTAATAAGCTAGCTTGATAGCTTATTAGCTCTTGTGAACAAATAACCCTCTCTTGTTTTCTTTTTGGCAGCACAACAAAGTCCAAGGTGTTCAAGATTCCCAAGTTTAAAGATATATTGGGTGTTTGGGACTGCTGTGGTCCCCACCTCTCTTCTCTACTTCAGCATCTTACAACCAGCTCTCCATAAGCTCCTTAAAAGCTCAGAACACCAACCTTTGGAAGGCATTCAGCTAGTAAGTGGCTTTGAACCCCATTGGTATATTTTTCTTGAGTTTGATATGATTTATGTGAGTTTTGAATGTAACCTGCTTAAGTGTTAATTTTCCAGTTAGTTTATGTTTAGATAGATTGATTATGCATGTTAGAAGTGATAGGAATCAGTTTAGTTTAAGCTTGTATGCAATTTCTTTGTTAATTTTAGATTTCAGTATATAAAGGGGTGTTTGGGTCTGCTTATTAAGTCAAGTAATTGTCATATATTTGGTTTAAAAACAGCTTAAACACACTCCATTAGGGTAGTTATATTAAATAGGGTATTTGGTTTGAGTTCAGTGGGATTTACAAGTAGTTTGCATGTTAAAAAATTGACACAAAGCTTAAAAATCAGTTAAGTCTTGTTTCTGCTTGTTTTTGTGCCTTTTAGATTTTGAATACTTTCTCATTGTTAGATAATAGACTGAACTAGGGTTGGTTATCAGTTTTATGTGACTTGGATGGATTGTGTACAAGTTGTGAGCATGTGAAACTCATTATTGTGCCATATATATCAGCAAACCAGCAACTAGTCCTTTTTCTGAAATTACAGTAACTGATTGGTGCTCTGTGTGCTTGATTCTTGTTATAAACTTGTTGCTTTTATATTTTTTGTGACTCCCCACAACCCAACTGGTTGTGGGGGTGCCAATCTTTGTCCAAAAAATCAAGTGAATTGAAAGTTACCAGTCATAAACCCACCAGACCTGCATTTTGCACTAGCAGTGGGAACTCCATTACCCCTGCTAGTGTGTTTGTTTGTACTGCTTAGCTAAAAGACAGAAAGTGAGCACATGTCACTTTCACATTCTTGTTAATTTGTCTTTAGTGGACTTAAATAGGATTTAGAACTTCATTCTTTTTTCATTATTTTTCTTATTAAATTCTTGATTTTTCTGTTTAATTAGTTTTTATTTTACTGTTCATTTTATATTTTTTAGATTAAATTGCTATTTTTAATTACTTTTTTTCATTTCGGTTTTTTGTCTTTTAGTGCAGAAACTTAATATTTTTCAATTTCAAAAATTTTCTTAGATTTAGAAAATTAATTTAAGATTTTTAGTTAAAAATTATTTTACTGTTCACCTTTTTAATTATTTTTTATAATTAATTTAGTATAATTGGGGTTTTATTATTAATCAGTTTTGTCTTTTAGTGCATAATTTTACTTTTTTCAAACTTTTTCATTTTTCTTCTGTTCATTAGTATAATTTAGGATTTTTAAAATTGTTAAATTATTTTTGGCATTATTTTATTATTTTTTATGTATATTTTAGTTTAAAAATAGTTTTAAGTGTTTTAAAAATATAAAAATAGTTTTGAAAATTTAGGAAAAATACTTTTTAGTCTTTAAATAGTATAAGTAACTTATTTGTTCAATAAAATAATATTTTGGGCATTTTGTTAATTATATTTAGTTTTAGGGCTTTAATTAGCATTTAAAATTGAATATTTAATTAATAAAAGGTTTTAAAATATATTTGTTGAATTTTTATTCTTATTTATATTATTTAAGACTTAGTTTAATCTTTTAATTAATTTTTAGGTTTTGTTTTTAATTTCGTCGCGTTTTACGTATTTACGCTCGCGTTTTACGTCAACGTCGTAGTTTAATCGTAGTCGTAGCTCGTCTTTACGTTTTCTCTTATAAACCAAAAACGTCACTAATCCAAACATTGTTATTTTATATATTGGCACATTAATCCACACACCTCCTTCGAGAACGAACCCGCATTTATTCGATTCTTCGGTTTTCCTAAATCGTCGAGTTTAATACTTGCCGCACTTATACGTTGTTTTCCTAAACGCGTATTTTTACTCAACATCATGTACTGGCTACATTTTTTTCCCAACAGTGCTTGCTTACAGAAGCTTTAAATGGCAAGTACTCAATAAATTTTGAAACATTAGTTTTCTTAGTGGCAAAAGCTTGTCTCCATTTAACTCTTATTTGTTCACATTCGAAAAAATATTTTCTCACGAGTCTTCTGTGTTTGCGGTTTGAAAAGACCATAAAGACTGTTTTCATAAGCATAATTATATGGTTTAACAAATTCTTTATTAACTTTTGGTCTACTCTCTTCTTCCGCATCGTTTGTCTCTTCACTATCGGGCCTAACAACAAGGCAATCAAGATCGGTCCATTGGGACTCATCAAGATATAAGTGTTGATTCTCATATTGAGTTTGCTCAAGGTACTTAGGATTTGCAAAACTAGGTCTATCCTTGAAGAACGAACAAGGTGCCAACATTCTCATGGTTTGAATTGATTGATTAGTTTTGTAAACAATTTTCTTGTAAAAATCAATTTGAGTTTCAAGTTCCACCATTTTGTCGATGTCATTCGCTTGTTTAGTTTTGAAATCCTTTTCCATCTTTTCAACCACAGCTTTCTTTTCATTGACAACTTTAATTTTATCCTCTTGAAGAAAACCATTTACTTCAGTTAGCTCATTGACTTTAGTAGTAGCAAGGTACGTTTTGTGACGTTCAGTACTCAAAGAGGTGTTATAATTACGTTTCTCTTGTTCAAGAAGCTTAAGAGTTTTGTTATATTTCTGTTGATAATCGTCCTTTTTTACATTGATTAAACACCCTTTGTAACCCTCAATTTCATTGGTCTTTTGAAGAAGCTGAGCTCTATAGCTATCAATGGTCTCACTAGATTTAATTAGAGCCGCTTTGCATTCTTCAAAATTTTGAGTGAGCGTAGCGTTTGCCTTCTTTAATTGCTTTTGACTCTTTCTAGTTTCTTGACATCTTTTTGTAAAGTAGCAATTAAATTAGCAAGCGCATTACGATCCTCATTATCATACTCATTAGCATGTTGATCATCGTCAGACTCATTATTGCATGTGTCTGAGGGATCAGGTATGGTATTGCTATCAACCTTTCCCGTCATACATGTGTCAATAAGGGTTTGAGTTTGATCACTATGCTCATGCATATTATCATTAGCAAACACATTATATTCATCATTGTGTACCTCTTCCAATGGCTCAGAATCGAAGACATGACCATTATCATAGGAAGGTGTATTATCGATGACTATCTCAGAATGGATGTGTTGGTTGCCAGAACTGCTGCTTTCATTCCCATTCTGCGTACCATGCTTTGTGATCCCGGATGTGCAGCTATCATTCACATGAGTCGATACTATCCCATTACTTACTATTGTGACTGGACTAGTATCTGCTACAAGAACCTTTACAACCTTGCACATTTGCATGTTCCGTCTTTTGACTATGTCTTTTGTATGAAGTAAGCATTCATCCATAAGCCTCTCAATTGATTCCATGTTTCCAAATATCAAGTCTCTGAAGGATTTTGCTTCCATTTTAGTGTAGTCTTTGAAGTGTTGTTTTGCATCTCGAACGTCGGAATCAAAATTAGAAGATGTGAATAACTTGGAAACAAAGAACGGTTGAAATGGTGTTCGGAGTGATTTGAGGGCTATCGTGGAATTTGTCTCATGAAGGTTGTTGTTGAGTAATTCATTCTCAAGATTCTTCAAGTGGTCTCTTAACTCATAAGTGAACGTTCGATGGTCATTTCCGAAGAAGCACTAAAAAGCATACATATACAAAGGATTGTACGAGAAGGTCTCTCTTGTAAGACGTTTTAGATTCGATTTGAGATCACTGAAATCTTGCATACAACGTTGTTTGAGAACTTGTTCTTGTAGTTGCATCTCTCGTTCTTCTCTGCCTGGACATGAAGACGTCATAACATTGGTACTCGGGACCATGCTATTATGAGTGACACTATTCGTTGATGTAGAATACATCGTGAGAATCTCTGAACGGTGAAATGAATATGAATCTTAAGTAGATATGGTGTGATTGGGTTGTGGTTTAAATTCTGAAAATTACGATTTTTCTTCAGTCCGACAATAAATTCTCAGTCCGATAAAACGGTAAACCGAAAAATTATGAATCACCAAATTTTGAAATCGAGTTAGAAAAATCCAATAACTGGTAGGGAAAAGTTTTGAAAAATGAAATTTTAATGAAAATAAAACCTAAAAAATTTGAAATTTGGCCTAAAATTTGAATTTTGGTCCAAAAATTTGAATTTTCGCCAAAATTTGAAATCGAAGCTTAAATGGCCTAAACATGGTCTAAGAAAAAGTAAAATTTACTATGATTTTCCCGCCAAAAAACTCTTTTTTTTTTTAGAAACGATGTTCCGAAACTAGTCTAAATAGTGGCTAAAGTCTAAAAATGCTTCAGTCAAAAATACTGGTTGGGATGAATAACTCCGCAATGTGGTTCAAAAAATGACACAATTTCGTAATGTATGAAAAGTTACACAATTCCGCAATGGTTTTTGAGGTAAAACTCCGCAAAGTGCAAAATTCCGCAATCTTTAAGTTGTTATAATTCCGCAATGACAAAATGTTCAATTCCGCAATCTACCAAAACATTCAATTCCGCAATCTACCAAACCATTCAATTCCGCAATACTTTGAAAAATACAATTCCGCAATATCACTTTGGATACAATTCCGCAATTTACCAAAAAACTTATGATTTCGCAATACCTAAGTATTCAATTTCGCAATGTGAATGAATATTGCGAAATTATGGCAGAATTTCCTAAAAAATAGGATCTTGGAAGTACTTTATGAGATTCGAGATTTCAAGCATAAAAAGAAGCCAAACACCACAAAATTTCGCGTTTTTAACCAATCTAAGTAACCCAAATCACTACCACGCCTATGTAGTTGATTTGTCTACTCACTAACACCACAAAAACGTAAATTTTGTTTGATGATTCGAGCTATTTAGGAAGAAAACCCCACGAATTCAATATGAAAACCAAAACCAATGACGTATCTACCCCGTAGCGATTGATACCAATTGTCGTCCCATATTATTAGATGATTAAACAAGAAAGAAAGGTAGATAAAAGATGAATTCTATAGAAAGAAAGTAGTGAGAGAAAGTAGAGAGAAGTGTGTGAAACTATGGGAAGATTAGATTAGAGAAAATGAATCAACCAACAACCTTCATAACATGCTAGGAAGGGTATTTATAGCCTTTGCCTACATGTGGCTTAATGGGCTATAGTTTGATTAGGTCGGGCTTGAATAAATGCTTAGTACCTTGAAAGAGGCCTTTTAAGCTAGCCATCAAGCCCGTAATGTCACGACTATTTTAACTAACTATTACAACGTTCTAATAAATGTTACAATATAAACCTATGACCGAACATTCTTGCTTGACTTAATATTTTGAGGCTAACAGGGGGTTTCGGTGTGTTGGTTGTTCGTGATCTAAGATATCCTTCCGTTCCTAAATCATTGTAAGTAGATAAATCGTTCATCCTTTTTCTTGTAGTCGTTTTCTACTATTTTTATAGGACTGAGACATAGGCCTCAGTGTGTCCTTCTTTTGCCCAGCCAACCTCGTAGCTACATATATAAAGGGTTCGTTTGGGTTGGATTTGTCCAGCCGAGACTCAAAGAGTCTCGGTGGTGGCTGTTTTTGGTCGGCCGAAGGCAGAAAACCCCAAAAGGGGTGTGTTCGTTTAGCTTATGATGGTCGAGGGGGTGTTGGTTTATTGAACCGAGACCCTAAGGTCTTGTTGTCCTCCTCCTTCTGCCCAGCCGTGACCCACACAGGGGCGGCCCGGGCTATGATCGAACCAAATCAGCCAAAAACCCATCCTGGTGTAAAACTGTTAAAGGGGGTGTTTGGCTTGATTATATTCAGTGGGAAAATTAGAAAAATAGTGGGAACGAAGTGTATTATCAGTGGGAAGAAATGGGACATAGAAACAAGAAATTTTAAATGACATTAGTGACAGTTTGGCGGCAATAAATTCTGTGGCAGATTTGTTTTATAAGCAGTTTTTTTAAAACTCAGCTTTTAGTGACACTTTTAGTGACACATATTTCTGTCACTAATTCTTATAGACAGATTTTAATATAGGTTGTGGAATTGTTTAGTGAGACCGAGAAGGGGTATCTCGGTAGGCTCGGGCCGCAATTATTATAGTAAAAAAATGAAGATTTCATATTATACCTTTTATCACTTATTTTATAAATGATTTAATGGGATGTTTATATGAATTAAACTAAAATAGTTTTAATAATAATTAAAGGGTATAATTTTATTATAATAACTTAATGATTTTGAAAATTTATAATTTAGAAAACCTTATGTTTTAACGAGTTACTTATTATAGTATTAATATAACGTCAGAACACGTTGTATCGTAATTATTAGTAGGTCGTTAATATATTAGAGAGAATTACTATAAGATCAAATTTATCAGTTAATATATGTACAGAATTCCAGAATTCAAAATAAATAAATGAGAAGCCAATAAGAACAGTAAAATAAATAAAGATCAGATCACTTATTCGCGTCCTTTATTCATGTAGCTCGCGTGAAATCATAGTAGGCTTTCTATCAGTTGATCTCGGTCGGTCACTGGACACGAGGTACGGATTTTCCGTCCTTTCAGTAATGACTTCCCTTCTATGCATGATTAGGATTTCCCGTCTGCAGCCAATTGTTTTCCCCAAATTATATGTTATAAGAATTATCAGAAATCAGTTTTATAATTAAGTTAAAATTGCCTGAGTCTTATATACAAGCATGACCAGTCAGTAGTACTACTTACGGAGGTACCGTAACCATGACACTTGAGGCACCGGTGTCATGACTCACCTGCGGGAGAGTGATATCCCGCAGCATTCCACTCAGTTCAGCTTGGCCATTTTATCAGTATTATTAGTGGGGCGTATGGATGCATCCTAGGCTTATCAGTTTACAGTTATCAGGTGAATGTGGTGTGTTCTCTACATCCTTCACATTGGAGCTGATCCCTCCACCCAATACATTATTTAGAGGTCACCTCTCAACAGCATGACGAGGTCACCCATCCAGTTATTAATGCACAGTTGTTACAGCACATGACCTATATAAGCTCTGGGCAATTGTAATATAGTAAATGTATGTTTTCAGATTTAACAGTTAGTAAACCAGTTTTATATTTTGTAAATCAGACATATCAGATTGTTCCCAATTTATTCTAAATTGTCATAATAGTTTAGTTCAGTATTTGTTGTCAGTTCAATTTCCGTATATTATTATCATGCTTTATATCCGTTCACTAAGCGTTATGCTCAGCCGTAATTTCTTTTCATGTTTCCAAACGGCAGGTACACAGGGACGATCTTAGGACTTCTAAGAGAGTACGTGCATTGGATGTGAGCTATCCAGACTTCTTTACTTTATGCACACATACATTACTTTGGTTGTTTGGACATTGTTTCGTCCTTTTCTTTCAGTACTTAATCTTTATATTTTGAGCTTATGTTTGGACTACCGATGTTTGATTCCGGTATTTCCGTTATGGTCAGTTAATGTTTAATACATTAACTTGCATGCTTTGATAACACGCCATAAATACACGTAACGGTCCATTTATCCAAGTGGGGTGTTACAAGTGCGGTGGTGAATTCATTGGTGTGGATATAATGAAGTTTGAGAGGTTGAAATTGGAGGTGAATATGGATGAAATAGAGGAAGAAATGTGTTACTGTGTGTGTGTGTGTGTGTTTTCAGGTAAGTGAGTGTGAGGGAAAACTATGGCTAAACAAACAGGTGCAAATTGTGTGAATGAGGGGGGACCAAAATGATCGCCGAATGGGGTTTGAGGATAATGTGTACTTGGTAGCAGGGTGATGACAACCTAGCAGCAACTTGTATGTGGTTGTGGTTGACTAAAATTTGAATTCTCTTTTGAGTCACATAACATGGCGGGTAAAAGAAAGAAGCAAAAGTTTGGGATCTAAAATTTGGCTGGTTATTTTATTTGCAAGTTGCTAGATGAGAGTAATGAAGTCATAGTTTTATTAATGTATCAATGTATACATAATGGTGGAATTTGGTACACGGTGGGTTGAGGCTCTTGTGGTAATTGTTTAGCGACATCCCCAAGAGGTTGTGTATTCCAACGGTTTGAACATGAGAGCGAAAAATTAATGACGATGTAAACGAAGAAAATAAATTACAAACAGAAACTCGCGCGTCACACTTACTATTCCATATTATAGTTTACGTAAAGCACACAACACATAAGTCCTATAACATAAGCAATCAAATTTAACGGTAACGGTATAGCTCGTGAGCGCACGAGGTCACAATTTAACACGCGCAGTGTTTGTATAGACATTGACTGAGTGCAGTCTGCAACTAAAATCAATTTAGCACATAAAATGACATACGACCTACTCAAGGGTAAGAACTGTAAATATATCGTGACATTTAAATATAAAGGTTTAATTTTTACTGTGTCGATACGCAGACTATGCGATTTTTCAGACTTTTCAAAATATGTCCCGTTTTAAAACCGACAAGTTTGGTAATGCTCAAAAATGAATTTCGAATAATAATTAATATAAATTATTATTATTTAAAGTGCGAAAAATTCTCGGGTGTTACACGAAGGAAGCCTAAAGACGAAAACTTGCAGAGATTGAAGAAAAGAAACAATTTAAAGGAGGAATACCTAAAACTTGTAAATGAAAGAGCTAACCCTGACCCAATCTCCAAGTATAACTGCTTTACAAATAGAAACAAGAAGGTAAATATATCTTTAAATGGGATCAACCAACCAATTACAAAGTTGATAACGACTTCAAACTTAAGAGTCTGAGACTCTCTGAGTGGTTGGAACTCCTATCTCTGGCATCTAAGAAGTTTGAACCCGGTGTAGCACAAATGATGAAAAATATTCAAGCCAAGATTGGCTGGATAAAAGAGACTACTCACAAACTCAAACTTCCTCTACCTTACCAATTGTCTGATAACCAGCCCAAGAGCATAAAGAAACGAAAACCTCCTATGGCCATGGGACAGATCTTCTAAAGACTAGTCACAGAAGAAGTGGTTGTGGAAGCATGTATAGAAACATCATACTTCCCAAAGAAATCACTGGACCAGTTGATGGCCAAGCTTACTCAAAGCTTGAAAGAGGTATGGTGTTCATGAATAGGAATGTTGGGAGTATTTTTTTCAGAAGGAATGCGAGCTGAAGTTAGCCTCCACAGTACAGCTAATCAGACTCAGACAGGGAATCTTATTGAACTCTGAGTATGCAAATGTTCTTGACAATGAGTTTCAAGTGGAGATCAATTCGAGAGCTGACAAGGCTAAAGCTGAAAAGATCTGTGAACTTAATCTTGATTTTGAAGACCTTTTATGTTTTATCTTGTAATCACCTTTTGGTGCATATATAATAGAATAGGTTATTCAATAAGACTTCAAGTATGTTTGTTAAATTATGTGTAAGAAGAATCTGTGTACTCATTTATAATAATTTTAGACTTAGTATAATTTATGCTCAAATAGGGGGAGATTATTGGAACAATGAAAGTTCTAACTATGGTCCAATCTAGATTTGATTTAAACTAGACTAAGTGTTATGTGTCGCTAATGGAGCCCCATCGTCAGAGACAACGACCAGCTAAAGGCAAAGCCTCAGATGGCACACCAGACACATTCATGTCAAAGATAACGTTAGAGAAGTCGAAAATTATCTGAAATCATACTCACCAGTAGAGATGGCAAAAACCTCCGAACCCGACGGAGAATCCGATACCCGAATCCAATTTGACCGGGGATTCCCCGAGTTGACCGGGTATGAGGATTGGGGTGGGACCCCCGATAATAAAAAGCGGGTATTGAGGCGGGGATGGTAATACCCTTGGTTCCTCGAACCCGCCCCCGAATATCTATATTCTACATATACATTTATATATCTTGTATTTTTCAAATATCTATTAGATATTTGAAACAGGTTAATATCTCCTTTGACACTAACCTTCTAGGATGAACTCTTGTGTGTTAATTTTGTTATTTTTAATACTAAGCATGATCACATAAATGTTAAATCTCGTTAATGTTGTTTGATATTGCCGTATTGTGTTATTCGTAATGGTTGCGTCATTTAAAACATATTTTAAATATTAATTGTGTAACTGGGAAAAAATCCCCGATTCCCCATTGGGGATCCCCGTTCCCCGTTCCCCGCTAGGGATGGGGATGGTATGTAGCTTGTAATCCTCGATGAGGATGCGGACGGGTATGGGGATAGATATTTAACTTTGGGGATGGGGATGGTAGCAATCATTCCCCGCAAACCCAGCCCCGTTGTCATCTCTACTCACCAGCTTTTATGGATAAGTTGCAATGTAGAAGGAATGTGATGGTGTTCGAGGACCTCTGAGGTGGCAATACTCAGAGGTCACTCTAGACCCTTTGAAGACTTAGCAAGCAGAGACTTGCCTTATCCATTTATAGTTTAGGCAGGAGAATCTGATAAGTACTTTGGGCGGGACAAAGTGAAGATTCAAGTGAAAGGTGCCTAGTATGACCTAGTGGGAAAAGTGAACAGTTGGTAGAACTGTTCACAGAAAGTTAGTTAAAGGCATGTCCAAGAATGGACATGCATTTAATGAAGTGTACTGCTTCTATTTAGAAGTTGGCACGTATAAACTACCCCCACTAAGGTAGCAACGTCGTACCACTATAAATAGGGATAGAAAAGGGTAAAACTACATCACTTGTATTATTGATAATATTGTTTGTCTTTTCTTCCCATTGAACCTCTGGAGTCCAAGGCTGTGTTCAGCGACTCTTAAGGTTCACTTGATACTAGTATCAAGTTTACTTGTTCAAAGGGTTTCATTCATTGTCATTCAACAAGTGTGATCCATAACACTTTGTAATACTTTGTTTATAAGCAATAAAGCATTACGCATTTGAAAAGTAATTCATTAAGTGTTTTATCTTGGTTTTGAGTTATAGTATTACAATAGGCTTGTATTTTAGGACTTTCAGCTTTTAGTTCAGTATGGTTTGACAATGCCATACTGAATGACGTCGATCTTTTCTAGGATAGTGAAGACACTTCAGTCATCTTGAAGGTTTACAAAAGCGGGAAAAGACCTGCTTTAAATCAAATAAGAAAGCAGATCTCATTGGGAATAAGGTTGCTTTTAAAGTTAGATATAAGTACAACATTTATTCTCTGTCCTACTTTATAGATAAAACTAGGGGTGTGAATCGGGTCGGTTGGTCGGGTTCGGGTTAATTGTGTTGGGTTGAATTCGGGTCAAGGCTAAAAATAATTTACCCAAACTCGTCCCGATTTGAACTCGGGTTACTCCGGTTCGGGCCTATTCGGGTCGGATCGGGTCTAGTCAGGTTCTGGTCAACCCGAATTCGGGTAAATTATCAAATAAAAAAATTCTATTTTTAATAGAATTTATTTTTAATTTAAAATTTAAAAATTAAAAAAAAATTCTTATTCGGGATGACCCGAACTCGAATTAGACATAAATATTATACCCGATGTCCGGCCCGATTTTGAATTCGGGTAAGTCGGGTTTACCCGACTAATCCGAATTGAAATTTCAACCCGAGTATCCCGACCCGAATATATTCGGGTCGGGTCAGAAATATTGACACCCCTAGATACAACTATGTACTGTTTATCACGTGGGACATTCAACCACCCACTGGATAAACAACATGTTTGTACTTGTGCATTTGTAAACCCTAATTGTGTTGCCTATAAAAGGAACATACTTGGGAGAGAATTACTCACCTCTTGTATTAGAAGATTGAACTATTCGAAGAGCAGATTCTCTCCGAACATCAACCTAACCATACGGCGAAACGCTAATGATGTTAAGGTTGAGGCTTAAACTCATAACTTAGGTTTGTAGTTTAAGAAGAGGAGATCACCCCAATATTGTCATTCAACCACTTTGTTATTCCCTACCAATTGGTGATAGATGAGTAGCCAACAAGCTTATATGTAGGCTTTGAGATTATCTTTCTACCTGTGGGATATTGGGTTTGCACACCACACAATACCTTCCTCAAACCTAAATCACCATAGGCCTCCCTTCAACTATAACCACGATCCCACCTTGTTCATACCGCCTATCTTTACCATCGGAACACTCTGTTTTTAACCGACTTCCTTTTGGTACAAAGTTTATCGGGATCCACCAACACCGACGAACCTGGGTTTAACCGAAGGGTCAACCTGGATCTGATACCAATTGCATGATTCTTTTTCCTAATATTTCATCAAGTCTAACATATAAGCTTAGCTGACTTTCTATTCGAAAATCAATTAGTAATAGGAGTAGCCCATCAAACTTATATGACTTTGAGATTATGTTTTTACCGGTGTAGGATATTGATTTTGTACGTATAACATGTTTCTTTTTATAGTCTTAACGCTTTACGGAGTTTTTTTGGTAATTATAATTTTCTATTTTTTGATCGACTAAGTAATGCTCTTAAAATTTTAAAAGAGAATTACGTCAATCGTCCCTGTGGTTTGCTGATTCCTACAATTTTCGTCCCTTGTTTTTTTTCACTGTTTTCGTCCCTGTGGTTTCTTTTTCCTACAGATCTAGTACACTATCAATATTTTTCATTAAAGACAAATAAAAAGGCAGGGGTATTTCGGTCATTTTCAGAAGAAAAATATTTTTAAAAAATTTCAAAAGTTTTTTTTCTTTCAAAAAATAATTAAAAAAAACTTTTTTTTCACTAAATATTTTTACGAAAACTTATTTTTTTGAAAAACATTTTTTTTTAATTCGAAAATTAAAAGTTTTTGAATAAAATCTATATGATGAAAAAATTTAGTACTAAGTGGTAACTTTTATACTTTTTTTATTTAAAAATATACTTTTTTCAAAATTACGTTTTATCTTTTTTTTTTCAAAATTGAATTTTTTCAAAAATATGTTTTTTCAAATAATACTTTTCTCAAACGATATATTTTTGAATTTTGTTCTCCACTAGATTTATAAAAAATTAAAATGTTTTTCTCCAAAAAAAATTCGAAAAGATTTTTTTTTAAAAAAAATTAGTTAAACAAACGCAATTTCGAAAAAAAAGTATTTTTAAAATTTAAATAAAAGAAATGTATAAAATCTATAAAAGTATTTTTTTGAAATTATTTTCGAAATTTTTTTTATTATTTCAAAAAATAAGTTATTTACAAAAAAAATCAATATATATTTTTCGAAGAATTTTTTTGAAAAATAAAAAAATCTATAAAAGTTACTACTGAGTACTAAATT
This sequence comes from Glebionis coronaria, assembly GCA_025667525.1. Lineage (NCBI taxonomy): Eukaryota > Viridiplantae > Streptophyta > Magnoliopsida > Asterales > Asteraceae > Glebionis > Glebionis coronaria. Next base: position 507,294,730 of record CM046882.1, on the reverse strand, counting down.
TTTATTATTATATAGATTTGTTTCAAAAAAAATTAATTTTTAGATTTTTTTTCAAAAGTAAAATTTCTTCAAAAAATTTATAATTAAATAAAACAAAAAGTTTTTTTCAAAAAAATTAGTTTTCGTATGAATACTTAGTGAAAAAAAAGTTTTTTAAATATTTTTGAAAGAAACCATAGGGACAAAAAAGAGTGAAAAAACCAAGGGACGAAAATTGTAGGAATCATCAAACCACAGGGACGATCTACGTAATCCTCTCAAATTTTAATTTTTTTTTGGAGCGGAGCAATGATGACATACCATTTACGAATAAATATTTTTTATAAGTTTTTATTAAAAAGAGTAAAAATCGAATTTTAACTATTTATAAAAAAAATTATAAAAATTTAATATAAATTTTATAAAAAAGTTATATAATATTTATAAATTTTTTATAAAAACTTATATAAATTTTATAAAAAAATTCAATAATTTTTATAAAAAAGTTATATAATTATTTTTAAAAAAGTTTATAAATTTCAATAATTTTTTATAGAATTTATATAAATTTTATAAAAAATTTCTTTAAATTTTATAAAAAAATTCTTTAAATTTTAAAAACAATTTATATAAATTTTTTATATAAATTTTATTTTTGCTATTTAAAAAAATCGAAAAAATAAATTTATACAAATTTTTTAAATTTTATAATTTTTTATATAAATATAAAAACGATTAGAAAAAAGTTTATAAAAGATAATTGATATGAGCAAAAACTCATATCAATTAATCAACAAATCACCCTAAAACACAAGGAAAATACCTAACTTTTGTGCTATAAAGCGGAATTATGTGGTATGTTTTGTGTTTGTGTATAAATAGGTAAGAAGGATGCATTTTCAAGCAAACAAGAAGAAAATCAAGCTTATTTGGATGAAAAAGGCAAAGAAGGATCAAAGATGACAAGACTTTGAAGACAAGGGACCTATCTTGACAACACTCCAAAGTTGAAGGACTAAAAGTGTAAATATGCCAAAGTCAAGATGAAAGTCAAACATGGTCAACTCTTCAGTCAACCAAATCAAATGGGTCAAATTTATCAAGAATGCAAGTGGAAGGACCGTTTATGCCAAAAAAATGAAGTTCCTAGCTCAATTGTACAATATGCCATACTTAAGGGACTTAATTTGCCACTTTTCAAAGTAGAAACAAGTTTAATCCATGTGAAATGATTCCAACCAATGAGAAGGCAAGAAACAAGTCACACGGATTGCCACATGAGACGCCACCTCATCATTGCAATAACTGCGTCGCAAAAGCAATTAATACTTCCACTATCCAAAAATTAGCCAATAAGAAGACGTCATTCCATAATCAAATTATCCAATATGGATAATGATCCGTGTGACATTAATTCATCCAACCAGGACATGCCACGTGGCGCTTTCTTCTTCAACGCAACCCAGAACCATTTTTGAGCTACACTTAATTTCAGAAGGAGTTATCTACATGAAAGTTGATCGTTTTTTAGAGAGGAATACATTGGACACAACCAATTAAGCTCAAACTTAATGAATCAAAAATCCCCAATTCTTGAAGAACATAAGGATGAACATTTAGCAGCTTAGTGACACGTGGCAAAAATCAAATGGTGGGAGCACGTCATCAACTCCAAAACTTCCTCACATTTTGTCTATAAATAGGATTGTATTCTCTCATTTTCTGAAGTAGTTAATGTGTGTAATTTTCACACACATCTCTATTTTTCTCTCATTCCTAATTCTAGTTAGTTAGCTCAACAAACTCAAGAGTCTGACAAGCTCTTGAGTTATTTAGCATAGTTGTAACAAACTTACCTGCTTTGTAACAAACTTACCTTCAATCAATAAAATTCACATTTCATCTTCTTCATCTACTGTTCATACCTGCAATTCTGTTATCCTTGTGTTGATGTTAGCTTCTTATGATCACAATTGATCATGATTAGCTAAGTGTTGAAGATCTTGTAGCTGTTAGAGTGTTCTGATCATCTAGTTCTAGTCCTTGTTGATTTTGAAGCTTTAAAGTTCAACAATGGTGATGATGATGTTTGTAGCTGGTTGAGTAGATAGTTGATAGTGTTAAGGTGGTGGTTAACACTATCTAGGTGGCTCAGCGCCAACCTACTCCATCAGAGGAGGCTTATGCTTCAAGGTTTTGAGTTTCTGCATTTTTGTTCCTCTAAACAGTCGTGCCTGCTCAATTCCTAGCTAAATATTGTTTGTTTGCATGATCAAGTGTGTTTAGACTGAATTTGAACTGAATTTGGTAATTGGATAGCTTAATTGTAGTGTTATAACTTGATCATTAGCTTAATACTTGTTCCTGTCATCAGTTTTATCAGTCATCTTAGCTTTATTGTGCATATTAAGTTCTAGCTTGTTTAACTGTTTGATTTTGGTTCATTTGCACTTCATTCTAGCTGTTAAACTTAGTCTGATATTCCATTTTAATCAGCTTAACCAATTGCCTTGTTTCCTTTCATAAAAGTTTGTTAGAATTCAGTTAAGTGGTGTTTGGTATAAGCCTTCAAGTTGTGTTCAAGTGTTGGTAATTGGTAGATTCTTGATCATTTTCAGTCATTTTAAACAAAGTTTCGTAGTTCTCAAGTCAAGATTTTAGTCAAAAAGGCAATTGGCAACAAAAAAAAGTATGGGTCAGTTTTCAGCTTAGAATTTCAGAAAAAGTTCTTGACTTCAATCACTTGGCATTTCTTTGTTCTTGGATGAGTTTGTTCCAAACCAGTTCTAATCTTTCATTTAACATCTGAACTTTAAGGTCTATCAAGGAAATTACACAGTTTTCTATAACAAGGAAGAAATAAGCAAATCATTAAGCCATTGAGATAGAGCAAGTTTCTGTAATATTGTGATATACTGATTTCTCAGTCTAGCATTTCCACTTCAGAAACCTCCCAATTTTCTTTCACATTTGCATTTAGAAAGTGTTCATGAAGAGATCTGGAAATTTTCAGATTTTCCAAAAAGTTGGTCAACGTTGGTCAAATAAGCTTGATTTAGCTTATTTCTATTTTCCAAATTCATTACTGGACCATTTTCAATTTTAAAAGACATTGCATGCTCTTTATGGCTTGACAAGCAGGTTTTACCAAGAAAATCTGATTGTGCACGTTTAGCTTATCAGATAGCTTAATTGTGGCTTATTAGGATTAGCTTATTTGAGTTTCACTTGATTTCAAACTTAATCCTTCTACAATTCTAGGTAAAATCAAATTTTAAGCCTTTTGCAAGTTACTAGAGCTTATTTGGTTCACTAGATTGCTTAAACGAGCTTATTCATTGTCATAGCCCGTTTTTGATAATATTTCCCATTTAATCGCACTTTAGTCCTTGAGTTTTGTTCCTGTTTGCATTATTAGCTAAACTTGCACTAATCTAGGGTTTGCACTTGTTAAGTCCATTACTTTTAAAACTTTACATTTTCAGTTAATCAGTTTTCAATTTTGTTACAAATTAGTTATTAGTTTGTTAAATTTGCATAGTTAGTCCTTGTAGTTAACTGAATTTACATTTCAAGCACTTTAGTTTTTAGAATTTACATTTTAAGCACTTAACTTTCATAGATTTACAATTTTGTCCTTATTTGAATAAAATTTGGTATTTGACTATTTGTTTTACAGATACGTAGTTAATATTTTGCATTTTTCACTTGATTGTTCAATTAGACATAGAAAAGCCAAATAACCCTATCAACCAAAAACGATTATAAACCCGATTTTGTTAGGACTTTCAATTGGTTAAGAACTGAGAAAACGAACTTCAATTATACACAATTTCAATAATTTTGAAGTAAATTAAAATTCCTCACTTTTTGGAATAATTCTAATATCCTCCATTTTGGGAATTTGGAAAATTTGAAATTCCTTCATTAGTCATACCAAACACAATATTTGAGGGAAATTAAAATGTAAATATTTTGAATATCCCCCAATATCCTCCCATATTTGAGGGAAATTAAAGTGTAATCTTGCATTTTTCTATCTAGGGTTGAGTATGATACAACCCTGTTGGGTAGTATCGGGATAGTCGCATCCCTTCAAGCGTGATGCTAGCTCCTTAAGACGAAGATGAGAAAACCAGAGACATTTTTATGTTTAACTTCATTGATTGATTAATGATAATATGATTACAGGAAACCTTAAATACTAGTTAAGGGATAAACACCAAGATAACTTATAAAGATAAAAGATCCTAAATATATATCCTAAACAATTAGAATATATTGATGCGTAACATTCCCCACTTCTTCGAATTCACCTTGCCCTTAAGGTGATATCTTGAAAAGAACTATTGATTCCCGGGTCCCAAATTTTGAGACGTTTACTAAGCATTTGCACGCTCACCTTCAACTTGTTCTCTAGCTTGAGTAGTAACAATTTCTGGATAGCTACTCTACACTCCTTCCATTCGAATGGAACAAATAACGTGGCACTCTTAGACGATTCATCAACAAGCAGTCGTGATTTACTAACCTCGGTTTGCGATTCACCAACCATGGACGGCTTCGATTCACCAACAATAGGCTGCAATTCACAGATAATAAGTTGTGATTCATTAACTATAGGTTGTGATTCATTAGTAGGTTGTTGAGATTCAAGAATAAGGTGCTGCGATTTCCCAACAAGTTCAAGGTGATCTTTGTTAGGTTCGGATGTAACATTCCTCACTTCTTCAGGTGCAACTTCTAGTGCAACGCCTGTTGTTGTAGAAGAATCAACCGCTTTCTTTTCCATAATATGCTTTTCTTCAATAATTTCCTCAAGACGGGTCTCTACTATACGGGCTAAGTAGAAGGCTTCGCCTAATGTTGTAGGTTTCGGGTAAAACCTCAACAATTCTAACTGTATCTTCGGTTGAAGTCCAGATATATAAAACGAGGCAAGTAAACTTTCAGAGATGCATGTTACTTGAGTTATAAGATACTTAAACTCACTTTGATATTCGACCACCGTACCCATTTGCAAAAGCTTTGATAATGCATCCTGATCGCTAGTGTTCGATGCCATAACAACAAATCGGGAAAAAAATATATATATATTTTTCTGATGAATAGTACCAATGAACAGTAGTCGATGAACAGTACCCTGAATGAACAGTAACCTCAATGAACAGTACTTCGGATGAACAGTGCCGGATGAACAGTGATCTCGATGAACAGTGACTTTTTTTTAGATTGGAATCTTAAATCAAAACCCCCCAACGAATTGAGGGCTCTCAATGAAAGCACCAATTGATACGACCCTCTCGGGTAGTATCAGGATAGGGCACCACTATAGCGTGTGCTGGCTCCTTAAGAAATAGAGACGAGAGCAAACCGTTGAAATCTTAAATCAAAACCCCCCAACGAATTGATGGCTCTCAATGAAAGCACCAATTGATACAGCCCTGTTGGGTAGTATCGGGATAGTCGCACCCCTTCAAGCGTGATGCTAGCTCCTTAAGACGAATATGAGAAAACCAGAGACATTTTTATGTTTAACTTCATTGATTGATTATGATAATATGATTACAGGAAACCTTAAATACTAGTTAAGGGATAAACACTAAGATAACTTATAAAGATAAAAGATCCTAAATATATATCCTTAACAATTAGAATATATTGATGCGTAACAGAGTATAGCAGATTTAAGTCGATCTCGACCGGAACTGGATCGGATCGAACCAATCCAAACAGAACTAAACAATTTTGGTCGGTCCTTGGTCCAGGGCTTTGGACCATCTTGGTCTCACGGTCCTATTCGGTTTAGTCTTATCAAAAATCTCGTCGATTATGCCTAATAGGACCGAACCGAATTGGACCGAACCATTTCGATCCGAAGTTTCGAATTATTTTGATCTTTGATTTGATCTGATCTTGACCGACTCAGTCCGAACTCGATGCTCAGCCCTGTTTCTATCACGCATCAGAGAAATAGTATCAATAGATTATTTGTGATTCAGTTTCAATAGAACCATATTTTGCTCGAACAAAAATAAAAAATGAATGTTACAAATTACAATAACACAATTTTTAGTTGTAAGGGCCCGTTTGGTTTGAAGTCGGGTTTTACTTTGGGTGTGGGTTTATAAAGTAGGAGGTTTAGGATTAGGTAGAATTTGGGTTTTGATATAATTGTTTTGGTAAGAGAGAGAAATAATAAAAATAATTTTTGAAATATAAATAAAACAAATATAAATAAACTTTATTTTTTAAAGAGAAATTGAAATAAATATGTCATTGAGATTCATGCAGGACCGACATGATAGGAAAAAAAACAAGAATGTCACTAAAGAAATTTCAAAAGGAGGCAACTAGACCTGTATTTACATACGGAAATTTTTTGTGACTCAAGCCAAAGTTTGGGACCCACTTTATCAAACCAAACAAATTATTTCATATGATTTTCAGCCAAAGTGTCTAACCCTGGACACCAAACGCACCCTAAATTTCATTATAAACGTTCGATTGGTAATGACTTCAAATAAGAATATGTTGTGAATATTTATATTTCTATATTTTACGAAAATTTAAACACATATTTACTCGTTAAAACTATCAAATCTATTAACAGTTAAATATGGATTTCTAGCACTGCTTACAAATAAAGGCAAAACAAAAATTGTTATTTGGTATTGCCATTACTTAGAGGGTGTTTGGTTAAGCTTATATAGTAGGCTTATAAGTTTATTAGCTTATATAAGCTTATAAGTTCAAATTAAGTGTTTGACTAAGCTTATAAGTAGGCTTATAAGCTTATATATGTTTTGATAAGCCATAAAAGTGTGGGTTTTTTCTTATATAACACGCCACAATTTAATTTACCAATTTACCCTCATTTAAATCACTTTATAACATAAAGCTTCCACTGCTACTCTATTTTCATTTCCATCGTATCATCATCAAGTTGTAACTTTCAATTCATTGTGGTATGATGATTTTAATTGGATGAGTAATTTATTGAAACTAGTATTTTATCTGATTCCATGTGATGGTATTTTAATACAAATCGTTATATCATCACAAGTTGTTATACTAGCTTCATGTTTTGTCATGTCCTTTTTTGTCATTTACCAACATAAGTTAAACCAAACACTTAGGCTTCTAAGCTTATTAAACATAAGCTAAACTAAACATTAAACCCACATGGGCTCATAAGCCTATATTATGTAAGACATAAATAGCTTACATAATATAAGTTAAGCCCAACTCATAAGCTTAACCAAACACCCCTTAGTGCGAGACTAAATAATATAATTATAAAGAGTTTGAGATCCTTATAAGATGTCAACTGTTTAAACCTCTTAAATACATATTTTAAAATGTAAGAAAAGTGTCGGGAGCGATCATAAGATACCCAGATTTGAGTATATTTTAGTTAAAATATGCTTTTCTCAAATAACAGACATAATAATCTCGTCCGTTGTCATATGTGTTTTATAACTCAAATTAACCTGATCGGTTGAATTGTGACCTGGTTGTGTGACCGGACCTTAGTTTTGATAAAAAAAAATTAAACTGTCGGTTAAACTTGTTAAATCGTAAACTGATTCAAAACTAATTGAAAAAATTACTTTAAAACATTGGTTAACATTGTTTGAACTTACGCAATGCAATCTAGCAAGCCCAACACGTGAGCTAGCCCAAACATCGTTTAAAAACCTCACCTCATATTTAACCGGTAAAGAATTTGAAATTTTTTAAGAAAATTAAACCCCTCACTTTATTACACCATAAATATCTTTTATATTTTCATTTTCAAAACACATTACTTTCAATTTCTCAACACTAGAGGTGGTAAAATGGGCGGGCAGACGGGCACGGGCGGCGGGCTAAACGAGCGGCGGGCTAAACGGGCGGCGGGTTAAACGGACGCGGGCTAAACGGGCACGGGCGAAACGGGCAGGCTAAACGGGCGGGCTAAACGGGCGCAAGCTAAAAAAAGGAAAAAACACATAAAAACTTACAAATAAAAAATAAAAATACTTGTTTAAAAGCCGGGATAAAAAAATTAATAAAAAATATTCGTCGAGTATATTAATTTGTATTTTACAAGTGCGCACGTTAAGCCCATTTAGTTTATTACATATACGTCCGTTTAGCCCATTCATTATAAAGAATGGGCAAAAAGTGTCCATCCTTTTTTGAAATAAGCAAAAAGAACCCATATGTATTAAAATGGGCGAGATTTACCACAGTCGACACACAAAATATAAACTTAGAAAATTTTATGGCTTGGTTTCTCTCACATACCATCAAATAAATCAAAACGTTTGTTAAAAACAATGTAATGAAGACGATGTTGCTCGCCAAGATACTATTAACGGTAGCTTGTTTAACCAAGCAAGGGTGTCAAAAGTAGATTCGAGGAAACTATATGCGGAATGCAAATACATTTCGCTAAAAAAACGTGTTGTGATTGACAAATTTTTGAAAGATGAAGCCTAAAGATATTACGTGATTTAGAGTAAGTTGTCAAAATGTTGGTAAAAAATACAAGATAATATAAGTCACAAAATCCGTTGAATGCACAAAGAAAACAAATAGGACGATTTGTATTCTTTTAGTTTGCATAAACTTTTTACAACTTCGTTTGTTTTTAAATTTTGCATGTCTTTTAATTTTTAATTTTATTTAAATAATTAAATTCATTTTGTTTAGAATAATGGAAAAGTAATAAATTTGTGAATAAGTTTCAAAGTACTCTACTCCCGAATATAAAAAGGAAAAAAAGAGAGAAATGAATATAAAATAATTTTTTACATTTTGTTTCCGAGTTTGAAGAAAAAGTGAAGAATGTAAGCAAGAAAAAGGTAAAAGTAAATAAACTTCACTATTTTTTATTATAACTTGGGAAGAAGAATAAGAGAGTAAATTAATGTAATTTACTATTCATTACTTTTATTTTCTCTCTTAAAAGATCTCAAGAATATCACCGTTTTAGATTTTCTCTTTAATATAAACTCGAAAACAGAATATATGAAAAATAACATCTTATTATTGAAAAGACGTTTTGGCATGTTAATATTAAACGCGAGGATGTTGATAATGAAAATATGAATTATACCTCCACCCTCTAAGAGCGTTGGGTGTCATGAATTCCCACGAACGCCACTCCTATGTGGAGCCTCGTCAAAGCTCGCCATATCTCCCCATGGTACCACGTTGGCTCGCTAAAAGATTTTTCGTCACTAAAGTGAAGAACAAAAAGACAAAAAAAAGTCAGCTTTTATTTTCGACCGTTGTACAACGGCTGCAACCTTTTTTTTAAATTGTTTTTACCCCAATTCTAATATAAATACACTACATTAACCCACATTTTTACACACAATTTTCTCAAATAATCTCTTCACACTCTAAAAAAATGTCAAAATCCAAATGACAGGTATTATAACAATCTCCTTAACACCCAACCACCACAATATTCAGCTTCTTCTAATCGCTCTACTTCGTCGTCACAAACTCCGTCGGATCCTCGCAACAATATCCGACTAACTTATCTCAATTTTCACCCGACCAAAATTACCAATTAGGCTATCAAAATTACCAACCACAACTAGGATTTTAAAATTTTTAAAATCCGAGAAACAACACACCACAATTTTTTTATCACAACCGTCTCACCAAAACTACTTTCCATCACAACCTTTTCCTCCGCAACAACAACCATTTGCTACACAATCACAAGGTCAATTCAAAGTACCACAACCATCTCGAGAAGAAATACGCAAAGACAAACGTCCTTCGAAACAATCCAAATCGAAAAAGAAAGCCTCGGTTAATTTGAATGACGATGACGATGAGGTCGAGGATAACGCGCCACGTATTACTACGCGTTGGTCTACCGCTGAAGAAACGTTACTAACAGAGACTTGCATCGAGGTTTCACAAAACGTTGACATCAGAAATGACCAGTCCGAGGAAGCATTTTGGAACCAGATTATGGAAGAATTTAACCGAGTACAACTGGGGATCAACGGACGAAGAATATGGCTTCCGGAAAATGAACACGAATTAACGAGGATTGCCAAAAATTTAATAGTGCCTACAAGCATTTGCAACGTAAGAGCGGTGAAAATAAGAATGATCACATCGAGAATGCAAAGAAGACGTACGCTCAACGGAGCGATGTGAAAAAGTTTAATTACGTCCACTGTTGGAACATTTTGAAAAATTATCCAAAATGGGATTCGGTCGAACCAATTGACATAGACACTCTTGACGAACTATTTGGCCTAGATCCACGACCTCGTCCTGCCGGAAAGCCACGTCCACCAAAGAAAACAAAATCTGAAACTTCTACGAGCACCGGTGGAAGTAACATAGGGTCTGCAGCATCAGACATCTTTCAAGATGATTATCACCAAAAATGTCTAGCTGTGGAATCTGTTTACTTGGCGAAGAAAGACAGGAAAGTGGCGATGAGGAAGTGTAGAGAGCTGGAGTTTCTGTTGTTGGATCCCGACAACGCACAACCACACAAAGCCGCGTTCATCCAAAATAAATAAGAAGACATAATGAAGCGATGTACGATGTTTAGAACGGGAAAAAAATGTTATTTCATAATTCTTATTCTTATTTTTTCGTAATTTTGAATTAGTTTATATTTTTTTATGTAGTGTAGTTTTTAAATTTATGAAATGAATTTATTATGGTTAAAAATAGTAGAAAATAAAATAAAATAAGTAATGATGGCTCAAATGAGAAAAGATTTGTTATGACAATATAAGTTTCTTAAAAATAAAAATATCAAATGATATGACAACCTTAGAAATCAATCTCAACCAAACTTAATACGTAATAATAACCTTAGGTCATTTACTCCAAAATATTATGGAGTATAAATTTTTATCAATTAAAATTTTCATGTTACATCATTAAATTTTTGACTTTTTGAATTAATAAACTTATTTTTATTATAGCATAAATGTTTCAAAATTTTATAATTGTTTCACACAACATTTACATTAAATTGTGAAAAAGTCTAAAGTGTTGTTTTTAGTTGAAAGTTGTGAAAATGTCTAGTTGTGGAATCTGTTTACTTGGCGATGAAAGACAGTAAAGTGGCGATAAAGGAGTGTAGAGAGCTGGAATTTCTGTTGTTGGATCCCGACAATGCACCACCACACAAAGCCGCGTTCATCCAAAAGAAATAAGAAGACATAATAAAGCGATGTACGATGCTTAGAACGGGAAAAAAAATGATATTTCATAATTCTTATTCGTATTTTTCGTAATTTTTAATTAGTTTATATTATTTTTTATGTATTGTAGTTTTTAAATTTATGAAATGAATTTATTATAGTTAAAAATAATAGAAAATAAAATAGGTAATAATGGCTCATGAGAAAAGATTTGTTATGACAATATAAGTTTTTTTTTAAATAAAAGTATCAAATGACATGACAACTTTAGAAATCAATCTCAACCAAACTGAATAATAATAACCTTAGGTCATTTACTCCAAAATATTATGAAGTATAAATTTTTATCAATTAAAATTTTCATGTTACATCATTGAATGTTTGACTTTTTAATTAATAAACTTATTTTCATTATAGTATAAATGTTTTAAAATTTTATAATTGTTGCATACAACACTTGCATTAAATTGTAAAAAAGTCTAAAGTATTGTTTTTCGTTGAAAAATTTAAAATTCCAAAATTTTAAATTTTAGTAAATTTAAATCTTGAAAATTAAAAATTCCGAAATTTAAAATGTCTATGCATGTATTGTTTGGTCGGGAAAAATTCATAATATTTTGAAATCTTTATTTTTGGCAGGCCCGATTAATACGAATAAATATTATATAGATTATATAAACTTTTACATTTAAACGAGTAAAAATCGAATTTTCACTTTTGCTATAAATATTTTAAAAAATTAAATTTTTTATTTTTTTTGTTTATACGAGTAAAAAGCAAATAAATATTATTTTTAGAAAATGTTCTTAAATTATTTAAAATTTCTATTTGAATGAGTAAAATTTGAATTTTTTATTTTTATTAAAATGTTATAAAAAATTATATAAAATTTATAGAATTTTTTATATAAATTTTATTTTTTCTATTTAAATGAGTAAAACGTAAAAAAATATCTTTTATATAAACTTTCTATTTAAAATAATAAAAATCGATGTTTTCACTTTTATATAAGTTTCATAAAAAACTTTTTTTATAAATTTTATATATTTTAAAATTTTATTTTTGCTATTTAAATGAGTAAAAACTGAAAAATATATTTTATATAAATTTTTTTAATTTTATAACTGACCTGAATAAAAATGACTAGAAAGAAAGTTTATAAAAAATAATTTTCAAGTAAATTAAAATTTGTCATTTTTTGAAGTAATTCTAATATCTTTTATTTTAGAAATTCGAGAAATTTAAATTTATTCGTTGATCATGCCAAACATAATATTTGAAAAAAATTGAAATGTAAATTAATATCTCTCGACCGAACGTCACCTAAGATTAAAAACATCTTTATGTCCCACAAGTATAAAAGAAAGCTCCACAATAACTAATATAAAAATATTTTTTTTTTAAATTTTTTAAACTTATGTCTGAACCTCTCATTTTTTTTTTCATCACATTTCTAAGTTTTACACCATCATCTCCTTCAAAAAAAAAACCTATCATTAAAATGATTAACAGTTAAAAAACTGCTACTACATTTTACCTTTTACGGATATCATACTAGTTTTGTACAAATAACATCTCATAAACACAATGTTTCTTGAAATTGTACAAAAAAAATATGCTATCAAGTATGAGAGAAATGTTACATTTATTTAAAATTTACTAAAATAAATCTACACAATGATGGTAGATGTAAATATGTAAAAGAAATTATAAAACAAAAATACCAATAATGTCCATAACATATAATTATATAAATTATTTCTATAAACTTAACGTGAAATTAGCATTAACCCAAGTATCAAAAGTGAGAATGTTTAAAGACGATAGGAAGAAAACATGATTTTTTAACTTTTGTCACTTGTTAAAAAATTAATTAAACACATCCGTGTTATTGATTTTTTCCTTTATTATCTTGCTTAAATTTTAGCTACATATCGGATAGGGGGTACCATTTGAGATGATGTGTTAATAAAGACACTCTTTAGCCTCAACTTTTTTACACATCGAGCAAGTCCTTCAAATATCAAATCAATCTAGTAAATACTATTAATACTCCGTACCTTTTCCTCTTCTCAATGCAAAAATATTCTGCTCCGTAATAATTAGCTTAAGCTGTAACTTTATGTGACGAAATACGCCAAGATTTGAAATCAATAAGGCCAAAGGAATGGGTATATAATCCCATTGGTGAGTCCATGTGGCCAAACTCAACAATTATTAAAAATTCTAATATGAATCAAAGCACATGTATAGCGGAAGAAAATTAAGAAGATCATAATTAACATAATTATAATTAAACGAGTTTAAGGTTACATACCTTTATCCTAGCAAAATCCACAAGACAACGGAATAATCACCGGTTAGGATTAATCACGAACACCACCAGGATATAGTATAAAGTAAGACTATATCACGATCTTGTACACACGTAATACGGCGAGTTAATCGTGAGTCTAACACGAACAAACCGAGCTTCCACGCTTATGGAGTATCTACCCAACAACCCTATAGAGGGGCTAGGACTAGATCTATTAAATAGCAAAATCGGAAACCAAAACCCTAATTGAGGGGGTATTTGGCCGGCGGTTTAAGAGCAAGAGAAAGAGAGATTTGTGATGATTTTTATGAAGGCTAAGTTTGTTTGTATAGGCCTTGGTAAACTTTTTCTCCAAGTTATATAAACCTAATAGGAAACAAAATCTTCTCCTCCCCTTTTTGTCCTCTTAGCCAACGGTTCACAAGCCCACAAGGGGGTTTCCGGAACTTTTTCGACTCCTTCTTTTAGCTTCTATTTAATTTTCATAACGGTCGTTTAATACTTAACTTTTAATTATTAACGATCGTTAGTTTAAGCTTTGGTTTGATTTAATAAATATAATAAATATATTTAATAAATAAATTAACCCTTTACGTAATGTGTGCAATCTCGTGATCTCGAGTTCGATCCTATCTCACGACTATCAATTTTAAGTCCATAAACTTTCATCTCCCACTTGGACAAAATTCGAATATCGTGATTACATTGCTAGTGTAATACATTGACTAGCGTCTAGTTACACTAGCAATGTCACTAGTACAACTCGAGTAAGGTCTCCTGGACAAGAACATTTTAATGATATATTATCATTATTATTATCCTTTCATTTCAAATACAACGTTAATAGGATATGGATCTCAGTCATTCCTTCATTAACTATTTTGTTTCTCGTTTACGGATATAGCAAGATTACCAAAACACATTTGGGTGTGGCCACACAAACATCTTACTACTTCCCCGAGGGGCCCATCTGTATTTATACTTCAAAATAATTTAAAAGAAACAAATCCCATTTTGACTACAAGCAAAACACATGAACTTTGCAACACTTCTTAAAATAACCCTTATAACTACCAGTTACGTTTAGCGTTAGGTTACCTTACAGAAATGCACTACATTCAATGCAGTTTTCTGGTATCTCATGTCTAAGGATAACTATTTATGATTTACTTAATGACAAAGATCCATAAAGTAAAATCATATAGTTGGGATAAGTCCAATATTTGATCCATCAAATATCATCCAAAATTGACCAATATACTTTCAAGTATACTCTGTCACTATTTTGAATTGTCTTAGTTTAATAATACTCCCATATTATTAAACGACAACGGACATTTAGAAATATCATAATGCTTATGGATTAAAACATGAAAAATAGGATACAAAATCAAATAACAGAAAAATAAACGAAATCCAATCTTTATTTCATCAATTCAATAATGTCTTACATCCTTTATCCAAAATACTAATCAACAGATTTATTGCATTAATTCGCTAGCTAGTTGCATCCCAATTGCCTTGGCATGCTTAACTACCTTTGGCCTAGATAAAGCCTTAGTAAAGGATCAGCTACGTTATCATATGTGTGAACTTTAATTAATTTTATTTCTCGAGCTTCCACTTGTTCTCGAACGTAGTGATATCTACGTTTAAAGTGTCTGGCGCCTTTCATAACTCCAGGGTCATTGGCGAATATTATTGCAGCAGAATTGTCGTAATATATATCAATAGGTTCTTTAATTGAAGGCATCACTCCAAGATCTCCAATAAACTTCCTAATCCAAACAGCTTCCATTACAGCTTCTGAAGCGGCCATGTACTCCGATTGAGTCGCATGCATAGCAATGGTTTTCTGCTTACTGCTCTTCCAGTCAACTGCTCCTCCATTGATGACAAACACGTAACTCGTTTGAGACTTCGTATCGTCTTTATCACATTGCCAGGACGCATCACAGATGCCTGTTACATTCAATTTTGTGTCTGTTTTACCCCCAAATACCAAAAACATATCTTTCGTACTTCTCAAATACTTTAGAATATGCTTAACAGCAGTCCAGTGGAACTTTCCTGGATTCTGCTGGTATCTACTGACCAAGTTATGAGAAAACGCCACATCAGGCCTTGTGCATCTTACAGCATACATGATAGATCCTACAGCCGAAGCATAAGGCACCTTTCGCATGTAAGCCACCTCTTCGGGTGTTGATTCATCTTTCTCATGACTTAATTCATGCTTGACCTCCATCGGTTGAAAACCTTATTTAGAGTTATGCATGTTATACTTCTTCAATATCTTATCTATATAAGCATCTTGACTAAGACCAATTAACCGTCTACTCCTATCTCGATAGATTTAATTCCCAGAATATATGCAGCATCTCCCAAATCCTTCATAGAAAAACATTTACCAAGATAATCCTTAACTTCCTTAAGTCTTGAAATGTTACTTCCCATGATTAATATGTCATCGACATATAAAATCAGGAACACTACATTACTCCCACTAGCTTTGCGATATACACGGCTCATCACGATTTTGAATAAATCCGAACTTTTTGATTTCTTCATCAAATCGCTTATTCCATTGACGTGATGCTTGCTTCAAACCATAAATAAACCTTTGAAGTTTGCATACGCGCTTTGGATATTTAGGATCAGCGTACCCTTCCGGTTGTTGCATATAGATGTCTTCATCTAAGCGAACGTTCAAGAAGGCAGTTTTAACATCCATTTGCCATATCTCATAGTCATAGTATGCTGCTATAGCTATGAGAATCCTAATAGCTCGTAAGTCTGCTACAGGAGAAAATATCTCCTCGTAGTCTATGCCAAAAGTTTGAGTAAAACCTTTAGCTACTAAACGTGCTTTATAGGATTGTATTTCACCATCCATGTCGGTTTTCTTCTTGTAGATCCACCTATTTTTCACTACTTTAGCATTTTTAGGCATGTCTACAAGAATCCAAACATCGTTAATTTCCATGGATTTCATTTCCTCATTCATTGCAACTATCCATTTTGATTTTTCTGGATCAAGCATTGTGGATCGATAGTTAGCAGGTTCACCAAGATCCCCTGCTTCCTCCTCATCATCCTCTATGTAAATACATAGTTTGCTTGGCGCACGTATGGTTCTTTTAGACCTAAGTGGAGGAATGAATTCCGGTGGAACTCCCAGACTTTCTGGTTCTACAAGAATTTCTTCGCTAGTATTTTCAGAAGGCAATGTATCTTCTTGAATTTCTTCAAGATCATAATTTCTCCCACTGAATTCTTGATTTACAAGATCACTTTCAAGGAAGTCTCCATACCGAGCCACAACTACATTGTTCTCAGCCGGATAATAAAAGTAGTAACCCATAGTTTCCTTAGGGTAACCTACAAAGATACATTTTTACTGAGCGTTGTTGGAGTTTATCTCCAGAGTCACGTTTCACATACGACTCACAACCCCAAATTTTCAAATAAGACAAATATGGCTTCTTGCCATGCTATAATTCATATGGTGTCTTATCAACCTCCTTTGTGGGAACCATATTCAGAATACGAACAACAGATTTAAGAGCATAATCCCAAAAGGATAATGGTAAAGTTGTAAGATTAAACATAGATCGCACCATATCCAATAATGTACAATTTCTCCTTTCAGATACACCATTTTGTTCTGGAGTATATGGAGAAGTAAGTTTATAAAAAATTCCATTCTCACTTAAATAATCTTTAAACTCTTGACTTAAATATTCACCACCTCGATCAGAACGAAGAGCTTTAATCTTCTTTCCTAGTTGTAACTCTACTTGTGCTTTCAACATTTTGAATGTTTCAAATACCTCATGTTTATGCTTAAGTAAATAAACATAACCATAACGGCTATAATCATCCATAAACGTTAAAAAGTAGCTAGCACCTTTCCTTGACACATGTCTAAGTGGTCCACACACATCAGTATGTATCAAACCAAGTAGTTCAGTAGCTCTTTCAATATTGCTATTAAAAGGTTCTGGGTCATCTTGCCAGAGATACAAGACTCACATTTATCAAATGATTCATCATTGATATTTTCCAAAAGACCATCACGTTGAAGCTTTTGTATACGAGTCTTCCCAATATGGGCAAGTCTACAATGCCAAAGATAAGAAGAGTTATTGTCTAACTTACTATTCTTATTCATGCTAAAAACAGAATTATTTTTCCTCTTGGAATTATTATCATGCATGTTAATTTCAAAAACACCATTCACAGAAATTGCATCAAAATAGAATAAACCATCTTTGAAAATAGGGATTCTATTATTATCAATCGTGTGAATAAATCCAAGATCCAACATACAAGAAAAGGAAATAACACCCCTAACAATTGAAGGTGCATAATGACAATTATTTAAAAACAGTACTAAACCCGAAGGTGAAACTAGTTTAAATATTCCTATAGCTTCAACCGCTGCATGTGCGCCATTGCCCACTTGTAGAGATTGTTCCCCATAGGTAAGCTTCCTCTTCAACTCAAATCCCTACAGGGTATTACAAATATTAATACCACATCCCGTATCATATACCCAGGAGTTTGATTTGTATGTAAGATTAAATAACTCTATCATAAATAAGTTACCTGAAGGTGCTGCAGCGCCTAGGTCAGTCTTCTTCTTATGTTCTTGCAACTCATGGAGGTAGAGAGAGCAATTCCTCTTCCAGTGTCTAGTCATTTTGCAATGGTGACAAGTCTCATCTTTTTGAGATTGATTCTTCTTGACAAATTTTTGCTTTGGTTTTGATGGAGTCGTAACTTGTTTGCTCTTATCAACATTGCCTTTGGCTTTCTGCTTCTTGTTCACTTGCGGTTTTGGCTTATTCACTCTACCCTTTTGCACATAAAGTACTTGAGGAGTAGGAGTGGATGCCTTATCTTATAACCCCTTTTCAAAGTCAATGAGCATTGCATGCAGATCATTAACCGTCTTCCCCCGTGGAATGCATATTATAGTTACGAACGAAATCATTGAAGTCCTTATTAAGGGACCTATTGATCAAGTTGATAGCCATATTATGATCATAGGGTTGTCCTAGTGCGGTGAGCTGTTCCATATAACCCCTCATCTCCATATAATGGGCACTTACGGACTTTCCAGGAGCTTGCTTGCAGCTATGTATAGCATCAACCAAATCATAGATCTCTACAGCTTGAGGCGTTTCATACACAGCCTAGAGTTCATCACGCATTCGCTGAGGTGAAAATAGCTCATACTTCCTTTGAAGTGATGAACCCATTCTCCCTAATATTACAGCAGCCACCTCATGGTGCTTCTTAACGTTAGCAGCGTGTTCAAGCCTTTGCGCATCAGATGCTCCCTCAGCAAGATCCTCCGGAAAAGGAGTAGTCAAGATATCAATAGTACCGGCTGCTCTCAGAACAATTCTTAATGAGCGATATCAGTCATTGAAGTTAGGGCCAGTAAGTTCAGGACGTTCAAAGAAAGCTTTGAGCGACGAACTTATTGTCGGATTGTTTTCGGGTTGAGCCATTTCTACAGAAATAAGTTCAAAACATTAGTATTTTTGATAATACAATTCAAGAAAATAAAATTACCCCGGTAATAAAACCATAGTATTTTCCTTGAAACTAGAATCCATATTGACATAGACTCATCACATCAGTTGATCTTCTAGTGACAAATGTATTCAACACAGTAACTTGTCGAACAATAATTGACAAACAAATTTGCAATTTCTAGATATGTTAGGGATTTACATTTCCAAAATCATTTGCATTGTAAACATGTTTCATCCCTACTTTACGCCTTAAGTTTCCAGTTCTTACTGAGTAACTTAATTAAGTCGACTAATCTAAAGAACGTAAAACATTCATTGCGAATTCTCATTCTTATGAACGTTTTCTTTCCATCATAACACCGCCACGAATCTCATATGACGATAATTTTGACTTCAAGTGTTCGTCATTTAGATGGCATATGACTTAAATTTTAAGGTATAGATTTTGGTGTCAAAATCATGTATGGAGAAGCATGCATACATCTCCATAACATAAGTTTAATAAAAAACGTTTAGTAAACTTTTGGTGAGACTAAAATTTCGTCATATATATGCAAGTTGAGGTATTGGTTAAACCAATTAAAGATTTTACACACAACTAAATTCACACCGTACTTTTTCTAGAACTCAGCTAAAGCACAAAGCAATAACCTTATTCATTGTGTTTCGGATGTGAATTATTGCAGTTAAATCAACCTTAAATAGTTATACAAATAACAACCATAGGTAATTCCAATTTTGACGCACAAGCGAGCCGGGAATTTGGTCAGCGCTGAAGCATAACACCTCCTTCCTTAACCGGGTACATGACAAGCGGTGCGTTATACCCACTTTATAGTTTGCCAAAATTGAGTAGGCCGTTAAGTTGTTATTGCAATTCTAATCAACGCAAATCATATGTAATTTAGATCTCAAAACAATTCGTTAATTTTGATAAGATTTAGTCAATATTATTTTTCTTAAAAAAATTACCCTTGTTTACAACATACAATAAAAAAACGCATGAAAACAAGTAGTACGAAAAAAAACTAAATCAAATAGCCACATGCATAAAAATTTATTCAAAGAACATCAAATCTAGGGTTTTTATAAACATAAAAAGTCTTCCCTAATTTTAAAACTTTGAATCAAATAAAGCAAATAGCATACAAAATTATGTGATCCGTAAAAACATGCACGTTCATTACGGATCTCCCAAATTCTCTTAACAATCAAATACTACGGATCGTAACCACACATGACATAACAACTAATTCATGCAAAACATCTAAAGCTAATTACCATGTATTTTTAGGGTTTACAAAAAAAATTAATAAAAAAAATTCGGCATAGCCGATTTAAAAAAAAACAATAAAACAAAACCCTAATTTTTTATAAAACCTAAAAACAACATGTAATTTTTAACACAAATCAATATTAGTTAAAAACTTTAGATCTCGATAATTATAATCATGTTAAAACGGCTCTCGATGCCACTGAAGATTTATATAGTTCATAGCAATTATTAAAAACCATAATATGGATCAAAGCACACATATAGCGGAAGCAAATTAACAAGATCATAATTAACACAATTATAATTAACCGAGTTTAGGGTTACATACCTTTATCCTAGCAATATCCACAAGACAACGGAACAATCACCGGTTAGGATTAATCACAAACACCACCAGGATATAGTCTAAAGTAAGACTATATCACGATTTTGTACACACATAATACGGCGAGTTAATCGTGAGTCTAGCACGAACAAACCGAGCTTCCACGCTTATGGAGTATCTACCCAACAACCATAGAGAGGGGCTAGGACTAGATCTATTAAATAGCAAAATCGAAAACCAAAACCTAATTGAGAGGGTGTTTGGCCGGCGGTTTAAGAGCAAGAGAAAGAGATATTTGTGATGATTTTTATGAAGGCTAAGGTTTGTTTATATAGGCCTTGGATAAACTTTTTCTCCAAGTTATATAAACCTAATAGGAAACAAAATCTTCTCCTCCCCTTTTTGTCCTCTTAGCCGACGGTTCACAAGCCCACAAGGGGGTTTCCGGAACTTTTCCGACTCCTTCTTTTAGCTTCTATTTAATTTCCATAACGGTCGTTTAATACTTAAATTTTAATTATTAACGATCGTTAGTTTAAGCTTTGGTTTGATTTAATAAATATAATAAATATATTTAATAAATAAATTAACTCTTTACGTAATGTGTGCAATCCCGTGATCTAGAGTTCGATCCTATCTCACGACTATCAATTTTAAGTCCATAAACTGTCACTCACTTTATAAATCTCACAACAAGTCACGCGTGGGTTTACTTTAAAAACTCATTAGTAGTCACTTCATCACCGCTCAATTTATGTGCCAACTTTTCCCTTTTTATTTTTTAATAAAATATGTGTGTATTAGGGTATTTAGTGGGATATATTTTATGTAAAGCTAGGTAAGGTAGAGATGAGTTTTTTGTTCCTATTCCCATTGTGAGGTGAGTTTTTGTGAGTTGTGAAAAAAACTTAGGTTTCGGTAGATTTTTCTGGTGCCATCCCCTTTAGCCTAAGAGCTGCTTTATTGTACCATTAGTTTTTTGATTTTTTTTTTTGTAATTTTGTTTTTTTATAAAACTATCAAACGATAAGTACGGAATAAAAAATATAAAGTTTAACATGTTAAAAACAGTAAACTGTCAAAAAATACAGAACATAAACTAAAAAAAATTGTGTTGTACTGTAACAGGGTGACAAGGAGGTAGAGGAAGTATTTTTTTTGTACTTTTTAAGGCTACAGGGTATTAACAACATGACTCATAAATAATCATTTCTATCAATAACATATTCTCTCCGTCCTAAAATAAGTGTTCATGTTTAATTTTTTCGGTTTTTATTTAAACTTTGACCGTAAATATGTTTATTTGTGTTACGTAATACTTGATAAAAATTATATTAATGAAAATACCTTTAAAATCTTATTTATTCATATATTTTGCATCAAGTATTATATAACACACCTAAAGATAATTAGAGTCAAATTGGACAAAAGAGACTTCGAAAATCAAACTGAATACTTATTTTGAGACGGAGGTAGTAACATATAATCAATTCAAAAAAATAACTACACTAAATACATTCCCGTGTACTTCAACAAATATCTCAAGAAAGATAGAATCTTTATTTTTTAATACATTCTAAAAGATAAATCCTAATCATCTATTACCTAAGATTAAAAAAACACAAAGAAATGATCATTTTTGCCAAAATGTCCAAAAGATGCAAAAAACGGCGGAGATGCTAAAATTGTAAATATGACGAAAAATGGTTATCACTATTGATAAAAATAATGAAATATCACTAGTGATAAAGCAATGAAATATCACTAACGATATATTATAAACATAGTTAGTGTGTAATATCACAGTGAAATCCCATTGCTTTATCACCTGCGATATTTCATTGTTTTCGCTAGTGAAATATCACTAGTGATAAATAATTACTTCGTCATATTTATAAATTTAATCCCTTCGCCCATTTTTACAACTTCTGGATATTTTGTAAAAAATAGTCCCTCCGTGTTTTTTTTAAATCTCAGGTTAATCTCTATTATTAGATAAAAAAATAAATGGAAGGTGAGATGTATCCTTTAGTATGTTAGTAAAAAACAAAGATGCGAAATAACTCATCTCCTCAACAAAATAATGATTGCATACTTAATAATATAAAGCTAAGATTAATATATACTCCTAATTTAGCATAAACTTAATCAACCAATTGTATTCACTCATTTTTCTAAAAAAAACTTATTTTCTATCTCTATTTAAAAAATTAAATATCTCACAAATGATAAATCGTCAAGCGATAAAAAAATACACAATTGCAACGAGAATTAAATCATCTTTCTATCAATGGGCACGCATATATATACTTTCGACGAACTTTTATTCGATTTTTTTTCTTAATTCACGTTGATAAAATCATAGATAATTCGTATCACGAATCATATGTGATTTTTGAAATCATATGATTCTTGATACGAATCATATATGATTCGTGATACAAATCATATATAATTTGTGATACAAATCATATATAATCTGTTGCGTATAACAGGGCTCGAGGGACCAAACAAGCACCAAAAATCGACTTTAAGTATTAACGACGTCGACCCCCATTATCTAAAGACTGAACCCGCAATGGCCCTCACTTCAAAGATGAATAATGTAATTTCCCTCACAATTTTAAGTAAACAAAGATCATCTTCACTCGTTATTATTTTTGTCGCAAATTAATAGTCACGTTTTCTTTTTTTATATGTCATAATTAATTATCCACAACTAAAATCGATAAGAAAGTTTGATCGATTTTACCCAATTAACTTTAGTTTGAATTGGTATTACAAACTAAATATAAGACTAATCGATTAGTTAAAGGTAAAACTGTTCTTTTAACAAAAAGATAAGAAAGAGGAAATTGTTATAACTACATTTATTTAAAAATGTATTTTTTTTGTAAGAATTTATGGTTACATACACATATATAAACATAACAACAATAGAAAACGCATCGGATATTAGATCAAGTATGCACAATATAATTAACATAAAATATAAGATTAACTTGCTAGCTTGAATTCAATCAAGGAGAAGATCACTAATGTGTCTCATGATAGGCATTTATTTTGATTTAAGTTTTACATCTATATTTTTCCGATTTAACCTTATTCAACTAATAGAACGCCTATAACAGGCAATGTACCCGGTCGATCGTGGTCTAGTATGGTAAGTTGGGTGTCGATCACTAAGAGCGAGGTAAAATTTTATTTACTAACAATGTTTACTCTCTTTAATTTTTCAGTCTAAATCATACTTATCCTAAATCCTAACTAAGTTATACTATGTACAATAATATACTTTATTTATAATATTTACAAGTTTGGTTTTGTATCAAAGAGGGTAGTCAATGTGAGAGATTTTTTTTTGTCTTATCCTTATTATCTCTTTTATCATCCTATCAAGACAAATACCTAAAGGTAAGAATGGTCGACTAAGCTCTATACTAAGGAAACCATGTTAACCACGTCTACTTCAATATAACGCATGTTCTTTCTTATAGTGCAAATGACTACTAATTTATCGAGGCGACATATCATTCCTAGATTAAGGTGGTAGTTCTTCCTTAAACATAGATATGTTAGTCTTGTCATGATTAAACGTCCGCCTAAGGTATCCTTTTTATCGAGTATGTTGTTATTTTAGGGGAAATAATTAGGACCTTATAGTGTCCTAGTTTTCTTAATTGTCACTTATGGCTATCATATAGTGGTACATTATTTTTCCAAACTAGTGAGGTGTGAGGGCTTCAATCTAACCAAGGTCACCTACAAGGCAGTCTAGCACGCATTATAGTACAAAGGTAGGACGTTATTTGTAATCACATTATTCCACCTATATGAATCACTACAAAAGCGAAAGCTTCCCAATAACTAGCTACGAATCAGCACTAAGGCTACGTGTTAAGTTCAACAAGCAAGGTACAGTAAATATAACAATCGATATAAATGAACAAAACATTAAACTTTCATAAACATGACTAACACTTGAGGGTGTTAGCCTTCAACGTTGTAACCAATACAAAAATGTTATATGAATTATACGTATAAAACGCGTAATCAAATGTAAAAGGCATTACGAGATGTTTCCTATGAATGGTGTAGCTCCTTTACCTTCTTGACGCTTCTTTTCAAAAGAAATTTGGATTTGAGGGTTTTAGAATCGACTTTAGGGATAAGCGCACTTTGAATTCGAGTTTTGGCTTTGTTTATATAGTTGGTGTTGGTTGACGTACATACTGCATATGTGAGGGTCGCATACGACGTATGTATGAAACTTGGAGTAATGTCCACATTCTTTCTATATATAACTCTTGGTATTTATATTTATTCTTCCACACGGCGTATAATCTTGCGAACATACGATGTATGCTTTTAGTGCATACGGCGTATGTCTTCAAAAATAAGTTTTCTTAAAAGATTCACAAATAAGCTCCACAATGCGTCTTAATTCACCATTCCCTCTATAATTACCGTAAAAGTAAATATATTCAATTAAGTATCAATATCTTGCAATAATAATAAAATATCCGTAAATTACTTGGAATAAATGATGCTATAAATATGTCCTTATTTTATGTCATCAAATATATCCCCCATTTGAATCCTACTTGTCCTCAAGTAGACCATAAAGAATTCTTATGAAAATACTATTCAATAAGAATTAATCAAATGATTAGTACACAACCAAGGCACCTCACGGAGTTAGAAAATACTCAAATCACTCAACTATTATATGTGGTAATCTTAATCGCTTAATTGCACAAACGTGACTAGTATTTTATCATAAGATTGGTAAGGATACACATCTCCACCGCTAAAGCTAAGGAGTAACAAGTCTAAAGAAATAAATTTGGGTTTTTGGTTTAAGGGTTTGATCATTCTCATATTCCCCCACCTGAGTGAAATCAAGGGGTTTGTGGAAAACGTAGAAGGGGGTATGAATACATTTTCATCAATATTTCAAAACTTTTGTATCAAATGTCGATCAAGAGGAACATAGTATGAGAAATGTTGTTTATAGTCAAGGACTATAATATAAATTGAGTAGCACATTGAGTGATCACAATACACACAAGCAACGATTAAACGCAAATATAAAGGTAAAATAATAAAGAAAAAGGAAATGCAAACCGACATGATGATTTATAGTGGTTTGGCTACAAGGACACCTTCCTTGCCCTACATCCACTCCCCGAGTCACCTACTCGAGAGTTCGAATTTCACACGTCAACAACCTTTCTTAATCGGCGGAGAAAACCTTTAAACGTTGCTCACAATATTTACCGACACATAAGCTAATATGTCGTGTTCTTTCACATGATTACAACAACTCCCTTTGTAATCTCTTACACTTTATCCGGTACTAAGCTAAAAAACAGGTCCTTGCACAATGGATAGGACCAACACCCGGGGTTCTTACACATAAATAGAAACAACACAACTTCTAACCTTACACCATTTGTAAGTACTAGTCCAAGTACTTGGTTCACGCAAGAACCAACACGACACAAATGAATTTTGTGAGAGTTTATGATTATTAAAGAAAGATAGATAGATAGAGATAGATAGACAGATATAGAGAGAGATGAGTTTATGATATGATCTTGCCTATATCATGAATTACATCTTGAAGAACATGTCTTGACATATTCATAATCCTTATCAAGTCGATTCATGGAGCATCATGATCATAGATCTCATAAAAGAGAAATATGGATCTATACACAAAGTCAACACGTACTTAGCCTATGGTTTTTCCGCTCCTAAGATGTATAGATCAATGATGATAAGTTATGGATCTCGGTTGAGAAGCACACGATATGTCAAGAGCATAGATCTTTAGACATAATACCATGAGATGACAAGTAAAAAGAAACTAGTCTAGATAGATGTGACAGACTTGATGTACGACTTGTGCTTGAACTTCTCAAATGAGATGATTTTCACTTGATCTTGAAAATCTCGCATACAATTTAAGTGATCTTCATATCTACAAAGAGAAACACTAAATAAAGAGAAGAACAAGTATATATCTAAGATCTATATGTTATAGAGAAGAAGTGTGTGAGAGAAGTTCATATATAGAGAGAGGGTGATGAGACTCTAATTGCACATCTTATTTCCTCGTAAAACGAACTTAAAATGGCTAAAATATCATCAAATATGCACAATATATGCTTGTTTTGGTGCTTGTGTATGTGTAGGCACGAATATTAAGAAATCACATAAAAAAGATAAAAACAAGACAAAACGGACACAAGAAACGAAGACGTACAAGAAAACCAAAGTCGGATGTCACTTTATGGGTTTTAAAACCCTAATTCTCTCAAATGATCAAAATACCCTTGATCATATATGAAATTACCAAATTACCCCTCGACTTTCCCACATTTACAATTTATACCCTTTAAATATCCCATATATCTACAAGAAACACTTGAAGTTTACCCAAGTTGCACAATTAGTCCTTGAGATTTATTTATAAAAGTTTAAGGGACTGATCTTGTCAATTTGGAAAGATCATATAAAGGTTAATAGTATGGGATGAATGTTATCTAAGTGAGGGACTTAAACTGTCATTTATGAAATTCTCAAAGGGTTAATCCCTTATCAAAATAGTCCAATTCATAATTGCGCAGTTCAAAACCCTTCCATGACCCGTCACCTAATATTACTATTAAACTTTGGGTCAATACAGTCAAGCATGGATTAAAAGAGGGGAACTTGCATTGTTCCAATTAAATCGCCTCTTAACCGTGTTCTTATCATCCAATCATTCTAGAAATCAAATTCACAAAACAAAGGGTTTATTAAATTGATTGCCCAAATTAAAAACTAAACCCAAAAGTATCAAAACCCATGTGATACTTGTTTGCCTACTTAGCAAATGAAGACAAAGAGACAACTGGCATATCACATGGAGGTAGAAGACAACTAGGCTTGACTAATCCAACGATTGTGATCAATTATCTTGATCCCCAATCTCACCAAATGGCTTACAAGACACTTCTAGATCTGATTTCGACAGTCTAGCCAAGGAGTCAAACTTGGGAAGTACCTAGATGAGAATCAAAAGGCATTATGGGAATTCAGAGGGAAAGATGTACTCATCATCAACTTTAGGGTTTCTCCACATGTAATATAAAACAGAAAGCTTAGTTCATAATTTTCTTTGTTCCAATTTTCCTCTTCGTAATTTCCTACGAATTGTAAAATTGTGATCCAATTTAATAATTTATGCAATTTAATCCTCTAGTCATTTAAATATATTGTTCATTTACTTTCCAACACTTGTTCATTTCCATTTCCAAAATTTTTTCTTTTATAAAGTTGTTAAGCAAAAGAAAATTTGCTTAGTTTACTATAGCTAAAGATACTTTCCAGCTTATTTAACCATAAGATTGGAAAAAATCTTATTAGGTTTATCATATTTGTTGTTTGAAGGCATTTAAAAAGGTTGTGTATTGGTTTAAATTATTTTTAAAGTTTGAAAAAAATAAGCCGTTAAGCTGATTTGGTTGTAAGCTATTGGTGATAAGCTGGTTCGTGGTGGTAATAAACTCAAAAAGGGTTACTGAGTGTTTATGATTAGCTTGGCCAGAGTTTGATGCTTGACCCATTGTAAGACTCTTTTCTCTTTTATTAGCTTAAATCTATCATAAACTATCAAGTGATTATTCTTGTGGCTTATTTGTTTGTTTCTTGCTTATTATTGATTGCTATTGCTTTTAATTAGTTATTTTATCATTTACTTTGACTGTGTGTAAGTCTATTACAAATCTCATTGTTTTTCTTCAATTGTGTTATATTCATAAAGGTTGTTTTGGTTAGCTTGAAAAATTGTCTCAAACACATATTAGGGCTTTAGTCTTTTGTAGACACCTATTATAGTTTAGTATAAGATTATTTGTGCTTTTCATTTGGTTAAAATCAGTTGAATCAAGTAAAGGTTAGGATATTATATTTTCATTCAGTGCACTATCTTATTTTGATCTAAGTTTCTAAGCTTTGTTAAGTTGTTATTTGTGGTTAAATATAGTGTAGAATAACTTGATTTCATATTACTAGAGGCTTATAGCATTTTCTTTTAAGTATTAACACTTATAGAAATTAAAATATGTGTTATCACTTGTTCATAGTTTGGCCTTTTTGAGGTCAAACATATCAGTCCTTATGATTTCTTTAGTTAGAGTTAGGCTTTGAAATTAGTTGCACACTTAGGTTAGGTGGCTTATTTTGAAGCTTTTTTGGCTTATAGATTGTGTGGAAATTTGTCTAAAAAAGCTCATTTTCACATTAGGCTAGTGTTACTGTTCCATTAGCTAGGTTATTTGATTCTTTGTTTTTATGTTTTGTGTTGACTGTTATGTGTTGTTTAATTGCCTTTCATTAAAATCACAGCTCAAATAAGCCACTGCTTATTTGGGGCATATTGTCTAAAAAAGCAAAAAGTAAAGAAGCTGTGGAGCAAAAAGAACCAAGGGATTCGACCCTTGAACCTTTCTACACCCACAAACTCTTCACACACACCACCTCCATCCATACTCTCTTTTCTTTTCCTTATTTCTTTAATTTTTCTTTCTATTTACTGTCATTGCAATAGGTTATCCTATAGCTTATCGCAAAATTCTAGCTTATTTACATTACCTTTTTATTTATTTCTTTTGCATAATCCATTTTTCCGACTCCTTTTTCTTATTTTCCATTTTGGTATTATTTGGTCTAAGTTTTATTAATTTATGTGTGCTATAAGCATAAAAACACTAAAACCTAAATTTTTCTCTAGATTTTATTCTCATATTCAAATCAAATCAATAATAAAATAAAACCCTAATTTATATGGATCATAAAAAACATGTAAATTAGGTCAAATCCTGTGTTTTTAAGTTTTTTATGTAATTATAAGACATATTGTTAGGCTCATGATGCTACGATTGGAACTAATGATTACATATTCATATACAAATATAACATTAAGAGAAAACGCAACGGATATTGGATCATGTATACACAATATAATTAACATAAAAGATAGTATGAACTTACTAACTTAAATTCAATCAAGGAGAAGATCACACCAAATCAATCGAGAACACCCCAATCACACGTGTACCACCTACACGAAAATCCAAAAATCCAATACCAAGAGTAGGTATTCTCTACGTATATCCACACTACACCTACATGTCAAACCCAATTAACAGATCTCACTAATTTGAACACAAGAACACAAGAACCCTAAATATAGGGTTTGTGTAAAATTCAGCTACAACAAGGGGAGGAGGGCCGATTTTTCTAGGTGTGTTATGATTTTAAGAATAGTTAGATTTTAGGTTTATGAGACCCTCTATATATAGGGTAATAAACTTAAAGAGACAACTTCTATTAGAAGTTGTTTCCTAAAAAAAAAATTCTTGCTTTCCTTTCGATAGGTCAGCCACCAAAGCAACCCAAATACCCCTTGAATTGACTTTTGACTTTATAGTATATTTTATGATAATCACATTAATCACATTTAATTTAGAGCCTTTAATTTAGGCTACCCGCAACGGGCTGTTTTTTGCTCGGTCGTGACTTAGTCGTGGGTCGGTCGCACCGATGTTGCGATTCGATCGCCTAGACACGATCGAGGCTAATCGACTCCACCCACGACCTACAATGTGACCGTTGGAAATTTTGTGTTGTGTTTGTGTGGTAGTAAAAAAAAATTAGATTTAAAATTTAAACAATATATCGTTACTCATTGTCAGAAAGTCCCCGCCAAATCATATCCTATTTTATTTTCATTTTAATTATTTAAATTCGTAAATTAAAAACATAAATAAAAAACATAAACGTAAACAATTTTTATTCGAAAATTAAATAATTTATTCCATACTTAAAACATGAAAATACTGGAATTCGAATACAATAGGAAAGGAAATACACTACTAGATATATAAAATAAAAACACATAATACGATTAGTCAGCTCCCGGATCTGAATCCGATTACGGACCAGGTATGTAAAACCCGCATGCTTTTACCATGAATAGTACCCTTACGATCGTACATACATGATTAGAACTTTCCTTTTATAGCATAGTTACGTTTCACGAACAAGAATTCCAAGTATTACGTACGTGTTATAACACGATAAGTATGTTGGAAATACGTTTTTACGTATTTAGGAAGATTCGGTCACTCCGACAATATATTAAGTAGTAGCTCGTAGTCTAGATACCTTTTAATATATCAAACAAGGAAAGGCCCGGTCCATGATTGTATGGCCGGCCCAAACATGTAAGCCCAAGCCCATTATAAGGCTTGGGTATATAAACCCTCTCCTTAGTTGGAGAGGGTGTGGTTTTCATTTCATTTACACATAGTAAAAGGTGTTCTTCTTATTATTTTTCTCTCTAGAATTGTGTGAAATCCACCATCTCTCTATCTCTTTCTCTCTCTAAAACATAAGCAAGATTTACATATCCTACAAATGGTATCAAGTGCCATGGGATGATTGTATTGTTTATGTGTTTGTGTTCTTGATTTTTGTAGCTTTTTGATCTATACAAACCCACGTCCAATTTTTTTTTGTGTTTTTTATGGTTTAATCTTGAGACAAATCATCTACATAGTTGTGGTAGTGATTTGGTGTTGTTTCTTTGGTTAAAAACGCAAAATTTTTGGGTGTCTGGATCAATTTTTGGCTTAAAATCTCGAATTTGGTGTGTTTTGTCCGAGAAAAGTGGAAAAAAGAGTATAATGTTTGTACTATTGTGACAGCTCCCATCGCAATATCTAGGGTTTTAACATTGCGATCCATATTGCGATTGGGATTGCGATTGGAGTTCTTCTATTATTGCGATCCAGATTGCGATTGGAGTTCCTTGTTATTGCGATCCATATTGCGATTCACATTGTGACTGGATTGTTTTTGTGATATTCCGACAGGGTATTGCGGTAGGGTATTGCGACAGGGCATTGCGACAGGGTATTGCGATTGGAATATTGCGCCAGGATTTATTGCGATAGGACTCATTGCGACAGGGATTGCGACAGCATTGCGACTGGGTTTATTGCGATTGGACTTATTGCGATACGACATTGCGACAACATTCCTTTTGGACATTACGACAACATTCCTTTTAGGCATTGCGATAGGGCAACAAGTATTCCAAGATTTTTCAAAAACGCGTTTTTGAATGTAATTTAGTCTTGGAATTTTTGGTTTATCGAGAACATAATTTAGGGGATTTTGACATTATTTCTCAGCTTCTACACAAAACAACAAACACATTTACTTTTTCTCATTGATCGATCAACTTTGTAAATCTTAACTTATAGAAATGGAGTACACATCTCTTACGGATAAGTCCATCCTCTCGGGTACGGATAATCATCCACCTATGTTGGAGAAGTCCATGTACGAGGATTAGACTTCCCGAATGGAACTTTACATGTTGAAAAAAGAGAATGGACATCTCATTTGGGCATCGGTGCTCAATTGACCATTAGATTATGGTACAGTGAGGGAAGGTATGACTATTCGTCCTCGCACAACGGGTGAATTGACGATATGAAGATTCAAGACAAATGTGATAAGTATGCTACAAACATCATTCTCCAAGCCCTTCCTCCAGATGTCTACAAACTCGTCAGCAAACATAAAGTTGCCTAAGAGTTATGGGGTAGAATTCGTGTTCTAATGCAAGGCACCTCGTGAACTAAACAAAATGAGAGTGTAAGCTTTATGATACTTTAGATAAGTTTGCCTATGTTCCAGGGGAGACTCTCAATGACTACTATCTGAGATTTACCCTATTGTTGAATGAGCTAAATATCTATGGCATGGCAATTCCTACGTTTCAATTTAACACCAAGTATTTGAACACTCTTCCTTCAGAATGGAAAAAGTACGTGACGGATGTTAAATTGGCTAAGGACTTGCATAACACCAATGTGGATCAACTTCAAGCTTATCTTCAACAACACGAATGCCATGTGATCGAGGCTCGGTTGTCTAAACCTCAATTTCATGATCCACTTGCCATGTATGCTTCTCAACAAAACATGGCTTATACTTATCAACAACCATCATACTTGCAGCAACCACCACCACACACCTATCAGCAACCACATCAACCATCTTATCAACCACCAATGATGCCACAGCAAGCATTTCAACAAAGTGTTCATCAACAATCTTTTCCACAGCAACCACCATATCAGACATCACCATCACAAGCCAACACTTCTCCAATGGGCTATACTCCTCAGCAAGGATACTTTCCACTTGAAGCAAAACCAGCACAAGCCTTCTACTCTAATGAACTTCCACCAATCCAAGCACCGATCTTTACTCCAAATGATACGCCAGCTAATGTTCTAAACCATCTCACTGCCTACTTGTCAAAACTTGTTGCAACTAGAGGATTTCCACCAACAAACAATCAGCTCCGCACCTCTTCAAATCCTCGACAACAAGCTACTGTTCAAGATGGTCAAGTAACAGTGCAACCTATTCAGGGAAGGCAAAATTCATATGGACCTCCTACAAGGACTGTGAATGCTCAAGTTGTGAATTCTCAAGCTAATGGAAATGGAAGCCCCATTGGTCCTCAAAAGGTTGTGACTTGCTACAATTGCCGAGGACAAGGTCATATGGCTAGGCAATGCACTCAACCGAAAAGGAGAAGGGATGATGCGTGGTTTCGTGAAAATATGTATCTGGTCGATGCTCAATCAAAGGGGAAGATTTTGGATTCAGATGAGTTAGCATTTCTTGCAGACCCAGGGGCAGCAGATACTGAAGGCATTGCAGTCGTTTCTACTTCTAATGCAGCTTATCAAGCAGATGATCTTGACGCATATGACTCGGATTGTGATGACATTCACTCTGCCCAAGCTGCTCTTGTTGCTAATCTCTCTCACTACGGTTCTGATGTCATCAGTGAGGTACCCACCATAACCAATCTTGGTAATGATGATAATCCACATCAAGTTAGGCATGAAAATGACACCCTCGAACAGCATTCGGGAACTAGTAACTCAAATGATGTGGTACCCAATCCTACACATTTGAGTGAACCTCAACCAAATGCTACGACGGGTATGGAATCTTATGCTCAACATGATTTGGTCATGGTGCCTAAACATATTATTGATCAAATGCATATGGCTCTCAGACAATCCATAGACACGAATTCCACCCTAACTGTTGAGCTTGCGTTGCATAAAGAAAAGGTCAAAACTTTTGAAATGGTCCCTCAAGCAGAGAAAATAACATGTTCTGAATTTGACCAATTTCGTTTTAAAAAGATTGAACACTTGAAAGAAATAGAATCATGAAAAGCTAATCTTTCCAATGAATTAAAAACAAAAGAGTCGGTTGTCAATGATTTTCAAAAACTTAAAATGGATTTCAAAACTCTCGAGTCTAAAAAGGTTGAATTAGAAATTAATGCTACCAAACTTCTTAAATTCAAGGAACAACAGCTTTTAAAACAATACGCTTCCACATAAAAGGTTCATCTTTTAACTAAATCATTTAAAGAACTCGAACTTAAGCGTCTTCAAAATTTACCACCTAATCCCGGTTATGCAAAACAAGCTCAGGAATATATTCCCGGTCTTTATGATATGACCATAATTGGCAAATCGAAAGAAGCACCTTATGTTCGTAGTTCTGAGGAGACACATTCACTTACGGAAGAAACTCATTCTAAAATGTCTTCAAAATTCCATACGATTGATTATGATAAGCATAATAAAGACCAGCTTTCTAAAAAGACACATATTCGCTTACAAAAGGAATTAGATGAACTAACAGTTCTTGTGCCCCCAAGTTTTTCAAATGAAAACCCTCCTAGTACGTCTCCTACACTTGTCAAAACGGATTTAACGAATTTAATTCCACCGGTAAGTAAGGCGTTCGTTAACTTTAATGCGGTACACCAACACTTAGCCGATTTTGACAAGGTCATTTTGGAACGTACGACGGCCACGACCATAACGGAAGGTGAATGGAACTTTGAGCACACTAGAGCTGCATTTCGAGATGAAATTGTTCCGTTTGTAAAGAATGTTAAAGCTTTTCTTAGTAATCTTGATCAAGATTTGTGAGGAATCCTAAGATTCTGGATCTTTAAGCTACTAGGAATGCATCATGTTCATATGATTAGATAATCAAAGCGGAATTAGAACACGACACATTAACAAGGTGTTTGGGCACAAAGAACATGAATTAAAACAAATGGATTGCTAACTATATTAAAAAAACAATCACTAGACGTGTATACATTGACTCCCACGTCTAGTCGACACACACTTTAGGTTTACATTGTATATGAAAGTTATGAATAAACCTAATACTCTTGGTTCCTTTAATGGTGTAAGGTTAGGGTTTACAAGAGATAATATCAAATAAACATGTAAATCTTCTATTCAAATAAACATATACAAAATATATTCTGCATACTTATCTAAATAGAAGCTTCCAAAGGCTTCTTGTCTACGTTTCTGTCAATGCTTGGATTTCATGTGACAATGCTTGGATTGCACTTGACAATGCTTGATTCTGTCAACGCCTGATTTGTTCTTGACAACGCCTGGAATACACTTGTCAACGCTTAGACAAATGCCTTCATGTTTTCTTCGTTTTTGAGTTTCTGCCACATCAACTTTTTGACCCAACAATGTTCCCCTTGTTGATGTCGGCAAAACTCTTTGTGTATCTCTTGTAAGTTGTACATCATCTTCAAACTGCTTCCCCTCAATTGTTGCATGTATGTCTTCCCCTTTTTGTCACATCAATAGGGAAGTAAACAATGTATGCAGTCTTGAAGATTCTCCAAATGTAGCTCTATGTAATGATCTTAAAGAAAAACAAATATAATATTTTTGATGTAGAAGTATAATAACCCAACCTTGTGTTCCATGTCTTGTACTATCCATGTGATGAAGAACTTATACCCATTGCAAATTATAAGTAGACCTCGATCCCTTGTCAATATTCTCATCCTTTGTGAGACACTGAGCATGATAATGTAACTCCTTCAAGTGTTATGACAAGTCTTCGTCACCAAACATTTAAAGCACGAACAAGTTACCTTTAAAGTCTATGACTGGAAGTGCACAACTTTAAGATATGATAGAACACAAACTCGCGAAAATCTTCTTCAAATATCAAACTTACCATAAGAATTATTCCCTTTAAGCCAACACCTCTTCATGACGAATTTAATGAAATAACATCTTCATACCATATGTAAAAGTCCTAGATTGGATAACTCTTTCACAAGGCTACCCCGATTACATAATCTAAATGTCCATCAAATTCCCCATGAATAGCTGCTAACTCGCATTAAAATCACTAAACCCTTTTAAAAATATCCGAGTCATAAATATCAACTTGATATTCTAAATAAAAGCGGAGATTCCATGTACCTTTGCGTGTAAATACCTCCTTTTTGTGTGCTAAAAACGTACCAACTTTCTCAAACAGCAGCTATTCCTTTTGTCATCCAACATCTTCCTTTATCCAAGATATCAACAATGTGTGTTGTCCAATATCGGACAACACTTGTCAGCGTTTGAAAATGTATATATCGGACAACAAGTGTCAGCGCTTCCCAACAACGCTTAACTTATTCCTGTCAGCGCCAACTTTGTACCTGTCAGCGCCTGGCCATCAGCGTCTCATCCATGCCTTGTCAGCGTCACACCAATGTCTATCAGCGTCACACCAACATCTATCAGCGTCTAAATAACACATGTCAGCGGGTAATAGATCTAGGGTTTTATAAACCCTAAATCATGATTTTATGTGAAAACCATAAACTGCAGTGAACTTTGACATCGAATATCTTCTTCATGAGAGCTCAGATCAAAGATACCTTCGGTGAGATCCTAGACACAAGTGTCAAGAACCTACAGATCGAATTTCACGACGACCCAACGGTTAACGAAGGATAAATCCCGTTTTTACTATTACTGTTCATAGAAAACAGCATATGACCACTGCTGACTTTGACGCTTAATAACTTTTTCTTGGTGATAGATCTCGACAATCCCTCTGGTGGATATCTATATATATGTGTCTAGAACACACACACAAAATTTCGTGGCGATCCAACGGTTCAATAAAAAGTTATGGCCTTCTGAATACTGATGCGCACACAAAAACGACCAGAAAAACCTATACGGATTTTTCTTTTCTTCTCAAAACACGAACACCTTGTTGGTCCTAGCATCACGAGCCACGAGGCTCTGACACCAATTGAGGAATCCTAAGATTCCAGATCTTTAAGCTACTAGGAATGCATCATGTTCATATGATTAGATAATCAAAGCGGAATTAGAACACGACACATTAACAAGGTGTTTGGGCACAAAGAACATGAATTAAAACAAATGGATTGCTAACTATATTAATAATTAACAATCACTAGACGTGTATACATTGAATCTCACGTCTAGTCGACACACACTTTAGGTTTACATTGTATATGAAAGTTATGAATAAACCTAATACCCTTGGTTCCTTTTATAGTGTAAGGATTAGGGTTTACAAGAGATAATATCAAATAAACATGTAAATCTTCTACTCAAATAAACATATACAGAATATATTCTGCATACTTATCTAAATAGAAGCTTCCAAAGACTTCTTGTCTACGTTTCTGTCAATGCTTGGATTGCATGTGACAATGCTTGGATTGCACTTGACAATGCTTGATTCTGTCAACGCCTGATTTGTTCTTGACAACGCCTGGAATACACTTGTCAACGCTTAGACAAATGCCTTCATGTTTTCTTCGTTTTTGAGTTTCTGCCACATCAAATTTTTGACCCAATAATTTGCATTTGGAAATCGAAGAAGTTAAACGTGTTTTCAATGAAATGGACGATGCTTATGATAACAGTTTACTTGAAATAGAACGGGTTTCTCGTCAAAATGATCAGCTTCTGAAGCAAATGATGTCTCATGATATTGTTTCCGTCTGTGTGAATAAAAGTGTTGATAATGATTCTATTGTGCATAATGTTGAATCTGTGGATACTGTGGTAGATAGTACTTGTCACGAATCTGACGTTGAATTTTTAAAGATTCAAGATTCAAACACATTGTATTTCGCTTGAATGCAAGCAACAATTTATTCAAGAAATCTTTGAAACGTCATTCGAAGGTGTTAATATCGATGATGCAAACTTTGAAAAGAATTTTCGATTGAATTTACAATCAAAACAGCGTCAGCCAAGTGACAAAGTTGCTAAATCTTTGCCGATAGAAATAGAGAAATCTAAGGAGCTTAACTATGTGAACGTACTTGAGGCCGCTGAGAATTTTAAACTTGATCTAGATAATCGAGTTTCCAAGATTTTGTCCAGAGTTGATAACTTAAAACAGAAAGATACACGACTCTTCGATTCAGTAAAGCCCGCATGTGCTAATACCACTGCACAGAATCAATCCTTGATTGAACATTTGAATCGAAAGTCGGTGGAAATATCTGATTTGGGGGAACAAATTTGTGATAAAAATCTGGTCTTGGCTGGGTTAAAGGAAACACTTCGTACTCTAAAAGGTAAGAATGTTGTGGATAACGCAGCCACTGTCTCAGCATCGTCCTCTAGTGTAATCAAAAGGAAACTTATAGCCGTCACACCATTTAATAAGGGCCCTATGACTAAACCATCTCAAACTTTGGTCACTAAAGATAAGGCGGAATCAAAACCAGCTTCTAATATTCCCGTGTTGCCTTCTACAGGAGTAAGCACCACTACTAAGGCTCAAAGATCTAAGATTAAAAGAAACAAGAAGAATGATAGGATCTTGCCCCCATATAGTAGTCAAGAGAAGAAGAAAGTAGAAGCCCATCCTAGGAATGTTATTTCTGTTTTGAATAAAAAGAATCATGTAGCTAAACCTAAAGGCTCTGCGGTTGTGCAGCGTTCTAAGCCTACTGTGAATTCTAATTTGAAATGTTGGAATTGCAATGAATGTATGTTTTCTAGTCGTCATGATTCTTGCCTTATTGACCATGTGAATGAGATGTATGCCCGGAAAAATGGATTAGAATGGAAACCGACTGGGAAAGTGTTAACCCAAGTTGGTTGGTTGTGGCGCCCCACTGGTAGAACTTTCACTATAGTAGGAAATATGTGCCCTTTAACTAGGATCAGTCCCACTAAAGCGAAGAAAGCGTGCCCTTTAACTAGGAGTACCAAGGCTACCAAAACACAAGTGTGTCCTTTAACTAGGAACACCGACACTATTGTAGGACACAAGTGCCCTTTAAATAGGTCTACTCCCACTGTAGTGCCCGCGAATAATCCAAAATCTAAGAAAGTTGGAACAGTAAAACCTGTTAGTGCTAAAACTCACATTAGAAAATGCAGGAAATCTAAGGGTCACACAAATGTTAGCAATTCTGATAATCTTATATCTGTATCTGCTAACACTCCGGAACCAATAGTTTCCAATGCATTGTCTACTGTTGTTATTGAAAAATGGTGGTCCAAATTGTTCTCTAGTATTTGGACTCTGGTTGCTCCAAGAATATGACCGGAGATCGCTCTCAGCTCAGAAATTTCGTCAGCAAGTTTCTTGGTACGGTTCGATTTGGAAATGATCATATTGCAAAGATAATGGGTTATGGTGAATATCATATTGGGAATGTTATAATTTCAAGAGTGTATTATGTGGAAGGTCTCGGTCACAACTTATTTTCCGTGGGACAATTTTGTGATGCAAACCTAGAAGTTGCTTTTCGAGAGCATACCTGCTTCATTCGTAATTTGGAAGGGGTTGATTTATTGAAAGGTACTCGAGGAAATATTTGGATACTTTGTCTCTACAAGACATGATGGCCGCTTCTCCCGTATGTCTTCTCTCCAAAGCATCGAAGACTAAGTCATGGTTATGGCATCAACGGTTATCTCATCTTAACTTTGACGCTATTAATCATTTGGCGAAAAACGAACTTGTTCGTGGTCTTCCTAAACTTTCATTTCACAAGGATCATTTGTGTTCCGCGTGTACAATGGGGAAAAGCACTAAGAAATCATACAAACCTAAGACGGAAGACACCAACCAAGAGAAACTTTATTTGTTGCATATGGATCTTTGTGGGCCAATGCGTGTTGAAAGTCTTAGTGGCAAAAAGTACATCCTCGTAATTATCGATGATTACTCTCGGTTTACATGGTTGAAATTTCTTACAACAAAAAATGAGGCACCTGAATTCATCATCGGATTTCTCAAGATGATTCAAGTGCGTCTCAACACTATGTTCGACGCATTCGTACATATAATGGAACCGAATTTGTGAATCAAATCTTGCGTGATTATTATGAAGAAGTTGGCATATCTCATGAAACATCCGTTGCATGCACTCCACAACAAAACGGTGTCGTTGAAAGGCGAAATCGCACACTTATGGAATCTGCTCGAACGATGTTAATTTAC
Source organism: Glebionis coronaria (assembly GCA_025667525.1). Taxonomy (NCBI): domain Eukaryota; kingdom Viridiplantae; phylum Streptophyta; class Magnoliopsida; order Asterales; family Asteraceae; genus Glebionis; species Glebionis coronaria. The sequence goes on along the minus strand of CM046882.1, from coordinate 507,254,655 downwards.
GCAAAGGCTCCATTGTTTTTATGGGCAGAAGCAGTATCTACAGCAGTGTACACCCAAAACCGGTCACTAAATCGTAAACACCATGGTAAATGTTGGAAATACGTTTTACGTATTTGTGAAGGATCGGTCGCTCCAACGATAATTATGTAATGGGCTCGTGATCCACTTTGTAAGTATATAGTCCATATAGCCCACATGTAGGGTGGGCTATATATATACCCCTCCTAGCATGTTAGGAGGGGGTAGTTCATTCATTTACATCTTTTCATTAATCCAATCACTTTCTCTCTCTACTTTTCTTCCCTCTCCTTTCTCTCTCTACACTTCATCTTCCTCCTTCCCCATTTCCACCATTAATCAATAGATCTAATCCATCATTTAACAAATCCTTAGATTTAGTAGACCTTCAATTGGTATCAAGAGCCATGGTTAAATCTTAGGATTTGCGTTTTTTTTTATCTATTGATTTGATTAAAAACCCCTTCAATTGATTGTGTTGCTTTTTTAGTTTTTGAATCAATTAGTGATCTTTAGAAAAAATCATTCTTGAATCTTGTTATTTTTGGTGTTTTTGTTATTGGGATTGATTGATAAGAATTGGGTTTAGCTTATTTTGGTAAAAATCATAAAACTTTTTGTGGTTTTGGATCAAAAATCGGAGTTAATAGCTACTTTTTAAGTCTCGGAAACTATTTTTCCAGAATATTCCGAATAGGGATTCCGAATAGGGAGGATTTTCAGCATAGAAAGTTTATTCCGAATAGGATTCCGAATAGGAGGATTTTCAGCATAGAAGAAATTTTTCCGCATAGACTTTCCGAATAGAAGAATCTTTCCGAATAGAAGAATTTTTTCCGAATAGAAGAATTTTTCCGAATAGAAGAATTTTTTTTTCCAAATAGCCGTTTTTTCCGAATAGCAAAAACTTTCCGAATAGCTAAATTTTTCCGAATAGACACCAATTTTCCGAATAGCCAAAATTAGGAAATATTCCGAATTGCCATCATTCCGAATAGACAACAGTTTTTCCGAATAAGCCAAATTGCCAATATATTCCGAATTGAAGAAAACATTCCGAATAGGTGTTTTTCCGCATAAGGGTTATTCTGCATAGAGTTTATTCCGAATAAGGGTATTTTCAGAATAGGCTGAATATTCCGAATAGGCTGTTTTTCCGAATAGGCTGTTTTTTTCCGAATAGGCTGTTTTTTCCGAATATGCTGAATATTCCGAATAGGCTGTTTTTCCGAATAGGCTGTTTTTTCCGAATAGGCTGTTTTTCCGAATAGGCTGTTTTTCCGAATAGGCTTAATATTCCGAATAGGCTGTTTTTCCGAATAGGCTGTTTTTCCGAATAGGCTATTTTTCCGAATAGGCTGTTTTTTTTTTTTTTTTTCCCGAATAGGCTGTTTTTTTTTTCGAATAGGCTGTTTTTAAGAGGGAAAATTGCATATATTGCAAGACGATACAAGAAGCAGCCACAAGAGAAAAGAATCAGGAGGAAAACGGGAACCAAGTAGCATGTCAGGTACAGATAATATTCTTCATATGTTGTCTGAAATGAATGCGCTAATTAACAATCCTGCTAATAGTTTTACGACTGCTTCATTAACCAATTCTGTGTCTAGGTCTGAAGAGCTTGCAACCATTTTCGCTCAGCAATCCAAAGAGCTTGAGGATGCCAAAATTGAATTTTCAAAGAAAACGGAGAAATATGAAACATATTTTGAAAAACTTGAAAAGTCAAACGTTGTTCTTGAACGAAAATTGGATCAAATAGTTTTAGATTCTAAAGCTAAAAAGGATAATCTTTTGAAACAAATTAAGTTGCTTGAATCTAAGTTGGCATCCCAAGATGAATTGCTCAAAGAGAATCAGACCTTAAAAGCTCAAGTTCAGGAAAAGGTTTTTGCTATAGCTGCGTTGAAAAACGAGTTAAGGAAAACTAGAGGACCTAGTGTGGATACTAAGCTTGAAAAACCATCAATCTTGGGGAAACCGCCTACAAATCAGTTCGTCAGACAACCGATTGTCAGACAACCTACTGCATTTAGATCCGAGCGACCACAATCCTCGAGACCGCGGTTTGCCTCCCAAGTTGATTTGGTTCATCTTTCTAGACCAGTCACTCCAGCAACTAGGCCCTATGTGATCACTCCAGCTTTAGCAAGACCAAATCATATGATTGCCTCTAGTTTCCCTAAAAATACCAAGACCACGTCTAGAACTAGTTCAAATGACGTTTGCCATAAACCTGGTTTTAGGGAAGCTAAGCAAAAGACACATGTAAGAGATAGCAATTTCAAACCTAGTCAGATGCCTTCTAGATTACCCAACACTGCTAACCGTAGCATGCCATCTTCTAGGAGCATCGATCAATCATCTAGGAATTATTCAGACATGAAATATGCTACTTGTAAAACATGTAGAAAATGTGTCTTTACGGCAAATCATGATGCTTGTGTCAAGAAATTACTTGATGAGGTGAACTCCCGTGCTAGACTTAAATCCCAGTGGGTCGCTAAAATCAAACCCATTGGTAAAATGTGGCGCCCCACTGGTAGAACTTTTACTCTTGTAGGAAACGAGTGCCCTTTAACTAGGATAGTCTCTGATTCTACGAAGACTACTAGGGAGAAAATTGCAAAGGATGATACATCACTTAAGCCTGAACTTAAGATTTTCTATAAAAGGAAACGTTTGCCAACTAAGACAAGTGAATCATCCCCTCAGGCCACCTCTGACACAAGTAAAGCCAACTGTGAACCCCCACGTGCTTCAAAAATAGATATCTCTAACCCATGCAAAAGTATACAAACTTCTAATGAGAATGCAGGTACCAAAGTTGATGTTCCAAAAGAACGAAGCGGTCCAATCGTTGTATCCCGTTCAACTAAGGACACTCTTAGAGTTTGGTTGCTGAAGAAGCAGATATCAGAGAAACAAATGTCTCAGGGGATTCATGGTTAAGCTGCAATCAAGGACTTACAGTCACATAACAGACTGTAACTCGCTCTCAAAAGACAGGAAAGTTCATCCCGATGATGACTTATCCTTACAACGAGAAATTAATTTTTCTCGGACACGAGCTTATATTAAAACTATTCAAAGGTTTTAAGCTCGTGTATAGGACTTACAGTCACATAACAGACTGTAACTCGCTCATCAAAGAAAGGAAAGTTTATCGCCGATGATAAACTTATCCTAAAAACGAGAAATTCATTTTTCTCGGGCATGAGCTTATATCAAAAACATTCCAAGTTTTTTAAGCTCATGCATTATGGTTTATCATTAAATATCAGATGGTAACCCGTGCTTCAAATAAAGGAAAGTTTATCGCCGATGATAAACTTATCCTTACAACGAGAAATTAAATTTTCTCGGACACGAGCTTACATTAAAACCATTCAAAGGTTTTAAGCTCGTGTATATGACTTACAGTTAAATGTCAGACTGTAACTCGTACTTCAAATAAAGGAAAGTTTATCATTAATGATAAACTTATCCTCATAACGAGAAATTCAGTTTTCTCGGTCATGAGCTTGTATTAAAACATTCGAAGTTTTAAGCTCAGAAAGGAAAGTGTATCTTTTAAATAAGAGAACTTTTCCTCGTAACGAGAAATTCACCTTTCTCGGTCATGAGCTTTCCGTTAAAACAGTCAAAGTTTTCAAGCTCATGAACACGACTTCTAAGTAAATGTCAGCTTAGGACTCGTTCTTCAGATAAAAGGAAAGTTTATCGCCAATGATAAACTTATCCTTAACAACGAGAAGTTTACAACTTCTCGGACTTGAGCTCGTTCCTAAGATATTCCAAATCTTAAGCTCAAGTAATTGGTTTTCAAAACTTTGAACACAATTTTTCAAGAATTTTTCAAAGATTTTTCTAAATCTTTCAAAATTGTGTGTTCAAAAATGTTTTGATAAAAAGAGCATGTCTTCTGGAATCGATAATATTTACGAACCTAGAAATGTCATTCAATAATGACACGGGGTTGTAAATAAAGTTCGAGCAGAAGTTTAAAACATTTAAAACATGCTCAAAATGGTTTGCTATTATTTCAGATAGCAACCCGCTTTTCATAATCAAGTCAAGCATTTCACCGGAAAGCTTTGACTCAACAACGAGAATTAATTTTCTCGGGGACGTGACGAGGCGACCAACATTCGTGAACAAGAACCATGTGCTTCTTTCATATGCTGTTCTCCATTATTCAGGTCCAACCTCGTACATTGCTAATCTTGTGAATTCATTATTATATCTGATCTTTGCACGTAATAAATACCTTACACTTGTGTTTAAAAGGTATTTAATTTACGTTTCAAGTACACCCTCATTAATTTGAGGGGGAGCTTGTTCAAATCATGAAGATAATTGGATTTGCATTTTTCTTCCCAAATTTTCTTAAAATACTATTAAATCAATTGATATTAAAAACATCGATTGGGTTAATATTTTTAATATGGGGGAGAAAATGTGATTTAATATGGGATATGATCAATCACAAATGGTTTGACTTAACGTGTTAGCTCATCCCGACATGTGCGAAATGTTTTCGAATATCGTAGCATATGTTAAGGGGGAGCAAAATGGATTTGCACTTCAGAATGGATTTCATGATGATTTATACTTACCCAAAACATCTCTATTCACGACGGTGACGATTGTGGTGACATAAGGATGGTAGGATAGGTTAAAGTCCAATGATTTCTCTAGAACCGGAGGAATCTTCCCAAGGACATTCCATAGCTAGAAATAGTAGTCTTTAGGAAAGATGGAGAAAGATTGTGAACGTAGCTGAATGCCGACCAAGTACTTAAGTTAGCACTGGAACAATCACAACAAGGTGCTAGTTATGACGTATTGGTAAGCATTGAAGGGGTTGAAGAATGAAAAAGAATTGTAAAGATAAAGGGTGTAAAGAAAGAAGCCCTCCTTACAACCTTAGGCAGAAACCGGGTCAATTCATATGCTATTGAGATCATTTTTGCTAATGATTCTCGGTATTGAAGAAAGACATCATGGACCCAGTGATGCAATGCACAACCCTTCCCAGCTAACTCAAATATCTCTCAAAAGGTATTTGTTTTAATCACACGGAGATCAACACATTATCTACTGGTTTATTCACTCCGAATAAATTGGTATTGAAAAGGTGGCACTCCTCTCCAGCCTCCGATCACTAAAAATCCAAAATGCACGATCGAGTCTAGAGCCATTTGAGATCATCAAATATCTCATTAGGACACACTTTCATTATTCCTTGCTTCTTCACACACTGTGAAAAGTAAGAAAGTTCTTAAGAGTCCTACGCAAAATCTTCATGATCTTGCCTGAACATCTGAGTAATACGAAAGTATTTACAATGAAGATGGAAATCCTTCTTGAGCGAATATCAAAAAGCTCATGGTAGGTGACTTGTGCGATTCTTTATGAATCAAACTTGTGATAACTGGAAAGCAACAGTGGTTTAATTCTTAAATGAATTTAAACACGTTCCAGGCCTCTACGCATTATCATATGATCTTGCCAGAACACTCAGAGTGACTCTTTATTGATCACAGTGACGAGTGGAAATCCTTCTAGTGTTAACATCAAACAGCACTTGGTAGGTAACTTGCAAGATTCTATATGAATCAAGCTAGTGACAACTGGAAAGCAACGATGGTGCGGTTCTTAATTGAATTTCACTTGTTCCAGGAACATGAATTGACGGCTTCAAATCATGCGGATAATATTATCCAAATGATTCACTCTTTACGTTCGCAGTCAGCTTTGGACGGTCGAGTAAAGAGAACGGGTTTACCCGCGAAATCTTGTCAAGGAGGTTCTTAATTGAAACTACCTGCCACAAGTACGATATTTAATATCGTCCAACGGTCTTCACCGGCCGGAGGTAAAATGCTACCAAATTAGAATGAAATGTTCAAGGCCATTTCATCCGTGTATATGTTTTGTTGCTAACTGTCTTATGCAGTGTAACAAAAAGGTGGCATTGCGGTGTACAATCCAGAAGAAGTCGTTACCACATGCTTATACTACATACAATTAGTACTTCAACAAATTCAAGAAAGTCTGAAGGTCAAGTCTTCCGCTGTATCAAACTCTGAAGCTTTCAAGATAAAGGTATAAGTATGTGGAACATGAAGTCACAACTAGGCAAATTTCACAAGTGATGAATGCACAAGGTCAAGGCAAGGAAACATGCTCAAGAACTAAAGTCAAAGATCACTTCAAGCATATTCACAAGAACAAGATCGAAGACTCAAGCATAGATGCTAGGTTTAAGATTTTGTAAAATGGTGTGACCTCCCTTAGGGGGAGATTGTTGGAAATGTGTTTTCCCAAAGAAAGTCTCGGTCACATCATTATTAGCATAGATCACGAGCCATAGTATATTTAGAACTTTGTAACTTGGAGCGACCTCCCTTAGGGGGAGATTGTTGGAAATACGTTTTACGTATTTGTGAAGGATCGGTCGCTCCAACGATAATTATGTAATGGGCTCGTGATCCACTTTGTAAGTATATAGTCCATATAGCCCACATGTAGGGTGGGCTATATATATACCCCTCCTAGCATGTTAGGAGGGGGTAGTTCATTCATTTACATCTTTTCATTAATCCAATCACTTTCTCTCTCTACTTTTCTTCCCTCTCCTTTCTCTCTCTACACTTCATCTTCCTCCTTCCCCATTTCCACCATTAATCAATAGATCTAATCCATCATTTAACAAATCCTTAGATTTAGTAGACCTTCAGTAAAACACATTATGAGCTTCTCCATGGAAAAGTACCAGATTTATCATATCTTTATGTATTTGGTTCTCTTTGCTATCCAAATAATGATGGTGACAATTTGGGAAAACTTCAACCAAAGGCTGATATTGGTATTTTCATTGGTTACGCTCCCGCAAAGAAGGCATACCGAATCTACAATCGTAAGTCTCGTAAGATCCTCGAAACTATGAATGTTGATTTTGATGAGCTGACAGCAATGGCTTCTGAGCAAAGCAGCTCTGAACCCGCACTTCATGAAATGGGACCCAGTAACATTAGTTCTGGTCTTGTCCCAAACAACCCTACTTCATCATCATTTATACCACCTACTAGGAATAAATGGGATACGTTGTTTCAACCGTTATTTGATGAATTCTTTACTCCTCCAAGTATTGTTGCTCCATAACCTGAGGTAATAGCTCCGGTAACCGAAGTTGTCGCTCCAGCAACCGAAGCACAATCAGACACATCTGCACCTACAATTGGTCAAGCTATACCTTCAACGAGTAATTCTCAACCAACACATGTTTCAACTACCCATGTCATGCCTATTGATGATGAAGAGGATGATTATGATCACGATTTAGAATTCGCTTAAATGCGTGAACTTCCATTCTTTGGTGTACCTATTCCCGATCATAATCAAGCCGGGTCGTCCACCTCAGAGGAAGCTCCTACTACAGTTTACTCCAATCCACGTATTCGTGAACATGACAACAAGTGGACAAAGGATCATCCTATAGATTCAATTATTGGTGACCCTAATCTCCGGTATCCACATGAAGTCAGCTACAAGAAAATGCAATGTTTTGTCATTTTGAAGCTTTTCTCACTGAAGTTGAACCTAAGACGTGGCAAGAAGCTTTTACTCAATCTTGTTGGATAGAGGCTATGCAAGAAGAACTTAATGAATTTATACGTCTAGAAGTATGGGAACTTGTCCCATGCCCGGATCAAGTGCAGTTACTCACTTTGAAATGGGTTTACAAGGTGAAACTCGACGAGTTAGGCGAAATATTGAAGAACAAAGCTCGACTAGTAGCTCGTGGATACAAGCAATTATTAGGCATCGACTTTATGGAATCCTTTTCACCAGTTGCCCGTTTGGAAGCTATTAGACTATTCCTCGCTTATGCAGCCCACATGAATATGATCGTCTATCAGATGGATGTGAAGACGGCCTTTCTTAATGGTGAAATCAAGGAAGAGGTCTATGTTCAACAACCGGATGGTTTTGTGAATCCTAAATATCCAAATCATGTGTACAAGCTTAAGAAGGCTCTCTATGGGTTGAAGCAAGCTCCGCGCGCATGGTATGATCTATTGTCACAATTCCTCATTACGCAAGGCTTCACTAAAGGCAAGGTGGATCCCATGATGTTCATTCAGAAACGAGGTAAAGATATGATTATGGTACAAATATATGTTGATGATATTATATTTGCAGCCTCGACCCAAACCTTATCCGACGGGTTGGGAAACTCATGTCTTCCAAGTTTAAGATGTCAATGATGGGCAAGGTATCATTCTTCTTAGGTCTTCAGATATCTGAGAGTCCCAGAGGCATCTTTATCAATCAATCAAAGTATGCCCTTGAATCGCTTAAGAAATATAAGATAGAATCTTGTGATCCCGTGGATACTCCAATGGCGGAAAGAACTAAGCTTGATGCAGATCCACATGGAGTTGCCGTTGATCTGACACTGTATCGTGGAATGATCGGTACTCTTTTGTATATCACAGCTAGTCGACCTGATCTTCAGTTTGCTATATGTATGTGTGCTCGGTATCAAACTCGACCTACTGAGTTACACTTGGCCCCTGTGAAATGGATCTTTCGATATCTTAAAGGAACCATTAATCGGGGACTTTGATATTCGAAGGACTCTTCGATTGCACTTATGGCATATGCAGATGCGGATCACGCGGGTTGTCAAGATACAAGGCGTAGCACGAGTGGAACTTTGCAACTACTAGGAGATCGACTATTCAGTTGGGCATCGAAAAGGCAGAAAAGCGCTGCAATTTCAAGTACGGAAGCAGAATACATAGCTATGTTTGGTTGCTGTGCTCAAATTCTTTGGATGAGATCGCAATTAACCGACTATGGTCTAGGTTTCAACAAAATTACGATGTACTGTGACAACAAGAGTGCAATTGCCCTATGCTGCAACAACGTTCAATTCTCCCGGTCGAAGCACATTGACATTCGCTACCACTTCATCAAAGAGCAAGTGGAAAATGGAGTAATCGAGCTTTACTTTGTCCGATTTGAGTATCAATTGGCGGATATTTTCACGAAGGCTTTAGATCGCGCTCGAATGGAATTTTTGGCCGACAAGCTAGGAATGAAAACTTTCTCGCCTGAGACTCTAAAGGAACTGGCAGATGAAGCGAAAGAATAGTGGTGGTAAGCTATTCTCCGTATCCTTGGTGATCATCTGTATATATTGTTTATATTTTTATCCACAAAAGCAAAATACAAAAATATAAAACCATATAAAAACCATAAAAATTGAAAAATCTAGAAAAATCCAAAAATATTTTTACTTTATTTTTCAAAGGCATGTCTTTTGGTACGATAATATTTACGGCCTTAGAAATGTTGATTAATATTGACACGGCGCCATAAATAGAGTTCGTACAAAAGTTGTAAATATTTCATAAAACATGCCTATATGGCTTGTAGTTATTTCTGACTGTAACCCACTCTTCATATTAAAGTCAAGTATTTCTTATGAAAGCTTTGGCTCACAACGGGAATTAATTTTCTCGGGCAAGGTTTACTTTAAAACCTTGTAAGGGATCAAGTTTACTTTATAACTTGGTCTAACACAAATATATGTACGCATCAGTGCATTTATTTGTTACAACAAGAGAAATCTTATTTTTATGAAGCTATCATCTCTACAACCATAGCAATCTACAATTGGTATCTACATACTCGACGATGCGACTACTCAACCGACGACTACTGCTCTTTCAATAGAACACGGGTCAACAATTGAGGGGGAGCAATTGTCAAGATTTCAGAATCTTCGATGCTGAAAGTGACAAGTTCACTAATTGGTGTCAAGACAACAATACCAATCGTACACGTGGTGACAAGAGATGACTTCAGAAGTGACGAGGCGACCAACATATGCTGACAAGAACCATTTGATCTTATCATATGATGTTCTCATCAATCAGGTCCAACCTTGTCAATTTTTTCTAATATGGTGAATATGTGATCATGTTACAAATCGGTATCATATCTCATACATTTGGTATCATGAAGATAAATGGACTTGCATTTTTCTTCCCAATACTTTAGTTAAAACTTCATTAAATCAATTGATATTAAAAACATCGATTGGGTTAATATTTTTAATATGGGGGAGAAAATGTGATTTAATATGGGAAATTATCACAAATGGTTTGACTTAGTGTGCTGGCTCATCCCGACATATGCGAAATGTTTTCGAATATCGTGGCATGTGTTAAGGGGGAGCAAAGTGGATTTGCTATATCAAAATAGATTTTCATGGTGACATATACTTACCCAAAACCCATTTATTTCACGACGATGACGATTGTGGTGACATAAGGATGGTAGGATAGGTTAAGTCCTATGATTCTTCCAAAACCGGAGGAATCTTCCCAAGGACATTCCATAGCTAGAAATAGTTGTCCTTAAGAAAGATGGAGAAAGATTGTGAACGTAGTTGAATGCCGACCAAGTACTTAAGTTAGCACTGGAACAATCACAACAAGGTGCTAGTTATGACGTATTGGTAAGCCTTGAAGGGGTTGAAGAATGAAAAAGAATTGTAAAGATAAATGGTGTAAAGAAAGAAGCCCTCCTTACAACCTTAGGCAGAAACCGGGTCAACACATATGCTATTGAGATCATTTTAATGATGCTCGATATTAAAGATAGACATCATGGACCCAGTGATGCAATGCACAACCCATCCCAGCTAACTAAGATATCTCTTAAAAGATATTTTTTTAATCACACGAAGACAACGCATTATCTATTGATTTATTCACTCCGAATAAATTGGTATTGAAATGGTGGCACTCCTCTCCAGCCTCCGATCACTAAAATCCAAAGTGCACGATCGAGTCTAGAGCCATTTGAGATCATCAAATATCTCATTAGGACACACTTCTATAATTCCTTGCTTCTTCACACATTGTGAAAAGTAAAGAAGATATTAAGAGTCCTATGCAAAATCTTCATGATCTTGCCTGAAAATCCGAGTAATACGAAAGTATTTACAATGAAGATGGAAATCCTTCTTGAGCGAATATCAAAAAGCTCATGGTAGGTGACTTGTGCGATTCTTTATGAATCAAACTTGTGGTAACTGGAAAGCAACAGTGGTTTAATTCTTAGCTGAACTTAAACACGTTCCAGGCTTCTACGCAATATCTATGTGATCTTGCCAGAACACTCAGAGTGATACCTTAGTGTTCACAGTGATGAGTGAAAATCCTTCTAGTGTTAACCTCAAACAGCACTTGGTAGGTAACTTACAAGATTCAATATGAATCAAGCTCGTGACAACTGGAAAGCAACGATGGTGCGATTCTTTAATGAATCAAACTTGTTCCAGGAATCAGAATTGACGGCTTCAATCATGCGGATAATTTTATCCAAATGATTCACTCTTTACGTTCGCAGTCAGCTTTGGACGGTCGAGTAAAGAGAACGGGTTTACCCGCGAAATCTTGTCAAGGAGATTTTAAATTAAATCTACCTGCCACAAGTACGATATTTTATATCGTCCAACGGTCTTCACCGACCGGAGGTAAAATGCTACCGAATTAGAATGAAATGTTCAAAGCCATTTCGTTCGTGTCTACTTATGATGCGGCATTTGAGGACGGTGGCGTTGCGGAATCCGAGAAGAAGTCGTCCCCGCATACTTATACTTTATGCACTTAATACCTCATCTAATTCAAGAAAGCCTAAAAGTTAAGTCTTCCGTTGTATCGAACTCTGAAGCTTTCAAGAATTATGAAGGTATGAGTATGTGGGACTTGAAGTCACGAAGAGGCGAAGATCACAAGTGATGGATGCACAAGATCAAGGCAAGAGATTAATGCTAAAGATTGATATCAAAGATCACATCAGCATGTTCACCAGAATAGAAAAAGAAAAGAAAGACGAAGACTACGAGCTCAAGACAAGCATAGTATGCTAGGTTTATTTTATTATTGTAACTTGGGTAACGCCCTTGTTTGGAGTGACCTCCCTTAGGGGGAGATTGTTTGAAATACGTTTACGTATTTAGGAAGATTCGGTCACTCCGACAATATATTAAGTAGTAGCTCGTAGTCTAGATACCTTTTAATATATCAAACAAGGAAAGGCCCGGTCCATGATTGTATGGCCGGCCCAAACATGTAAGCCCAAGTCCGTTACAAGGCTTGGGTATATAAACCCTATCCTTAGTTGGAGAGGGTGTGGTTTTCATTTCATTTACACATAGTAAAAGGTGTTCTTCTTATTATTTCTCTCTATAGAATTGTGTGAAATCCACCATCTCTCTATCTCTTTCTCTCTCTAAAACATAAGCAAGATTTACATATCCTACAAAGTATTTATTACGTATTAAGACACGATAATTATTTCAATAATAATTATAATCACGAACATACGAACATGAAATCATGAACGTAAATTAATCACGAGCTTAGTATTACGTATGTATGTATATTTATTACGATCACGAATAAATATATTAAGTCACGAACGATAACTAATTAAATCACGTAAAACACGAACACGAGAACACACTTATTATTTAGACACGGAAAATGTTCCGGTTACCCCTTGTGGGCCCCCTTACCCGCGGGCACAACAAGAAACATGGGCCAAACCCATGCAAATTTACTAAACAAGGAAAAAGCAAAAATTAAGTTTCATATTAACAGAAGTTAGAAAATAATAAAAACCCTAAGTCCCTTTTCTTTCTCCTTGTTCTTGGCCGTCGGGTTACACACACACACCAAGGTGTGTTTGGTTGATTTTTGGTGTTCGATTTATTGCAAGAATCATTGTTCATCCTTTGATTCACGTGATCGGTATAAACCCTAAACCTCTTTTCTTTTATGTTTTGATTTATTAATCACATGAAATCATGAATGTTTTTAATAACAATTTAAAAACAAGTATACATAATAACAAGATTTTTACTAGTTTGAAAAATTCGTTTCTCGGTATCTCTTCGAATTGATCTCCGGCTAATTGTGCGACTCAGTTGTTCTTGGTGAATCAAATAAAAGAGTTGTCGTTGTCTAAAACTAATTAAAAATGAAACCTTGAAACAAATAGAAATAAAGTAAAGAGGTAAAAAGAAACAATGAAAAATAAAAACTTAGCGAAAAGTAAATTGCGAGAAAATTAAAAGATAAATAAAGTAAATGATGCAAATCAAAACTTAAACTAAAAGGAAAGCAAATAAAAATTCAAATAAAGAAAAAGACAGGAAAAATCAAACTTGAAAATAAAAGAAGAAAACTTAAAAATAAAAACAGAAAAGAACCTAGACAGAAACCTTGATTCGGAAGTTTAAAACTTCCGAATGAACTGGCTTGATCCGGAACTTCTAATGTTCCGGATGAAGCTTCCTTCATTCGGAACTTTTGGACTTCCGGATGAAGAAGTATTCATTCGGAACTTTTGGACTTCCGGGTGAAGAAGTATTCATTCGGAACTTTTGACTTCCGGATGAAGCTTGCTTCATTCAGAACTTTTAAACTTCCGGATGAAGCTTGCTTCATTCGGAACTTTTAACTTCCGAACGAATCACTTGATCCGGAACTTTGTTGACTTCCGAATGAAGGACTCTTGATCTGGAAGTTCTGGGAAATGATAAGATACAGAAACAATGAACCCGAAGAACAGGGGAGATACAGTAACGACAACCAATCCTCAAATTAATCAAAATCAAACAAAAGATTAAAACAAAACAACCAACAAGCATCAACTAACAATAATCAATCAAAATAAATCATCAAAACTAACAAACATAACCAAATCAATCAAAACCCACTTGATTAAAATCATAAAAATTCAAGATCATGAACAATGAAGATAAAGAACAAATCAAACAAGAAAGGAAGAAGATGGTAAATTAAAAGCTTAATTAAAAAGCACGGATTCAATAACAAAAGCTTAAACACAAATTAATCTAGATAGAGGAAGCATAAATCTAGAGAGAGAAACTACCTACTCCTAATCTAATCCTAAAACTAACTAACTCTCTCACAACAAGTGAGGGTGGTATTTATAGGAGAGGGGAGTGGTTGGTGGCTTCCTCTTTCTTTCTTTCTTGGTCCTCGGTCTTTCAGTCTTCTTAAATTCTTCGAATTTTAAGACTTCGTCTCGGGATTTCTATGAACTTGTCTTGTAATTTTCTTCATAAATTAGACCTGAGTTCTTCGACTTTATTAAACTTTCGTCTTTGGACTTTTTCTTCGATAAATCTTCAGAATTGGTCTCGGACTTCCGTTCTTTTTCCACTTTTGATCTTTCGACTTCGTCTTTTGTCTTTTACTTCAATAAAAGCCCGTGAAAGCCGTGTTTTCTCCACTTTTCACCATCTCGACCCTGAAACACAATAAAAACACAAACCACGCATAATTCCGCCATTTACGACATAAAATATACGTTTAGGTCCCGTTTTAATGTAATTAAGTGGTAAAAAAGATGGGTGTTTTCACACCTATCAAATCCCCTGCACTTAACCATTGCAATGCCCTCATGCAATGCTTAGCAATAAAGCAAGGTTTACACTTTCCATCATAATCAACCTACCTTGGCCTTTATTAAACAACTAAGGAAAATCAAAAAGATAGAAAATAACAAGATGCAATCAAGGAAGAAACAAGTAAAGAAATCTAAGACTTACATTAGGGCTTGTGTGTCATGAATGTTTATCACCCTCAAGTTTCACGTTCCCCATGCCAAGCTTAAAAACAAGATCATTGTTAGTACAAGTTAGCATAACAAACATTTACTCATGCGGTTCAATTAATCACTTAAACTCCCTTATTCCTATGGGTATCTCTTATATTTTATTGATGTCTTGAATGATCACGAGGGTGCATTGTTGACTTATTTCGATAATTTATTTAAGCTGAAAGCAAAGTATGACGATTTGATCAATAGTTAGCTAAATGACAAAATCTCTTAAAACTGCTTCTCGGGATATCAAAAAGTTCATATCTTGGCATAACTTGGTTCACGATTTGAGACCTTTCTCGAGCCGATATTTGGCATGTACTTCATACTTCATATCTTGAGAGACATGCTTGAGATAATGGTCTTCTCATCGTTAATAGAGTTTCTTCACTTGGAGACTTTTAAGGGGTACTCCAACTTTGTTGACCACGACTTCATGATTATGTCTTCAATCTCTAATTGGGATTTTGAGATACAACGATCCGCCTCCTTTTCGGACTTGGATCTATTTATCCTCATACCTTGTTAGGGTCTTTTCGGATAGACTTCTCCATCATCTTTATGGGAGTTGATTGCTTTTCGTCGTGAGTCATGATCCTTCATATTGACTTTGGGAATAATGCTTTTCACATCACCTTGGATCTTTAGCAATAAAATGGAATCCTCATGCCTTGTTAGGGCCTTTTCGGACTCACCAATCTTCGCGCCCCGCTTCATAAGTTATGCCTTGGCTATGAACTCTTATCATTACCGAGCAACTTTTAAACGATCTTGGGCTAGAAGCTAAGTAACTTTTCAAATCGTACGACCTTACTTATTGCAGATAAATTATTAGCAAGTGATGGGAGAAAAAGATCATAATTGACTCACATAAGTTAATGAGAGAATACCAAACTTGTAACCAACTCTATCATTTCTCGTTCTCCACAATTTAAAATCTCAACGAATGAGACTCGTGGATGCTTAGCCTAATAAACCAATTAAGGTCTACATGGTTAAAGATACTAGCTAGAGTGAACTTGGATAAGTAAACTCGGGTTGAGTCAAAATATTCACAACGGGCCTAATATATCTAAGATATCTAAACTTGCTAAAACCATTTTATTAAAATAAGAGAAAGATAGCAAAAATAAAGGGAACTACAACTAGGCCAAAATAGATTAAAAATTTTGAAAAATGTCGAAAAATTGATTTTCCGGTTAAAATGAGGGCAAATACAAGGAAAAGACCACTTAACTTCGATAGAAGTCCCCCTACACTTAGTATAAACATTGTCCTCAATGTTTAAGCATGTGGGAGTAAACTCCCCTACACTTAGGACATTGTGCACTTTATTTAATTCTCGTGAAGGAAAAGACAACTAAAGAGATTCCTATTTTAATATTGAGAAATATAAAATAGTGAATCGAAAAGAGTTTAGGATAAGAACCGGGAAGAAGGGAACACGGAATCACGGTTCGTCAAAAGTCATCAAGAGTGTGTCTTTGAAGCTCTAATCCCTGCATATGATAAGAAAGAGAACAAGAAACACCAACGGGGCTCCCCCTACACTTATGGTGAAATAAGATAGATAATTGGGTTGCCTCCCAAAAAGCGCTTGTTTTTGTTGACCGAGTCACGAGCCTGACTCGTCCCCGAATTAAATGGTCCATGGGGAAACCTCGAATGTGATACCGGGATCAAAGACCTTGTCCTCGTTCCCGGTTGACATCAACAAAGGAGAGGCGGGGGGATAAGTCTTGAAAGGGAGAAAGGTCCTTTCAACATACGTATTGTATGTGAATTCAAGATCCACGGGAGGTGGGTTGGGTATAGTAAGCATATTGTCCTCCACCAAAGACAATGGATGCTGAGCAAACGGCAAAGCCGTAATGGTATCAATCATAGCATAATCAATGTCACATCCCGGATTAAAGCACTCATCCTCCGTGATAGTGGCTAAAAGGGAGGATGGAAGGTGCTCGGGAGGGGGACTTGGGTCAATACTTTCCTGTAGCAAATTATCAAAAATAATGTCCCCCTTCGTGTCAGAGTCATCAATACCTGGAGGGATGGAGTGGATATCGATTTCTTCCAGCAATGGGTCATTATCTTCAACGGGAGGGATAAATGGAGGTAAAGACTTGGAAAGAGAAGGAGAAGTCAACTCTTCGATTTGAGCAATAAGAAGATGAGCTTTCCGTAATCTATCACGAAGAAGCACGTCTTCCACCTTATCCACAAGATCATGTTCATCGGTGAACTTCTCGTAGACCGGAGAGAATAAATCGTCATCGTCTGCATCTCCTGGTGGAGATTGAGAAATTTCAAAAGTGAAATTCTCATAGCAGAGAGAAGAATCATCATCACTAGGATCGACCTCTTTCGTAAGAGCAACGTCGTCCTCAGGCTCCATAGCAGGTAAGTCACAAACCTCACCATCCAATACTTTGGCGAGACCAACATCACTAAGCTCATGCAACGAATCTAGATCCTTAGACGTAGTAGGAACATCGAGAGTAGGAGCAGCAGCTTCAGAAGATGAGTTGAAAGTGCATACAGCATCATCATCATCATCATCATAATAGTATTGACGCACAAGCGAAGGGGTATAATCACTAAGATTAGATACTTGCTCTTGTTGCAGTCGCTTTTCCTCGTCCCTAAGTTCTTTAAGCAAAACAACGGCTTCTTGAAGTTGCAAAACAATGGAGTGTGTTTCTTCATTCAAGGTAGTGAGTTGTGGGTCAAGATGAATTTGCTGAGAGGATTGATGATTGAGGGTGTGATGTGGGGGCTCAAAGTGTTGAAAACCTGAATTATAGCAAGGTTGTGGCTCATAGTTGTTCATCGGTTGAGAATAATTAGAAACCGGGTTTGGTTCATAATAATTCATAGGTGAAGAAAACTGAGGACACGGATTTGGCTCATAACAATTCAGTGGTTGACAATAATAGGTATCGTGAGGACCCCCACAGTTGTTGCAAACCGGGTATGGAGAAAAATCAAGTGCATCTTGTGGATAGCTATTATCATTGTCATAATTGTACCCTGGTTCTTGCCCGTGTCTAGACGGGTATTTAACCGGGCACGAAACATGCCAATGAGAATCGCTTCCACAATAGATGCACGGGGGAACAGGAGGAGGTGGGTTCAAAAAGGACAAATTAGTCGAGTTGCACAAAGGACAAAATCCGAATAGGAATTGTGTATTGTCGAGATCGTTTCCACACCGCTCACATGTACACCATTGACAAGAGTTGTTCCCAGATAATTGTTTCCCACACCGGACGCAATGGACATAAAAATCCATAAAGAAAGATAGATAAGCAAGAAGAATATTTTTGGTGCAAAACTTTGAAAAAGAAATGCTTTTTATGATTTTTCAAATGTTTTTGGATTTTTGAAAATTTTTGACAAGAAAAATAACGTTCACAAGTGAACGGATCCCAAAATCCAACGCGTCACTCACAAAAAACCTTCGATCTTCACGAAAAGAGCCGGCAGCGGCGCCATTTTAATAACAAGATTTTTACTAGTTTGAAAAATTCGTTTCTCGGTATCTCTTCGAATTGATCTCCGGCTAATTGTGCGACTCAGTTGTTCTTGGTGAATCAAATAAAAGAGTTGTCGTTGTCTAAAACTAATTAAAAATGAAACCTTGAAACAAATAGAAATAAAGTAAAGATGGTAAAAAGAAACAATGAAAAATAAAAACTTAGCGAAAAGTAAATTGCGAGAAAATTAAAAGATAAATAAAGTAAATGATGCAAATCAAAACTTAAACTAAAAGGAAAGCAAATAAAAATTCAAATAAAGAAAAAGACAGGAAAAATCAAACTTGAAAATAAAAGAAGAAAACTTAAAAATAAAAACAGAAAAGAACCTAGACAGAAACCTTGATTCGGAAGTTTAAAACTTCCGAATGAACTGGCTTGATCCGGAACTTCTAATGTTCCGGATGAAGCTTCCTTCATTCGGAACTTTTGGACTTCCGGATGAAGAAGTATTCATTCGGAACTTTTGGACTTCCGGGTGAAGAAGTATTCATTCGGAACTTTTGACTTCCGGATGAAGCTTGCTTCATTCGGAACTTTTAAACTTCCGGATGAAACTTGCTTCATTCGGAACTTTTAACTTCCGAACGAAGCACTTGATCCGGAACTTTGTTGACTTCCGAATGAAGAACTCTTGATCCGGAAGTTCTGGGAAATGATAAGATACAGAAACAATGAACCCGAAGAACAGGGGAGATACAGTAACGACAACCAATCCTCAAATTAATCAAAATCAAACAAAAGATTAAAACAAAACAACCAACAAGCATCAACTAACAATAATCAATCAAAATAAATCATTAAAACTAACAAACATAACCAAATCAATCAAACCCCACCTGATTAAAATCATAAAAATTCAAGATCATGAACAATGAAGATAAAGAACAAATCAAACAAGAAAGGAAGAAGATGGTAAATTAAAAGCTTAATTAAAAAGCACGGATTCAATAACAAAAGCTTAAACACAAATTAATCTAGAGAGAGGAAGCATAAATCTAGAGAGAGAAACTACCTACTCCTAATCTAATCCTAAAACTAACTAACTCTCTCACAACAAGTGAGGGTGGTATTTATAGGAGAGGGGAGTGGTTGGTGGCTTCCTCTTTCTTTCTTTCTTGGTCCTCGGTCTTTCAGTCTTCTTAAATTCTTCGACTTTTAAGACTTCGTCTCGGGATTTCTATGAACTCGTCTTGTAATTTTCTTCATAAATTAGACCTGAGTTCTTCGACTTTATTAAACTTTCGTCTTTGGACTTTTTCTTCGATAAATCTTCAAAATTGGTCTCGGACTTCCGTTCTTTTTCCACTTTTGATCTTTCGACTTCGTCTTTTGTATTTTACTTCAATAAAAGCCCGTGAAATCCGTGTTTTCTCCACTTTTCACCATCTCGACCCTGAAACACAATAAAAACACAAACCACGCATAATTCCGCCATTTACGACATAAAATATACGTTTAGGTCCCGTTTTAATGTAATTAAGTGGTAGAAAAGATGGGTGTTTTCACACCTATCAATACACATGTAATTAATCACGGGGTAAAATTAATTAAGGGTTTAAGGGTGTTTGTTTGTGGCCGACGCAAGGAACCGAGCCCCAAGGGGGGGGGTCTCGGCTTGTTTGATGCACACCAACCGATACCTCAAGGTCTCGGTGTGTGTGATGTGTCTCGGCAGAAGGAACCAAGGGAACCCCGACCTCGGTCGGGGTATGTTTTGCTCGGATGGGTCTCGGCTAGAACCAAAAACCACCACCGGCTTATGCCAGTGGCTAATTAAGGAAAGCAGGGGGGAACCGAAGGCCACGGCAACAAGGGGAACACCGGCTAGCCGGTGGGAACCATGCTAGCCGACGGCTAGGTCTTGACCAAGGGTGCATTTGGGTCCGGTTCACGGGTTTAAACCGGTCTGGTTCACACATGTTTAGATTAAAACACGGTTCGGTTCATGAGTTGTTTTTGTACAAGGTTAAATATTTTTACAAGTTATATTTTTTTCAAGACTTAAATTAAATTAATTAAAAACATGAACATGATTAATTTAATTTACATGACTTAGGTTATTAATTTTATTATTAATACATGAATTTTAACCTAAGTAATTTCAATTTAATTAGACTATATAATTAATTAATTATTAAAACCATGACTTATAATTAATTAATTTACATGACTTAGGTTATATTTTTAATAGATAATAATACATGTTTTAACCTATGTATCTTTACCTTTATTTAATTAAACCATGTTATATTTAATTAAATACTTTAACCTATAGTTTATATAATTCACATGAAATAATTACTAAACTATACTATTTAATCACATGACTTAGTATATTAATCAGTAAACACTTAAGTTTATATAATTAGCTTAATAATCCAGTTTATTTCTATTTATGGAAACTTTCTATTTTTAGAAACCTATTTAATTAAGGCATCTAATCTATTTATGGAAACTTTCTATTTTTAGAAACTTATCAATTTTAAGCAGTAAATCTTTTTTTGGAAACTTTCTATTTTTGGAAACTTTCTATTTTAGGAAACCTACTATTTTTAGAATGTTACTTATTATTACATACCAAGTATAATAATAAATGAAATACTTAAACAAAATAGGCAGAATACATGATAAACACAGTATAAAGCTTAAATGAGTAAAACATGACATGAACATATAAAACAAGCAAAGACATGGTATAAAGTCGGTTACCTACTCAGTAATCAGATACTTATACATGTATGTATTTATGTAGCATTAGTGATACCGAAGTAGGACTCTCTTCCGTTCGTCTTTTTCGTTCACTGGACACAAGGTACGGATTATCCTCCTTTCAGTATGGACATTCTTCCTTATTAGGATTTCCCGTATGCATCTAACTGTTTTCCCAATATATGTTTTGTATGTTTTTGAATTGCTTATGTTTTATTAGAATACCTAAAGCCATATACATGCATGACCAGTTTCACCTAGTTATGGAGGTACCATAACCATAAGACTGGAGGCACTAGTGTTATGACTTCACCACGACAGAGTGATAGCTCGTGGCATCCCTTTCAGTTTTTGGTCATATTATTATTATCAGGTGGGGCGTATGGGTGCATCCTAGTTTACATGTTTTCAACAGATTATTCAGTGTGAATGTGGTGTGTGCCTTGCATCCTTCACAAGGAGCTGGTCCCTCCTACCCAACCAGTATATTAAATTAGAGGCAGCCCCTCTAATTTGCATGACGAGGTCACCCCTCCAAGTATTCATGCACGTTGATATTTCATGACCTATATTGGCTAATGGTAAATATGTTAAATAGTTTTTACAAGATAAACATAAGGCTTTTCAAACTATAAAACTAGTTTTACTAAGATATAACCAGGTTATCCATGACTTAGTCTTTTCCGCTGCTTCATGCTTATATGCTTATATTATTCATGCTTTACTTGTATATCCGTGCACTGAGCGTTATGCTCAGCCGTTTTCCTTTTCATGTTCCCAAAACGGCAGGTACTCAGGGACGCTCGTAAACTTTAAGCGTACGTGCATATGGATTGGAAGCTTCCTAGACTTCTTTACTTTATGCATTTGTTTATACTTTGATACTCATTTCCATGGACATTGTTTAGTCCTTTCATTTTCAGTACTTATGTTTGTGTGTGATGAGTTCTACTTTTGGGATACCGATGTTTGATTCCGGTATTTCCTTTATGGTCATGTAATGTTTAGACATTTATACTTGTATACTTTGATGACACGCCATAATCACGCGTGACATTCCATTTATCAAAATGTGGTGTTACAATTATGGTATCAGAGTCAAGGCTTCGACTTGTAGGCTCTCAAAACACGACATGTGATTAGTGGGTAGTCACTATGGTTTTCCTAGAACTGACAGTCGGTTTTCATGCATTCATCATTTCATGCATACATATATATGTCATTGTCATAGGTTTATGACTAAGTAATGGTTGGTACAGGACTGGCCCTATTTAGTCGCATGTGTTTTATCGAAACTTTTAAATTTGGGACCGACCCATAGGCGTCCCCTCGCCATGTCTTTTGTTTTGAGTGAACTGACCATAGGCGTTCACTCTCGCGCATACAAAAGTTTTTATAAAACTACATCATGCATTCATGTACTAGTTTTTCATGCATAAAATTTTTCTCATGATTTATTGGTATAATTTTTTTTTCATGTATATAGTTTATGTTTTAATCAGTTTAATCATGTATTTTATGTTATACTGTCAGATGGTCCTCACACGCGAGCAGGAACAACTCAATGCAGCAATCCAAGCTGCAATGCAAGCTATGCTTCCTCAGCTGAGGAACGAAATCAGGGATGAGGTTCAGGCTGCCAACAATCAGCAGCATCACCCAGTACCTCCTCCTCCTCCTCCAGCAACATTGGCCACATAGCTGGAGAGATTCATTAAGCTCCGCCCTCGAGCTTTCGAGAGAACAGATAGCCCCAGTGAAGCTGAAAGCTGGTTGGCTCACATTGAGAAGATCTTCGATGCTATGGGCTGTGACCCCGTCTTCAAGTCGAGGTTGGCATGCTACCGGTTCGAAGGTGATGTGTTAGCATGGTGGATAGCACTGAAGCAGTCAGAGGGAGGTGATGATTGGGTGGCTGTTTTAACTTGGGCTCAGTTCAGGGATAGGGTAATGGAACAGTTCTTTCCCAAGGCTGAGCAGGACAAGCTGAAGAGGGAGTACCATGGGATCCGACAGAGAGCTGGGGAGAATAGAAACAAGTTCATGCAGCGCTCTCTTTGCTTGGCTGGTTTACTTGGTGCAACAGCAGGTACTCCTGAAGAGCAAGCACACCACTTCAGGTGGGCTCTTCGTACATCGGTCGCAAACAACTTGGTGTGTGCTACGTTCAACACGGTAGCACAAGTGGCCGATGCAGCACGTAAGCTGAAGATGCTGCAGGAAAGAGATGAGTTCGGGGAAGCAGAGAGACCCGATAAGAGGTGAACATTCATATTCAAGCGGTGACCAATCCGTATTCTTTCAGTATATGTCAATATTTCATCTCTTTGAAATGTATCTTCCAGGAAGAAGACTGGGGACCGGTCTCAGCCGGCTACTCAGCAACAACCTAATCAGCCCAAGGGAAACGGTCAGACTCACGACCGTTCTGCTACGGATAAGCGTGGCGGTAATGATAATTACCGTAACAACGTTGGACACTCCAACATCAGCAGGTCCTTATACTTACGCATTTTCTTATGATTACATGTTATAATTCTTAATTCTGACACATTAGCAAATCTTCTACCAGGAATCATGGTAACGGTAGGGACCAGAACCAGAGAGGTTCACAGCCCAACCGTCCAGCTATCACTGGTATTCAATCTTACGATTATCCGCATTGTCCTTTGTACCTATTATCATGTCTCATGTATATTGTTTTATCAGGCTCTCAGCCAGTCAGGACACCTGCTGGAGGATATACTCATCCTCTTTGCACTACTTGCCACCATAGGCACCCAGGGCCATGTCGCCGCGACAATGACGCATGCTACAAGTGTGGTCTTCCTAGCCACCGCATGAAGGATTGCCGCAAGGGCGAGATGGAGGGTACATCGGTACATGCTGATACCAAGCCGCCTCCTACTAGTGGACGCGTTTACACGACATCTCGCGATCAGGCCAACAAGTCTACAAGTACCATCACTGGAATCTTGTATATGTATGGTCAAGCTGCATGTGTTCTGTTTGATACGGGTGCTACTCACTCGGTCATTTCTACTGCTTATGCCAAGAATGTTAGGATACTCCCCATGCCACTAGAGAATATACTTAGTATTTCCACGCCTTTGAGAGACTCTGTACGCATAACCCATGTGTACAAGAGCCTTCCCCTAGAGTTTGACGACAAGGTCCGTCCTGTTGACGTACTTCCGCTGGACATGAATGATTTTGACATGATTTTGGGCATGGAGTGGCTATTCAAGCATCATGCTACCATAGACTGCCATTCATATCGAGTCATTTTCGGTTATGTTAATGCGCCAGAGTACATTCACAACGGGTTCATACCCGGCAGGTCTGTACAAATCATATCAACCCTGCAAGCACGTGCACTAATTTCACATGGTTGCGAGGGTTATCTAGCTACTGTTCATGACATGGATGCTGAATCCCCATCAGTTCAGGATCAACCGATAGTGTCAGAATTTCCAGATGTATTTCTAGAAGAACTTCCGGGCATACCACCTGCACGTGAAGTAGAATTTAATATCGAGCTCATCTCAGGAGCTGAGCCGATTTCCAAGGCTCCTTATCGCATGGCTCCCATAGAGTTGAAGGAGCTGAAGGATCAATTGCAAGAACTTCTGGAACGAGGCCTTATTCGACCGAGCGCATCTCCATGGGGCGCACCGGTCTTATTCGTTAAGAAGAAGGACGGCAGTATGCGTCTTTGCATAGACTATCGCGAGCTCAACAAGATTACCATCAGGAATAGGTATCCACTACCACATATAGATGATCTGTTTGACCAACTCAAAGAGGCCAAACATTTCTCCAAAATTGATCTTAGGTCGGGCTATCATCAGCTACGGGTTAAGGAGCAGGACATCGCCAAGACTGCTTTCCGTACACGCTATGGCCACTACGAATTTGTAGTCATGCCATTTGGCCTTACCAATGCTCCAGCATTGTTCATGGATTTGATGAACATAATCTTCCATGAATTTCTGGACAAGTTCGTCATTGTCTTCATTGACGACATCCTGATTTTCTCTAAGTCCAAGGAGGAACACGAAGACCATCTTCGTACAGTACTACAGATTCTTCGCCAGAAGGAGCTGTATGCTAAATTATCCAAGTGTGAGTTCTGGTTAGACAAGGTGACATTCTTAGGTCACATTGTATCAATAGAAGGAATCACGATGGATCCAGCGAAGGTTGAGGCTATTACCAAATGGCCAAGGCCGACATCAGCGACTGAAGTCCGTAGCTTCCTAGGCTTAGCTGGTTATTATCGTAGGTTCGTGGAGAACTTTTCCCGCTTAGCACTACCATTGACCAAACTGATTCGGAAAGGGGAGAAATTCGTTTGGACTGAAGAACGAGAGAAGAGCTTTGAAGACCTAAAGCAGAAGTTAGTATCTGCACCTATTCTTACTCTCCCATCTGGTACAAGTGGATTTCAGATCTACAGTGATGCATCGGGGAAGGGACTTGGCTGTGTTCTCATGCAACATGGGAAAGTGATCGCGTACGCTTCAAGACAGCTTATGCCTTATGAGGAAAATTACCCTACACATGACTTGGAACTTGCAGCAGTCGTGTTTGCATTGAAGATATGGAGGCACTACTTGTATGGAGAATCATGTGACATTTTCACGGACCACAAGAGCTTGAAGTATATCTTCACTCAGCGTGAATTGAACATGAGACAGAGGAGATGGTTAGAGCTGTTGAAGGATTATGACATTAATCTGCAGTATCATCCCGGCAAGGCGAATGTAGTGGCAGATGCACTTAGTAGGAAGTCCGGAAGGATAAACGGCATTAAGATTGAGGTGGAAATCATAAGAGACTTGGAGCGACTAGACATAGAGATCATGGTACGTGGACATCACGGTTACTGGGGTAATCTTAAAGTAGAACCCGAGTTACTCTCTAAGATCAAGGAAGCACAGAAAGATGATGGAGAAATCTGGGCGATAATACAGAATTTGGAGAAGCAGACAGAGTTTCGAGTAGATGCAGATGGTATCTTATGGCAGGGCACGAGACTTTGTGTTCCTGATGACCAAGAACTCCGGGAAGCATTGTTAGCTTAGGCTCATAGCTCCCCATTTTCTATCCATCCTGGTTCGACCAAGATGTACCATGACATCAAGCAGTACTTTTGGTGGAGTGGTATGAAACAGGATGTTGCAACTTACGTCTCCAAATGTCTTACCTACCAGCAGGTTAAGATCGAGCATCAGCGATCTGGCGGTCTTCTTCAACCCTTGGATATTCCAGAGTGGAAGTGGGAGAAAATCACCATGGATTTTGTTACTGGTCTTCCGCCGACAAAGAAGAAGCACAATGATATTTGGGTTATCGTTGATCGACTTACCAAATCAGCTCATTTTTTACCGATCCGCAAGGAAGATTCGGTCAGTAAACTCGCCGATACTTATAGAAGAGAGATCATGAGACTTCACGGTGCTCCATCCAGCATCGTCTCAGACAAAGATCCTCGTTTCACTTCGTGATTCTAGAGAAGTCTTTAGAAAGCTTGGGGTACACAACTTAAGTTTAGCACGGCTTTTCATCCTCAAACAGACGGGCAGTCAGAGCGAACGATTCAGACATTGGAAGACATGTTGAGGTCATGTGCGTTGGAATGGACGGGTGATTGGGACGATTATATTTGTTTGGTGGAGTTTGCATACAACAACAGTTGGCACGCAAGTATCAAGTGTGCTCCTTTCGAGATGTTGTATGGCAGAAAGTGTCGCGCCCCAATCTGCTGGGATCAGGTTGGTGAGCGAACACTTGAAGGACCAGAAATGATAGAGCTGACTAATGAGAAGGTCGTAATAGCTAAGCAGAAACTTCAGGAAGCACGGTCACGTCAGAAGAGTTACGCAGACAAGCATCGTAGGGACTTACATTTTAACGCTGGAGATCACGTTTTCCTTAAGGTTTCGCCGGCATGTGGTGTTAGACGTTTTGGAATCAAAGGGAAGCTCAGTCCTCGATTTATCGGACCGTTTGATGTCATTGAACGGGTCGGTGAAGTATCTTACCGTTTAGCGTTACCTCTGCAGCTTTCTCATGTTCACAATGTTTTCCATGTGTCCTTACTCAGAGGGTACCAGTATCATCCCCTTCACATGGTTCAGTATCCACTGGAACAGATTCGTGAAGATCTCACTTTCATAGAAGAACTCGAACGAGTTCTTGACAGACAGGAACGAGTCATGAGAAGGAAGACGATTCCATTCGTCAAAATCCTTTGGAGTGATCATACCAAGCTGGAAGCCACTTGGGAAACAGAGGAGTCTATCCGGGCTTCTTACCCTCATTACATATTTTAAATTCGGGTATGTTCTTCTTTTCCAGTTTACTTTATCTATAATTCGGGGACGAATTATTCTTTTTAGTGGGGAAGAGTTGTAAAACCCGCATGCTTTTACCATGAATAGTGCCCTTACGACCGTACGTACATGATTAGAACATTCCTTTTATAGCACGGTTACGTTTCACGAACAAGAATTTCAAGTATTACGTACGTGTTATAACACGATAAGTATTTATTACGTATTAAGACACGATAATTATTTAAATAATAATTATAATCACGAACATACGAACATGAAATCATGAACGTAAATTAATCACGAGCTTAGTATTACGTATGTATGTATATTTATTACGATCATGAATAAATATATTAAGTCACGAACGATAACTAATTAAATCACGTAAAACACGAACACGATAACACACTTATTATTTAGACATGGAAAATGTTTGGGTTACCCCTTGTGAGCCCCCTTACCCGCGGACACAACAAGAAACATGGGCCAAGCCCATGCAAAATTTACTAAACAAGGAAAAAGGGAAAATTAAGTTTTATATTAACAAAAGTTAGAAAATAATAAAAACCCTAAGTCCATTTTCTTTCTCCTTGTTCTTGGCCGCCGGGTTACACACACACCAAGGTGTGTTGGTTTGATTTTTGGTGTTCGATTTAATGCAAGGATCGTTGTGTTTTCATCATCCTTTGATTCACGTGATCGGTATAAACCCTAAACCACTTTTCTTTTATGTTTTGATTTATTAATCACATGAAATTATGAATGTTTTTAATAACAATTTAAAAACAAGTATACACATGTAATTAATCATGGGGTAAAATTAATTAAAGGTTTAAGGGTGTTTGTTTGTGGCCGACGCAAGGAACCGAGCCCCAAGGGGGGGGGGGGTTCTCGGCTTGTTTGATGCACACCAACTGAGACCTCAAGGTCTCGGTGTGTGTGATGTGTCTCGGCAGCAGGAACTAAGGGAACCCCAACCTCAGTCGGGGTATGTTTTGCTCGGGTGGGTCTCGGCTAGAACCAAAAACCACCACCGGCTTATGCCGGTGGCTAATTAAGGAAAGCAGGGGGGAACCGAAGGCCACGACAACAGGGGAAACACCGGCTAGCCGGTGGGAACCCATGCTAGCCGGCGGCTAGGTCTTAACCAAGGGTGCATTTGGATCCGGTTCACGGGTTTAAACCGGTCCGGTTCACACATGTTTAGATTAAAACACGGTTCGGTTCATGAGTTGTTTTTTTACAAGGTTAAATATTTTTACAAGTTATATTTTTTTCAAGACTTAAATTAAATTAATTAAAAACATGAACATGATTAATTTAATTTACATGACTTAGGTTATTAATTTTATTATTAATACATTAATTTTAACCTAAGTAATTTCCATTTAATTAGACTATATAATTAATTAATTATTAAAACCATGACTTATAATTAATTAATTTACATGACTTAGGTTATATTATTAATAGATAATAATACATGTTTTAACCTAAGTATCTTTACCTTTATTTAATTAAACCATGTTATATTTAATTAAATACTTTAACCTATAGTTTATATAATTCACATGAAATAATTACTAAACTATACTATTTAATCACATGACTTAGTATATTAATCAGTAAACACTTAAGCTTATATAATTAGCTTAATAATCCAATTTATTTCTATTTATGGAAACTTTCTATTTTTAGAAACCTATTTAATTAAGGCAGCTAATCTATTTATGGAAACTTTATATTTTTAGAAACTTATCTATTTTAAGCAGTAAATCTATTTTTGGAAACTTTCTATATTTGGAAACTTTCTATTTTTGGAAACTTTCTATTTTTGGGAACTTTCTATTTTTTTGGAAACTTTCTATTTTAGGAAACCTGCTATTTTTAGAAAGTTACTTATTATTACACAACAAGTATAATAATACATGAAATACTTAAACAGGATAGGCAGAATACATGATAAACACAGTATAAAGCTTAAATACGTAAAACATGACATGAACATATAAAACAAGCTAGGACATAGTATAAAATCGGTTACGTACTCAGTAATCAGATACTTATACACGTATGTATATATGTAGCATTAGTGATACCGAAGTAGGAATCTCTTCCGTTCGTCTTCTTCGTTCACTGGACACAAGGTACAGATTCTCCGTCCTTTCAGTATGGACATTCTTTCTTATTAGGATTTCCCGTATGCAACCAACTGTTTTCCCAGTATATGTTTTATATGTTTTTGAATTGCTTATGTTTTATTAGAATACCTAAAGCCATATACATGCATGACCAGTTTCACCTAGTTATGGAGGTATCATAACCATAACACTGGAGGCACTAGTGTTATGACTTCACCACGACGGAGTGATAGCTCGTGGCGTCCCTTTCAATTTTTGGCCATATTATTATTATCAGGTGGGGCGTATAGGTGCATCCTAGTTTACATGTTTTCTGCAGATTATTCAGTGTGAATGTGGTGTGTGCCTTGCATCCTTCACAAGGAGCTGATCTCTCCTACCCAAAACCAGTATATTAAATTAGAGGCAGCCCCTCTAATTTGCATGACGAGGTCACTCTTCCAAGTATTCATGCACGTTGATATTTCATGACATATATTGGCTAATGATAAATATGTTAAACAGTTTTTACAAGATAAACATAAGGCTTTTCAAACTATAAAACCAGTTTTACTAAGATATAACCAGGTTATCCAGGATTTAGTCTTTTCCGCTGCTTCATGCTTATATGCTTATATTATTCATGCTTTACTTGTATATTCGTGCACTGAGCGTTATGCTCAGCCGTTTTCCTTTTCATGTTCCCAAAACGACAAGTACTCAGGGACGCTCGTAGACTTTAAGCGTACGTGCATATGGATTGGAAGCTTCCTAGCCTTCTTTACTTTATGCATTTCTTTATACTTTAATACTCATTTCCATGGACATTGTTTAGTCTTTTCATTTTTAGTACTTATGTTTGTGTGTGATGAGTTCTACTTTTGGGATACCGATGTTTGATTCCGGTATTTCCTTTATGGTCATGTAATGTTTAGACATTTATCCTTGTATGCTTTGATGACACGCTATAATCACGCGTGACATTCCATTTATCAAAATGGGGTGTTACAAGGTAACTCCCAACGCATTGTTTCTTCTTCATCTTCTTCGGCCATAATTTGGGCCTCCAGCTCCCTTTGTGTCATTTCTTCTTATTGCAGTGTTTCTCTCAATACTTTTTGATCTAGGTATAGTTGATACACCTCATTGTCAGTAAGTAAGCCATTTGAGTCGTTTGGAATTGGAAAGGGTAGACTGGGAGACACATTTCAGGGTCGGTGTTGTTGTGACGAAGAACCGATATGAGTTGTTTGAGTTCGGGATGAAGAACAGATATGAGTTTGGGATGAAGAACCCAATTTATTCAGCCATTCAATATTTTTTTCAATTCTAGCCTCCAATTTTGTTGACTTTCTAAACAAAGATCTTCGGACGTTAAAATCGACATCAGATTGATTACTTAGAAACGTGTCGATTAAATGACGTTTATGTGGGGAAAGATCACGGTATCTCACATGCTGTGCGCAGTGCCGTATTTCTTCGTACGCGGCATCGAAATCACCAGCTAACGTCGTAAGCTCATCGTAACGACGTTGTTGTTGAATTATTTGTTTCTGAATCATAGCCTTAATCTCGTCACCGGTGTGTGGGAAAGAGCATGCCATTTTTTATTTCTGAAAGTGTGTGTGAAAATATAGAGAGTTGTGTGGGAAAATACTAACAGTTGTGTGTGTGAAAATGTGATATCTATAAAGAGGAAAAAATGATTTAAATTAAAAATAAAATAAATTTGAATTAGGTCGCATTAGGTCGCCTTGTTGGGGCAAATATGCCGCACTAGGTCGCAGGAGAGAGAAAACTGAAAAATCAAGGTCGCAACCAGGTCGTTGTTGCAGGTAGCCTTAGTTAACCGTTAACCCTTTTAACTTGTAACTAACGACAGTAAAATGCTCAGATCTTGGTAAATTAAATAAATACCAAAACTATATAATATATATCTATTATATAGATTTAAAAAGCTTAGGGGTGTTTGTTTTAGCTTATATAGTAGGCTTATAAGCTTATATAAACTTATATAGTAGGCTTATAAGCTTATATAATCTTAAGCCAAAACCAAGTGTTTGGTTAAGCTTATATAAGTGAGCTTATAAGCTTATATAACTGAGCTTATAAGCTTATATAAGTGAGCTTATAAGCTTATATAAGAGGGGTTTGGTAAGCAAAAAATTTGTAGCTTATATAAGGGTAAGTAAGCTTATACAAGAATATTATATATAAAGACTTCTATACTTTCATTTAATAATTATATCTTTTTTTTCTGTACTTCTTTTGCATTTTACTTTATTAATTATATAAGTTAAACCAAATATTTAACAAAGGCTTATAAGCTTATTATATATAAGCCATAAATAGTTTATATAACATATACGTAAACCAATGCATAAACTTAACCAAACACCCCCTTAATCTCAGTGTATAGGTGTGTGACCCCGTATACTCACATACTTTTAGCCGTATAAATATTAATATGACTTACGCACATCTCAATATTCTTAACAAGAGATAAATATTTTGTGAAGTATAAGTAATATTGTTATTGATTAAAATGATAAGTAAGAGTAAAGGAGAGTAACTCATAATAATGCTTTAATGAGTTATAGATCCTAATATCATTTTTTATTGTATTTGAGAGAGGTTGAGACTTGAGAGTAGCACGAGTTATAAATAATAATATTATCTTTTATCGTATTTGTGAGAGGCTGAGACTTGAGAGTTACAAGTTTTATCTCTACTTAATGTAAAAAGGTGATTTTTAGTTCTATTAAAAATAAATTAGATTGTGTTTGGTTCATTTAAGGGTGTTTGGTTGGGTAAATTAGAGAAAATTAATTGCATTTGCATTTTTAATTCATTAAGTATTGTGTTTGGTTTGTCAAATAACAAAATTTAAACTTCATGAATTGTCAAAATGATGGAAATTAAAATGGCACAAAAAATGATAAATTTTCATTTACTTGATTCTTTTACAAACCTTGTTTTAAGTTGTTTTTGTTATATTTTTCATATTTGAAACCGAACCTATTTGAATTTGGGTTAGTCAGATTCATGTCAGTTCAGGTCGAATCAATACTGGTCGAGTCGGTTCGGGTTCATGTCAAATCCGAATATGACTACAATAGTAATAAAATTGTTTCTTATACTCGTTTATATAGAAAATTTATATTAAAACTTTTTTTATTCTAATAATCGGATCGATCCGAAACCAAAGGGTTACTAAAAAACTTCAACATAATACTCAACCCTATTTAATATTCGTTTACCCGAGATGACCCAAATAAACTTAGTCGGAGCCGCGGTTTTTTGGCACCCTTATTCGTCACTCCATGAAAAATGAAATACAATATATAAAATGACAAATTTTAAAATATTAGTAATGTCAACTAAATATAACATAAATAATTTAAATTTCAAAATTTTCAATTCCCAACAAGTTAAATTTCATAGATTTTAACAAATGAGTGTAATGTAAAAAGTAAAAATCTAATTTTGAATATACTAAAAAAGCATAAGACCATCAGTCTTCCACAAAAAACAAAAAAACCGTCTGAAAATTGCATGAACACACGCACCTATTGCTGCTGCCACTCCCCCTGTACGGCCACTTACACCCCCCTTCCCTTTTTTTCGCTACTTCTTTTCATTCATTTATTATTCCCCTTTTCTTTTTCTTTTTATCACTCTTTAAATACATACATACTCTACGAGTCTACTCTACTTCTTTCTCTCTGCTTATTTCTAGTAATGTTTTTCAAACACTACGCACCCCGGCACATTTTAGCACCCACCCCTTCTTTCAGCTATAAACTCTAAAAAAAAAAACTCCTCTCTGTAGTTTTTTCAGTAATGTGTTTCTATTTCATGATTGTTTCGAACACTACGCCACCCGGCGCATTTTAGCAACTATCCTTTTAGCTTTCGAACACCACTACACGGCGCATTTTAGCACCTAGCCTTCTTTTTTAGCTTCTTATTAACTCCTTCATTTATACACTTTTATTAAAACCTTTCGAACTATGTGTTTTAGTGTGTGTGTTTTTTTAATCGATTTTTTTCTTCATAATTCTCATCAATACACCACCGGCGCATTTTAGTGTGTGTGTTTTTGAAGCTTTTGAAGGTAACTGTTTTTTTTTTTTTTTTTTTTTTTTTTAATAAAATGTAGTATTTATTTAGGGCTTGTATTAGGTTTTTGAATATATAGATCATGTATCTGTTGATCGTAGTTGCGTTGATGTTGATTTTTGTATTTTTAGGAATTTTAGTTGCGTTTTGGTGGCCGCGTAGTGTCGTGCGGTTACGCGGCCACCTAAGCGCATTTTGGGGGTTGCCTGGACCTATTTTATTAGTAAAAAATAATAAATGAGTGGCGCGACACAAATTAGTAATAATTTTAGTGATGGTTTGGTGGCCGTGTAAGGTCCCGCGGCCACCTAAGCGTGTTGGCGCGGTTTTAAAAGAGAAATGATCAAGAGAACTAAAAGTATGACTAATTTTCTGCCTAAACTTTAAAAATTAATAAATGAGTGGCGCATAGGTTTAGACACAAATTAGTCCTACTTTTAGCCTTTAATCGATCATTTCTCGTGTTAAAGTTAGTTTAAGTTATAGCTTTAGTTATTTGGATCTATGGATGATGTATTAGGTTCCTTGATGTTAATTTTGTTATTTAGGGTTTTTAGTGGTGATTTATGTTGAGTTGTGGAGATTGATTGTGTTGTTTGGATGGTGGAAAGGAGCGCGAGGGCACGTAAGGGCGGTGGTGGGCCCAGGGTGCCGCGTGTGTTGAAAGAAAAGTACGTAATTGAGAAACTTAAAGTATGGCCAATTTTATGCCTAAAACTATGTGTCGGTATTCGGTTGGTTCTGGTGGGGGACCACTAGTTCACAAACTAATGAACGGCTAACACATAGATTTAGGAACAAAATTAGTCATGCTTTTAGTCTTTTCAAGAAATTTGTTTAGATAAGTTACAAGTATAGGTGGATACTCATCTATATAAATCAAAGAGTAGACGCGGTAATGCAATGTTAACTACATAGACCGAGCTAGTCACGTGTACTTTATGTTTTTGATAGCTTTCTTTAATAACTATGAATTCTAGTAGTGATGTTTGTTGAGTTTGGAGACTGATTGGTCGAACGACAACTAGGGACGAAAATATGATGGGGCTGAAGCTCGGGGCGGGTTCCCACTCCACATAGGATGGGGTCAAGGGGAGTTGTCCTTGTGGTCCTTCAGGGTAGGCTCCTGAAAACAGAATTAGAATTCTGGGTCTATACTTGCACGTTGATGTAATTGTGAACTTTAGCTAATATATTGACTCGGTAATTCCGCCATTTGATCGACCGAACCACATAAATCATGTATCCTATGTGTTTCTACTAGCTTATCTGTGCATTGCCAACTTAGTTGTGTGTTTGCGACATTTTGTGTGATTGTGTATCTCTACATGATTTACTTTTTGTGTATGAAGTTGTACAATCTAAGTTGATAATAAAACATGTGATAGTTTGTTAGTTTCATATTTTTGTTGGTGATCAATTAATTATTATATTTGCTGTTCCATTTGCGTATGATCAACCAATTGATGTCTTGCTTATCCTAGGCTTTAAGATCTTGTTAAGCAGTTGATATATTGATATAGTGTTCTAATCGATCGAGTAGGTCTACCCTCGTGTTACATTCTTTTGTGATTTTCCTAGTTTACTTGCATAAAGTCTAGTCGTTCAAGCAATTTTGACTTCCGTTTTGTGTTTATTGATAGTGAACCATTCGACCATTAATACAATTTCC
Source organism: Glebionis coronaria (assembly GCA_025667525.1). Classification (NCBI taxonomy): domain Eukaryota; kingdom Viridiplantae; phylum Streptophyta; class Magnoliopsida; order Asterales; family Asteraceae; genus Glebionis; species Glebionis coronaria. The sequence continues at coordinate 507,219,410 of CM046882.1, read as the reverse complement.
CCAAATTGAGCCTCTCATGTTTTTTCAATTTGGGCTGTTGTGGTACACAATTTCCTCTTAATTTCATAGTACACATAAGATCTTAGTATCCCCTCACATAATGTAGTATATGTAATATACTTTCCTTTTACTAGTGCACCTTACATTAATAATGGATATAATACACTGATCATCTTCCGTTACTTTGTAATCTACAGACATGGGGTCACTCGGACAATCAAATCTGGCCGTATCAGGGGATATCGATTTTAAGTGGGGTCAAAAGGCTCGACGTGGACAGGATCCACGTATGCAATACTACGAATCTTTTACATACGATGATGTCGATTACTTTTTATATGATTCTGTGTACATGTGGTCTGAGGGTCAACCAAGCCCAAATATTGGTAAAATCATTAAGATATACGAGACTCCACTTCAGAAAAAGATGGTCAAAGTCGTGTGGTATTTCCGTCCAGCTGAGGTTAAAATGTGGTTAAAAGGAACCCATTTACTACAGAACGAGTTATTCTTGGCTTCCGGGGAAGGCCAGGGTCTCTATAACGCTAACGCTCTGGTAATAAGATATTCTCTAAAGTTATTAATGTGCTCTTCTTATTATGTATCACTTCATTTTTTTTTAATAATTTGCATATATGTAAAAAGGAATCCATTTCGGGAAAATGCAATGTTGTCTGCACATCTAAGGATAAGAGGAATCCACAAGCCACTGTAGAAGAATTGAAAATGTCTGACTATGTGTTTTATCGCACATTTAATGTTAAGGAATGCAACTTATCGGAAATATTTCCTGATAAGATAGCTGGAGTTGAAGGTTTGTGTGTTTTGCTTTTCAATCAAATCATGTCCGTATTTTATAGTCTGTAGTTTCTTAGCATAATGTCCTAATTTTCGGTTAAATATGGATGAAGTTGGCAGTTATTTCAATCCAAAACCTATGGGTAGCATCAAAGTTACTGCAGCAAATGATGAAGACTCTGTAAGTGGTGAGTTAACAAACAGGAAATTTTGGAGGTTTCCTGCTGAAGATGCTGTTAGGCGTCCAGGCTCCTCATCCAGTGCATCTGATTCTTATCCGGAAAAGAAAAGTGATGCATACCCCATAAAGAAAAGGAAACTGCGAGACATTATGGCTGATGAAAGGAAACACACTGAAGCTCAAAGCAAAGTTGAAGAGCGCGGGAAAAGACCAGCTGATGATAGAAAACTTACTGAAGTTCAAAGCAAAGTTGAAGAGCGCTGGAAAAGACCAGCTGATGATAGAAAACTTACTGAAGTTCAAAGCAAAGTTGATGAGCACATGAAAAGACCAGCTGATAGAAAATTCACTGAAACTCTAAGCAAAGTTGAAGAGCACAGGAAAAGACCAGCTGATGATAGAAAAGTCTATGAAGCTCAAAGCAAAATCGAAGAGTACAGGAAAAGACAAAAAGTGGTAAGTGTTGATATCCTCATGGTTATTATTGATTAACATATAATTTACCTATTCACTTCAGCATGGAGGAGTCTTTTTTTTAACTAGATACATCTTTATTGCATGCAGGATTCACACGAATGGTTCAAGAAAATTGTGAGTTATTTATTCTTTATAGAGACTCTTTAATCGTCGCGCATCATGAATTGGATCTTCAATTCAGTGCTAAACAAAGCAATCTATAATAGAACGTTCATATTTCGTAAAATGTTTACGACACTTATCTTTTTTATGGAATCATGTATGGGTGACCAGCCATGGGAGGAAAGGATCCAGGAAGCTAAAGAAAGAGGCTCCGTCGTATTGCTAGAGAATTTGAATCCATACTTTGCATCATCAGAAATTGAGGTATGTATGTGGTATCCTTCGTCGATTCTATTTCTGATTTAAAATAAAATACGTTGGAACTAATTTGCCCACATGTTCATGATAACAACTTTAGATGTGAATGATTAAGATATCGTTTTCTTTAATTATAAGATACTTAAAACTTTGATACTTGTTTACGTAGGATATTGTTTTGGATGCTTTTAACATAAGGGCTAGTGCAAAGATGATACAACAGACTGCAGATTCAAGACCTCGCAATGGTATAGCCATTATGATACTCTTAGTCGTTCACTGATATATGCAAGGCACTTTGACATATCCAAACTTCTGTTTTTGTTTCTGTAACTTTTGTTGTAGGACAAGCTCTTGTTATTTTCAACTCAAAACAAGAGGCAGACTTTGCTATTTCAGAACTGAGAACCAGATGTCTAATGATTAGAGGTGTAAGGTAATCTAGTTATTTTTCACAAGCTTTTATATGCATTCTTAATGAATACGAGTGCAAGAATGTCAAATATGTTTCGCCTAATTCCGTATATAACAAAATAGTACATGTAAACAACTACACATACACATAGGCATGTGTATATATAGCGTATCCTTGTTGCACTGATAAGGAGAAATTCTATGTGGAGTGAATAGTGATACCTTAAACGAGTATATGCGTAGGTATATGAATTTAAAGCAGAACCAGTAGTTTTGTACCTCTAAAATTTCTTAACTCTGAAATCGGACACAAACCCCAAATGTCTGAGCTTTCGAATTTAAAAGGACAGATCCTATCTTGATACAGATTCTGTGATTTTAAAAGTTCGAGGCTCTGTTATTTAAAATTACGAAGTGTATAAAAAGAGGCAGCAATCCACAGAAGTAGGCAGCCTAATGCTTTAACTTTTGATTGCTTCAGAATAATGTATCTACATTTCCTAAGATAGAATTCAACACAGCAATTGGCAACCATATTATTTCACTTTTAGAGCAGATTAAATTAATAATGTGCATTTTGATCAACAAATACGATGATTAAGATTTATAGATTAATCTGTGTAGTGATAACAGTGAAATTGTCATTGATCTTAGTGATGTTTCGAACCACCTTCATTTAGGTCTTATTCTTTCTTAAATATCTAGATGCGTACCTTTTCTTTCATTAAATCTACAAAAGATCCTGGTCATAGTTGTTAAAAGCAAACTCCACAACTACAAGATCATTGCTGCATCACACCTTAGGCGAGAGGTAGGAAAAAGTGAGGACCTATGCGAAGTAAGCATGCAAAAGTTCCACATATAACACAGTTTAACATCAAAACATAAAATTCTGACATACTATGAACTAAGGAAAACATTATTACCTTTAATATGAAGAGGAAAAGAATCTCGTAACGCAAAATTACTAAAATAAAGAAGGTTCGAATGAATAAAAAGTCGAAAAGGCTAGCATAGAGGAGACGGGAGAGAGCATAGGACTTTGTGAGTTCGAAATGGACTCAAAACTCTAATTTTAGTATCTACTTAAGAGGCAGGATGGATTTCATAATACCCCCTCTTTTCATGATTAAATTCATATATACTCAAATTACAACCCTTAGAATGAATAATACTGTACAATGCCTTTAAAGCATGTATTGGGGGAAAATGAAATTTCTGATTATGAAGAGAGGAGATATGAAAATTGCCCCTATGGGAATCTATCTTTTTCGTGTTAGTAATCCATTATTATTTTCTGCAATAGTGCCACCTCCGAGCTATATTTCTAAATCTGTCACTTCATTGCTTTTGAGCATCGGTGGCAATTCGTGTTGGATTCGGGTTCCGGGTTGGTATAATTTCTTAACGAAGATGACCCCTTTGGTTTTTATTGTTTGGAGGGCAGATGACCCATTTGGTTAATTGTGTCGAATAACCTATCCCTAACCAGGACATGCTTCACCCATGTAACCTGGTTAAGACCGCCTAATCTGTTTATCTAAACTGGCCCACTGGTTGAGAGTTAGTTGTCATATAAACGAGTTGGTTTGGTAAACGGTAGTCTCTACGGTTGTCGCGTCGGGCCTGGCCTGAGGAGGGACTAAGTGTAAAGGTTTCTTCACGGACAGGGACGGAGCTAGGGGGTTCCCGCGGGTGCCCGTGACCCCTATGAATTTTTAATACGTAGTGTTAATTTGTGAAGAAAACATCAATTTTTTCGAAATGCATCTTAAATGCACCCAGTCAATTGGAACATAATTTTACCCTTCGTTTTAATTCACGTGTTACATCTGTTATATTACGCTTAAAAAACATTTGTGCACCCGGTTATATTTCGTCCTGGCTTCGTCCCTATTCACGGATGCATCAGTACACAAACAAGTCTTCAATACTTTAGTTATTTATAATGAGGTTTCATAACCTTCAATACTTCTTGATATAATGGTTAAATGACATTCGATTGTGGATTCTGCTTAGGATGTATTTGACCTGAGGTGTGCATTATTTATATGATGTTTTCTAAGTAAAAGAAACCATTGCCATCTCTTTTTTGTCTATACAAAAACACATGTAAATATAGTTATTTATTCACACATGCAAGTAGATATGTGTTTTGTGTATGCATATATCTCATGTCCTTTCTATTTACACACCATGATTTAGGCCTGTTGTCGGTAGTCGACCATCATTCAAGGAGCCTGGTAACAACGTACCAAAGTACTTTGGACATTTCGCAGTTGGCAGAAAACAATGGGTAAATTCAGCATTTCACTTTCTTTTCTATCCTGCTTACCAGAATTATTGTTATTCTACCTTTCTTAATTTATTCGCCTCGGTTGTTCCAACAGAAAAATGAAGGTTCTACTTCTCACTACGCACAGCCCAATACTATCACATTTGATATGGCAATGGAGTGGCAAACACTGCAAAAGAAATGGGAACTATCATGGGATGCATTGTTTGAGGTAACCCGCAAAACCATCACATCTAATTGTATAGATTCAAACACAATATGTTTTACAAATAAGTGCACGTTTATCCTTTCAGAAACATTCAAAAGAACTGGCTGACCTTCAAGCTCTCATCAAGGTCCCTCCAGCCAAAAAAATATGATCTTTGCTGGTGAAGATGTATAGGATCCAGAATTTAGGTAACAGGAAATGAACCGAGGGTGTCATTTTGGTAAGTATAGTAGTTGGTCACACCCTTTGAAGTCATAGAGCTAATTGAACCAACTAATTCAGCATACAAGGTATTTTTGTTCCACATGCTGATCGTGGTACAGATTTTATGCGAAAAAGTTTAGTTTTGATGTCTATATTTCAACTTAATAGATCGTTGGGCGTTTCATTCTGTGGGACATAAAGGTTCTGTTTTATAATTACAGTACGTTGGGCTGGGAAGCGATGTTGGATTCCAAATAGGCATAAATGTACAGGTTGCCATTCGCTACACAAAGCAAACTTGATACAAAAACACACTAGGGGTGAGCATGAAGCGGTTTCAGGCGGGTTTTGGCTAATGCCAAACCCTGAACCAAAAGTTCGGCTTTTGATTCTCTTGAAACCAAACCCCGTACCAAAAGTTTGGCTTGGTTTCTTGGATTTTGGCTTTCGTGGTTTGATATTTGTTTTTTTTTTCCTTGTTAGGCCCATCTTTTCTACATGTTTGAAATCACTCTTGCAAATTGTTGGCGCAAATTAAAATTATATACTGCATAGGTGGAATGGAAAAAGTTCTAACACCTGGTATAAACTCAATCAACTAATCACAACCATCCATTTTTATCATGTAAAAAATTTAAAAAAAAAAAAAAAATTATATATCTCACAAACCGTTCATCGTTACGTAAAACAAAACATATCTTCGCTACGAGAATTAAATCATCTATCTATCGTGGGGCACATGTATATACTTTCGACGAATTTTTTTTTGACTTTTTTTTAAGTCACGTCTGAGAGAATTATATATGATTCGTCGCGAAACATATATGATTTTCAGAAAATCCTATATGATTCATATCACGAATCATATATGATTTTCTGATTCTTGACGAATCATATATGATTATCTCATACGTGACTTAAGAAAAAAAGATTCGTCGAAAGTATATACATGTGCCCCTCGATAGAAAGATTTTAATTCTCGTTGCAATGGTGTATTTTTTTCGTTTGATGATTTACCGTTTGTGAGATATGTAATTTTTAAAAAAATGGTGGGAAGTGGGTTTTTAAAAAAAAGGGTGATTATGATTGGTTGAATAGTTCTATACTAATTTAAGAGTTTACATATATCTTAACTCTACGTGGAATATTTTTAGCAAATAATAAAATTAGATAACATGTATATGTGTTTTAAAAAAATGAAATCTTTTTAGATAAAAAAGTGTTAGCTGTTGTGAATGAATATAAAGAATAAGTTTTGTTTTTTAATTGATATATCCCAGAGGGTAAATACAAGGAGTATTTATAAGACAATTAATAGGGTAAACCCTAATTACTACTTGGGTCATGCGCCTTATTCTAGACATCCACATATTATTCATAACACTCCCTCTTGGATGTCTCTATAGATAATACGCTTTGAGAATGTTTCTTCGTTAAAAACCTTGTCAGGACAACCCAGTGGGACAAAACCATGAATAAGGAAAAGAGTGCAACGCGTATTATCTCCTCTGATTACTACATCACTTAAGATTTTTAATTCGCCGCATTCCAATATTGTTAATAAGCTTCTTGAATGTTGAAGCAGGAAGTGCCTTGGTAAATAGATCCGCCAAATTGTAGTTTGAACGAACTTGTTTGAACTAGAATATGATCGCTCTTTTGTAAGTCACGAGTGAAACGAAATTCAATATCGTCTTTCATGTAACCTCCTTTGAGTTGAGCAATGCATGTTGGTGCCTCTTTCTCTGAAGAAATACTACATGACCTGCGTATGTGTTGTGTTACATTTCTTAACCAAACATATTCTCGACTTGCCTCATGGATTGCTACAATTTATGCCTGATTGAATGAAGTTGTTGCAATTGTTTGCTTTACCGAACACCATGAAATCGCTATTCCTCCACTTGTAAAAAATATCCAGTTTGCGACCGACCATTTTAAAGGTAACACATATATCATGCATTTGCAAAATCAACTAAACTTGTATTTGATGGGTTAGAGTATAAACCCATATCTCTTGTTAAAAACGTTATTAGATAAAACCCAATAGTTTTGTTTTATATACCTCTTGTATATAGAAATCATGACATATTATTAGAACACCTATGAAAAACATCTTTGTACCATTGACATGTATTGATGTTCTAGTAGTATATATGCATGTAAAAAAAATCGAACTTGTCGTAAAATCAAGATTGTATAGCCTAAAAAAACTATTTATAAAGTCCAAAAGCATGTTATGATTAACATTTAAGTGGTTGTATCAAATACCAACTGAACAAAAAAAAAACATTATGCAAATCTACAACAAGTTCTTTATACTAATTAAATACGTTTTATCCATACCTTAAAAACAAATAAAAGCAAATCAGAACACAATTCAAATGCAATCTATACATGTCATTTCTGTATGCTGCTAATTAATCAAGGAGTATATGAGAAACTATATATAATCATATACATTATATCAAAAGGCTTCATAATTCATATATAAATAATATTCTAAAATAAGCTTTGTATCATACACACAACCCGTTTTTAATCAGAGCAATCTTGTATTGAGATTTAGTATAAAATATCATAAGATCTCATGTAATCATGGGCCAAAATATATATGTAAAAAAATTACATATGTACCAAAATTAGCATAGACTTAATTTACGCTAAAGAATATACAAACGAAATACTAGGGTAAACCCTAATTACTACTTGGCCATGGGCCTTATTTTAGACATCCACATATTATTCATAACATTAGTTAAATAACTCTTATTTTATGGACTAATTATCCCGTAATTATCTATGGATAATATATATACTTAATTAGTTAAATGAACGATATTTTTGTTTTGGGTTTTCATATAAAACCAAAAATCGAACAAAAACTTTTGGTTAAAAAAAACCAAAACTACACCTTCGATTTTAAGATTGGTTTGGCTTTTTGAGGCGGGTTTTCTGTTTTGGCTAGGTTTTTCGGGTTTATTACTTGTTCTCGGGATTTCGTATTACTTGTATTGAACGTTGCCACTAAGCTTGCATAGTTTAAGGCAGTTTACGGAATGTTACTTATAGTCAAGACTTCACTAACGGCTGTTCGGATTGTTTTATACAAAACCGGTTATTTAAGAATGCGAAGTTATAGTTTTCTTAGTAGTGGCCAAAGTCTAGCACTAATGGTTCAAGTTATATATATATATATATATATATATATATATATATATATATATATATATATATATATATATATATATATATATATATATATATATATATATATATATATATATATATATATATATATATATATATATATATATATATATATATATATATATATATATAGTAGCGATCCAGTAAGAAGAGAAATAAAAATAAGAATAATAAGAAGAACTCTGGACCACACATTTTAAATAAGAGTGAGAATTTTAAGGGGAGATGCAGGAGATTTTGTAGGTGCATCTGAAATGAGTGGTTGTGGTTTCTTCTCATCCTTCTTATTTTTGTTAATCTTCTTATTAGATCCTAACTATATATATATATATATATATATATATATATATATATATATATATATATATATATATATATATATATACACTAGCGTCGTAACCCGCCCAATGGGCGGGGTCGCTTTTTTTGTTGTTCCGCGGGTTTATTGTACGTGCGTTTTTAGTTTATTGTAATTCTAATTTAATCTTTAATATATTTTATTTATACTTTACGCTTAAGTAAAGTTACATTTATGTGAAAAAAATTTAAAAAAAAATAAATTCAATCCGGATTAAAAAATAATTCTAATCATGATTGACAGGGACTTTAAAATTTAATTGATTAACCAGTATATAAACTTATGACTTACACAATGACAATTTTGACAAATCTATTTTTTGATATTTTTATGGTTTGGTCACCTAACGGACTTATTTTGTCCTATATCAATCTTTCGTTTTACTAATACTGGTTTACTCTTTTTACAAACGCGTGTTCAAATAGCTGTCTTAGAAGAACCATATAATCAAGCCATCTTTTTTACTCTGGGAAAAGAGGCGGAAGTTTTGTTCGTGAAAAAATTTAATATGTGAAGGTCTAAAAAACAATTAGGAATTGAGGAACCCGATAAGGGTTGTCAGGTTGAGTTAAAAATCTTATCGGATTGGTTAGTCAAACACGATACCCCGACATTGTAATCGAGTTGAATTTGGGTTAAATAATTTATGTTAAGGGGTTATCAGGCCGATCCGATAAAACCGAAATTGCAATTTATTTATTTTTATTAAAAGTTGATAAACCTACGAATATACATGTCAATTTATTTATGTTACGATTCTTTTTCATATACACATATTTGGAAATTGCCTATTGTATTCACTTTTCATATTTAGTTATTTAACAATGTTTGTTTTCTTCCGTTGGTTAGTGTAATCAAATGGGGACAAATCATTCAAACTATGTGCTTTTTTCCATTTCTTTTTTTTCATATTTTTCAATGATCTTTTGTTCTTCAAACTTATTTAATTATCTTTAAACTTGACTGGATATTCGTTTTGGGTGTGTTAGTTGTTGGTTTGTATTTTCGTCTAAATGCTCAGATAAAAAGGCAACCCGATTAACCCAAATCATCCGACCCGACAACATCCGATCCAAATAAAACTCAAACCTGATAACCTGATTTCTTAGTGAGTCGGGTTATATGTGAATTATTAAAAATTAAAACTCGACTCAACTCGACCTGACAAGACTCGATAACCCGACCTAAGTGTCTTCTTCTGCAAAAATGTTACATAGCATCTAGCGTCTTCTTCTGCAACAATGTTAACTTCTACAGATGACTCAACAACCTGCTTTCTTCACTTGCAACCTGGTTTCTTCAACAACTTGCTTTGTTTTCCTGAAAAGAAAGCTGACACATTGCAACCTGTATGAAAAAGATTGAGGAGTAGATAAAATTTTATACATTCTTGCTGAGTTAAAACTCGCTTGTAGAAACTTGAAACCACTGTACCCTAGAATTAGGACTGATTTGATTCAACTTTGAATATAAATTATGAAGGAATTGTGAAAAGTAGTAAAGGAAGCACAACACCAGCATATTCTGCCTATAGCTCTCAACAGAACAGCAGGAATCAGGATCAAGCTGAATCATATGAAGAATCATTTTGGGGGTACCTAATCACATTTGAAATCCTGTCAAGGAAAAAACCCAGATAGGACACCGCTTTGCTGAAAATGAATTTTGATAGAAGTTCTACATTGATACTGTATGGTGACCATTAAACCTAATACAACAGTGACTAAAAACCTTTTAGAACAGGCGAATAAACAAAAATTATCACCCATATAAGTAAATAAGAAAAACAACAATTTGTGCTTCAAAAAATTACCTTTAAAGCTAGGAAATTGGACTGGTCCACCAGTTTCAGAGCATAGTTTCCACACACCGTCAAACCATATTATAAAACCTTAGCTGGTATTTGTTTTCAGGTTATGAAACCTTAGCTGGTGGACCAGTCCAATTTCCTGGATTTAAAGGTAAAATTTTTACTTATATTGGACTGGTCCAATTTCCTGGCTGGTGAACTTGTTGGCAATCAAACTTATGTGCCTATAATATGGTTTGACGGTCAAACTCATGTGCCTGTCATTTCAGGAAGTGACGTTCAGAGGTTTCTCTACCTGGTGAACTTGTTGACCATCAAACTCATGTGCCTATAACTCTACAAGATGGGCGTTGGATGGATCAACTTGATGTGTTGTTTGTGGGAGAGGAACCTACACAATCTTATGCACTTATATGTGGTCAATTTCATATGGACAAAGGTAAGTAGATAAATAAGGATTCACACCAACACATATTTATTAAAAGGGTGTTTAAGATTTGATTATTTAGTGTTTATCTGCTTACTTTAAAGGCAAATTATCCTTTCAAAAAACTATATACATTCCATTTAATACAAGTAGTTTGGACTTTAGATATAGATTATCTGCATATTTAAGAATAAGAAGGGTGTTTGGGATTGCTTATTTATGTGCTTGTCTGCCTTTTTGAGCAAATTAGCAAATTCGAGTGTTCTGATAAACCCTAATACCCTATTTTAAGTTATTATTTCACTCTAGAATAAGCACGTCTGCACATGCTTATTCTTGAGCAAAGAAGTGACACCAAACGCTCTCTAAGGCGTTCAAATTAAAAACTTCAGTATGGCTCATATCTTCCCAATCGAACTCTTCTTCTTCAGTGAGAGAAAGTTAGAGAGAGAAAGTGAGAGAAACTATGTGAATTTTATTAAGTGGAAATTGAGAAATGATAACAACCAACCCCTTTCCTTAGTGGAAAGGGGTATTTATAGTTCCAAGTCATAAGTGGACTTGGGCCGGTCCATGACAAGCCCATGGACCGGTTCTTACTTAAGTTAATAAGCAAATAACAACTAATTACTAACTACGAGCTATTACAACATAAATCATATTGTGGAGCGACCGATACTTCTAATATACGTAAAAACGTATTTCTAACAATCTCCCCCTAAGGGAGGTCACTCCACGTTACAAAGTTCTAAACCTAGCATACTATACTAAGTCTTCGTTCTTTAGCTCGTAGTCTTTTCTTCTTTTCTTTCTTTTGTTGTGAATATGTTGATTTGATCTTTTTGGCTTTGACTTGAGAGCATTGTTCTTTGGCCTTTCACGTGCGATCTTTGCCTTTCTTGTGAACTTTGCCTCCTCGTGACTTCATGTTCCACACACTTAAGTCTTTTTGTTGGATTCTTGAAAGCTTCAGAGTTTGATACAGCGGAAGACTTCATCTTGTACTTTCTTGAATTTTTGTTGCAAAAGACATAAGCATGTGGGAACGACTTTCACAGGTACACCGCAACACCACCGTCTTCACTGGTACTCAGCAACGCCACCGTCTTCAACAGGTACTCAGCAACGCCACCGTCTTTAGCAGGTACACAGCAACGACACGAATAAAATGGCTTTGAACATTTTATTCTAATTCGGTAGCATTTTACCTCCGGTCGGTGAAGACCGTTGGACGATATTAGATATCGTACCCGTGACGGATAGTTTCAATTAAGTAACTTCCTGACAGGATTTCGCGGGTAAACCCGTTCTCTTTATTCGACCGTCCAAAGCTGACTGCGAACATAAAGAGTGAATCACTTGGATAAATTATCCTTGTGATTAAAAGCCGTCAATTCATGAAACCTGGAACAAGTGAATTTCAATTAAGATTTTCACCATCGTTGCTTTCCAGTTGTCACGAGCTCGATTCATAAAGAATCTTGCACGTTACCTACCAAGTGCTGTTTGAAGTTGACACTAGAAGGATTTCCACTCGTCACTGTGGTCAGTAAAGAGTCACTCTGAGTGTTCTGGCAAGATCATATGATAATGCGAAGAGGCCTGGAACGAGTTTAAGTTCAATTAAGAATTAAACCACTGTTACCTTCCAGTTTTTCACAAGATTGGTTCTAGAAGAACCGCACGTGTAACCTACCATGAGCTTGTTTGATGTTGGCTCAAGCAGGATTTCCATCTTCATTGTAATACTTACATATTACTCGGATGTTCTGGCAATATTACAAGAATATTGCGTAGGACTCATGAAAATCTCTTACTTTTCACAGTGTGTGAGAAAGCAAGGAATAAATGGAAAGTGTCCTAATGAGACTTTTGATGATCTCTTGGCTCTAGACTCGATTGTGCGTTTTGATTTAGTGAGCGATGGCTGGAGAGGAGTGCCACCTTTTCAATACCAGTTTATTCGGAGTGAATAAACCAATAGATAACGTGTTGATCTCCGTGTGATTAAAACAAATACCTTTTGAGAGATATTTGAGTTAGCTGGGGAAGGTTTGTGCATTGCATCACTGGGTCCATGATGTCTTTCTTCAATACCGAGAATCATTAACAAAAATGACCTCAATAGCATTTGTATTGACCCGGTTTCTGCCTAAAGTTGTAAGGAGGGCTTCTTTCTTTACACCCTTTATCTTTACATTTCTTTTTCATTCTTCAACCCCTTCAATGCTTACCAATACGTCATCACTAGCACCTTGTTGTGATTGTTCCAGTGCTAGCTTAAGTACTTGGTCGGCATTCAGCTACGTTCACATTCTTTCTCCATCTTTCCTAGGACTTCTAATTCTAACTAGGGAATTGTCCTTGGGAAGATTCCATCGGCTCTGATGAATCATTGGACTAAACCTATTCCTACCACCCTTTTGTCACCACATCCGTCGTGAATTAAGCGTGTTTTGGGAAGGAATTGCCACCATGAAAACATCATTGAAAATCACCCAAGGTACTTGTGATATTAAAATCAAAAGTTTTGTACCTTAGGTGTTTTGATCATCAAAAACGCTCCCCCTTAACACGTGCTTAACACATATTAAGTTGGATTATCATTAAGTCTTTTTCATCTTTTAGCCAAGTATCACTTACGTCTCCTTAATCCCATTTTCTCCCCTTATCCAAAATGTTAACCATTAATATTTGGGATATTGAATGGATTAACCGGTCTTTGGGTAAAAATGAAATTGATGTTTGGCCATAGAACAAGTTATTGCTCCCCCTTAATTTAATAAGGGATAGTTGTAGTGCTTTGGTATGACATATTTTGAAAGATTTAGAATCTCGTGAGAAATTCTTGAAAAATTATCATACCTTATCACTACAACAAGCCATTCAAGCACATTATTCACAAAGATACATATTCACAATTGAAAACCAATATAAAGTGACCTGAGATGTACGACCCATCAGATGGATCGTTGCAGTAGCTTGTGGTGCACTAAATACGGTCTTCCACCCACGAATCTTTCCAAGCTCCTCATCAATCTACGTTCACGGAGCTTCTGATCGATCTTCTTGATCACGTACTTCGCCATCTGCCGGTAACCCGGATGCCAATCCTCCGTCATCTCTGGCAAAGTTCCACCCGAGTTCAGATGCTCCAACTTATCTCTGACTTGTATGAGAGTTCCATCACTATACTTGTGAAGCTCCCCCACCCTCATAAACTTCATCAAACCTCGACTGTTCAAGTAGAAAATGCCAGAATTCGGGACAGAAATGCCGGTGTAGGGACATCTTTCTACATGTTGAGGTAGCACTTGATTCACAGGGCGAGTTAAATTGAGCTTCCTCTGATAGCTTTCGACTCCCAACTGAAGATCCTCAACTCGTGACTTGATGACAACGCTTCGTGTGAACATACGAAGTGCTGTATTCAAAGCAATCAGGTCTTCACGAGGAATGTGTGTAAGTTGATCTCTGGTCATTAGAAGCAGCATGTCCTCGATATCCTCAAGGCGAATGATGGAAAAGTCTCCTTGCTGGATTTTGTATTCCCTGTCATCCTCCCTTTTTAAACGAATCTCCGTCACATGATAGTAGCCGTTCTTGGCTTCAGTTTTCATTCCTAAGATGCTGGAGATACGGATGTCAGATCGAACATTGCTTCCAGAATTGACCAAGCAGCAACCCCTGTACGCCCTTCGGACTCTTTCGTCCCAATGAGATGCACCTATGACAGCATACATATCATAATTACGATTCATTTTAGGGACCCAGAGTCGATTTACCTTTTCCTCGATATAGGGTATTGTCCCCCAGTTGGCAGCTTTCAGCAATGTCAGGGAGGTTACGTACTTTGATGATCCCTTCAGTAGATACTCAAGATCGTTGGTGACGAAGAAGTCAAGAGCAAGCTGATTATCTTGAGCAGGATCCATTGGAGGTGGAGCTCTTTCTGATTCATGAAGTCCTGGCCTTTGAACGGTTTTCAAAGCCTTTATGATCTCATCGGCATAGTACTCGAACTCCATTCGGGGTAATCGGGTTTTGGCACGCAGTCTCTTATCTTTCATCACTTTCTTGACCAAGGATGGAGTAACCGAAGTCTTATACTCATGAGCAAGAAATGCACATAAGTCAATCGGACTTCGGATACGCAGATACAGTACATCTTTGTCAGCATCTGTGATCGGATCATATTGAGCTGCTGCCGTGATCCAAGCTTGTGGTGGTGCAGACTCGTCTATCTCCAACGTGTCTTCCCAAACACGAATGCTTGGTTCAGGAACCGTAGATTGTTGAGCTTGTTGTAGAGGAGTGGAAGTGCGAACATCTACTGGTTCAGTTTCAGGCATTTCGGCAGTGTCCTGAACTGGGGAGTGTTGTGCAGCTTCGGGTTCCGTCACTGATTCTGCAATCACAGGAGGAACAACAGCAGAACTAATGGGGTTAGTTGTAATAGGTAAAGATACAGCGATAGAGATACCGGGAGCCGAAGACGCTGTAGTGGCATTCACATCGTGGCGCCACTTAGTTCGTCTTGATTCCGAGGATGTCGATTTGCCCTTCTGTGCTGCATCTTTTGTGGACTTGGTTCCAGTCTTAGTAGCAGTCTTCTTGGAGCTGGTAACCTTGTCTCCCTCTTTCGGTTGTTCACCCCCATCATCATCCTGATTGTCATCCCCGTTACTACCCCTAGCACTCTCCTGATTCTCATCACCACCATCGTCGCCATCATCATCATCCTCATCCTCGTCGTCATCCTCATCATCCTCATCATCATCACCACCTTCGTCATCGTCTTTCTCCTTTTCACCTTCTTCTTCTTCTTCTTCCTCTTCTTCACCCGTACCCTCTTCTTCACTCTCTTCCCTTTCTTCCTCAGGTAAGATGTGATATGGTACCACACTTCCAAACATTTTGAATAATCTATCATCCTCCATGATAGCATCATTCAGGGATTTATATAAAGCCCGTTGAATCCTCGACTTATCATACGACCCAAGTTCCACCATACGAGCCTTAAGGATCTTCTTCAATTCGAAATCCGTCAGGTCATAAGCAATCTTGTAGGCGGCTTCTGAAGGGTTGGATGATTTGACCATTAAATTGTCAGCAGCAAGTGTCTTCAACTCGTCACGAAGCTTAGGCATTAAGGATTCAACGGATTCTTGCACTCTTTCTTTCACAGATGCTTCAAGTGCTTCTTTTTGTTCCTTATATTTATCCCTCATCGCTTGAAGTCTGGTAATGCGTTCAGCATGCTTATCAGCCTCAGCCTGCTTAACTCGAGCAAGTTCTTCTGCATGAGCTTTACGTGTCGCTTCCATGTCTGCAGAGAACTTGGCAATCAACTCTTCTTGAGCTTTCTGAGATACTTCTTCCCTTTGAGCTCGTCTTTGCAGCTCTTGGCGAAGGTCATCCATTTCGCGTTTGTGATTGTCAAGCATTTCGGCCATCACTAATGCAGCCATTGCAGATGTTGCAGAGCTGCTCTGGGTTGACTGAATAGGCTCGGTTGTTACTGCTGTACTAAGAGTGGGGATTATGGGTGGTGGAAGAAATGGTGTGGAAGCCGGTCGGGTTGGTCGGGTTGTTAAGGGTTGGATTGGTGGAGGTAGAGTTGCCAAAGGTTGAGTTGTCACCATGATTGTAGAAGCAACAGGTTCCTTTTCCACACTTGTTGAAATAGGGATTGATGGCTCCTTCGAAGTAGAGTAGTTTTCAGGTGACCCAAATTCATCAACATCATGCGGTTCCTCGTACTCATCCTCGATATCTACCCTCGCACCTGAACCACTACCGCCTGTATCTTTCCTACTCCTTTTAATAGCAATCTTCATCATTTGTTGCTCGGATTTGTCAAGAGTAGGATCAACAACATCTTCTTCGTCACGTAGACGCATCAAGTCCTTACCCTTTCCCTTCTTACCCTCTGTCTTCTTCTTCTTAGGTTCGGGTTCAGGTAACGCTGCTGGTTGTTTGCGTTTACCTTTACTCTTAACCGTTGTGGATGAGTCTTCTCCAGTTTGAAGGTTTGCTTTCAGCCTTTGGATTTCTAGCTGCAGTAGCTTGTAATCAGCAGAACCTTTGATTTTGTCTGACAGGAGGTAATCAGGAACAGGACCCGGAATCACACCAGTAGACGGTCCTTCATGCCTTAGATCTACAGTATCATCAGCTTCTTCAGTGTGATAGCGACCTCCTGCACGCCTATCAATAGTAGCATCAAGCTTCATAAAATAATTTATGATAAGCTTAATAAACCGAGGATAAGGAAAGAAGTTTGTCTTCAGCTTCTTGTTGTGGAAGAGTTGAAAGGTGAATTCTTCCCATATCAACAAAGCATAATCTGAATTCGCAGCTTTGTACATGCCATAGAAGAGGTTCATTATTGGACTTCGCAAAGCATCATGTCCACTCGTTTTTGGTGTAAGGCATTTACTGAGAATACCCATCAACGCTCTCCAGGGTTGTCCTACCTTAGCAGTAGTAAACTCAGATGCAACTCGTATTTCCGGACATCCAAGTGCGTCAAATAACTCCGCGAGTTCATCTTTAGTAGGATCCCTTGAGAAAGACATGCCCTTGGGTGTATCCCGTATACCTAGCATCTTACGGAAGTCTGAAACGGTGAGTGTCTGCTGCTTGTTGTCGATGGTGAAGGTGATCTTGTTCGAAGTGAAATCCTTGGTTGCCCAAAATTCAAACATATACTCATAAGGCACCGAGGCTGTACTCCTAAGGGCGTTCTTGAAATGGGAGTTATCAAGAATGGCTATGGCGACCTTAAAACCATGGTGAGTGGATTTAGAAACTTGCTTCAGCCTATAGTTGTTGGGTATAAACTTAAGGGTTCGAGCTTTAGCAATATCGACTTCCCTAGACTCTTGGATAGCTTGTACTGTTGGATTAGTCATTTTATCTGCTTAAGATAAGACATGAAAGGTTGATGCACAAAAACAGATAGATATATATCATTCTTACTTCTAAGCATAACACATTTCATAAGATAAAACAACAAGTACATAGATAGCATGCAAACAATAACAATCAAACAACTCATTCGGAACTTTTCCTCATTCGGAACATTTTCATTCGGAACATTCTTCATTCGGAACTTCTCCTCATTCGGAACTTCTTCATCCGGAAGTTCTTCATTCGGAACTTCCTTCATTCGGAAGTTCTTCATTCGGAACTTCCTTCATCCGGAAGTTCTTCATTCGGAACTTCCTTCATTCGGAAGTTCTTCATTCGGAACTTCCTTCATCCGAAAGTTCTTCATTCGGAACTTCCTTCATTCGGAAGTTCTTCATTCGGAACTTCCTTCATTCGGAAGTTCTTCATTCGGAACTTCCTTCATTCGGAACATTCCTTCATTCGGAACATTCCTTCATTCGGAAGTTCTTCATTCGGAACTTCCTTCATTCGGAAGTTCTTCATTCGGAACTTCCTCATTCGGAAGTTTTTTCAGAAGAAATCCTTCATTCGGAAGTTCAAAGCCATGTTCATTCGGAACTTGTACAAACGAATCTCAGATGTTTAGTCTAACGCGTTTGTGAGTTTCTAAGGCAAACTAAGGTAATATAAACAACATTTAATCTATTCCGCGCAAAACCCATCAAAAACCCTAATCAATTAACTCTATTTAAGCAGAACGAACCCTAGATTGATAAAGTTCTTCACCCGAATCAATTAATAGATTTAATGATGAATTTAGACGATATATAAATCAAAGATTCAATGTTATTACCTTGTTAATCGAATGAACAGGATGGAATAGATTAGAATGTGGTTTTGAAAAAGCTTGTGTATGTGATAACAATGGCGGCAAGAATGATAAACAGTGAAAAGGTAATAGTGAGGGGCGGGGTGTGTGTAGTTTGACTTAGGTCAAAATTTTGACAAGTTTCAACTAATATCACTTTAGTCCCTACATTTTCATTCCTTTTTCTTTTTGTTTCCTAGTTTTTTCATTTTACTTAACCCTTGTTTCACTTACACCTAACTTAGCAAACACAATCTATTAGCATATCCCCAAAATCTAAAAGCCATGCCTATCACTTAGAACGAACACAAGTCGTTTTCTAAAGCAAAACCACTCAATTACCATGAAGCCCTTAATTTTCACAATCACTTTTGAAGATCAATGTTAATGACGAAGATGATTTTTCTATTTTCTCCCCCTTAAACGATGACCCGTTTTCTATTTAAAGAGCTGTAGTCATTGTTTAAAGAGTCAAATAGTGATGAAAGCATTTCCAATTTATCTCTTGAAAAATTTTGATTCGTGGTTTTAATAAGATTTCTCTTATTTTAACAAATTTATGCACTGAGACGTACACAAATTCGTGTCAGATCAAGTTATAAAGTAAACTTGATCCCTTTGCATGATTTGGCTTGTAAATCACGCCCGAGAAAATTAATTCCCGTTCTAAGCCAACGTTTTCCAAGGAAATACGTGACTTTAATATGAAAACCGGGTTGCAGTCTGAAATAACTACAAGCCATTATGGGCATGTTTTAAAAATGTACAACTTTTATACGGACTCTATTTATGGCACCGTGTCAATATTAATCGACATTTCTAAGGCCGTAAATATTACCGTACTAAAAGACATGCCCGTTTTAAAACGAAAAATATTTTTGGTTTTTCTTGATTTTATAATTTTTATGGTTTTTCTAGGTTTTATATTTTTTATGGTTTTTCTTGGTTTTATATTTTTTATGGTTTTTCTTGGTTTTATATTTTTTATGGTTTTTCTTGGTTTTATATTTTTTATGGTTTTTCTTGGTTTTATATTTTTGTATTTTCTTTTTGTGGTTTATATATTTACGATAATATACATGATCACAACCAAAGGATACTCTGAATAGTTTACCACGACTATTCAGCTGATTCTTCTGCCAACTCTTTGAGAGTCGCTGGAGTGAATGATTTCATGCCAAGCTTGTCGATCAAAAACTCGATTCGTCCTCGATCTAAGGCTTTGGTGAACATATCCGCCAGCTGGTACTCAGTGGTGACAAAATACAGCTCGATCACTCCGTTCTCCACCTGCTCCTTGATGAAATGGTAGCGAATGTCTATGTGCTTGGCCCGGGAGTGTTGAACATAGTTGCAGCAAAGGGCAATGGCGCTCTTGTTGTCACAATACATCAGGATTTTGTTAAATCCAAGACCGTAGTCAGTTAATTGTGATCTCATCCAAAGGACTTGAGCACAACAACCGGACATGGCGATGTATTCAGCCTCCGTGCTTGATATTGCAGCGCTTTTCTGCCTTTTTGAAGACCAACTGGTCAATCTATCTCCTAGGAGTTGCACAGATCCAGAAGTGCTACGCCTCGTATCTTGACATCCAGCATGGTCGGCATCTGCGTATGATATTAAAGCAATCGAGGAATCTTTCGG
Organism: Glebionis coronaria; assembly: GCA_025667525.1. Taxonomy (NCBI): domain Eukaryota; kingdom Viridiplantae; phylum Streptophyta; class Magnoliopsida; order Asterales; family Asteraceae; genus Glebionis; species Glebionis coronaria. The sequence continues at coordinate 507,199,255 of CM046882.1, read as the reverse complement.
ATACCATAGACCACGATGAAGTGTTCCTTTTAGATACCGAAAGATCCTTTTCACAACATGTAAGTGCTTTTCGGTAGGCCGAGCCTGATACCGGGCACACATGCATACAGCAAATTGCAAATCAGGCCTGCTAGCAGTCAGATAGAGAAGGGTGCCAATCATTCCACGGTAAAGTTTCGGATCGACAATAATCCCATCCCTATCTTCATCTAACTTGGATTTCTCCACCATTGGAGTGTCTACGGGGTCACAATTCTCAAAGTTATATTTCTTAAGTGATTCTAGAGCATATTTGGATTGATTTATAAAGATGCCTCTGGGATTCTGAGAAATCTGTAATCCTAAGAAAAATGAGATTTTTCCCATCATCGACATCTGAAAGCGTGTGGACATTATCTTCTCAAATTGTTTAGACAATTCTATGTTAGTGGCAGCAAAAATTATATCATCAACATAAATTTGTACCAGAAGCATGTCGTTGCCGTCTTTGAGAGTGAATAGAGTGGGGTCCACTTTGCCTTTGGAGAAGCCTTCCGACATGAGATATGTTGACAGGAGATCATACCACGCGCGTGGAGCTTGTTTCAACCCATAGAGAGCCTTCTTAAGCTTGTACACATGGTTAGGAGACTCCGTACTCACGAACCCATCCGGTTGACTAACATAAACCTCTTCCCTTAGTTCGCCGTTCAAAAATGCCGTCTTCACATCCATTTGATAGACGATCATGTTCATATGAGCAGCAAACGCAAGGAATAGTCTAATCGCCTCCAATCTAGCCACAGGAGCAAAAGATTCCTCAAAGTCTATACCCAAGGCTTGTTTATATCCTCTAGCGACCAATCTTGCTTTATTCTTCAATACCGAACCCATCTCATCAAGTTTAACCTTATAAACCCATAACAAAGTAAGGATGTTAACCTTGTCAGGGCGAGGAACCAATTCCCATACTTCTAGTCGTTTGAATTCATTGAGTTCCTCCTGCATAGCTTCAATCCAAGATGATTGGGTCATAGCCTGCTGCCAATTTTTGGGTTCAACTTCAGAGAGAAATGCATCAAAGTAACAATATAGTGCACTCTCTTGTAGTTGATGGCGTGTAGAGACTGGTCGATCTAGATCTCCAATAACATTCCTAATTGGGTGATCTTTTGTCCATTTAGTGCTATGGTTTTCAATCCTAGGTGGTCTGGAGTGAATAATAGATGGAGCTTCTTCTGAGGTAGACGCGGCTGAAGGGTTTTCAGGGATCGCTACACCAAAGAAAGGAAGCTCTTGCAAGTGAGCATATTCCAGGTCGTGATCAGTAGAATCCTCTTCTACATCATTAGGCACAAGTAGGGGTAATGATTCAGGTGTAGTTTGTGAATCACTTGGTGAAGGTGCATCAGGTTCAACTTGAATTGTAGATGCATTAGATAAAGGTTCATTAACTTGAGCAACCACTTCAGGTATTGGAGCAATTACTACAGGTACTAGAACTTCATCAGTCGGGGGATCGAAGAATTCATCAAACAACGGTTGAAACAGTTTATCCCACTCGGGCCTTGATGGTGGTAAAAATGATGTAGAAGTAGGATTGTTGGGAACTAATCCGGAACTTATAGCACCGGGTCCCATCTCATGAAGCGCGGGTTCAGAGCTGTGTTGCTCAGAAGCCATCGCTGTCAGCTCGTCGAAATCAGCGTCCATAGTTTCTACAATCTTGCCAAGACGACGGTTATAGATTCGGTATGCTCTTTTGGACGGTGAGTAACCAATGAAAATACCTATATCGGCTTTTGGTTGAAGCTTACCCAAGTTCTCACTATTGATGTTTGGATAACACAGAGCACCAAACACATGGAAAAATGAAACATCGGGTTTGCGGTCATGTAGAAGCTCATAAGGGGTTTTTCCATGGCGTTTCCGAATGATAGAACGGTTTTGAGTAAAACATGCAGTAGAAATAGCCTCTGCCCACAAGAACAATGGAGCGTTCGCATAAATAAGCATGGTCCTAGCAGCTTCCATAAGTGTACGATTCCGTCTTTCAACGACACCGTTTTGTTGTGGAGTGCGTGCAGCGGATGTTTCATGTGATATACCAACTCCTTCATAATAATCACGAAGAGTCTGGTTGACGAACTCTGTACCATTGTCTGTACGGATACGGCGGACAGTGGTATTCAAACGTACCTGGATGAACTTCAGAAAAGTAATGATAGCCTTCGGTGCTTCATCCTTTGTACGTAAAAATCTCACCCATGTAAACCTTGAGAAATCATCCACAATTACCAGAATGAATTTCTTACCGCTCACACTTTCAGTTCTCATCGGCCCACAAAGATCCATATGCAAAAGATGAAGTTTTTCTTGATTGGTGTCTTCAGCTTTGGGCTTGTAAGATTTCTTGGTACTTTTCTCCCTTGAACACGCGGAACATAAATGGTCCTTGTGAAATTTAAGCTTAGGGAGACCACGAACTAACTCGTTTTTAGCCAGATGATTAATAGCATCAAAATTAAGATGAGATAATCTTCGATGCCATAACCAAGACTTGGTCTTAGAAGCTTTAGAGAGAAGACATACTGGAGAAGCGGCCATCATGTCTTGTAAGGACAAAGTGTAAAGATTTGCACCACGAGATCCCTTCAACAAATCTTTTCCTTCCAAGTTGCGGATGAAACAAGTGTGTTGTCGAAAAGCAACCTCAAGGTTGGAATCACAAAACTGTCCTACTGAGAATAAGTTATGACCAAGACCTTCAACATAGTATACCCTAGAAATCGTCACGTTTCCAATCTGATATTCACCATACCCCATAATCTTTGCTATATGATCATTCCCAAATTTAACCGTACCAAGAAACTTGCTGACGAAATTTCGGAGCATCGAGCGATTTCCGGTCATATGTTTTGAACAACCGGAGTCCAAATACCACAGGATGATTTGGACCACCTGAAAATATCACCACACAAAGACAATGTAGAGGTATCGGAATCTGAGTGTTCCTTGTTATTAGCAGGTACAGATTTAATAATCTTAGATTTGCTAACTCTAGATTTCTTAGATTTCCTAGCCTTCCTTTTCTTCTTAATTGGTGGTGTAGATTCTAATTGGCTCAAATCCTGAGGTATTTCTTCACTGATAGGCACTACAGTGGGGGCAGACCTAATTAAAGGGCACTGTTTCCATACTTGAGTGCGAGTGTTCCTAACTAAAGGACGCTCAGACCTAACCTCGATAGATGCATTCCTAGTTAAAGGGCACATTTTTCCATCTAGTGTAAAGGTCCTACCAGTGGGACGCCATTGCCAGCCAACTTGGGCACGAGTTCTACCCGTTGGCTTCCATTCAAGACCATTCTTAATAGCATTCATTTCATTAACGTGATCAATCAGACACAAATCATGACTCTGGGAAAACATACATTCATTACAATTCCAACAAATTAAATCAGAATTCACGAATGGTTTAGGCTGCTGCACAGGCGCAGAGCTTTTAGTCTTAACATGATTCATTTTATTTAAAACTGAACTAGCATTCCTAGTGTGGACTTCTACTTTCTTCTTTGTGGCACTACTAGTGGCGGGCTTGATCTTATCTTTCTTGAGTGGCGATCCTTTAGCCTTAGTAGTTGCTTTTAATCCTGTAGAAGGCAAATTGGGAACATTAGCAGCAGATTTTAAAGATGTCTTACTTGATTGTGCCAATGACGGTTTCGCTCCTGGAGTCTTATTAAATGGAGTGACAGCAATGGGCCTATTATTAAGTAGTGCAGAACCTGGTGTACCTATGTATTGCAAATAAGCCAAGCAATATTGAACTCGCTTAACATATTCATGAGCCGAATAATAGTCGCTACTTGAGGGATCTAAGGCATAAAGATCGTCTAAAATATCCCTAAGAAGATCGACATGCTTAATGGCATTTCTCATATAATCATCGTATACAACCGGGTTTCTCTTATGAAGCGGATTCTTATAAAGCACTACTTTCTTGGTTGTTGGAGCACTAGTGGACGGTGCAGAGTCGGTAGCTAAGTTATCAACAACTTCTTGTCGGGTGAGAAGAAGTGTCTCCTTTAACTCAGCCAAAACCATATTTTTGTCTATGAGCAGGATGTTCAAGTCAGAGATTTCTTCGCACTTTTGGTTCAGTTGGTCAATATAATATTGTTGCTGTGTCGCATTAAAAGCGAATCGATCTTCTAGTGAACCATAAAGAGCGGATAGTCCCTGCCTTGTCCGATCCATCTCCCCTAGAACAGTTGATAGTCTAATTTCTAAGACTTGGTTTTTAGACTCTGCGGCCTCTAGTTCCATTCTTAATGTTTCCTTTGATGATATCTCTCTCTTCAATCTCATGATTTCTTCCTCTAATGTCTTAACAATTGCAATCATCTTGTCACTTGTCTCAACACCGTTTTCACAAACATTTGATATCAAAAGATTTTCATTTTGAGCTTGTTGTTTTAATTCTAAGGATATACAATGTTGTTCTAGTTGATTAAAGCGTTGAGAAAGTAAATTATAAGAATCTTGTAGCTTTAAAAACTCAGCGTTAGATTCGTGACAAGAATGACTATCTACCTCATTTACAGTTTCAGCAACATTTACAGAAATATCACAAACATCATCACAAATATTCACAGCATCACAATTAATCATAGTGGATGTAAGCTCATTCGAATAATTAACATTTACAGTAGTAAGCACATCACACGAGATTACTTCAGACAAGAATTGGTCATATTCGTTTAAAATCTTTTCCTTTTCAATTAGTTGCAGTTCGTAAGCGGTGTCCATTTCATAAAACACTTTTTGAACTTCCCCAATTTCAAATTGAAGATTTTCCTTGAGAGATGCAAAACTTCCTTTTAGACTTTCGACAAACGGATTGATCTTAGTTTTAAACACCTCGTTCATGTGTTCGAAAGCCCATTCTCCGGCGTTTAAGCCATTTGAAGTCGTACATTCCAAAATGACCTTGTCAAAGGTAGTAAAGTATCGGTTAATCTCTTTCAAGTTTAACCATACAGTGCTAACCGGTGGAAGATTCTTTGGAATTTCCTTAGGATCTTCCATATTGACAAGTGTAGGAAATGTACTAGGGCGTTCTTCCTCTAACATGTAGGTCGGTGCTGTGATAAGATCTTTATCCATATGGAAGCGAACTCTAAAATCAGTTTTAGCAAGCTCCTTATTTATTTTAAAATAATCACAATCGGGATATTTTGCTGAATTGTATGACCGATCCTCATCAACTAGATCCTTACTTGTTCGATCATTGGGAAAAACAATCGGGTCTAAAGCCAATCCTAATTGAGTTGCATTATAAAGTCTAGGACTATGTCTTAAAGCTTGTTTTGCATATCGTGGATTAGGAGGAAGGCCTTTTAGACGTGATAAGTTAAACTCTTTAAACGAAGCATCAAATAAGTGAACTAGTTGTGAAGCAGCGTATTGTCTTAACAGCAAGTAGTCTAGACTTCTAATCTTATTAGTAGCATTAATCTCCATTTCAGTCTTCTTAGATTCGAGTAATTCAAAATCAGTTTGAAGTTTTTGAAAATTAGTGACCACTAACTCCTTTTCTTTAAGTTCACTAGACAGATTTGCTCTTAAGTTCTCGATTTCTTGCAAGTGACCCATTTGTTTGTTTCTAAAGTGATCATATTCGAGATTTGTGAGAACACTAGACGAAGGCACTAATTCCAAAGTTTGTACTTTCTCATTGCTTAAGGCAAGCTCATCAGACAAATTCTTATTCTTGGCTAAGGTTTCTAAGAGTGCAGCATTCATTTGGCTAAGTAATGTAGCAGGAACCATGACCAAATCTTGTTGAGCAGGAGTAGGCGTATGCGAACTGGGTCCCGGTTGTGACTCACTCAAAGTCTGGGAACTCACATTGATATTGCTATCTTTGTTTGTCTCCTCATTTGAAAGACTCACCACCGAAAATTCATTCGAATCCGCACTCTCTTGCCCAACTTGATGTGGTTGAATACTAGCATCAGTGGCATTATCGGTGTTATCAATAAGTACCTCAGATTTCTTATCTGGCCCTAAGCTGGAGAAAGTTGCCATGAAAGCAGCCTTTGCAGTTTGAAAGTCATCACAGTCGGAATCATATGCATCAAGATCATCGGCTTGGTAAGCAGCATTCTGCGTAGTGACAACGTCTTGTTCAGCAATCCCTGGGTCAGCAAGAAATGCAAGCTCCTCTTCATCAAGTTCCCTTCCTTGCGCCTGAGCATTTACCAGATAGATCTTTTCTGCAAACCACTGTCCATCCCTTCTCCTCTTGGGTTTCTTACAATCCCTGGACATATGACCCTCTTCCTTGCAGTTGTAGCATGTGATCATTCTCAACTTGCCTGTATTAGCCCGTGGAGGATTATTGACCATTGGAGCAGGAGCAGGATTGGCGGTGCGAACATTGGTTGATGTGGAAGATCTCCCCTGATATGGTTGAATTGGCTGAACCATTACCCTGCCATTCTCAATTGTAGCTTGTTGGCGAGAATTGGATGAATTCCTCAACTGATTGTTGGTAGGAGCTGATCCTCTGAATCCTCGTTTGCTTAAAGTTCTTGTGAGATAAGCAGACATAGTAGTTAGCACTTCAACTGGGTCAGCTCCTTGTTGGAATACAGGAACTGGGACTTCCTCATCATCACAATAAAGTGCTTGATCTGGATAAGCTGCATAATCAGTAGAAGGAATACTCATTTGATCAGGGTAGCTTGTCGGATATGCTGCATAAGGTGCAACATTTGCTGGATGAAGTTGTGAAGCATACTGTGGTGAGGGTGCATTGAACCGATATTGTTGCTGATGTGAGGTGGGTGGTTGTGGTAGAATCGAGTATTGGGGAAAGGCTGGTGTCATGTAAGGTGATTGATGATAAGCTTGATGTCCCAAGATATAAGGTGTGTTGTTGTGAGACAAGCTTGGTTGATTCGCCATCAAAGCTAAGGAATCTGGGTGCATACCACGAGGAGAACGGTGCATAATCACATGCTTCTCATGCTGCTGAAGGAAGGCATAGATTTGATCTAAGTTGCACTTATGCAAATCCCGGGTTAACTTCACATCGGTAATATACTCACCCCATTCAGCTTGAGGTAGAGTATTCAAGAATTTGGTGTTAACCTGGAATGGTGCGATCACAAGATTGTATACATTCAGATCATTCATGAGTGTGGTAAATCTGAAGTAATAATCGTGAAGTGTTTCCCCTGGGTTGTAGGTGAATCTATCAAACAAATCATACAGTTGACACTCCCTTTCTTGTTTGGTGAGAGACGTGCCTTGTAGCAACACCTTAAGACGTTCCCATAGATCCTTTGCCACCGTATACTGACTCACCATCCTATAGATGTCATAGGGAAGAGCTTGGAGAATTGTTTGAAGAGCTTTTTCATCTGCATCTGCAACGAGTTGTTGAGCTGGAGTAAGTTCTTCAAATTCTCGTGGTCTAGTCACGTTATCAACCGTAATGGTACCATAGTCGAGTGGACCATTCAAAATCGATTTGACCATAAGTCTTCCGTAGGTCGGTTTCCCCTTTAGATATTGCATCATTCGACCTTGCCATGCCTCAAACACCTCTTTAATAAGCATCGGTGGACGGCTATCAGTTCCCGTTATGATTGATATATCCGTAAGAGATGTCATCTGAGGCATTACTGAATTTGGATTCATTTTGTTTTTCTTCAAAGAAACAGAGATTATCGGTTGATCGAGCAGTGAAGTAAAGCTTGTGAATTGTGTTGTGTTTTTGTTGTAAGAAACCAAGATTAAATCCTCTAAAAAATCGTCGAAAAAACAAGCAAAATCACCCTTGATTCGGAACTTTTTGTTGATTCGGAAGTTTGATTCGGAAGATTACCTTGATTCGGAACTTTTTGTTGATTCGGAAGAATACCTTGATTCGGAACTTTTGGGTTGATCCGGAACTTCTTGGTTCGGAAGTTCTTGATCCGGAACTTTGGCTTGATCCGGAACTTCTTGACTCAGAAGTTCTTGGTTCGGAACTTTAGCTTGATCCGGAACTTCTTGACTCGGAAGTTCTTGGTTCGGAAGTTTCTTGATTCGGAACTTCTTGGTTCGGAAGTTTCTTGATCCGGAACTTCTTGACTCGGAAGTTCTTGGTTCGGAAGTTTCTTGACTCGGAACTTCTTGGTTCGGAAGTTTCTTGATTCGGAACTTCTTGACTCGGAACTCCTTGATCCGGAACTTCTTGATCCGGAACTCCTTGATCCGGAAGTTTTGCTGAATGAACAGAAACTTTGTCCGATGAACAGTAGAGCAGTAAAACTTACGATTAAGCCCAGATTTTGACCAAATAACCCAAAAAGTTTTGTGCTTTCGACTAAAATAAGTAACAACTAATACTTATCCATTAATCCCAATCACAAAAACATCAAAAACACCAAGAATCAAGATGATTTTTCTTAAAGAACACTAATACAATCAAAAACTAAAAAACCACACAAATCACCACCTTAAATCACCCCATAGCTCTTGATACCAAATGTAGAATATTGATAATCAATGAATCTATGAAGGGGTTTGTTAATTTCTAGAGAGAGAAAGTTAGAGAGAGAAAGTGAGAGAAACTATGTGAATTTTATTAAGTGGAAATTGAGAAATGATAACAACCAACCCCTTTCCTTAGTGGAAAGGGGTATTTATAGTTCCAAGTCATAAGTGGACTTGGGCCGGTCCATGACAAGCCCATGGACCGGTTCTTACTTAAGTTAATAAGCAAATAACAACTAATTACTAACTACGAGCTATTACAACATAAATCATATTGTGGAGCGACCGATACTTCTAATATACGTAAAAACGTATTTCTAACATCCGCGCAGTTTACTGCTTAATCCATTTATAGTTGAGATTTTCACATGTTAAATGTTTTGTTTTCTGGTCGTATTCCTCTCAACTGCTTTATAAGCATCAATCAAGGCATTGGGTCTCTGAATATCAACTTTTATGCCATCAGGTATGTCACTATATGTCTATATCCATGATGAGATGATGTACCCTCATGTTACAACTTATAATTAATCCAGACTACATATTATCTATGTACGCATTATCACTTAGGGGGAATTTGGAATTGCTTATGTAATTATGCATGCCTTCTTTGGCCTATAGTGGCAATGCTCCTTTTGCATAAATTTATACCGGCCATTTGTTTACAGCTTATAATTAATCCATACTACATATTCTGTATGTACTTATTGTAACTTAGGGGGTGTTTGGAATTGCTCATTTCTCACGCTAATACATTCGGCTTACTCAACGAACAGATAATGATTCTACACATGTCGTACTACTAATAAACAGTAAAAAATAAACAAATAAACAGACCAATAAAATAACCTAACCAGTTTTCATTATTCTATATGATGAGGCAGTTTTTGGATGGCTGCTGTAACAATCAAGTGAACACTAACCTATATAATAACAGAAATGTATCAGGAATCAAACCAGTGGTGGCAAAAAAATGTTGCTCAGTTGGTTTGAGTATAGGGTGATACATGTTCTGGTCAGAAGGGATCAACCCAACGTGTTAAACCTTTTTTGATGGTTATATATACGATTGAAACTTTGTAAAAACTTAAAAACCGTTGCTTTTAGACGTTACACGTTAACAACTCAATATATAATAGAACTAAACGTACCAGTGGGGGTTTGATTCCTGAGTATCATATCTTTGAATCTCGAGATTCAGTTCAGTGTTGAAGTCTGGAAAAAGTGAGTCAGTTAAGTGAGTGGAGAAGTGGATGCTCTTCTGATGTTTTGACAGCCCATAGTATCAATACATTTCTAGGCAGCCATAAAAGGTGATATCCCAATGCCTCTAGCAACTAAAATAATACCTTAAAAAAGAAGAACAAATACAAATTCAGTAAATTAGTATAAGCATGTTTTATTTTCATAGTTTTGTTTTGGTTGTCAATTTTACATTACTACATAAATTTCATGTACACAAAGGGTGTTTGGAATTGCATTATTTAAAATGATCATTTGATCATGTCAGTTTCTAGTACGCAATATTTAGCCTCTATTTATTGGACAAAGTAAGAATGATCAGTTTCATAACACCAGAAAATAACTGAGTATTCTAATATAAAATATTTTCAAATTCAGAGCGATGCACTTACATCGAGTGGTATGGTGATGCGTTCCCGTAAGGCCCTTTTACAGGTGCATTAAGTTTAATATTTGGTTGAATCCTATTCTTTGATCTCCAACGCCATCTCCATCAATGTATAGCTTGATACACTACAAAAAAAAGAAGATACACTACAAAAATTAGGAAATGCCAATGTTCAGTTCTAAAAGAAAAATCATGCACACCCCACACATTTATACACACTCCATCGTTAAATATATTAGATCTAGTTTTTGTTGTGTGAGAAGAACTATTTTTGGTCCAAACCTTTCTGATGGCCCGCGCCATAGTTGATTTCTGGATCTGATTTCATATCTAGGAGAGAACTCGTGTTCTCTACGTGGAGTTGGGGTAGTGGCGACGGGTCGAGCCTCGGGTGGCAACTCTCTTGAAGCATCACTACTGTATGCTGATGCTGCATGTGTTGCAGACTCCTCATTTGCTTCATGAAAGAATTCTTGAGAAAAAATAGTATTTGAATGTGTAATGAAAGTTGAAACCGTTCTTTGATGTCTCTCAGATGACTTTTTAGTTATTCTAGCACCAGTGGATGACTGTCCACCTGACTCTAAATTTAACTCATGCCCGATTTCAGGTAGTCCAGGCAAGGAATCCTCTGAAGATGATTAAACATGATGCACCGTGGAAGTACCTTCCTGATGCACTCCACTGGATGATATTAAGCTTTTCACGGGTGAACCTGTGACCCGTGCCGAATCGGGCTACTTAGGTTGATTCAGCTCATGGTTTTCATAGGGTCTGGGAGCTTAATATTATTTAATTCACACCAATTTGCAGTTAGTGCCTTCAGTTTCACGGTGTAATTGGGAATAAGATTAGTATGGGCAAGTGTTTACATTCTCTTAGGGAAAACCGTAAGTCCTAGATCAAGCCATCTACGAATATATGTCTGTTTGTATGTTTGCCCAGAAGCTACGATTACAGGGTCTGTCATCAGTTCCAGTGATATATGGCGATTTTGTTGTTATCGTTGGGTGAAGGTTTGTAACGTCTGGCTTATTAACAGTTATGAGCTACGGGCTAAGCTCATCCGAGACATTAACAATAATAACCATAGAGCACCTATTAAAACTCATTTTCTGTTGAAGTTGATCACATAGTCATTAACGACTAAGCCACCCATTAAAAAGTTGACTTCTTAGAACAAATCCAATAACCACAAATTATGGTAGAGAAAGAAAAAGAAACAGTCAACAAACATCTCTCAGCCACTACGTGTAACTTGCATAATGCAAGTTGTCTACTCTCTTCCCCGTCCATCACTACTTTTCTTGATTCACGTTTTTTTCATAAGGCGAAACAGACATACCTAAAATCCACATTATTATAGATCAAAATGCTATATCCTACATCGTTTTCTAATTTGCAGTTTTAATGATATGAAATTTAGAACCACTCGATGAAAAGAATAGTATACCTTTGATAACTCCTCATCTGTAACCTCTAACTTCATCTATATTCGCACTTTAACTTCAGCTAACGTCTCACCCTCGTGAACAGACAACAAAAAATGTCTCCCCAATGTCCCTCGCCTGCTAAAAATAACACGCATGTAGATCTTAACTGTTAACATTAGAGTAGCACAATGAGCAACCAAAAAATCACTACCACGTTCACAGTGCCTGCTACCAAAGGAACTTGAAGGAGGGTTGACAGCTCATCTAAGTCGGCAATGGAGGTAAGCAGGTGGACCTGCACAACCATTATTTTTCGTGAGTGCAATAGACAACATCGCTAAGTTTATTTAACGGGTCAAATGGGTAAAAGTAAAGTAGAGAATTGTTAGAAAGAATCTGGTTAAGATAATATAGCCTCCTTTCGTTCAGAAATTGTATCATTAGTTTTGCTGGAAACAAACTGGTCTCGCATTATATAGAATTACGGATTTCATCCTTAACTTTGTGAAGTTCCCCAGATGTTTCCCACCTTCATAACTTATCATAGGACAGTCCCGGTTTCCATTAAACCTAACCCATGTCAACACTTTTTACCCATTCCTTTTCCAGTTAACTAAATATATAGTGCATGATTTAGGGATCACTGGTCACACAAATAAAGTTAGCAGTGTGACAACTTTTATAAGTAGGGAGCATTTGGGTAAAATTGTAGTTAAGAACAAATATCAATAATTGTATATTAAGGATTATTAAATGAACAGGAACCAAATCTAACAAAAAGTAGACAAAATGCGAAAGGGTAAACCGACCTGACCGCATAATTCAAGAACCTATCTGAAGAAAGTGATCAGTCGTTGACTGATAGAATGTGGATTTCCAATGTTACAATTAATTATCTGCAAATATTTGTAGCATATCAGCACTGAAACATAATCTGTAGCGTTCTAACTGAGTAAAAAGAAAGTAGCAAGGAAAACTATACCTCCTCAAAAGGATGAGTGCCCGGGTTTGATTTCAAATCTTGTTGCCTTTAAATCTTTCACCCAAAGTGCCTTTAAATTTTGAAGGGGTTTCATATCAGAACACCAAGTACACTTGCTCTGTGGGTACCATAAAAAGTGAAATTGTAAAACGTGACCCAAACTCATGTATATGCTTCCACAAATCTATATAGCTCAAGCAAGCACTCACGTCGTATCAATCAGGAAGAGTCAATTTTGGAGAACTTCTCAAGAACATATAAAAGCTGGGTTCAACATATTTGCGCTTCCTTTCATCCTTCTATTCTCTCTTGTTGTTCTGCAACTCCACAAATCCCAACAACAATTTATAATATCAATACAGAAGATCTAAAAGAAACATTTTTTCATATTGAGAGTACAAAAAGTTACCTTTTTAATTGATTCAGTAACCTTGTCTCTGTCCAAATCTAAAGTCGTAGGGTATTTCTGTACCCCAAGTGGCAAGCTGCTTTTCTTTAGTGGGTTCAGTCACATCTGATGAGAAAAAGAACTCTATTAATATAATAGATCAAACATACTATATATGTTTTCTTGTCTTGAAGGCTCTCTGATAATTATCAGCATATACTTCTCTTTATCTGATAATTATCAGCAAATCCTTTTATTTATCAAAATTGCATTGAAAAAATTGAAGTATGAATATAAAGAACTTACGGGTAGTCAAATATAATGCCCCTTAAATGTACTAAAAGACACTTTAGTTGTTTATGTATTTTACCAGTTTGCTTTTTAAGGCAAATATAATAGCTCCAACATGTTCTGCTGCGTTACTCATAAATCGTAACAAAATTATGCTAATACAGTTGACACATTTTCCCAGTTTCTGAAGCATTCTAACTCATAAAAAGTATCAGTATATGCTTGGTCGAATATACAGGAGTGGCGGGTTCGAGCAATGAGGTTGACTTTTGGATCTGTGGGTTCAGGCAAGACGGTTTAAGCAATAGCTAACAAAATTTCTATATATATTAATTTATTGCTGCAGTTAAAGGAGGAGATATTAGCAGCCTGCAAAATTCTAATCTAACCTAAATTCAAACACACCCTTCTGCAAGTTGCAGCAACATCCAAACACCCCCAGTTGTTGCAGGCTGCAACTGTATCCAATTAACTTGAAATGTAAAAAACTATAAAAAACCTTACAGTAGAACCTGAATTAGACATTGCATATAACGAACTTTCAATCAAATTCACAAAGACAACATAGGGGCAAAGTAATGATATTAACAAAACTCTTTCCTGCATCCATCCTTTCCACTTCTCTGCTTGATGTAGATTGAATTCATTGCCGAACCAATGATGAGAAGATCATATAAGAACATGTAAAGATCATGATTGTATATCTGTACAAATAAAAAAAAATAAAACAAAAGAATAATGATCATGTAAAAGTAAACAAATAAAGGTAACCTAATTTGTATAAAACACGAATATGAATTAGGGCTAAAAAAGGCAGTAAAAAATCATAAAAAATGTATGAATTAGAATGTACCCTAATCCATTTTCCCTATCGCCACTTGGGTTAGACAATCAGTAACCTAATTTGTAAAAAAAAACACGAATTTGAATTAGGGCTAAAAAGACAGTAAAAAAATCATAAAAAAACGTATGAACTTATGTGTAAAAAATTTAATTACTTTAAGTACTAACATGATCTTACCTTATCAAGAGACACCCGCCCCATAAACCATGTTTTTATGTGTGTTCTTCATATTTTTGATAATTAATCAACCATCTTTTTATGATTCTGTGATGTGATGAATTTGATGTGATTTGATGAATGAATTTTAGATGATTTGAATGTGAGAAAGACAAGAAATCAATAAATCAAGGAGAGGATCAAAAGACAGGGACGGCTGGTTTAGGGTTTTTTTAGTATGTGTGTGTGTTTTCACCCGAGGTTATGGGGAAAATGAAAAAAAATAGGTATAGAGTATTATATATACCCGCGGTATGGAAACATAATTTTCATATAAAACGCGATTTACAAAACTGCGGCCCGCCCAAAATCAGCAAAAATGAGTTAAAAAAGGAAAAAAGTGAGATTTTTATACTCAAATCCTATTGGTTAAAAGATGTGACTGGGATATGACTGGGATCTAAAACTGTGGTTTCAAGTCATAAATATACCTATAATATATATATATATATATATATATATATATATATATATATATATATATATATATATATATATATATATATATATATATATATATATATATATATATATATATATATATATATATATATATATATATATATATATATATACTAGTTGCAAAACCCGTCTGATGGACGGGTATGACTTCTGATTGTCATTTAATTTTTTATGTAATTATTTGTTTATATATTTATCTTTTAATATTGTTTTATTTAATGCATTATCAGTCGACATGTCTTGGTTTATTGTTTAAGTTTTTTATTTACTAAATAGCTTTTTGTATGTTATTTTTGTAAGTATTTTTTTATACATATTGTTGGTTATTAAATGTTAATTATAATACAGTTTTTAATGAATTATTAGTTGGTATGAATTGAATTTCACTTTTTAAATCTGAAACTTATAAAAGTTTTTTTTTTAGTTTTGTATTTTGTATTTTGTACTTACGGGTTATGGTTAAATATATTAGCCAAGGTTATAAATAGCGTGAGGCGTAGTCTGACGGCATGACCAAGTCTGAAGTCTTAACGACTTAGGTGAAACATTTGCGTTTTTAAGGCGTGAAATAAAACGACACAAATTATAAAACATTCATAAATTATTATATTTGTATTATATTAAAATATAATAAGTTTACAGAAATTGTTATACACAATGAATAAAGTAAAAAATATATTAATTTACCGGTCATTTCAATAAGGCAATTGAATTTGACTTTTTTCATCTAAACTTATAAATGCTTTTTTAATTAGTTTTGTATTTTGTATACCGGCGTGATTGTGTAACGTAGGGAACATATATAGTTGAGTGAAGTGCAAAAATCATCCCAGTGGTATGTCAAAAGATCGAATTATATCATTCGTTAATTTTTTGGACACTATCCGTTAGTGAGAGGTGTATAATACCTCTTTTTAGACGGATAGTGCAAATGTTTTTACCGTTAAGAAAAAACAAATTCTAAAAGAGAGGGTATTCTTGTTTTTTTTTCTTTTTCCACGGATGTATGATGAACCTTATCATATAAAAAACAATTCGAAAAAAAAAGTTTAATCTTTTTCGGAAAAAATAAAAAACATTTTTTTCGAACAAAAAGTTTATTTTTTTAAATGGTTTGTTTCGAAAAAAATTAAAATTTTTTTTCAAAATAATTTGTTTCGAAAAAACATTATTTTCAAAAAAAAGTTTAATCTTTTCCGAAAAAAATAAAAAACATTTATTTTGAAAAAAATTTAATTTATTTTTAAAAAGTTTGTTTTGAAAAAAAATACACTTTTTTAAAATAATTTCTTTCGAAAAAAATAGTTTTTCAGAAAATAAAAAACATTTTTTTCAGACAAATTATTTTAAAAAAAAGTTTATCTTTTTTTCGAAACAAACGTTTTTTACTAAACTTTTTTTTCGAAAATATGTTTTTTTTTAAATATTTTTTTTAAACAAATTATTAAAAAAAAAGTAATGGTTAATAAACTATAAACATCGTAACATATCTACATTAAGAACGAAAAAAAACAAATGTCTCTCCTGTAAGAAATTTCAATGCAATTGAAAGCTATGACCCGAGTTATAAGGAATATCAATATAGTTAATGAATTAAGAAAATTAAATGTGAGTAAGATAATTTCCCTTTGTTTAGCAAAAGTAATTAATAAAAGTAATAGCTTTAGACTTCTCTTTAAAATTTAACATAAATATTAGAGTTGGATTTAATAAGATGGGTCATACAAATAGAATATAGATAAGAATGAAAAATTAATATATATACCAAAATCAAAAAACACATGTGTTGAATACATGTTTGACATTCAATCAAACATGTGAATTTTTAGTAGTAGATGCCAAGAAAACTATAGTAGATGCCGAGATTTTTGGTTTTATGTGAGGCTTTCTTAACCTGTACATTCAACCAAGCATGTAAACTTTTGCTCGACCCAAATTTTAGTGAACTCATGTTACTGACAGCTAAATCATTCTAGTCAAGTCACTTGGTCACTGACTACCAGATTGACTTGGTTCAACCTTTTTTTAAAAAAGATTAGATAGATATATATTTTCAGTGATTAACTAAATTTGTTTAAAAATCATAAAATATTTCATATATTTAACATATAAACTACACCAATAAATGTAATATAGAGAAATAAAGTTACGCCGTAAATACGTATATTGTACATGCTTTATATGTAACAATATACGAAAAAATCAAAACCAGACCGGGTCTAGAGAACCGGGTCATCGAAAACCCGACATCTGGATTTTGAAAATGTAAAAAATCGATTTAATATAACATATTTTTTTTACCAAAACTGGGTCAAGTGGTTGACTCAACCAGGTCGAAACTGGGTTTCAAAACATTGGTTTGAACCCACTCGTGTACCAAACGCTTCCTTACTATGGAATCTAAAACCTGGATAATACGATGATATATGCAAGTGATTTTATAGAATGAGAATATAAGAAATTTGTGTAAACTCTTCTAAAGTTCTAAATATGTAAAAGTGCATAAAGTCTGTTGCATTTTATCCAAATATACCCGTATCCAACTATAGCCAATTCTTTATTCATAAGTAAATTGAATCTTCTACATCATATGAATAATTCTACTACACTAAAAACAACAATACTGCAGCTTTTCTTTTTTTCTTAGACAACAATTACATATGAATAATCAAAGATTAAATAAAATAGGCCACTATACAAAAAAATTGTATAAAGAGTCATTCCTCCATGACTATATCCTACCAACTTGCTCATATCCAATCAGTGTGCGAGTCTTAGGAACCAACTTTTCACATTGGCTTAATTTATATGATGAGTTCTTGCTATTTCATTTGAAACCTGATGTTTTATGCTAGAAAAGAAGTAACAGTCTCGACCTGTCTCTTATCGAAATCTATACAAATCATATATGTTTGTGTAGACCAATCCAACTTCGTGTAAGCATGAGCCTTCAACCAAACTCCATATCTATAATCTTAAAGTTAAAAAAATAATTTTCAAAAGTATCAACCGATTTTTCTTTAAAACTTGTAGTATTTTTTTACTTGGAAATGCTTCTTAGGAAATCGTAGGCAAGCAAAACAATGTTAGTGAGCTAGAGTATGATCAGGTAGCAAGGCCACAAAGAAAAGATGAAAGCTTGACAACTCATATCTATCCAACACCAACATGCACTAACCGACATACATAGTTCACATAGATGAAATTCATTAACGCCTTAAGGGTATCATGACCGACTATAGAATTCTTTAAAACTATTTTCAATGAAACTTGATGACGCTGGAACCAAATTGGTTTATGAATATGAAGCACCGTTAGCCTTACCTATATGCATGTCTTCTGCTGGTGTTAAACTAAGATACAAAGCTAGTCAGAGCTCTTTCTTTTCTCAAAACTCGAAAAAATGCTTGTCCCTGTACGTACAATTCCGCCTATTAAATTTCAAGGCTAGGGGTCAAAACAATTTAATCAGATTTGGATTGGAAATTTTGAGTTACATGGTCTAGCCACTGAATATATACAATCATTACAACCTATTATATGTTATAGCGTGATCGAAATTCTGCCATTTTGACACGACCTCGAAACTCTGCCGTTTCCAGAGGTCAAGTTTCATGTTTTTGTTTACGGTTTGAAAAAAAGAAAAACAAAAAGAAGAATCTTCCTCTAAACTCAAAGCTTGTAGCACTGGTGGGAAGTGCCAAATTTCATTTTGCTCAGATTACACCAATCGTCGCAGGCCAATCAAATAAACATTATTACCATCAATAATAAATCTAACATGATACGGGAATTCATCTCCATACTATACTTTGGAACTGAAAAGCTACTCATAACATAGTCCCGTACCATCTATGTATGTTCTAAGTTACTACAAAACACATTCAAACTCGTTTTAGTCCCATTAAACCGGTTTAAGTATGTCCCTTAAAACTTAATAGAAAAACATTTTACCTATTTACCTGATTTTCAGATAATTTGATAGGCGTTTATTCTTATTTTCAACTAATAAGTAGTATTTCTTAAAGTAACTAAATGCTAAAACCCCAAAAAAGAGAATAACATGATGTGAAACTACATACCTCAATATTTTCTCAGAGTTGTCGCATGTGTAGAAGGGGCAAGCGAATTTGCAGCTTAAATATAGAATCGGTGAGTTTCCCTTGGGGTGGATTTCTAGGAATAAAAAAATGTCTCAGTAAGATCACTCACATGCTGCTTTTGCTGCTGATCTTGCTTCTATTATTGTTGCTGCTGCAAGTCTAGCTTCTGCTACTCTACCTTAGTAATAAATAAATAAAATACATGTTACATGAGTATGCATCATGCACCACAATACCTGTTTTGATAATATCATTGAGTTAAGTTACATACTTTCTGATGCATTATGCGAGATTACAACACAAGTATGTGACCCGAGTTGGATGTTTGAGCTTCATTAGAACCTTAACTTAATGCTTCCTAACCATCTCCCTTTATATACTCATGTTTCCCGTGATTTCTCCTAGCGTTATGTTGCCTCTAATATTCGAGTCCATATCTTTCTCACATCACCAAGTTCTCTATCAGTTTTAATTTAATCAAGCTGCAGATATACATGACACTTTTAACTTTATAATCTCAACAGAATTCTGTGACTGGATTCTTTTTATTAAGAGAATGAATGAGTTTCAATACTTTTGTAACTTTACGATGTCCTTTAAGGGAATTTCAGCTTTATTTGCTAATGTCTTCTTCCGTTCGCTCTCTTATAAAATAAGACCATACGTTCTTTTTCATTTTTCTGTATTTTGATTCTAACCTTCATTAATCAAAGACTCCAAACTTTTCAATACTGTCTCATAAAGGAATCGTTTATTCTATTGATTTATCCTTAAATATCTAGGCTATGAGGGCTGTTTGGTTTAGCCTATTATATGGGACATCTTAAATATTTGGGTTATGGGGGCTGTTTGGTTTAGAAATATTAGTAGAAAAACTGAAACTGATAAGCATTTAATAAAGCGGGTCGTCAGATAATTGTAGTAGCAGATGCAAAATAGGGTGTATAGCAAAGTAGCAGATAGTTTGATCAGTGAAAACCAATCAAGAAACATATTGAATGGTTTATGATCAGTAAGAACAAACGTGCACACTATCATTGCTTAAACATACAGATATTCCAGTTACTTCACATTTGACCTATGACACATCTAATAGATATCCACGTCATAAAATTATTCAAGAACAAATAGTAAAGAGAGAGACTGGAATTGTGTGTCTGCTTACAAAATTTATCTTCCCAATACGCCATATATCAAGTCGAACAGATGCAAACAACTCTATGGTGATACTTCCACTTATACCTTCCAGATTTCTATAATATATTCCAATTTGTTTTCAACCTAATAAAAAACATTTTGAGTGAGATCATTCTACTTTGATGCGAAAAACTCAGGAACAGTATTAGCTGGTAACTCATTATCTGCTACTTGTAACTCATTATCTGCTAAATAAGCATAATCAGTTTCTCTATACCAAACACTTGTAACTCATTATCTGCTACTTGAGGATACAACAATGAGATAATCATAATATACACTTATAAAACGATCATTTCAAGTTGTGTTATATCTCAAACAGGTCAAATGCTTAAAAATTATCAAACACGAAACACTTTTTTCGTATATTATGTTATATACACACAAACTCAATTGTTTAATTCAATAACTTATACTAAAATAGGCGATTCCACAATTTAAATCCACTCAATGCATGAAAATAAACGACACCTTACCGGATTCTTATTTAAATTAATCTTGCTAAACAAATAAATGTTGTAAGTACCTAATGAGTTGACAACACGGAAGAATTTTTCTCGATTCCATGACGATCTTTCTATCTATATCCCTCTGGCAAAGCGCCACTGAAACAGACTCACAAACATGAAGTTCTTTTCCTTATGACTGAGAAAGCCGATAAAATAGATCTTGGTGTGATTGGTAGCTATAATTTGGGACTGAGATGTTTGTGTCAGGAATGGTGCAGGTAAAGCAAGTGTAGGGGTTTTGAAAACCGTGTCAAGAATGAAGTCTCATATTGTAGAAGTACTTATAGAGTCAAAGTGAAATTAGAAGGTATGCGTTGTGCCTTCCAGTTCCTTTAGAAACAACGTAGCTGATATGGGTCTTTGTCTATGGCTTATGTTAAGCCCTCACTGCAGTCCCTGGTTAAAGTATCAGCTTAGTGACTGAAGCAAGTTATGAGGTAGTTTCTG
This sequence comes from Glebionis coronaria, assembly GCA_025667525.1. NCBI lineage: Eukaryota > Viridiplantae > Streptophyta > Magnoliopsida > Asterales > Asteraceae > Glebionis > Glebionis coronaria. The sequence goes on along the minus strand of CM046882.1, from coordinate 507,178,222 downwards.
ATCCGTCACTAACGATAGCCTTAAAACAGTAGTTGTTATCATGAAGAATTTTGTATATTTTTATTTAATGGATGCAGCACATAAGGGTATTGTTACCTGTAGAGTTTTTTTATGTATCGTAAATATATAACTGGAAGCTAAGAACCGTGATTGTCCTTCAATCAGGCATAGAGAACCTATCCAATGGATTAGTAGAAATGTTGATGCCATTCTCTATTGTTGAGACAACGATTAGAATTCCTTCCTTGTTAAACCAAATGCAAGGGTTAGCCTGCAAATCTTGTAATAGCTACAAACTGCTGTGATCCATATCCGAATATTGAACGCCCACTGCAAGAAAATGATTTTTGGAAAACTGCATAAAGGTATTAGATCACTTAAGTCTTTAATATGTACATTTTGACATCTACTTCAAATTGCGACTCTGTAAGAGGAACATCCTACACAAGTAACATGCCATTATGAATTTATAGTTAGTATGCAAAAAACTGTATTTGGATGAAAGCAATTATTGAATTGGTTGAGTAATGAGAAAGATATACAAAGATATGTATAGAGAAAAATTCACGATGTTTCTAATGGAATCCATTTAGCTTATGTTATAAAAGTTTGCCCAAAAAACATAACATGCGACACATTAACCTCATTTTCCCCCAAGATCCGTATCACCTTTTGCAGAGTTGGAAGTTCAACTTCTATCCACTTGTTTATGTCCCTTGTTTTCAGATCATCAATACAGGCCCAACCACGTTTCACCTTGGATCTTTGTAGAATCTCGTGTAGAGGCTGCATATTTCACAACATTTGCACCATAAAAAATGAAAACTATAAAATAATATCTATAAAATTAATTAGTTTCTCTATTATAGCTTACTTTACCTGAACGTTAGATAATCAACTGTGTTACAAGTTGTATGAAACTGAATTAATTCACCACTGGTCATATAATTAAGAGTAAATACGTTCATCTAAAAACTATAAAATAAATTATTTCAAGTTCAAATCACAATATAATCAATTCCAAAATGGAGATCCAAACGCCCCTTAGTTTAATTTAAAAGAAAAGAAATTAGCATTACATGCAGATCTCGTTTAATCTCTTCTTTCTTCATTAGCACAAGGCGTTCATTGAAGGCTGATAGATACGCTTGAAATCAAGAACGTAGCATCCCTTGTGCATACACGTACGGACGTACCTGATCGTCATCAGAAAGTGAAAAAGACAGGAGAGCTTGTAATCTAATACTACATTTATTTAAAGCAATTATCCAACTACAGCTTATGAAACTCTTATATAACACAAACAAATAAATCTCCTCCTCTTAGCTAACGTCAATAAATTCGTTATTAATTATACACTCAATATCAGTGATACAGGTCATTATAGTAAATGCAGCTGCAGTTCAGATAAGACTTTGGTTGCCAAGAATGTCGATAACGAATCTCAACTGGCTGAGACGCTCTCTACCTGGGTTTTCAGGCCGTGGTTTTTAAATATAAACCTAATAAGCTAATAAGGTTTTATGTTAATTATATCACTTATTTTCAGGCCACGTTTTTCGTCAATGAAGAAGTTTTCACCCGCTTTTACTCTTCTATTTAATAGTACTGTTACTCAGATTGTTAAGCTTCTCTTGAAACGCGAAAGCTAAATTTAAGTCAAGTGCTTGCTGCATAGCCATTGCCAAGTCGCTAGACTCAAATTATGTGTTCCTCACACAAATACATATCTACTGAAAAGTGAAAACAACACATGTAAGATTTGAATCAAATGAGCAAATATTAAGATACATACCTATTAAATAATGCATTGTGTTTATGATATTAGAGTTTTGTACCTGTCATAATCATATTAGGGTTTTTAAAGAAGCAAAAGTAATATGAGTTCTAAACAAACTTACCTGTGGTTTTAAGATCAATATATGAGATGAAAAACTGCAAACAGGTGCAAACAATCCATATTACAATGAAAACGATCCTAATAGTAACCAATGATGAATCCCTTTGATCGCATGTTTTTTGTTCATAAGAAATGACACATAAATCAACATACTAAATAAAAAGACTCAATGAGGAACAAATCAAGAGATCATGGCTGATCGTATTAAAACTAATTATGGTACAGGTCTATTATGATCGATTGATGTGCTTTTGTAATTTTATGATCGATTGATTTTGTTAGTGGTTTGATTATTTTAGGGTTAATCCCATACGATCTGCTTTGTAAAGGATATTACGAATGGTACGGGCCTTATTTTTATTATTTTTAATGTTCTCATGCATTTATTAATTTGATTTTGTAACTGATACCACAACTATTGGTTTAGTCAGATGGTTGACGCTCCTTGTATTAGGCTTCAAGACCCAGGTTCGAACCCTGCAGCTGTACAAATTTTTTAAAATCCGAATTTCAAGAGTCAGAAACTGCTGATGTGGATTAGGGAGGTGATTGATGATGTGGCAAATCCCTCCTCTTATATATAATGTAAAGATATATATATATATATATATATATAGATTTGCGTTCATGTGCATCACACTCTTAAAATGAGTTACGATAGGCACCAATAGTATATTGACAAGTGAACTTTTATCTTAAATGAAAATTAAAAAGTTGAAAAAGAAAAAGAAAATGAAAAGGTTACTTTAGGCATTTAACATTCCCCCTTCTTGCCACTGCATATATTATTTTATCTCTCATTCATAACAATAATTAAATTTCTCTAACCACATATCTGATCTCAAATCCCGTGTCCATCCAATTTATAGAAATCTAATTCGTTGTCAATATAGGATTTATGACAAAATAAATTTGTGCATCAATATCATGAGGTTTGTATTCACATCTATTGATTTGATTTTTTTTGTTCATGTATCATCTTTATAAGGCTTTAAGGTTAGACTAAATGATGCTATATATACAATGATTTATTTTTGGGCTTCTCGTTTTTAGATCTGACAATTAAATCGTGACATCGGTCCTTACTGGCACAAATAATTGCTATCGATCGATGTTCGATTTCCACCACCCTTGATTGGCGTTCTCCTTTTTTCGTCACTAAATCACTCGAAAATGGTTTCACGCAAGGCCACGATTGTGGCGACGTAGTTGTGTATCAAATGTTATGTACCATTTTTTAGAGGTTTGTAAGTATCAAACGATATGTATCATGAAGATTTTTTTTAATTTTTTTTTAGCAGTTTTGGATTGTGTGTCACTGGATCTATTATCTTATTTCTCTTTTGTGAATGATAAGCCCACGATTTCATATTTATTCTAATTCAGTTTTTATCATTATTACTAGTGGTGTTATGATGTTATCTATATCGTCATTGTTACCACATTTACCTTCGACGAAGAAGATTATCATATAGAGAGCCATGGCCCAGGTGACCATTTCTTATGTAACCATCACTGTTAGAAACACCTTGTGACTCTCCTCTCTATAAATTGAGGATAAGCCATGAACTAATTAAGTTGTGATGAAATAGGACCGGTTTTGATATGGATGGCGGTGCATATTTTGATCGTTATTTTCTGTGTTAAATTAACATCAAACCTATAATTCAAATATAGATGTGAAATAAGGTCGGTGCACAATTGTCGTGAATGTCGTCGTAACATAATATGCATCAGTCGATTTGTGTCATCAATTTTTATCCGTAAGTTCGGATTTACGATATGTATAACTTTAGGTGGCCGTGACTGATTTCAGTTGATTAGATTGACTATGATTCGAAAATAAGATCGAGTATTATTCGAAAAAAATAGCGTGTATCATTGTAATTTTTTGGTTCTTATCACATACGGAGTAGTAGTTACCTTGTTGAGTTTGACACATTTTATTTTTTAATATAGTAGTAGCAGTAGCAAATTTGATGATTATTGTTTTATAATGCTAATTTGTGTCAATTCAATGTTGTAACAACATAACGTGTACAATCTAACGCCATGTTTTATATATATATATATATATATATATAGGGTGAGGTTATTTTCAGAACCAAATAAATATACAGAACTGCGAGAACCACCTTTTTACTCTTAAAATGCATATGTATATTCATCGGGTTAGTTCATTAGGTAGAAATACATGCACTTTCATTGTCGTAGGTCACTAGGAACAAGTATCCTAGAACCATGCACATGTATTTGTTTTGTATGTATTACAACTATCTTTTCGTTGGATAATATAAAAACACATATGCACTCTTCATATCGCTCATCATACTCATATCTATAACCAATAAAACACTTATTAAATGTTGATTTAAACATAATAATGAAAATACATAAGCATTGTTAATAGTATAAAGGTGGTTCTCACAGTTCTGTACATTTATTTGGTTCTGAAAATAACCTTACACTATATATTTTTTTTGGGTAAAGGGTTACCCCGGTAAATATATTAATCACAGAGAAAAAATTCAGTACAATGGAATGTGACAGAGTGTCACATTAACCTCAAGCTAAGCTTGAACTACCAAACAATTGCGACATGCCACAATTGAATTACATGACCATAACAAAAACTCGAAACATGACTCAAAAGGACCTAATTCGAGTTATTACCATAAACCCTAAACCCAAATGGCATATTCCACTTTGCTAAAAACGACTGCACGTTCACAGTGTTTTTTAACCGAAATGTAACAAGCTTCAATCGGAGCGTTACCATTATCATGTCTCTTATGTCTTCCGATTTCTTCTTAACATCTTTAAATAGCCTGTTGTTTCTTTCACTCCATATATAATACGTCGCAGCAGCAAAAATAAGCCGACCAACAATACTAACCACATTACGTTTATTGGCTCTACGCTGAAGCCACGCCATAATGTCGTCCAAGCACGGGGAGACAAACTCCATCCCAGCCAATCCTCGAATCATATTCCACACCTGCGAAGCAAACCCACACTCAAAGAAGAGATGTTCGTGTGAATACGAGTGAGCCTCACACAAGGGGCATACAAGTTGTGTTGGATCAACATTCAGACCAACATCCCATTGATGAAGCCTATCTTGCGTTTTAAGGGATCTACGCATTATCAACCAAACATGAAAGGCATGACGTGGAATAGCATGAGAAAACCATACCACACGAAACCAACCAACAGTTGGATGTCTATCCCGAAGTACTTCCCATACCCTACTAACAGAAAAATCAGACTTCATACCGTTAGTATCCCTTCAGCGTATAGCATCCTCAGCAGCGTCACATAAAGTAGGGGAGGAAACTGTGTCAAGTTAGGAGCTTTAGGGAGCCAGCTTAGAGGAAGCCTCCAAGTATCTTGATTAACCATGTCCGCTACCAAATCATTAAGCAAGAAACCCTCTCTATTAATATCCCGAGGAGAAAGATATTGATGTAGCGGGCTAAGAGTACACCAATGATCATGCCAGAACGACGTAGTTTGCCCATTTCCCACATGCTTGCAAATGAAAGGCCTAACAGAATCACGCATTTGAAGAAGTTTTAACCAGCCCCAGCTTGCATCCACCTTAATTGGAACGTCCCAGAATGATCTTCCCTTCAATTTATACATATGAATCCATCGTACCCAAAGCGACTCCTTATTTGATACGATATTCCATATATGAGTAGTCATTAGGGCAATATTGAATAATTCAAGACTCCGCATCCCTAAACCCCCCCTCATTCATAGGAAGACAAATTTCCTCCCAAGCTACTTTAGCTTTACCACGTCTATAATCTCCATTACACCAAAGGAACCCCCGAATTGCTTGATGAATGTCATCAATGATGCCCTTGGGAATTACCAGAACAGAGGCCCAATACACATGCATAGAAGACAAAACTGACTTACACAATTGAAGACGACCCACAAACGAGAGAGACTTATTCTTCCAATCCCCCACACATTAGGGCAATATTGAATAATTCAAGACTCCGCATCCCTAAACCCCCCCCTCATTCATAGGAAGACAAATTTCCTCCCAAGCTACTTTAGCTTTACCACGTCTATAATCTCCATTACACCAAAGGAACCCCCGAATTGCTTGATGAATGTCATCAATGATGCCCTTGGGAATTACCAGAACAGAGGCCCAATACACATGCATAGAAGACAAAACTGACTTACACAATTGAAGACGACCCACAAACGAGAGAGACTTATTCTTCCAATCCCCCACACGACTCTTAACTTTATCAACAAGGATCTTGCAATCCGTATTAAGAAGTCTGGACGAAATGAGGGGTACACCAAGATATTTCGTCGGTAGTGTCCCTTCGACAAACGACATCATACTAAGGATTTCCAATTTTACATGATTCAAGACATTGCAAAAGAAGGCCGTGCTTTTAGGAATACTTGGAACCAGCCCCGAGACACCTTTAAACTCATCAAGAGAATCCAAAATAACTTTAGCTGAGACAAGATCCCCTCTAGCAAAAATAAAAAGGTCATCTACAAAGCACACATTAATGATGCTGATCTCTTCATAGTGTTTATGATATCGAAAACCATCCGAATTTCGAGCGTTCCTATGTAACATAAGGGCGAGAACCTCCATTACCAAGGTAAATAGATAAGGAGAGATCGGGTCACCTTGCCTTAGCCCCATCGTGCCCTTGAAGTAACCATGAATATCCCCATTGATGCTCAGAGAGAAAGAGGCCGACGTTACACATATCATAATCCACTTAATCATTTGGACTGGAAATCCAAAACGATTAAGGACAAGCTCCAAAAATTGCCAATTCACCGTGTCGTAAGCCTTTTGGATGTCCACTTTAAATGCACACCGAGGGGGGCCTCTATCCCGATGATAGCTACACATTAACTCTTGAGTAATAAGAACATTATCCGAGATACGCCTTCCCGGGATAAACGCCTATTGATTCTCACTCACTACTTCCTTAATCCCTTCCAACAATCGATTAGTAAGAATTTTACTAATGCATTTATAATGAACATTACAACACGCAATTGGCCGAAAATCTGTGACTTTTTGGGGAGTCGTGATCTTCGGAATAAGAGCAAGAAACGTGTGATCAATTTCTTTGAGTAATTTACTGTTGGCAAAGAATTGACGAATCGCTGTGCAAACATCCTTACCAACAATATCCCATCCTTTCTTAAAGAACGCTGAAGTGAACCCATCAGGCCCGAGGGCTTTATCATCACCAATGTCAAATAACGCATGTTTTATTTCACTATCTGAGACTTGTCTAACCATTTGCGAAGCTGCCTCTGCCGAAATAGTTATAACAAACATATTTTCTTCATTTAAAGCAACACATGGCATGTCCGATCCAAGGAAGTTCATATAATGTGAAACTAAAAGGTTTGATACTTCCTGCCCGGTAACCATATTATTATTGCTATCCAAAATGGCATCAATACGAGCTCTGTGGTTTTTACCTTTAACTGACTTATGGAAATACGCCGTGTTCGAGTCACCAACATCCATCCACTCAACCTTCAACTTTTGTTTGAGAAAATGAGCCTCATCAATGTTAGCATCATTAAACGCCTGAATATATACCGACTCCTCCTCTCGTAACATAGCATTAGAAGGGTCCTTATCCAATGCCTTTTGGACCTCGTCCAGCTCATGCCTCAGTCTCCCAACACGTTCATGGATATTGCCTTGTGCTTGAAGCAACTTCCTAAAAGGCTTTTTCAGAATCTTCAATTTCTGAACCACTTGATACATCGAGCACCCAGTAACATTCATGTTCAAATTTCCATTACAATTTCCTTGAATTTCAGTTTAGAAGTGAGGAAGTTATAAAATTTAAAAGGTTTAGGCCTACTGGTGGACAAAGATGGGATCTTTAAAACAGCCAGCGCGTGATCAGAAAGCCTATAAGGTTGAAATATAGCATACGACCTAGAAAAAGTATCTATAAAACCATCATTACCCATGATACGGTCCAGCTTTTTCAAAACCCCATCACTCCCTTTAGGCTTTTGATTCCAAGTATAGTGAAACCCCGTGCTATTAATGTCAAAAACCTCAATGCTTTCAACATAATCTTTAAACTCCCCCATCGTAGCCGTAACGTTAGAGGGACCCAAAAGAAAATCATCCATATTAAGCGCCACATTAAAATCTCCCATGAGAATCCATGGATTACCATGGACAACATTCTTATGATACTCCAACTCGTTCCATAGCTGACGTTTCTCCATTTGAAGATTGCCAACATAAATAAACGAACAATACACAAACTTGTTATCACTCCGGTGGATAATCTTAACATGTATGGCCTGCCTTGAAAGAGACAAAACCAACACGTTAACAATATCCGTGTTCCATCCAATAATAATCCGACACCCCTTATGATACAAGCTTGCATTAGAGGTCCAATCCCAAGCCCTAAAGACCTTGGAACAGATCGAGGATAGCCCAGAGACATCAACATGTGACTCTAAAATACCACAAACACTTAAATTGTTTTCACCAACAACATGACGAACCTCAGATTGTTTAGGGGCTCGGTTCAATCCCCTGATATTCCATGTTGCAATACTAAACATCAGTAACCTCTTTTGAAGGATTGCTTGCCCCTTGGTTATTCGTTGTTGGACGAGATTCAGCAAAAATCTCCTCAATCTCACTATCACTGTCATGATCCTCAACCTCGGTTGCCTTGTATGATTTTGCCGTTGAACCACTCGGTTCCCCCACTAAATTCTGAATCTCCCCATCTTCGCCTTGCAGGGAGGAAAACCTGTTGTCATTTCCAAAACTCACCCCTTTCCCCGAAGTACTAGGGTTACCATTAGAACTTTTTCCTTCTTTGTTTCCATACGCAAACCTAGGTTTAGGTTTATTCAATTTCACCCCCACCACCTACCTTACACTATATATATATATATATATATATATATATATATATATATATATATATATATATATATATATATATATATATATATATATATATATATATATATATATATTTATATATATATATATATATATATGTATAAAAGATCCGGATCTATTGAGAATGTTTTTATTTTGAGAAATTTGAGAAATCTTCGTTTGAGCCATTGATTCGAAATTTTTTCATTGATTCACTAGTTAACATCATTTAATAGTGAATCAAAACTATAAATCATAAGTTTGATTCACAAATCTTTGTAAAAATCATGTTATGAAATGATTCGGTAAATTTGTGTAGAACATTCAATATTTTACTAATATTGTAAAATCGAGAGTTTTTAACGTTGATCCAATTTTTTTTTTGACTCATTTTGTACTATTATCATATTAAAATAAATCAACACTTGAAAAACTTGAATCAAAGTTAACAAACTATGATTTTTGAAAAACCTTCTCAATTGAGAAGGTTTTCCTTCTCAATCGATCTAGATTATATATATATATATATATATATATATATATATATATATATATATATATATATATATATATATATATATATATATATATATATATATATATATATATATATATATATATATATATATATATATATATATATATATATATATATATATATATATATATATATATATATATAGTATATATATATATATATCTAATATCTATATAATTAAAGATTTTGAAATTAAACAATCTTACACCAAAACTACCTAAAAACGACACCTGTATATTATATTTATTCAACGGCTGAGATTGTACAACAAACAAAAATTAAAGCAGCCGGTTTTGTATATGCAACCGGTTTTGTATATAGGATGTTAATATTACAACCACCCATAAAAATAAAGGATATTTATCAGATCCATATCTAATCTTCCTAACAAAAATAAATCACACCAAAAATCAAGAAACCAGATCCATGTTTCATCCTTAGAAAATCTTATAATCAATAAATAAAAAATATACCAGATATTATCAACCCACCGAGGGAATCAAAATGGTGAAATTAACAATCGACTATATCTATAATCGAGGTTTATTAGAGGATTGTTTGTTAAGATCATCACATAAACATCACCTATACAGGTTTGATTATTTTTTTAATTCCTGTTCAATATTTATCATATATATGTTATAATATTTATTATTGTATTCTGATTTTAAATAACTATTATATTATCATTCAATATAAGGTTTAGAAAATATTTATTGTATTATGTTATAAGATTTATTGTTATGATTCAACATAAGGTTTAGATAAGTATTAATTCAAATACAGATAGTTACTTGATTATCAATAACCATCCCAGATTTTAGGCAAATTAGGTTCAATCACCATATCCTTTCTTTACACAACTTCCGGATTTTTGAAATTAAAAAAAAATTTAACCTAATTTAATGTGTATAAATACGTGGGCAACATACGTAGAAAACCACCCATTATTTCTTCCTCATAATATCTTCCTCAAAATTCACATACCAGGTAGTGTTATTGAACAAAAAATGTTTTCATTCAAATTTCAGGCCTTTTTTATACATAACCACTAACTTATCTAAATATTATTTATTTGGTGGTTGTAGAGATGGAACCTAATGTCACCACACCAGTTGCTGTAGAGTTGGACCCTATTGTCACTCAATTGTCTGCTCTGAATCCAGATCTTGATGATATAAAGATCGCTGTACGCTGCATCAGTGTTTGGAAGGCCCACCCAATTGGCAGACCTAACGAGGTGTGGAGCTTTGACATCGTCTTTCAAGATCTACAGGTAATATTTTTCATTCATTGCCTTCAGTCATTATGCTGCATTATAAGGAAATGTGCTGAATCAATTAACGGGTCGTTTAAAACATATATGTGCATACTAAAACTCTTATTGCATACTGTTTAAAACATATATGTGCAATGTAAATTTAAGCTTCATCTATGTCTACTAATAACATGTAGACCAGAAAACAACGAAAAACTATCAATGCCTTTGCTGCATTTCAAGTGTCCTTCAATATGTTTGCTGCATTTCACAAAACCTTCAGACAGTATATCATAAGGAAATGTAACAGTAACAAAGTGTTTGGGATCAATTAACGGGGTGTTTAAAACATAGTTAAGTATTTTTTTGGAAAATATACGTATGTACGCAGGGGCGGAACCACGTTAAGAGTACTGGGGGGAGTTGCCCCCAACAAACCGCCGTAGACATAAAAATTCATGTAGGAAAAATATCGAATTTATAGAAAAATAGTGCGGTGCCCTCAGCTTGATTATAGTAGTGCCCTCGTCAAACATTGAGAATAACTGATGTGAGTGCTGACTAAGCTTTAATGTCTATACACCATTTTTTCCGATGGATTTTGTATCTTCAGGGTGAAGAAGGAATACTTGATTATAAAAGGAACAAATAAAGTGGGGGAATAGAACAGTAAACATTGGGAGTGGGGTTAAAAATAGTCAAAGTGTCAATTCAGTTTAATTACTACGTACTATTTAAAGGGCTGTTTGGACAGATAGTCTGTTAAGGTGTTGTTTGTGCAAACTTACATAATTAAACTGACTGTTTTAAAAACAGGTTATAATCGATACATAATTAAACTGACTGCATTTCAACTGTCCTTCAATATGTTTGCTGCATTTCACAAAACCTTCAGTCAGTATATTATAAGGAAATGTAACAGTAACAAAGTGTTTGGGATCAATTAACGGGGTGTTTAAAACATAGATAGTTAAGTATTTTTTTGGAAAAAATATATATATATGTCCGAAATTTGAAAAACAAAATGGGTTGCTATAAATCTACTACGTAGTATTTAAAGGGCTGTTGGGATAGATAGTTTGTTAAGGTGTTGTTTGGGCAAACTTACATAATTAAACTGACTGTTTTAAAAACAAGTTAGATTTAGCACTATCGGAAAGCTATAAATTTATGAAAGTGTCAGGTTATTAAAAAACGGGTCAAAACTTAGGATGTACTACATTAATTGCGTTACAAATTAAGAGTTACCATATAATGCAACATACATGAATCTGATTGAAAAATTATATCCTGTAAATAAAATGTTGATGATCATAACTTAACAAAGCCATGATCCATTCCTATGATTGAAAAATTAAACTGGCTGTTAGTGATTTGTGTGTTTACTGATTGAATCACACAAATATAGATGTAAGATGTTGATTTCCTATATATGAGCAGTGAAACATGATGAATATAAACTGCTCGTGGATATTTTTTTTATCGAAGGCAAATTGTGTTAACATTTATTGCGATAATTGGGTGTTAAATATCCACCGTTGATTAATTTTTGATTTTACACGTTTATATAATAGGTAGATTTATGATATATATATATGTTGTGGATCATTTTGCAGGGCACTCGTGTTCAAGCAACCTGTAAGGGTGACAATATCAACAAGTTTCAATTGTTGCTGGATGAAGGAGCATGTTACCGTATTGGTAACTTTGGTCTCGGAAATAATGGAGGATCATATCCATTACTGAACCACCGGTTTAAGTTGAACTTTTTCAAGAATACTTCTGTCACTAGGCTTGCAAGTTTTGATAACAATCCGAGGGGGTTTAAGTTTGAGCACCTATCTGCTTTTACAGCAAGAACGTGGAAAGAAACGGAACTATGTGGTTAGTTAATTATATAAACATTTTTATAGTTTATGTTCTGTTAATTTTTATATAGTTAAATAAAAAGTACAACTTTACTATGTAGATGTTATTAGAACTGTCGTTTCTGTATCGGATGCTATTCCGTTTAACTATTTTGGAGAAGATAAGCTGAGGAGGACTATAATACTTGAGGATGTTGAGTAAGTTTATTATTTTGTTTTTTTACATACATAATCTTTATATACAGTTTTGGTGATGTCATATTTACATATTTCATAAATTTTAAACAGAGGTGTTAGGCTGGAATGCTGTTTCTTTGATGATTGGTGTCATAAGTTTGCTACCTTGTATGCCGAAAGGCTCACACTTGGTCATGTGGTTATGATACTACAGTTAGGGAAAGTCAAGTACTTTAATAGTAAGCATCGTAATACTTATTAAAATTATATAACATATACTTATAATCTTATATAACATTTTTTTATGTTATATTCTTAGATAAACCATCATACACAAACGCTATGTATTCTACCAAGGTTTACATAAATGATGATATTCCTGAGATTGCTGCTTTTAGGAAAAGGTTATACATTATTCTTTATTTTTTTTCATAGGATATCACCATTATCAACATACTGTTTTGACATTGAAATTCACAAACAATTTTTACTATGCTACACAGATATGCAGAAAGGGCTGGTTTTGATTCAAAAACTCAAACAATTGAAGCTTTCACTCCAGTCAAAAAAGAACTGACAGCAGATGATTTCTTTAGCGGAGGAATAAAGAAAATGGTTGCAAACATAAGGGAATCAATTGCGGTATATACATACATTCATATATCTTATTTTTTAATATCGTTAACAACATGTGCATTATAAGTTTCACTTTTATAATTATTTGATAAATACATAGTCGTTAGTAAACAACTATACTTAAATTTTCTTTTCTAAATTTACAGCAATACCATTGCATTATCTATGAAAAGATTTTTAAGATACACCGTGAATATGGATGGACCTATTTGGCATGCAAAAAATGTGGGAGATCTGCTAAGGAATCAGAAAAAGATGAACAGGATGTTAGAACCGGTAAAATATGGGAATGCAAAATGCACAAGAACCTGCCTGCATCTGCTGTTGGAATGAGGTATACACATTAAGATATGTTTGGATTCGTTGTAAACATAAACATAAATTAGTGTAATGAGCTTAACGAGCTTAACTTTGTTTGTATAATTTCAGGTATAAAATCATTGTGCGTGCTATTGATGATACTGGTTCCGCATCTTTGCTGCTTTTTGAAGACATGGTCTTCAAACTGTCTGGGGTACAATGCGCTGATCTTATCAAGAAACATGGTGAAAACTATGATGATTACTTTCCAAATGAGCTTAATGTGTTGATAGGCAAAACAATGTTATTTCGGTTTCATTATACTGATGAGCATATTAAAAAAAACAATCATGTGTACCAAATCAAACTAATGTCAGATGATGAAAGAATGATTGCCCGTTTCAAAAAAGATTTCATTGTTGAGGTATGTGTATCCCATCTACTTATTAAAGTACATATCTAATTGTTTTGGTGTTATATAGATATTAGATATGTTAACTTAAATAATTCAATGTTCATAGGATGTTGAGACTGGGATTCAAAGCGCTACTCAGACAATTGCCAAATCATCTAAGTTCAATACTGGTAACAACATCCCCTTTCTACTTGAAGACAGTCCAAAAAATCCTGCTGGTTTGACAGAAGGAAATGGAAGTAAAAAAGCTGTTGAAGACACCGCTAATGGTAATACAAGTGCTGATGGAGAACCTGGCAGTTCTGGTAGTTCTGGAAGTGGAAAAAGGATAATCATCGACCTTGATGATTATGACGAAGAGGCTGCAAAAGCTAAAAAAAGGAAAACCAACTATTCAAGTAAAGATTGAACCTACAGAATAAGCAGCTGTAGATCACATATCATCCTCCCAGAATTTTCATTCCCAGTATCTTCAGATTTTTGTTATTTTCAGACAATGTTTGTTTGTTTGGATTGTTTTTGTTTTTCCTTTTATGTTTCTGTTGGACCATCAATAAGTTTGCTTTAGTTGGGCTATTTGTCTATAAAGCACTATGTTTTGTACTTTTTATTTTTAATGAGGATGATTTGCAACTTTAATGTTTTTTTTTGCTTTTTTTTAACATGTTTAATGTTCTTCAATATATATATCTACCCATAAATTTCTGTTTATCTTTATGAAATACATATTATATATTATGTTTGGTAATTAACATCTAACACAATTTTTCAGGAATTATACTACACCATATGGACACGGTTCTTAACTCACTGATGTTAAACAAGGTACTCAATTTTACATTCACATACATTCTTATACCAAATCAATCTTGTAGCATTATGGCTGTAACAATTGCATTGCTAAATGAAATACGAACCAATTAAATGCAATCCTTTAACATTCTTAAAAATTAACTATCACTTAATAATAAATTGGTTAACCATAAACATATCTGCAACTTTTTGGGAAACTTAATATCAAAATATATCTTTTTTAATACTAACTTCTATTTATGCAAAATCCTGATTACTTGAAATCAATGACAACAAATCACAAACTATATTGGCCTGATTTAAACAGTTTTTTTCCTAAAATGATGCCTATATTCATGACAAAAAAATCAACATTATTTAAAGTAATCAGGATATCTGCATAAAAAAACGTCCCTACATATCTGCATAAAAATAAACGTATTCATGTTCATCAAATATTTTTCTTGGTAAAATCAAGGGTGAAATTCATCCATTCACACACAGATTGATGTCCAAGGATACCCCTTCGTCCAACATACGACATGGTAAAGTCTTAATCTCTTTTATAGGTAGTAGATTATAACATTCAGAATAGTGTTTCTAAAATTTTCCAATCAATTATATTTTTACACAGATGATTATGACAAAGAAAACAGCAATGCATCAAAAAGTACGAACGTTGACGAAGCAGGCCATGCGTTATCTTACAACGACTTACCATACGCACAACTTATGGGAAATGGCCCGTTTAAACAATCAACATTTGGATACTTGCAATGCTTAAATTCCGTTCAACAAGCAGGTATGAATGTTTATTTTCACATTATTTCTTATAATGCTACATGTTATATGTCTATTATATCTTATAACATGTTTGAATTTTTAGCTTTTGATTTGTCTGGAAATTCAAACCACTGCTCCAACAATATTCTCAAATATCAACCCATATACACATCGATTAAAAAACCAAGTATGTGTAAAATGATATTCCATATTGTTCTAAATTCCCATACTTTTTTTCTTTATACTATAACCTTATATTGAAACATTATATCAGGTGCTACATCTACAATAGGTCAGATACAAACGCCAGACAGTCGACTAGCAAGTACTTCACACGTTTCAACCCCATTAGAACGTGTCCCGTTATCAGACATCACATTCAGTAATATTTCACTTCCCATTTTCTAAACTTTTGACTATACAATTGTTATTATATATTATGACAAACAGCAACTCATCTTTCACAAATGTTTTCATCATTCATGTATGTCCACAGATAAAAAAAAAACAAGGTCACCTGAAAAAAATGAGAATACACCACTACCAAAACGAGGCCGGGGACGCCCTCGCAAAATTCCTTTTGATGCGAATGTGCTTAATAATATACCAGTATCTAACATTCCTCTGATATTGCGGAGTCAACAATCTGTCATCACAAGTAAATTTTTATATTACTCTACTATGTATAAAAATTATGTATATTTTGCCTATATATATGTTTACATCATTATTTTTATTTGCATTGTCAGGCACAACTAAAACACCAAGTAATTCAAGTTCTGGTAATATATGCAAAATGGATAAACAAGATTCATTTTCTGGCACTAAAGTTGACAGTATTCAGTTGCAAAAAAGAGGTCGTGGACGTCCACGTAAGGATAGTCTTGATAATTATGTTACCCAAATAAAAAAACAACATCTATCAAACTCCCAAAATAAAGATAATGCAACCGAATCTATTCAACTACCAACATCTTCAAATGTTCGTGTACCGCTTTGTAATATTCAGCTACACCAATCTCCTGTAGCCGACATTACATCAAGTAAGGATTTCTTTTTTATGTTTTTCTAACACATTTTTTTCTGGGCCAGTAATTATGCATATTTTTATAGGTATGTTGACATCTACAAACAAAACATTTGAAGGATCAAGCCATGGAAAACATCCGATAACTCAAGAATCAAATGTAAATATGGAAGCTGTATATCAGAAACTTGGTATTGAAAAAAAAAGGGCGGTCGTCCAAAAAAGGTTCATGTTACACCAAGTATTTCATCAAGTAGTACTTTCGGATCATCACAAGTTACAGACCAATTATCACGTACTAAATGTGGAAGGCCACGCAAATCACCTAGTCAAAATGGTAAGGCTTTATAGTTTTTTATACTATTAAGTTGGTTTTAACTCCATTTTTTTGTTTGACGTACATCTTACATAAAAGAATTTCTAATATATCTTTTCAAGCAGATCATTCATTGCCAACCCCTTGTGTAACCAATTGTGTTAGATCTTCATCTCCAAAGTTTGTAACTCCTTATGGCATACAAGCAACCACATCCATTGGTCAGTTATATATATAACTAACACACTTTCAAATTCAGTTACGTTCATGTAATTCTATATTAATACGCGATTATGTGATTCTAACAAACAATTCACATTACAGCCGAAACATCTAATTCTAATCACAGGGATAAGTTCAAAAACAAAACTCCTGTCAAGTTTGACATTGGTGAGAGACAATACATAGTTACTTACTATTGGTTTGTTATTACAATAACTTTTCATACATATAATATTGAAAACATCCTTACAGAATCAACTTCCGATGAGGAATTACATCCACCGTTAGATATTCCAGATTTTGAACCGTCTGATGATGATGAACAAGATTTACATGGATATATGGATCCAAATTCATTTGGAGATATACATGATTATGAACCATCAGAAGTAGATTTAGATGACGATAACGGATATGAAGAACGTATTCAAGGGATATCTAAAGGTATTTACTTATTATACAAATATAACATTGTCAAACACTAGCATTTTCTAATTAATTTGTAATAATCCATTTTTTTCACATTTGTATAGAATACTATGACCATGGAGATCCTAATACACAGTGTATTAAATGTGGTGCATTATTGTGGCTTGCCGAAAGTAAAGTAGGATCTACTAATGCATCTCGTGAAGGATTTTCTCTTTGTTGCTCCAGAGGATTAGTAAAACTGCCTGTTGCCTTGAAAAGTCCCCCACTTTTATTAATGGGTCTTCTAAACGGCGAACAGCCAAAAAGTAAAACATTTATGGAAAATATACGTCGATACAATTATATGTTTGCTTTTACATGGATGAACGGAAAGCAAGATAATACAGTTAATCGTGGACGTGGACCATATTGTTTCAGGATTAGAGGAAAAAATAATCATGTAATTGGCGATTTGTTACCAAAAAGTGGTGAGACACCTAAGTTTGGTCAACTTTACATCTACGATCCTGCAAATGAGGTTAATAACCGTTTGAACGTTGTCAGGTACCATATGTACATTCATTTTTTTGGTTATAGTTTTTAATTTTATATACATTCTGTAACATTTGCTACAAAAAAATTTGCAGTGGTTCAAAAGAAAATGCTTCTTCATCGTCAAAAAACGACATAGATTATGAACTAACACAAAGCATCAAGGCTATGCTTGATAAGGACAACCCTCTGGTTAAGCAGTATATAATGGCAGCAAAACAGATTGCTGAGGGTGAATCAAAAGTTAAGATCAGATTAATTGGTAAACGTGATAGTGATGGTCGACAACATAATCTCCCTACCGCTGATGAAGTCGCAGCACTTATAGTTGGTGATTTTGATACAATGGCAAACGAAAGAGACATACTTGTGCACGAAAATAATGGTAAGCTGAAAAAAATTAGCGAGATGCACGTTTCATACCTTCCATTACAGTACCCGTTGTTGTTCCCGTTTGCAGAAGATGGATACAGGACCGATATATACCTCGAAGGTATTACTGATGATACACCTAAAGATAAAAAGAAATATGTTACCATGCGTCAATGGTTCGCATACCGTATTCAAGAAAGGCCAAAAGTTTTTTCAACAATTTTGAATGGTAAAAGATTATTTCAACAGTTTCTGGTGGACGGTTATACAATGGTTGAAGCTGAAAGATTGTTATATGTACGCAATCAGCAAAACGAACTAAGATGCGAAACATATTCAAGACTTAAACAAGCGGCTGAATCATCGAATACAGGGAACCTTAAGCATGGAACGCCAGTAGTCTTACCAACAACCTTCACAGGTGGACCACGTTATATGTTACAAAACTACTTGGATGCTATGGCTATGTGCAAATGGTATGGGTATCACGATTTATTTATTACGTTTACTTGTAATCCAAAGTGGCCTGAGATTACAAGGTTTTTACGTAAAAGAGGTTTGAAATCAGAAGACAGGCCAGATATTATAACTAGAGTCTTTAAGATGAAGCTTGATCAACTGATAAAGGACATTAAGGAAAAACGTATTTTTGGTCGTGTGCGTGCAGGTATAATAATTTCAAAATTACATTTTCTTTCAGTTAATAATGTATATTCTGATTATCGTATACATTTAAATATAGTTATTGATTTAAGTTTTTTTTACAGAAGTATATACCATAGAATTTCAAAAACGTGGATTGCCTCACTGTCATTTATGCATATGGTTAGAATCAAATGATAAATTAAGAACACAAGCCGACATAGACAGGTGCATATCTGCTGAAATACCAAATAAAGATGATGACCCAGAGTTATACCAATTGGTCAAAGAATGTATGATGCACGGTCCATGTGGTCCTGACCATAGAAACTGCCCTTGCATGGTTGATAATAAATGTTCTAAGAAATTTCCAAAAGCCTTTAATAATGAAACGTCCTTTGATGAAAAGGGATATGCGATTTACAAAAGGAGTGATGATGGAAGAACTGTTATAAAACAAGGTGCTGAACTTCATTCTGGTTATGTGGTTCCATACAACCCCACTTTATTGAGAAGGTAATAATTTGTTTGTTTAAAAATTTATAAAAAAATTTGAATTTTGATAGCCTTTCTGGTGTGCTAACCTATTTAATGTTATGTTAGGTACCAAGCTCATATAAATGTTGAGTTTTGCAACCAATTTGGATCTATCAAATACCTTTTTAAGTACATTAACAAGGGTACAGATAGAGTCACTGCTGCGGTCGAAGATGAAGAAAAGGATGAGATAAAGGAGTACTATGATTGTCGATATTTATCATCATGTGAAGCTGCATGGAGGATTTTCAAGTTCGATATACATCACAGATTTCCAGCAGTTGAACGGTTACCATTTCATCTTCCCAATGAACAATCTGTTGTATTTGATCCTTCCGAAAGCATTGACTTCCAACTCGATAAGGTTTCAGCTAATACGTCCAAGTTTTTAGCTTGGATGGAATGCAACGAAAAAAATGAAGACGCACGAGAATTACTGTATGTAGAATTTCCTAAACACTATGTTTGGAATCAATCTACAAAAACTTGGACTAAAAGAAAGCAAGGTAAACAATATTTATAGTGATAACAATATCGTGTTATCTTTAAATATAAAACAAAATATTTTTATTAAAAAAAACTGATTTTTATGCTTTTTTATGCAGGTAAAAGCATTGGACGTATCCACCATGTACCCCCTTCTTGGGGTGAACTTTTTTATTTACGTCGTCTTTTAAACCATGTTAGAGGAGCTCGAAAGTGGGAAGACTTTAGGGAGTTTGATAAAGTGGTATATCCTACGTGTAAAGAGGCTTGCTTTGCACGTGGGTTGTTAGATGAGGACAAAGAATACATCGATGGAATTATTGAGGCAAGTCAGTGGGGCATGGGAGATTACTTACGGAATTATTTTGTTATGCTAATACTTTCCGAAAGTATGTCGAGGCCTGAAGTTGTGTGGGAAAAGACATGGAAACTTTTAGCCGAAGATGTATTACAACTAGAAAGGAATAAAAGGAATCATCCAGGTATTATACATTTATGTTATGTATTATATACACATCCATAAATTTAAAATCATAACAATTGAGAAATACGTTTTTAACAGATCTTCAGCTTAGTGATACGCAAAGGTACAATATATGTTTGATGTATATCGAGGAAAAGCTTCTAAGCAATTCTAAAAGTCTGAAAAACATAGTCAACATGCCTTACCCGAATGATGATTTCACGATGAAAAGGTACAACCGTTTAATTTACGATGAGTTGGATTATAAAATTCCTGAATTGATAATCCAACACCAAGCACTATATCAGAGTCTGACTAATGAGCAAAAAGGCATTTATCAAACTATTGTTAGTGCGTGTGATAATAATAGCGGCAGGATGTTCTTTGTCTACGGTTATGGAGGTACTGGCAAGAATTTTTTGTATAAGACACTAACTGCTTCTATAAGGTCAAAGGGAGGAATAGTTTTAAACGTTGCATCTAGCGGCATAGCTTCACTTTTACTTGATGGTGGAAGAACAGCCCACTCGTGGTTTGCTATACCTATAAATGTTGTCGAGGATTCTGTGTGTTCTATTTCTGCAAATAGTGACCTCGCAGAATTGATACGTCAAACAAAGTTAATAATATGGGACGAAGCTCCAATGACTAATAGACTAGTGTTCGAAGCTTTTGAGAGAACATTAAGAGATGTATGTACGGGTCCTTACAAAAAAAAATCAGATAAGATTTTTGGAGGTAAAGTTGTTGTATTTGGTGGCGACTTTCGACAAATATTACCGGTTATTCCATGCGGTTATAGGCAAGATATTGTACACGCTTCACTCAACATGTCAGACTTGTGGCGGCATTGCACCGTTCTAAAGCTTACTCAAAACATGAGGCTTCGTGTAGGTTGCAATCCATCAGACGCAAATGAGATTAATGACTTTGCAGATTGGATTTTGAATATTGGAGAAGGTAAAATCGGTGGAAAAAATGATGGCCATGCTGAGGTTGTATTTCCGGATGAAATGCTCATTCCGGACTCTAATGATCACATAGAGTCACTCATCTCAGAAACTTATAAGAATTGGCAGGATAATCTTTGGGATCCGACATATTTTGAAAATAGAGCTATTCTTGCACCTACACACGAACAAGTAGACAAAGTAAATGAAAGAATGTTGGCAAAACTTCTTGGTATTGAGAAAGTTTGTTATAGCTCTGATTCGGTATCTGATGTAGATATAGACTTCAACTTCAATGAGTCTCTTTATACTACAGAATTTTTGAATACAATCAAGATGTCCGGTATTCCGCACCACAAGTTAGTGTTGAAGATTGGGGCTCCAGTTATGTGCATTCGTAACATCGACCAAAGAGGTGGTCTTTGTAATGGTACGAGGTTACAGGTTTTGAGATTTAGCAAAAACAACATAGAGGCTAAAATTATATCGGGTGGACAAGTAGGAACAGTTGTTGCTATACCTCGGATGAATATTAGTCCCTCGGATAAGAAAATGCCGTTTCAACTAAATAGGAGACAATACCCTGTATCGGTTTGTTTTGCCATGACAATTAATAAAAGTCAAGGCCAAACTTTGTCTAAAGTCGGCCTATATTTAGAACGTCCAGTTTTTTCGCATGGACAACTATATGTGGCTATATCTCGAATAAAGAGCAAGAAAGGACTAAAGGTTTTGTGTTGTGATAAGAATGGAAAGTGGTGCAATACACAACCAATGTTGTTTTTAAATAAGTTTTGCATCAACTATGATTTTTCATCCTGCAGTTGACACCTTTATGTGGTAATTACGTTGATTTTCTACAAACGTCAAGACATCAGGCTGAGGTACGTGACATTATATTTCCTCCTCTTAATATATAACTCACATTAAATAGTAAAGTATCTGTCCACTAACACTCCTTTAAGTTGTCCTTAATTTCCATCTGTCCAACAACCCTTTAAATATCAAGCTGCACTTAATTTTCCGTCTGCACTTAATCAGCCCTTTAAATATCTATAAAAACAGCCATATAAATAGTAGATTAGATTTCCATGAGTCCTTAATTTTCTGTATACACTTAACAATATGTGTTTTAAAACAGTTTATGAGTGTTAATTTTGTTTAGTGTTACTTTTGTTTATAATGCAGAATAATGAATCTGCCAAAATAAAAATTACGTAGCTACACAAAATTCAAAAGATAAATGAAAATCTATACATACAGCCCTTTAATTTTTCCTTAATTTCCCGTCTGCACTTAAACATATGATTGTTTCTGGAGTGGAAAAAATCTATTTATTGTGAACAGATGGTTGTTTATGCAGCGCCTTGCAAATTTGGAGAAAGATGTGTATGTAGTGTTGTTATATGATGACTCAATATGCATCCTTAGGAACTGAAAAATAAAAATCTACGCATTTTTAGATAACAGTTTGCTGTATTTGGAGGAGGTGGGGAAGGGGGACAAAATGGTGGTGTAAAAACACGGTTTATGGGGCTGCTATAAAAAGATTGTGGTTCACAATTAAACAGTCCTATAATTTGTCCTTAATTTTCCATCCGCACTTAAACATATGTTGAAACAGTCCTTTAACTTTCAGACTGCATTAAACATATGTCCAAACAACCCTTTAATTTTCTGTCTGCACTTAATTTTCCGTTTTCACTTAATCAGCCCTTTAAACATATGTACAAACAGCCCCTTAAATAGTATTAGATTTCAAGCACCCCCAAATGTTCCGTATGTACTTAACAATATATGTTTTCAAAATGGTTCTGAGTGTTACAGAGAAAAGACAGCAGATAATCAGCATGGGCTAATTAGAAGATAGGGATAACTTCATATTGAATATTAGCTGTGCAAAACTAAGTGGGTCGGGTGAGCTGGGTAGCAAGTTAAAACGGGTGTCAATCGTTTTTTACAAGTGGAAGAGGGTCGGGTTGGCCTGACCCGAAACACTTTTGTTAAAATACTTGTAGCATTTTATAAAAAAAGTCAGATGATTTATTTTTGGACTACAGAGTCCCATAGGTGTATCTTTGTTGATTCTATACAATGTAGATATAGAATGAATGTACCTTCTGTAATCAGGAATACCGCACTCTGTGCTTATCCCCGCTCCAGTTAAAACGACAACATTTTTACTGCACAGTGTTGGACACCTTAAGCATATACAAGATCAGACAGATTTAATAGCAATATTAAAACCGATGCCATAAAAACTACACCTTTTATCGAGAAAATCATGCAATATATTAACATCTTCAACGCGCAGTGGTTCAGAATCAGGGACCACTTTTCTATCTTTAAACGAAACCGAAGTGGTTTCTGAAGCTGACATTGTATGTGCATACTTAACAATAGAACCTAGAAAAGATAATGACGTTGCTTCCCGATGAAATATTTTGTATTTGCTAGCTGGATGAATGACATCTATTCATTCAAAGACGATAGATATATAATACAGCTTGTCATTAAATCAGCATGTTTATGATTTCGAAGCATGAAATATAAGTTGCAAGAAGCATGTGTTACTTGTCCAAACAACCCTTTAATTTTATGTCTGCACTTAATTTTCCGTCTGCACTTAATCAGCCCTTTAAACATATGTACAAACAGCCCCTTAAATAGTATTAGATTTCAAGCACCCCCAAATGTTCCGTATGCACTTAACAATATATGTTTTCAAACTGGTTATGAGTGTTACATTTGTTTATAATGCAGAATAATGAAGGACCAATGTTCCTGGCTTATCGCAAAATGCAACACACACATTGATGGTTTCCCTTACATATTTTTAGCAGGAATATTGAAGGATCAATGTTCTAATGTTCTATTTTTTATAGCAGGCATATTGGTTTTGATTTTACATATTTGATTTTTTACCATGCATTTAAGTCGATTGATATTGTTTCCTCAATATTAAACATTTTTTACTTTAATCAAATATTTCAAGATGTCCTTTTTGTTTTTTTTTTCATACGTTCATTTTTTTTTTCAACAATATTGCATTCTTACCATTTTTTCTAACGACTGTAAGTGTTGGTGGAATTATGCCATCACGAAGAATATGCCAACAATAAATTTCGTTACATTATATATGTACACTATTCTTATTTCAGCAATATTTTAAAGCATTCCACCCAACGGGCGGGCCTTAAAGCTAGTATATATATATATATATATATATATATATATATATATATATATATATATATATATATATATATATATATATATATATATATATATATATATATATATATACACTTGGTTTTAATAACATGGTTAAATTCATCTAATAACAAAGTTTTTCAAATGTTCAAATATCACCAACGAACCCTTCGGAAGACAATACTCTTTCAAATTGAGCATTGTTGTTTTGATATAGTAGTAAACTTTGTAACTGTATACTTTTATTAAAAATAAATCAGATTACAAATAATAAAACTAACAAGATATAAAGACAAAAATTAAATAACTGATAATAAGTAAAAGTAGTAAATGTATGAGACGACGCTCGTGTTGAACATGATTCCTTTAAAACAGATTCGCCGTCTGTTTCTCAGGGTATAACGTCTAAAGCTGTTGTACAGTCGGACTAGACAAACTTGCCTGAAAGATCACGGAAGCCTTGCGTGTTTCTAATCGACGAACCGCTGGAATAATACTGCTGAAGGAGCTGTCATTTTTCTGTCTATGAAAACTGAATGAGAAAGGACATATTTATATTGAAAACTTGACTTGTTCTCAAAGAAAAATATATACCATAGTCAGAAAAATCTGTTAGAACTAAACAGATGTTCCTGACTTTTTAACACATGAAAATATTATGTGAATAACTTATGTACTAAGTTAATATCTATTTCTAAAATAGATGTACAGGATTTCCTGGAAAAAATTCGAATTCGCAGCAAAAAAAGATATTGAATCTGCCCGCACCCAGGCGAATTTCGAAGCTGCATTCGTGTCCGCAGGTCGCGCGCTCATGCACAAGTTTAGTAGCTTAGAACCCGTATTTGGCCTAGAAATCTCACTTTCTACCACCCCTGCGCGCGCGCGTAGGCGTAGGAGTAAAAACCCAGAAATGAATATAGAAGGTAGAAACCAAGATTTCCTTATAAACATATTTTCACTTCATGTTTTGAGCGATGTGGGACAATTTCATTTCCAAGAAAAATTGTGTTTCACGTGTCCTACTTTGAGACACAATATCTCATTCATACTAACTCCGTTTTGGACATACTTTAGCTCGTTGCGAACCTCTCTTCAAAGAGAACGCAAAGCTACTAATCACTACGAATATATATAATATATATATATATATATATTAAATTATGTCCAAACTTTGCAAAAACTCATTTTACAAATCAATTTTTTCAACAATCCCCCACATGAATGGAAATCGGTCGAAAATAAACGAAAGTTTCGACAAAAATTTCAGCGGTTAAGTACTACAAAGGATAGGTAGGTGTAACCATTTGAATCTTCTCTTGTGAGATGCACTTAGTCTCCTAGATATGAGTAGACGCGATGTCCTTGAACTAAGCCTCTGTTTACGTAAACGATAATACACACTCACGCACGACTCTCCCTGACCTTGTCAAGTCCTCATAGTCGTGCTCGTTATGGTCATGAACACTAGCCTGGTTTTGCAAGAGCTCTTAGATTTCATCTTGAATCATTAAAAACATATGTTTTATGATTTCATCCCTGAATCTTCATGCTTTATGATTTCATCCTAAATCATTAAGCCATATGTTTAACCTCTCAACAAGTCACATGTTCTAGGAATGGACTAGGAAAATTACCGTATTAAGTAACCCCCCCACATTTACGTGACTTCTCCCACATTTATATGATTAGGTTGTCCTATTGAACCCAAATCTTGGGATCTCTAGTCATCTGGGTTAGGTTTTCCTTCATAGAAACTCATTCCTTCAAGGGCTTTAGTCCAATTCCTTTAGACGACTTACTAACTAACTCTCTGCTTAAGCCTTTCGTAAGCGGATCCGTGATGTTATCCTTTGAATTCACATAGTCAATTGAGATAACTTCTGTTGAGAGTAGTTTTCGTATCGGATTATGTCGACAACGGATATGTCTAGACTTTCCATTATACATTGTGCTATAAGCTCTTCCAATTGCCGATTGACTATCACAATGTATACAAATGGCTGTTACCAGTTGAGACCGCCTGGGTATGTCCTCTACGAATTGACGTAGCCATTCTGCCTCTTCTCCACATTTATCTAATGCGATAAATTCTGATTCTATCGTGGACTTATCTATTACAGTATGCTTGGAAGAATTCCAAGATATAGCGGCCCCTCATAGTGTAAACACATATCCAATAGTCGATCTAGAATCCTTTATGTCAGATATCCAATTTGCATCACTGTATCCTTCGATAACAGCTGGATATCTAACATAATTCAGTTCATAATCACGACTGTATCTCAAATAATGAAGTACCCTAGTCACAGCTTTTCAATGTGCATCACTTGGATTACTAGTATACCTACTTAGCCTGCTAACAACATATGCTAAGTCAGGTCGGATACTTGTCATCAAATACATTAACATGCCAATAACTCTTGAATACTATAATTGGGCAACACATGCGCCTCTATTTTTAGATAGATGCAAATTGGTGTCAATTGGAGTTCTAGCTAGGTCGGAATCCCCCGCATTATAAGTATTAAGAATTTTCTCCACGTAATGTGATTGACTTAATACAAGTGCACTCTGAGTTTGTATGATCTTTATTCCACGGATCACATCAGCCAAACCCATATCTTTCATGTCAAACTTTGATTTTAACATGTCTTTAGTAGACTTGATCATCTTGTCGTTACTGGCAACGATAAGCATATCATCAACATAAAGACACAAGATGTAACATCCCCAAATATTCATGTTTCAAATCAGCGGAAGAGTCGTTGGTGTTACGGGATAGCATATTACTCAAATCATAGACAACGCTTAAAATCGCGTCGTTTAATAACAAAGCACTTTCCATTCATAAATGTCAAATTACATAGGTCCTCAGGTCAAAATATGTCTTACAAATTTACAAAACATTTGAATGGAAATTTTTATTTAAATGCGGGCCATAAACTCTTGTCATCTTCCCGAGAATTACCTTCAAGAACCTGAGATAAAACATGTTAAAAGTCAGCGAAACGCTGAGCGAGTCCATAGAGTTTAATAACAACCATTTACAGAAAACCGGTATATAATCGTTATCGAAAAACATTTTTGTACAATTCTTTGTTATAGACCATAACATAGGCCAAAAACATTTTATACGAATCATTGTCTTAAATCAGAACATAGGCCTTAAGAATTTGATACGAATCATTGTCGTAAATCATAACTTAGGCCAAAAACATTTTTATATGAATCATTGTCGTAACAACACCATTCAATACGTTTTATAACGTTGTTTATAGTATAATAAAAACCGTTATATAAAACAGTTATGTAAAAACAGAACACATGTATAATAATAAATATGACCCCATATTGCTAGTTAGGCAATATATTATAATTCAAATCATATATCATACACTATTCCTGAGACCGCATCCTCAGTGTTACCATTATCATTACTATTATAATTCAAATCATATATCATACACTCTCATACATAAATTCGCTTACCAATCAATGTGGCACGACGGGAATCAACCGTCAAGGCGCGAAGTGGGGTGATCTTCCCCAAATAGTACTATTATATGCATAAGCGTCTACCCACTCCCGGTAGTTCACAATTCATGCTAATGGGACTTATAGTGACATAATCTAACTAATAATAATCCATTTCAATCATTCATTGGGTCATCAAATCAATCGGGTCCATATCAATAAGCATACAATCAGGACCACTTGTGTTCTATTTTTATTAAAACTAGCATGTTATCTCCCTCGCGGGTTTATAAAACATTTCATAAAACATTTAAAAGAATGCGAGGCTATGAACTCACGTTGGTTGGGAAAGGCGGGTTATCGGCAATTACGATGTACGGTACGTGCCTCGATCACGGAAACCTAAACAAATAATACTCGGTCTTAGACTATCGTCAAATAATAACTTTACAAAAGTTGTTATGTATATGTAATGATGTCATAACATGATAATCAAGTGGGGTTTTATTTCTTTATACAACATTACTAGTTGTTAGGTACTAGTTAACTTAGTCTAGTTACACTAGTTTTAGCTCATTCACATGTTAAGGCCCAATAGGCCCATTAAGAGTCTAATACATTATATTTGTTTATTTATTCATTTAAGACCAGGATCATACTAATATGTTGGGTCCAAGTGGGTTAAGCCCATGAGTAAGTCCAATAATATTAAACCAAACTAGTTGGGCCTAGTGGTCCAACAAGGCTAATTTGGCCCATTATGGTCCATATGTTACAAAGCTCGGTTTTGTCGATTTTTACTTGTCAAGTGTGTTTAAACATCAGTATATGATTTATAAAAATGCTACATTAGACGGGTCCGACCATATAAGTTTTATTTGGCGAAAACGCCATCCTTTCGGTTTTAGCCGAAAAGACGTAAAATCTATATATAGTTTGTAGTTTAAAAAACATTTGAGTTTTATTTTTATAAAATGTAATATTTACTTATTATAGTGTATAAACATATTTTATATTAGCTATATCAATTATTAACTTATACATACTTATTTTATATAGTATTTCACTTTTAGTGCCTTTTTAATATTATATATCTTAAGGTCAAATCTGATGTGAAATTTCAAGTCCACCATTTTAATCATATCCTGAGTTCTACAAGGAGTTGAAACCCCAAATTTTTACTATATAAACTAAATGATATGTGTTACAAATAACTCTTTTATAGCTCCTTCTCAAACAGCCTCTAAATATTTGTAATAATTCGTCCAAAACAGACCAGACAGATTAGTACCACAAAAGTGTTTTGGCCATATCTTGGTCATTTTTAACATTCCATTGTGTGGTAAATTCACCACTTATGTAAAAATCATTTATCTATCTGTATATCCAATAATCTCAGCCATTTAACCAAGTAAAATTATTGAAAGTTACTGTTTATTACAGCCTACTTAACTAGTCAAGATTTTAACAACTTTTATTTGTAGTTTTAGCCTTTTTAACTTAATCTAGTGACACAAAATCCCCATACAATACTTTGATCATCATTCATCATCATCATACATATATATTTTGAAGTAAATAGATAAATACATTTACAAAAATAATAGGATGATAGGAAGAAACAATCTCTATACCAACCAAAGTGATGAAAAGGTTGAGATTTTGATGAACAAGGCTTGGTTTTTGTAACCAAATCTTTAGCTTAGCAAGACCACTTTTTGAGACCTTCAAATGTAAGAACACCTTCTTGAAATCAGCCCTAAACCTCCATAAAAACTCCTTTTCACATGTTATAATCACCTCCAATCTTCATCTTTTTAAGTAGCCTTCAACATATGTTGATTATAGATGATGTTTATGGTTAAATTTTTGATGATGATGGTGATTTGGGTGGTGATGTTGGACGGCAAAGAGAGGGATATAGAGAGAGATTGGAAAAGTTTTTCTAGTTATGTTGCATGTATGTGAAAAGTGGGAAAGAATATAGTGGTTTTGGTGGTTTGCAAGTTTATGGACAAGTGTCCTAAGGAAATGTTAGATTTTGACAACAAGGGTTGTTTACCCTTGATTTTGGCCACCCATAGTGGGGGTGAGACAAGTGTAAACTTGTTTCATCCCCATTAATTTACGGGTACTCATCGATTCTAATTTCCTCGATTTGCGTGCCCTCGGGTCGATTTACAAAAAACATTTTTACAAATTATGAGCCTACGGCACAAAACGATTCTAACAAAAATTGTCTCATCAAAAACGGAGCACAAAAGCGTAAATACGTAAACCTAGGGTTTCTGGTTTAATTGTAAAAGACGCTAAATTTATGCACGTAAGTCCTAATTTCTTCCCGTAAATTTGTGAGTTTATGAACCAACACAAAATAAAATTTCAAAATACTATACGAGAATAAATTTACTACCTGAAATATCGGACTGTCATAAAAACAAAGTACGTAAACGTAAACACGTAACGTAGAGCTTTTCGGTTTAGACGTAGATGATGCTACTTTAAGACGTAAACCCTAATTTCTTTCCAAAAGTGAGTGAGTTCATAAACTAACAATAAAACAATGATTATAAATAATACTTGAGAATAAAATAACGACCTCAAATTGACGGATTGTCACACAAGATTACATATCCACTATTTGTGTATTTGGCATAAACACACTTGTCGCATTCATTAATTTTGAATCCACACTCTAACATGGCGTGATCAAAATTTTAATGCCATTGTTTGGGAGCTTACTTTAAACCATACAATGACTTAACAAGCCTACACACTTTGCTCTCTTGTCCAGGAGCCATGAAACCCTCACGTTAATTCATGTATATTTCTTCTTCTAAATCTCCGTTTAGAAAAGCTGTTTTCATGTCTATTTGCTAAATTTCCAAATTTATTAATGCGACAATCACAATTATGATTCGAATAGAAGTTATTCGCGTAACAAGCGAATAAGTATCAAAGTAATCTAGACATTCGCGTTGTCTATATTCTTTGATCACCAATTTTGCTTTATACTTGTCAATGGTGCCATCAACTTTCATCTTCTTCTTGAAGATCCATTTATAGCCTAGTGGTTTATAACCAAGAGGTAAATCCACGAGCTCCCAAGTATGATTTTGTAAAATAGAATCTATTTCACTTTTAATGGCTTCTTTTCATCGAGGCCCTTCTGAGGAATTCACCGCTTCTTGATAAGAATTGGGTTCATTTTCTACCATAAAAGAGAGAAAATCTGGTCCAAATAATTTATCGATTCTCGCCCGTTTGCTTCTTCTAGGTTCAACATCTTCTTCCTCGGGTTGATCTTGTCTCTCTTCTTGGAGATCATTATCATCTCGTTGGGCCTGAGGTTCTAGTTTCCTTCTTTAAACAAGGAAATATGTTTTCAACATCTATTCTAGACGTGCTTCTAGTTTCCTTCCTTAAACAAGGAAATATGTTTTCAAAGAAGGAAGCATTCCTTGATCTCATTACTGCATTCTTTTGTATATCTGGATTTTTTTGAATCATGTAAAATGAAACAATAAGCACTACTATTCTTAGCGCATCCCATAAATATACAATCCACAGATTTAGGTCCAATCGTTTGGGCCTGAGGTGTCGGAACTACTACCTTGGCTAGACACCCCCACACTCGTAAAATACTAGTATGATGGTATCTTGTTTAAAAGATAAGTAATCATTAGAATGACTCCTCCCACATGTCCCAACTCATACCAGAACTTAACATCATGGCATTAATCATTTCTTTCAAGGTACGGTTCTTCCTTTCGACAATACCGTTTTGCTAAGGTGAATAAGGAGCAGTAAACTCGTGTCTGATTCCATGTTTCGTACATAGATCAGCAAAAAGAGACACATATTCACCTCCTTTATCACTTCGTACAATCTTGATTTTCCTACCAAGTTGATCCTCAACTTCGGTTTTGTATAGAACAAACTTGTCTATAGCTTCATCTTTATTATTCAACAAGTAAACGTAGCAATACTTTGTGCAATCATCAATAAACGTGATGAAGTACTTATTGCCACCTTTTGTGGGTAGTGATTTTAAATCACATATGTCTGTGTGTATCATATCAAGTGGTTGGGTTTTTTGCTCAATCGATCTGAAAGATGATCTTGTAAGTTTGGCTTCGACAAAAGTTTCACACTTATAATTTGAATCAATATGAAAATTTAGGATGCTATTAAATTTAATTAAATGACGTACTGAATTAAAATTAACATGTCCAAGACGACCATGCCACACATTAGAAGACTCAATCAAGTAAGCATAAGAATTCATTTTATTGATATCATTCTTAACAACTATTACATTGAGCTTAAACATACCATTCAGGACATACCCCTTACCAACATACATTTGATTCTTAGAAAGAACAACTTTATCAGACTAAAAAACAAGATGAAACCTAAACTTATTTAAAAGCTAACCGGATACAAGATTCTTGCAAATCTCCAAAACATATAAGACTTTAATCAACTTGAGCTCTTTCTCCGATGTCATCTTCAAAATAACATCTTCTTTTCCCTTGATATCACCAGTCGCAGAGTTGCCCATGTACAGCTTCTCTCCATTGTCAACCGCTCTAAAATAGTGAAACATACTCTTGTCAGCACACACATGACGGGTTGCCACAGTATCAATCCACCAATCACTGTTATTAGAAACTACCAGGTTAACTTCAGAGATCATGGCAACACATCAGACACCATAGCAATCATGTTCACATTATCATTCACCATATTAGCCTCGCGTGGAATCACCTACTTTGGCGCCTTGCAGTTAGCAGCACGATGACCTGGCTTGTTACAGTTGAAGCTTTAGGAGCAAGGTACTCAGAATTCCCTTTACTCTACTTTTCATTCTTCCATTTGCATATGCTTTTGCCTTTATACTTTGAAAAAGACAAACCATGCTCAACCATATTTGCCTTGATAGAATCATGTGTATAAGTGTTTTCTTGAGCCACCTTGTTGTCCTCTTCAATACGAAGACAAACAACCGAGTCTTCAACACTCATCTCCTTTTGCTTATGCTTAAAGTAGTTTTTAAATTCTACCCAGCTTGGAGGTAACTTTTCATTGATATCAGCAACTTGAAAAGTTTCACTCAAATTCATACCCTCAGCATGAATGTTGTGTAGCAAAACCTGCAGATCTTGAACCTGAGTTATCACATTCTTTGAATCAACCATCTTGTAATCCAAAAAACGAGATACCAAGAATTTCTTTGTACCAACATCCTTAGTTTTGTACTTGTGTTCCAACGACTCCCATAATTCTTTGGAAGTCATAGTCTTGCAGTACACGTTGTACAAAGAGTCCACCAAACCATTCAGAACATAATTGTGACACAAGAAGTCTGAATGTTTCCATGCTTCAACAGCTTGCATGTCTTGTTGATTAGTGGGTTGACATTTCCGAGGAGGTTCCACCTGAGGTACAATCTCTTTTAAGAATTTCGCAAGGTTCAAAGTTGTAAGATAGAATAACAGCTTCTGTTGCCACCTCTTAAAATTCTACCCATTGACTTTTTCTGGTTTTTCAACATGATTAGCAACGGTGTGGGTAACTGGCGCACCAGTTACATACACAACAACAGTTACAGGAGTTTCAGGAGCACTGGTAGTCATTCTGAAAGATCAAACAAGATCAAAAAAATAAACAATTAGACAACTGTTATAAATATGTATATTAGAAATTCAATCGTGATCTCTATATACTTGTATCAAATATGCTTCAAAGAAACTCAATCCTGGTTTCAATGACTCGAATATAACAATCAACTAAATCAGTTTAATAGAAACTCGATCTTATTTTTTATATAAACTTATTAGAAGAACTGAGAATCATAAATTGTTAATTAAAATCTGTAAATTTAGAACTGATTTTAATGAAACCCAATCTTGGTTTTGACAGAAAATAGTTTATATAAACTATGTTAATAATATTAATCTAATTTAATAAAAGGTTTTAATTCTGTTACACAGAATCTGTTTTAAGATTGTAGGCAAAAATGTATACTTTTATTAAAAATAAATCAGATTACAAATAATAAAACTAACATAATATAAATACATAATTAAATAACTGATAATAAGTAAAAGTAGTAAAGGTATGAAACGAGGATCGTGTTGAACACGATTCTCTATAAAACAGATTCGCTGTCTGTTTCCCAGGGTACAACGCTCAAAGCTGTTGTACAACCGGACTAGACAAACTTGCCTGAAAGATCACGGAAGCCTTGCGTGTTTCTAATCGACCAACCGCTGGAATAATACTGGTGAAGGAGCTGTCGTTTTTCTGTCTGTGAAAACTGAATGAGAAAGGTCATATTTATATTGAAAACTTGTTTGTTCTCAAAGAAAAATATATAGCATAGTCAGAAAATATGTTATAACTAAACATATTTTCTTTTCTTTTTAACACACAAAAATATTTTGTGAATAACTTATGTACTAAGTTAATATCTATTCCTAAAATAGATGTACATAATTTTCTGGAAAAAATTCGAATTCACATCAAAAAAAGATGTTGAATCTGCCCGCACCCAGGCGAATTTCGGAGCTGCATTCGTGTCCGTAGGCCGCACGCTCAAGCACAAGTTCAGTAGCTTAGAACCCGTTTTTGGCCTAGAAATATCACTTTATGCACCCCCTGCGCGCGTAGACGTGGGAGTAAAAGCCCACAAATGAATATTCAAAGTAGAAACCAAGATTTCCTTATAAACATGTTTTCACTTCATGTTTTGAGCGATGTGGGACAATTTCATTTCCCAAAATTTGTGTTTCACATGCCTTACTTTCAGACACGATATCTCATTCATACTAACTCTGTTTCGGACATATTTTAGCTCGTTGCGAAGCTCTTTTCGAGGAGAACGTAAAACTACTAATCACTTTGAATATATATATATATATATATAACATATACAAATATTAAATTATGTCCAAACATTGCAAAAATTCATTTTACAAAGCAATTTTTCCAACAAACTTAGTTTCAACTTAAAAAAATGATATTTGGCAGCATGTAGACGACATGTCATTTTCGATATTATTCTTTGATTTCTCTGACAATTTTACCATGTTCACCGATTATTTCTACCTTTATTTAATCAAAAGACTTGGTCCATATGGGCTGTAAATGGACCATAGGGGACGGACATACCGTAAATGTGTGGGAGGACTTCTGGCTTGCTGATCACAACAAATTAGGCCCAAAACCAGAGAATACTGAGGTAACCTATGTTCGTGACTTGTTAAATTACGAAGGTGATGAATGGGATTATGAAAAAGTGACATCATTGTTCCCACCTGATATTGCTAACAAAATCACGTGTTGCTTTGTGACTGGCTCAATACCAGATACGCTATATTGGCACAATAGCCCGACAGGACAATTCTCATGCAAGTCAGCTTACTTATTGGCCCTCAGTACTTCGCAAGTGCTTATTCAAAACACCTCTGATGATGCCATTAGGTTTCATCATGCTGTGTGGAAGGCAAACGTTCCTACTAAAGTTAAAATCTTTGTATGGCGAGCATGGAACAATTTTGTACCTTTCATTAACAATTTACGGGCTAGGGGGCTCAATCCAACAACGTCCTCTTGTTCACATTATGGTGGCCCGGAGGATGTTGTTCATGTACACTTTAAGTGCTCTAAAGCAAAAGATGTTTGGGACCGCTGCAGTATTGGGAAGATATATGACACACCTGGGGCAGACACAATGGAGGATTTTTGTCGACTGATCTTGGACTCCATTCCTGCACATTGGGATCTTTTCATGATAATCTTGTGGGGATTGTGGACAAGACGTAATAAGCATTTTCATGGCCATTTTGATGAGAGGGACGCTGATGTGGAAGGCATGGCGAAACGTATCCTATTAGATTATTCTGATGCAAACAAGAAGAATGTCTCGGGAGGTGTTGGCCCGGCGCAAAATGCATATGCGGGTGGATGGAAGAAGCCACAAGCTGAAAAGATTAAGTTCAATTGTGATGCGGCTTGGCAAAAAGAATCAGGGAAAGTAGGCTTTGGTTTTGTAGCTCGAGATTGCAACGGAAAAGTGCTGATATCAGGAGCCAAGGCCGAATGCTACGCGAATTCTCCATTAGAGGCGGAAGCTAAAGCTATATGGTGGGCTACTTCTCATGCTCGAAGTAGAGGTTACTCTAATGTGGTTTTCGAAACAGATTCTTTATTTCTGGTCAACGCACTTCGCAACCAGTCTACACCCCTACAGATCACGACCTTGTTTTCGGATATCCTATCCAACTCGCGTGCTCTTGATACGTGTGAATGGTCATTTGTAAGAAGGGAGGGGAATATGGTAGCTCATAGTATCGCGTCATGGGCGTTGAGATGCACTAACAATGTAATACTAGAAGGGGAAGTTCCAGATTGTGCATCAGCTTTAGCAGTGAGAGATGCTGTATCACCTGTTTGTTAACTTCATCTTTTCTATCAAAAAAAAAAGATTTGGTAATAAGTGTTGGGCACTCTTTAAACGATAAATGCATGCATTTTATGTGTAATGAATACACCCATTTTTTTCAATTTACTACATTCAGGCGGTGTTTGAAAACAACTTAATTGAATTAATGTGAAAAAAACTTAATTTATTAATTCATATTAAAAATTGTTTGATTTTGACTTAGTTAAAAGAAATATAATAAATGATAAACTAAAGTCCTCCATATTAAGTGATCTGTTAGTTAAACGCGACTTAATAAAAAAACTAACCAGACAAGCCCTCAATTTCTATAGGTTTACATTTTAGGAAGTGTTTGGTTTGAGGCTTGTAATCATGTGGAATGTCAATGATAGTGATTCATAATGTTTGGTATAATTTTTGAAGATTAAGAAAAACAAGAATACTGGTTTCGTAGGAATTATTAGGAATATATGGAAAGGGAGGGGTGAGAGGTTCTTTTGATAGTCATTACCATCATATCATGGGTTCTACACAATAATTTGTTATCTTCTTCATTTTTCTCTGTATATATTTCTTTTATCTATGTTTTATTGTAAATCTCTTCTTTACAAATTAAATTTTTTTTACCTATTCTTTTTTGCAAATAAAAAAACATCTTTTAACTTTTAATAACAAATTATTTCTACCAAAATACAAGTATTCAGGATTGAATGAAACTTATTGGGCTCAAAATGATGGATGCAATTTGGTATCTTTTTCATGTGTTAATCTATTTTTTATTTTTCTAGCATCTATGGTTGACCATCTTGTATATATAGTTTACTTATTGCATTGGCATGATAGGTATGAAAATGACCGTTTCTTTCAATCATTTTTAGTTGTTTAAATCTTGAAGGTAAGAAAAAGATTTATACAAAATTATTTGTTTGCAAGGTGAGGGAAATGGAGAAATGCTCCCTGTGGTTTTTCCGAAAATGCAGGCGGCCTCCCTACTTTTACGAAAGTACATGCAACCTCCCCAACATTAAGGGAAACTAAGCAGGCGGCCTCCCCAGCGTTAACGTTGACTTGTTATCTAACTAGGACTAAGGGCAAGACCGTCTTTTCCTTAATAAACTATTATCAAACCCGTTTTTAGGTTGACCCGTACCAAATTACACGGGCTTGACCCGTAACAAATGAAAACCAAATTAAACGGGTATATGATGTATGTATAATCGTACACGTTTTAGGAAAAATGCGTATGTGGCAAGTATTAAACCTTCACGTTTAGGAAAACGCGAATGCTCGATAAATGCGAGTTTGTTCTCGGCGGAGGTGTATGTGTATTAGGCCAATATAATAAAATCAAGTTTAGATTAGTGTCGTTTTTGGTTTTAGAGAAATAAAGTTAAAGACGAGCTACACTACGATTAAACTACGACGAGTGACGTAAAACGTGAACGTAATTACGCAAAACGCGACGAAAATTAAAAATTAAGCTAAAATTTATATAAAAATTAAACTAAGTTTAAAATAATATAAATAAGAATAAAATTTCAATAAATAAATTTAAAAACCTTTTATTAATTAAATATTCAATTTTAAATGCTAATTAAAGCCCTAAAATTAAATATAATTAACAAAAAGCCCAAAATATTATTTTATCAAACAAATATCTTACTTATATTAATTAAATACTAAAAGTATTTTTCCTAAATTTTTAAAATTATTTCTCTATTTTTTAAATGCTAAAAACACATTTTAAACTAAAATAATGATAAAAAATAATAAAATAATGAGAAAATTAATTTTACATTTTGAAAAACCCTATTTTACTTAACTTAATAGTAGAAAAATGAAAAAGTTTGAAAAAATTATTTTATTACCTAATAGGACAAAAACATAATATAATAAAAACTAATTTAACTTAAATTAATTCTAAAAAATAATTAAATAAAGTTAAAAATGAAATTACTGTTCTAGAAATCTTAAATTATGTTAATGAAACTATGAAAAATTTAAAAACTGAAAAACACTATTTTTTTCCACTAAAAGAGAAAAGACAGATTAATAAAAACTATTTAAAATTGCAAATAATGATAAAAATAATTAAATAAACAGGAAAAAAATATTTAACTATTTGAAAATTCTTAAAATAAATTAAAAAGCCCAAGAAAATTAAAATAAATGAAAAATGTTGAAAAACAGGCACTAAAGACAAAAAAACAAAGAAGCTGATGTTGACAGCCTAGGTCTGTTTATCGTTTTCCTCAGCAGTGAGAACTATAGAACTAGCTGTGGGAATTTCTACCCACTGCTTGACCTCAGAAACTAGTTTTAGGGCCTTTTGGGCTTGTTTGTTGGATTTGTTTGGAACTAAGGGCACCCCTACACTCAGTTGAGTGTAAGGAGTCAGTATAAACACAAAAATTCACAGGTCAAACACTAAGATCACACAAAACAGAGCAAATTGCAGTTGCTGATATGAAACTAGGGGGTCTGATGAGTGTTTGTTGAACTAGTGTGCAATATGGTAACTTTCAAACGGGCATAACTCACACAAAACACAACCAAACTATAACTAATCTACTGATAACCCTAGACTACCACTTAACTAACTGGTTACAAGAGTTTGAGTCTTAAAAATAACTAAAGTGACCTTGTTCTACCTAACTGATGAACTAGGGCTGTTTTACCAAATTTTTACCAAACAAAACCTATTTTCTTCTACCAAACTTGAAACCAATAGTGAAACTAACCTAACACTAACCAATTGAGTGTGTTTAAGCTGATTTAACCCTACTTCTAGTATTACTTAAGGCCTAAACCAGTTAAACCAAACACACCTATAAAATTGATGAACAAAGATTTGCAAACAAAATTTCTAACAAAACACTTAAATCTGATTCTAGCTTATTCTAACATGCATCAAAACCATCTAATAGACATAAACCAACACTTAAACTAACATACAAACAGATTCACACAATATCCACAAAAATCACAAATTTCATGCAACAAGGAGGGTCAAGCCCAGGTTTATACCTTGTGGGACCTACATCCGGGCCCCACTTTGGCTGAGGCCATCTCCTGGTTATCTAGATGTAAGCTTGGGCTTATGAGAAGCTGTTGATGTAGAAAATGATGATGGTGGACTACCACAGTCCAAACCATCCAATATATTCAATGGAAATAAAAAGGGGTTGAGTACCTGCACAAAACAACCAACATAGAGACAAAACAAGCTTGAAAAGCTAAAACCAAAAGCTTGTCAAGGCTTTTGGTGAGAGCTTATTCAAACAGTAAGAGTTAAAACAAAACCAATATTGTTGAAACCTACTTGAAAACCAACTTTGGAACCAGAAGTGTAACCAACTCAATGAAATACTTTAACCAACCAATAAGCTTATATAATCTCAAGTAGCTTATCTGGGTGTCAAGCAAATAAGCTACCAAAACCCTATAAGCTAGACAGAAAAAAGCACAAAAGGACCCAAGTATCTTGAATCCATTTTTGGTTTCTTATGAATTTGCAAATAACTTAAACACGACACTAAGAAAACAAATAAAATGGAACTCAGTTAAACTTTACAAGGATTTAAGGAAAACTCTAACTATTCATTCTCTTAAAAAATTTTACAAAATAAAAACTAGAACAAGAAGCAAAGGTCACATGCGACCTTGCTTTATACTAGTGATAGAAGCTACTAGAATTACAAATAATGAAAACCCTAGAAGACTAAAAATCCCAAATTGCCCTTTGACTGCAGTTTAAATCTTGGTCAAAAGTTGTAGCATGTGATGCACAGTTGTTAAACTTGATCTTGAGTCGTTCATTTAAAGCTTTGTGACCAAGGAATGCCTTTGCGGACGTTGGATGCTTATTATATTCCATAGTTGCCATAAGAGGTGTGACAGGGTTGTCTCGTGTGAGGTCCAAGGATCACGGGTGAAGGAGTTTGTTGGTGGGTTTTGTTGAGAGTGGGATTAATCATGTATCTGGAGTGATTGGGGTCAAACCCCTTTGGTTTGGGTGTAATTTAGGTTTAGGGTTTATGGGATTATAAAGGTAATGAATAGTTGTTATTAATCCAGATTAGGGGTTAATACATGTGTTTCACACGTATTTAAGTTTAAACAGATTATAAAATCTGTTATATAAAGATGGGTGGGTGGATTTGTGACGTGGGTGATAGGGGAGTGGGTGATAGGGGAGATGTGATTGGTGGAGGTGTGGTAGTGGGGTGATGTGGCAGGAGGGTATTGTACGTTGGAGGTTTGCTTGTTTGCCCATAACAGACCCTAGACTCCTAATTGCTTGTCACATTAAGTTTTTAGCTCCAAATTCCCAATCCTTTGTTATACAAGTTTGTTTTTTCCAACTTTGGCCACAATAACTTTTGAAAAGTTATTCCAAGGACTATATATGTAATTTGAGCAATATTCAAGGGCCAAACATGTATAATCTCATCATTTTAGGGACCCAAATGCAATATTTGAGTTTTGCAAGGGTTTAAAATGACAAGTCTTCCAAAGTTGAGGGACCAATCTTGACAAATCTTCAAACTTCAAGGACTTCTTTAGAAATTCATCGTTTGGGTCTGGTTCTTTGTAGGGATTTATTTCCCGTGTTCGTTTTTGCTTGATTCTTATGATCTTTTGTTAATTTCACGATATCCGTACCTAAAATACACAATGAACAAACACAATCATATTTTGGGGTATTTTATGATATTTTTAACCGTTTTAAGCCCGATTTGGACGATGAGACTATGTATAGTTGCAGTCTCATCACTCTCCCATACTAAACCATTGTCGTGTCCCCACGCAATGCTAGAATTAAGTATCGTAGCAATTCCAATATTTATTTTTAGGTGACATTTATTGATAACGTAAATTTAAATAAACTACTACATGCGTTTTAGACATAATGTATTGTTTTCATCACGATTAATTGACTTTTAGGGTCAAAGAATAAGAACACGTGAATGCCTCATAGAGATAGGTTCTTCGTCCTCGATTTTCACCCAATTCCATGCTAAGCGTGTAACGAGATCATTGTCATTATAAGTTAGTAAAACAATCATTACGCATGAGCGTTAACTATGTACTTAGACTCCCTTATTCCTAAGGTGTATCTCTTATATTTTATTTTGTCTTAATGATCACGAGGATACATTTTTGACTTATTTCGATATTTATTACGGCTAAAAATAAAGTAGGACGATTTAACTAATAGTTAGCTAAAGGACACAATCTTTTAAAATGGCTTATCGTAATCTCCTTAAGTTCATATATTGGCATAACTCGTTTCACGATTTGAGACCTTTCTCGGACCGATATTTGTCATGTACTTCATACTTCGAATCTTGGAAGACGTTCTTGAAATAATGGGATTCTCTTCATATATGGAATTTCTTCACTTGGACCACGACTTCATCGTTTTTCTTCAATCTTTATTTGGGATGTTGATATACAACGATCCGCCTCCTTTTCGGACTTGGATATATTTATCCTCATACCTTGTTAGGGTCTTTTTGGATAGACTTGTCCATGATCTTTGGGGGAGTATATTGCTTTTCGTCGTGTGTCTCGATCCTTCATATTGATTTTAGAATAATGATACTTCACATCATCTTGGATCTTTAGCAACAAAATAGAGTTCTCACGCCTTGTTAGGGCCTTTTTGGAACTTTGCCAATCTTCACATCCCGCTTCAATAAGTTATGCCTTGGCTATGAACTCTATTTGAACACGAGCAACTTTTAAACGATCTTGGGCTAGAAGCTAAGTATTCTTTTAAATCGTACGACCTTAATTATTGCATTTATTTAAACAAAAGCGTGGGGAGAATAAGCTAGAAATTACCACACATGAGATCGTGAAAGATTACGTAACTTATAATTAACTCTATCATTTCTCGTCCTCATTTAAGAGACTTAGCCTAATTAAAGTTAAGGAATCGAAGCTAGTGTAAAAACACAGTCGAGTAAAAAATTACTCTTATTCTCACCATCGTAAAACCTACATTCGTATTTTAAACACTTATGAAAAACAAGAAAAATTTTAAAATTTGGCCATTTTTAGCCTTATTTTGCATAAAACGATAACAAAAAGATGAACATTGGATTGCGTGATGATGTAAGCAAGGTGAAGTATCTACTCACCCCCCATACTAAAACTAAACATTGTCCTTAATGTTTCGAGTCTAGGGCTGAAACACCCCCATACTAGAGACGAAAGTCGAATGCTTAATCTTGAGCATGGAAAGGGTAAAAACGAATAATCTAAAAGCTGTTTATGAATTATGCTAATAAGATAAACGTTAGAACATAAAAGGATATCATCGGATATCGAAATCTTCAATGGAAATGATCGGAGCTCGAGTGATCCGTAAAACGAACACGAGAGGCTTCAATGATGACGATGAACCTAATAAATCACAATCATAAACAACCACGGAACAAAGGTAGGAAGAGCACAAGTCCCATCACATTAAACTAATTAAAAAGCAATAATATTTATAAGGATAAGCATGAGAATCCCCCACGAGGCACCTTGTTTTTTATAACCGAGTCAAAAGCTCGACTCGAATCCCTATAAATGTGATCATTTAGGGATAATCATGTTTTGGTCATTTTTGGTGGGGCTTACATGATAAAAAATGCCCAAAAGCAACCGGTACTAAGGACTAAGTCCTTTTATGATGCAAAATACCGAGATCGAAGATGGCGTCCTCGTTGTCATGGGATAAACGAAACAACGCCACTTCAACATGTGCTAGAACCTCAAAGAGGTCAAAGAAAAGAGATGAGAAATAGAATGGTGGGACAATGGGTAAGGCAACATAATGAGCTACTCGAGGTAGACTCACACCAAGCAAATAGATATGTTTTCCATTTATTGCATCGCTAGAAGACCGAGATTTCCCTTTACAAGCAATTCCGGGATCGAATATCTCGTCCTCGGTGGAGAAATGTGAGGGAACATAAGGGGCTTCCCCCACACTAAAACCACACACACCATCGTCAAAAGGAGTAGACGAGGTGATAGTACTCAAAACACGTGGTGATGACGGAGTTAGACATGTAGAAAAATCTTTTAAACCAATTTTAAAATCTTTTCCTTTTTCATCGTTCAAAAACTCTTTATGAGAACCCGATTTTATGATGTCGAAAATATTTGGCGTTTCTAAGACGATGTTAGGCACATTAAAAATTCTTACATTTAAGTTGTGGTTATGGGTGGTGGATTGTATTATTTCTCAAAACGTTTATCAACAAAGAACACCGTCCCCTCGGGGTCAACATATTCGTCATCCTCATGAACGTCGATCTCATCGATTTCTTTGTCATAGATAGGCTTGTCAAACCACGGTTTGTCATTCCCCTCATTGATGATTTTAGAAACTCTCTCAAATAGATCACGATCAAGCACGAAAACATCATTCTTTTGTGGGGATCGTTGATAAGTTAGATCCTCACGAATGTGGTAAACGTCATTCTCAAATGAGGAGTGTTTATAAGGTAACTCCTCGAGAATGGGACTTGTGTATATAGCGAGAAATTCATCGAACTCCTTTAAGAATTCTTCATCAACAAAATTATGAAACGAAGGAGGATCGATGATATGGTCGTCAACGTTCTCGAATTCATCATCAAAAATGGATTATGATGAAAAATAGGTTCGTATACAGAATTCAAGTACGTTGTGAAAGTGTCGTTATTCTCATCATCATAAGAAATTTCTGACATGAGATCGTCCTCTTCATTTGAAGATTTATCAAAGGGCAAATCCTCGAAGATGGATGGCGGATTAGCAAGTATATGCTCGATCTCGGCAAAATCACCATCGTCATCAAAGAAAGTGTCAATGTGAGCAA
Organism: Glebionis coronaria; assembly: GCA_025667525.1. Lineage (NCBI taxonomy): Eukaryota > Viridiplantae > Streptophyta > Magnoliopsida > Asterales > Asteraceae > Glebionis > Glebionis coronaria. The sequence goes on along the minus strand of CM046882.1, from coordinate 507,133,634 downwards.
GTTCTCAAGCGGATTTCTCGAGAGTCACAACCATGGTCTTACAAGCCCATGGGCTATGCTTAGGTGACAGTTCTATGATGGGTGAGATTGCATTGGGTTGGGACACTTCCCTAGCCTTTGGGGCTAAGAGTAGGAGGCACTTCAATGAGCTTAGAAGTATGGGCCTCAAAGTCATGGTCCTTCGAAGGTGGTGAAGACGAGCCGATATTGGTCATTGTTGTGATGGCACTAACGTCGCCCTTCGGAATTGGTGGTTCACTTGTTTCGCCGAATATATCCCAAAGTGATTTTTCATCCATAAATCTACGAATACCCTTTTGAATTAAGTACACGTATTATTTATCATTAAAATCTTCATCTTTAAAACCGTTCATTTTAATTCATTCAAAACATGCATCAAGCCTCATATTTTCCGCTAAAGTTAACATTTTGAAATCATTAGAATTTGAAACCTTAGTTTTATCATTGATCATTTGAAACTTGGGATCTATTCGCGAAAAAGTCCATTTTCTCCTCCCCATATTTCATAGTTAGTTTCCCACTGTGAACGTCGATTACGGCTCGAGCCGTCGATAAAAAGGGTCGACCTAAAATAATGGGACATTTAGGGTCACACTCGTAATCGGAGATAACGAAGTCCGCGGGAAAAACAAAATTTCCAATCCTAACATAGACATCCTCGGCTATTCCAATTGGTTTTAAAGGCGTACAATTTGCTAGCTCGATTGTCATGTTCGTGGGGGTAAGTCTAGGCAATTTCATCAATTTCCAAAGAGAATGAGGCATGAGATTGATGCTAGTACCTAAATCGGCAATGGCTAAACATCCCTCAATCTCGGAAAAATCACAAGGTAGTAGAAATTTGCCCGGATCCTCTTCCTTTCTCGGCATATGCCTTTTCGGTTTTTAAGAAGGATCGAAGCACAAGTTTTTTCAAGGGTTACTTGGGTGAGGTCGATAAAGCTCTCTTTTTGAACCGTGGATGGAATTCGAGGTACACGAGGGTGTGTACTCTTTTCCTTGGTCGCCACGCTCACCCCATCGACTTTAGAACATGAAGACGTCTTAGAAGTCGAGGGTTGAGAAGAAGGAACAACTCTAAATCCATCAAGGTTTGGGGTAATCACACGACTTTTTCCAATAGACGAGGTGGTGACTTTAACGTGTTCCTTCGGATTAGGTACGGTGTTACTAGGTAACGTACTTGAAGACGAACTTGCTTGATTGCTCATAATTGCCGAAAACATCTTTTTAATCTCACTTTGACCTTGTTCAATTTTATTATTTTGACCTTACAAAGTGTTGGAAAATTCGTTTTTCAAAGTACCGATTTGTCCCTCTAATCGTCTCATATTAGCCTCATTCGTTTTCATATATTTTTTAAAATCATTTGACGAACTATTTTGATTAGCATTAAAGTTCCCTTGGTTTTATATTGTTTCTTTGAAAATTCCCTTGGTTACCATTTGAAAAATTGTTTCCTTGATTAGCGTTGTTTGAAAAATTCGAGTTTTGGTTGTTGTTGTTATCTCGATTTTGCCAACTTAAATTACAACCTTGATTTTGAAAATTTCCTTGTTGATTATTCCCTTGAAAATTGTTACGATTTTGAAAATTATTGCCTTGATTAAAGTTTCCTTGTGATGGACCCACGTTGTTTTGATTTTGAAAATTGTTGTTTAACGCGTTAACATTCGACGTTCGGCCATCCGTAGCCGCACACTCGTAATAATTATGAGGTCCACCACACAACGTACATGATGCCTAAACTGCTTTCACCGTAGCGGGAGCGTCTTTCTTTTGCATATCGATTAAGAACGACGTAAACACATTCGTCAACTTATCGACTTTCGCATCAACCCTCTCAATGTCGTAATTAGAATTACTAACATTGGCGACATTGGCAACACTCGGTGTGTTGCGTATTTGGTAAACCTTGGATCGATTTTCGATAATCATTAAAGCGTCTTTCGAAGTTTTACACAAAAAGTTGCCACAGGCGGCGGAATTCAACGAATCTTGTTCTTGAAAACTAAGACCGTTGTAAAACGTATCGATTTGGCGTAACTCGGAAAATCCATAGTGAGGACATTTTCTAAGCAATTCCTTAAAACTATCCCACGCGTCTCTAAATGATTCATTCGGTTTTTGCTCAAATCTCGTAATCTCGTTTTTAAAAAACGTCGTTTTAGACGGTGGGAAAAAATGATTAACGAATTTAGAAACGAGATCCTTCCACGTAATTATGGAATTAGGTGGCTCTTTCTCGTACCAATCCTTGGCGGCACCATCGAGCGAGTACGAAAAAAGCATAAGCTTGACGACATCAGCGTCGACGTTCTTAAACTTGCTCGTGGCCAAAAGACGATGAAAAAACCGAATGTTATCGTGAGGATTATCCGCCTCATGACCTCGAAACTTAGTAGCTTGTATCAACGAAAGCATTCCGCTCTTAATCTCAAAGTTCTCCGCTTCGATAGTGGGAATTACGATAGTGGGAATTATGATCGTGTCTCCATAACCCTCAGTGGGCGCTTGGAGCAATTCCATCATCGAACGATTGTCGGCCATCTCGTCTTCGGTTTCGACAAAGATATTAGGAACGTCGGTTTCTAATTCTCGTCTACGTCATCGATTCCTTCGATTTCGATTGCGTCGATTCTAAGCGTCGCTAGAATTATAATAATCCTTCGATCGAGTGCGCATGCACTAACGTAGAGAATGGGGGTAGCAAAGAAGATTTATTTATGAGGTTTTTCGTTTTTTCAATTTTTTTTTGTTTTTGATTGTTTTTTAATTTTTTGGATTTTTGGTGTATCACGTAGACTCAAATCTAAAAATCTCTCCTCGAATCAATTTCTCGATTAAAGGAGCCTCAAGGAATGAAAACGATCACGTGGAGTGAACGCCTTCGATGACTTTAGAACGTTGGTGGAACACCAAAATGTTCAAGAGGATTTAATCTTGAAAACAAGCAAATATATATGATACGTAGATAATACTTGGGCGGCAAACCCTCGATTAGCTCTCTTTCTCAAAAGAACGCACAAGCAAGCGGGGGAAACGAGGCGACACTAAGCATTTAAGAGCCTTTTTCCCTTAGGTCGTGAAATAGAACCGCCTTATACCCACCTTATAGTTTGTGTTAATCAAAATTAAGCCTCACGAAAGTATTTATCTATTTTGCCTTTTCTTTTTGCTTTAGATTCGAATACAATAATTGAGTGATGAAATCCCAATTAAGGTTGCGTTTTCACGCTTTTGGAGATATTGTAAATTTATTGTGATACGTATACAATATATTAATACTATTCACAATAAAAACGAAAACCAATATATCTACAATATAGTAAAATGATTGTGTGTTTAATTTAGGAAAACTAAACACTTTTTATTTGGATATTATAATATAGTAAGAAAAATGAACAAAAATAAGTATGTACGTTATATACGCTTTCCAAAAATTGAAAAGCAAAAACGCACTACTCACACAAACACAATATATATATGGCTAAACACACCTCCCTCTGGCAGCGGCGCCAAAATTGATATATGTATAATCGTACACGTTTTAGGAAAAACGCGTATGTGGCAAGTATTAAACCTTCACGTTTAGGAAAACGCGAATGCTCGATAAGTGCGAGTTCGTTCTCGGCGGAGGTGTATGTGTATTAGTGATGAGACTGCTTTTATACATGGTCTCATCGTCCAAATCGGGCTTAAAATCAATTAAATATCATAAATATGCCAAATATATGCTCGTGTTTGTTACTTGTGTATTTTTAGGTACGGATATTGAGGAAATGGCAAAAGATCACAAGAATCATTCAAAAACGAACACGGGAAACGAAGCCGCACAATGAACCGGGCCCAAGTTTGGAATTTTGCAAAATGACCCTTGAAGAATTGAAGATTGTCAAGTTTAGTCCCTCATCTTTGAAGAACTTGTCACAATTGACCCTCCAAATATCAATTGTACAAGTATGGCCCTTGATGTTTGAAGAAATTACAAGAAAAGTCCCTGAAATTTGAAGTTTGTACAAGTTAAGCCCTTGGAAAAAGTTTTTAAAATCTTTTGTGCAAAAATTGACAACTTACCAAAAGTTGTCATGTGTAAAACAAGAGTTGATAGCCTTTATTTACAAAATGAAGAGAAGTGAAAAGATTGGGGGCAAAATCTGCCAAACCAACAAACTCCCACAACCAACCAGCCAGTGACACGTCATAAACCCCACCCATTTACCCAATACCCTACCCAAACCCATAGCCCATTAACCCAACCCGGTTTATTTAATAACCAGTCAACAAGGTCAAACCATTTTCCCACCCAAACACACCTTTTAAATTAATCCTTTCTAAAAACGGATTAAACCCACTCCCTAATCCCCTTAAACCCTAATTAATTCCCAGGCTTAATTGAACCCAAATCAAAGGGTTATTACCCCATCTTGTCCAGATCCTAAATTACCCTCACTCTCACCATTTCCCACTCAACAAAACAAACCCACATGGCCTGTGGACCCCACCCCAGACCTCCCCTGCTCAAGTCATTTTCCCCTAAACCCTATGTCCCGACCAATTTAACAGTTAGATGAATTCCCTTGGTCCCCAAGTCCAATCCAACGTTCACAAACAAGTTTCCAAGCTGTCAAGTCACATGGGACGATTTTGACCAATTTGAAGATTGAAGACTCAAGGGCCTTTTTTGGCATTTCAGCAACTAGGGTTTTAAGCATTCTAGATTGTTCTTTTCATTGTATAAATAGAATCGACCTGTGACTCTATTAGTTGTTCCAGTTTTTAAGCAAAATTCATGTAATGCCTTTTTGAAATATAAAGTTTGGTATTTGAATGTGTCAATTGTAATTCCTTTTATTTTTTAAAAGTTTGGTATTGAATTGCTTAGATTCTGAGTTCCATATTAATCTTTTATAAACACTTGGTGTTTATTTCATTTTCAAAAGGTTTTTGAAAAAGGTTTAAAAGTTTCTGAAATCCAAGGTTTTTTGAAGTGAAAGTGGATTAGAGTCCTGGATTTTTGGTCTTGTTCCTGTTTCAAAAACGTGTTAAGTTTCAAGTTGATTGGTTTAAGTTTTGTGAAGAGGTTTTGAAAGTTTTTAAGAAAATCAGAAAGTGTATTATTTGTGTTTGTGAACTTCATTTTCTTAGCAGGTTTGGAGATTTGTTGTTCAAGGTGTCAGCATAGGCCCGGGCCTATAAGGAGGTGGTTTTTCAACCACTAGGGACCTGGATGTAGGTCCCTTGAGGTAGTTTCCTTTTTCCCATTTTCATTTTCAGTTTTATGTGCTAATTGGTGATTTGTGTGAATTGCATGAGAAGTTGTTTAAGTTTGTGTGATTTGAGTTCATTTGGTTTAGGATGCATGATAAGAGTGTTTAGAATCAATTTGGTATGGATTTGAGTTGACTTGCTTTGAAAAAATTGATTTTTCAGTTTAAAAGGGGTTTTTGGATTTGCATAATTATTGAGAGTCTTTGGTTGATTTTGTGTTAAAATCTGATGGAAACTCTCACTAGGTTAGTATTAGGTAACACTAGTACTTAGTTTTCAGTTTGGTAGGGGTTTGAACACTTTTGCATGTTTTACAAAGGTATAAAATAGCCAAAAATCAGTAACTGTCCATTGTGTCTGATTTTGGTGGAATTTTTCCACCTAATCTTGTTGGTTGTTAGATTTCAGGTTTGTTTAGGATTGAGTATTGCTTACATGACATTTGGTTGAGTGTTGTGCATGTTATTGGCCATTTAAATTCGATTTTGTGCATATAAAACCAGCCCATTGTTCATCAGTCAAGTGAATACTAGATCAGAAACATTGGGGGCCATTTGAGCTTAATATTGTGTTGTGACTTTGTGTTTTTTGTGTTTACTCAGACTCCCCACAACCCAATTGGTGTGGGGGTGCCTTGTTGTCCAAAGAAAACAAGTCCAAAGAGCTTTCCTAAGCTCAAAGGTCACCAGACCTAGAATTAACACTAGCAGTGGGAACATCATTCCCCCTGCTTGTGCATTTGTTTCCCCTGCTAAGCTAACAGACAAAAACCCCAAACATGTCACTATCAGTTTTCTTTGTTTTTTGTCTTTAGTGCCCTAATTTTAGAGTTAGGACTTGATTTTTGTTTCTATATTTTTCTAATTTAATTTGTGATTTTTCAGTTTAAAAAGATTTTTAGTTACTGTTCATTTTCTATTTTTTAGATTAAATAGCCTTTTTTAATTAACTTTTTATTTTCAGTTTTTGGCATTTAGTGCCAAAAATACTTCTTTTTCATTTTAAACATTTTTCCTAGGTTTAGAATAATATTTTAAGGGCTGATCTTGTGCAATCTTCAAACAATAAGGACCATACTTGTACAATTAACATTTGGAGGGTCAATTGTGACAAGTTCTTCAAAGATGAGGGGCCATTCTTGCCAATCTTCAATTCTTCAAGGGTCTTTTTGCAAATTTCCAAACTTAGGCCCGGTTCATTATGCGGCTTCGTTTCCCGTGTTCGTTTTTGATTGATTCTTGTGATCTTTTGCCAATTCCTCAATATCCGTACCTAAAAATACACAAGTAACAAACACGAGCATATATTTGGTATATTTGATGATATTTAATTGATTTTAAGGCCGATTTGGACGATGAGACCATGTATAAAAGCAGTCTCATCAATTAGGCCAATATAATAAAATCAAGTTTGGATTAGTGTCGTTTTTGGGTTTTGAGAAAGGAAATTAAAAGACGAGCTACACTACGATTAAACTACGATGAGTGACGTAAAACGTGAACGTAATTACGTAAAACGCGACGAAAATAAAAATTTAAGCTAAAAATTAATTAAAAATTAAAACTAAGTTTAAAATAATATAAATAAGAATAAAAATTCAATAAATAAATTTTAAAACCTTTTAGTAATTAAATATTCAATTTTAAATGTTAATTAAAGCCCTAAAATTAAATTAACAAAAAGCCCAAAATATTATTTTACCAAACAAGTATCTTACTTATATTAATTAAACACTAAAAAGTGTTTTTCCTAAATTTTTAAAACTATTTTCTATTTTTTAAATGCTAAAAATACTTTTTAAACTAAAATAATGATAAAAATAATAAAATAATGAGAAAATTAATTTTACTTTTTGAAGAACCCTATTTTACTTAACTAAACAGTAGAAAAATGAAAAAGTTTGGAAAAATTACTTTTTTACCTAATAGGACAAAAACAGAATATAATAAAAACTAATTTAACTTAAATTAATTCTAAAGAATAATTAAAAGAGTTAAAAATGAAATTACTCTTCTAAAAAATCTTAAATTATATTAATGAAACTATGAAAAATTTAAAAACTAAAAAACACTACTTTTTTCCACTAAAAGACAAAAGACAGATTAATAAAAACTATTTAAAATTGCAAATAATGCTAAAAATAATTAAATAAACAGGAAAATATTATTTAACTATTTGAAAAATCTTAAAATAAATTAAAAAGCCCAAGAAAATTAAAATAAATGAAAAATGTTGAAAAACAGGCACTAAAGACAAAAAAACAAAGAAGCTAATGTTGATAGCCCAGGTTTGTTTGTCGTTTTCCCCAACAGTGGGAACTATAGAACTAGCAGTGGGAATTTTCTACCCACTGCTTGACCTCAAAAACTAGTTTTAGGGCCTTTTGAGGCTTGTTTGTTGGATTTGTTTGGAACCAAGGGCACCCCTACACTCAGTGGAGTGTAGGGAGTTAGTATAAACACAAAAATTCACAGGTCAAACACTAAGATTACACAAAACTGAGCAAATTGCAGTTGTTGATATGAAAGTAGGGGGTCTGATGAGTGTTTGCTGAACTAGTGTGCAATATGGTGACTTTCAAATGGGAAAAACTCACACAAAACACAACCAAACTACAACTAATCTACTGATAACCCTAGACTACCCTTAACTAACTGGTTACAAGAGTTTGAGTCTTAAAAATAACTAAAGTGACCTTGTTCTACCTAACTGATGAACTAGGGTTGTCTTACCAAATTTTTACCAAACAAAACCTATTTTCTTCTACTAAACTTGAAACCAATAGTGAAACTAACCTAACACTAACCAATTGAGTGTGTTTAAGCTGATTTAACCCTACTTCTAGTATTACTTAAGGCCTAAACCAGTTAAACCAAACACCCCTATAAAGTTGATGAACAAAGATTTGCAAACAAAATTTCTAACAAAACACTTAAATCTGATTCTAGCTTATTCTAACATGCATCAAAACCATCTAATAGACATAAACCAACACTTAAACTAACATACAAACAGATTCACTCAATATCCACAAAAATCACAAATTTCATGCAACCAGGAGGGTTCAAGCCTAGGTTTATACCCTATGGGACCCACATCCAGGCCCCACTATGGCTAAGGCCATCTCCTGGTTAGCTAGAGGTGAGCTTGGTCTTATGAGAAGCTGTTGATGTAGAGAATGATGATGGTGGACTACCACAGTCCAAACCATCCAATATCTTCAAAGGAAATAAAAAGGGTTTGAGTACCTGCACAAAACAACCAACATAGAGACAAAACAAGCTTGAAAAGCTAAAACCAAAAGCTTGTCAAGGCTTTTGGTGAGAGCTTATTCAAACCAAGGTTCTAAATAGCGCACTATAGCGCGCCTTATAGCGTGCTATAGCGTAAAGCGTGGCCTCCACGTTACGAAACAGACCAAAGCGTCATCTCTAGGCGTTGCGTGCTAAAAAGCGGCATAAAGCGCGATATAGCGCGATATAGCGCGTAGCGTGGCACTCTTTTTTGAATCTTTTTGCAAATTTACAAGGATCGGGCTTATTTACTAGTTTTGGGCTATTTAGTAACTTGGGTTTAGTAATTTTACTATTGGGAAAAATTCTTAAGTAACTATTAGCCGATTTTGTTTTATATTTGAATTAAAGTATTGCTCCATTTGTAAAATCGCTATATAAATATTAATTTATAAATATTTTGTGCCGTTATATATCATGCTTCGATAAACGCCATAGCTCCGCTATAGCTTGTGTAGCTTGAAGCTTGGCAATGCCGCTACGCTACACTTCACGCTATTTACAACCTTGATTCAAACAGTAAGAGTTAAAACAAAACCAATATTTTTGAAACCAACTTGAAAACCAACTTTGGAACCAGAAGTGTAACCAACTCAATGAAATACTTTAACCAACCAATAAGCTTATACAAGCTCAAGTAGCTTATCTGGGTGTCAAGAAAATAAGCTACCAAACCCCTATAAGCTAGACATAAAAAAGCATAAAAAGAGCCCAAGTATCTTGAATCCGTTTTTGGTTTTTTTATGAATTTGCAAATAATTTAAACACGACACTAAGAAAACAAATAAAATGGAACGCAGTTAAACTTTGCAAGGATTTAAGGAAAACTCTAAATATTCATTCTCTTAAAAAGTTTTACAAAATAAAAACTGGAACAAGAAGCAAAGGTTACAGGCGACCTTGCTTTATACTAGTGATAGAAGCTACTAGAATTACAAATAATGAAAACTTTAGAAGACTAAAAATCCTAAATTGCCCTTTGACTGAAGTTTGAATCTTGGTCAGAAGTTGTAGCATGTGATGCACAGCTGTTAAACTTGATCTTGAGTCGTTCATTTAAAGCTTTGTGACCAAGGAATGCCTTTGGGGACGTTGGATGCCTGTTATATTCCAAAGTTGCCATAAGAGGTGTGACAGGGTTGTCTCGTGTGGGGTCCAGGGGTCACGGGTGAAGGAGTTTGTTGGTGGGTTTTGTTGAGAGTGGGATTAATCATGTATCTGGAGTGATTGGGGTCAAACCCCTTTGGTTTGGGTGTAATTTAGGTTTAGGGTTTCTGGGATTATGAAGGTGATGAATAGTTTTTATTAATCCAGATTAGGGGTTAATACATGTGTTTCCCACGTTTTTAAGTTTAAACAGATTATTAAATATGTTATATAAAGATGGGTGGGTAGATTTGTGACGTGGGTGATAGGGGAGATATGATTGGTGAAGGTGTGGTAGTGGGGTGATGTGGCAGGAGGGTATTGGATGTTGGAGGTTTGCTTGTCTGCCCATAACAACCCCTAGACTCCCAATTGCTTGTCACATTAAGTTTTTAGCTCCAAATTCCAAATCCTTTATTATGCAAGTTTGTTTTTTCCAACTTTGGCCACAATAACTTTTGAAAAGTTATTCCAAGGACTATATGTGTAATTTGAGCAATCTTCAAGGGCCAAACATGTATAATCTCATCATTTTAGGGACCTAAATGCAATATTTGAGTTTTACAAGGGTTTAAAATGGCAAGTCTTCCAAAGTTGAGGGACCAATCTTGACAAATCTTCAAACTTCAAGGACTTCTTTAGAAATTCATCGTTCGGGTCCGGTTCTTTGTGCGGCTTCGTTTGTAGTGTTCGTGTTTGCTTGATTCTTATGATCTTTTGTTGATTTCACGATATCCGTACCTAAAATACACAATGAACAAACACAAGCATATTTTGGGGTATTTTATGACATTTTAAACCATTTTAAACCCGATTTGAACGATGAGACTATGTATAATTGCAGTCTCATCAGTATACCATTTCTCCCCCAAACATAAAAAACCATCCATATTCCGCCATTGACAAAACCTTCGTTCAACACCCAAATGAGTGACCCAGATAAACATTTTCAAATGAATAAAATGTTCCAAAACTTTTCAATTAGGCCAGAAGGAGAGGATTTCGATATTGCATTATATGGTAATTCATATTAGTTTTTTATTTTTTTTTATTTCAATTGACTAATTCAAGGTTTGTATTATGTTTCCAAAAACATACACGAGTTTATTTTCTTTGAAGGTGCATTACTACGGGAAGTTCACTGATTCGCCGAATAAGAAGTATGTTGATGGTGAGGTATGCGTTGTTGACATGATTGAGGAATCAACCTTTAAGATTGATATTTTGCATTATGTGTTGAATAGTCTAGGTTATGAAATGCAAACTGAGGTGCGTTTTTTCTACAAGTTACCATTGAAAAACCTAGATATAGGCATTAAACCTTTGATCAATGATAAAGACTTTAGAAGCCTGTTAAGTTATGTGAATATTCATAAGATAATGTATGTGTATGTTGAGATTGTTGAAAAGGAAGATGGTAACTCTGATGATGATTCTGAGTCTGAAAGTGATAGTGAGGATGGGCTGCAAGATGAGGATCACATAGTTGATGAGTTTGAAGTGAATATGGATAAATTTAGGTTTGAAATAGGAGATTATGTGAATGAGCCTGTTGAACCTCCTATTAAGCCTAATTTCAGTGTCACAGAGGATGGTGCTTTAGAAGTGTTATACTTTGATGAATTAGATAGTGATTTAGAGGATGATACATCAGAAAATGCACTTAGTTTAGGTCTTAGAAAGTTAAAAAAGAAACATAATTCCTCTATTTCCTAGATTAGATTTTATGTTGGTAAGGAATATCCAAATAGGGATATAGCAAAGGACTTGATAAGAACACATGCTGTTGAGACAAGGAGGAATCTCCATTTTCTTAGGAATGATAAGAGAAGAATTAGAGTCATTTGAAATGGTGTTGTGCCAACTTTGAATAACTCCAATGTACAAGGACCAGAAAAGGGCAATTGTGAAAAGGAAAAAAAGTTGTTGGTAGTGCAGTAGAAGACAAAATTAGCTGCCCATGGGTATTATATTTATTTGTTGGTCATAAAGGAAAGTGGGTGGTCAAAACATTAACAGAAGAACACAAATGTCTTCAATCCAGAAAGAATAAATTCTACAAATCCACTTTCCTTTCCAAACATATCACAGATCTACTAGCCATGAATCCAAAAATGCCTGTGTAGAAACTAGAAGGGGGGGTTGAATAGTTTCTCATCAGTTTATCTCCTAATTAAAATTACTTTCAATTAGGTGAGTGCCAAAACTATCTTTTACTTGAAAGCTAGTGGCATAATGATTAGGTTCAATTCTAATTGAAAGTCCCTTCACATGACAATTGTCGAAACTATAACTCATATAAACACAAAAACACGACGAAATACTTTTCAAACGCGTAATGCTTTATTAACTGTTATAAACAAAGTATTACAAAGTGCTATGAATACACCCGTTGAATGACAATAAGAAATGAACCCTAGAACAAGTAAACTTGATTTGAGAATCAAGTTTACAAGGGAACCAATGAGACGCTGGTAGACAGCTGAGGGCTCAGTGGTTCCAAAGTGAGAAAGAACTTAGATAATTTATCCAAGCACAAAGGATACCTTAACTCTTCTTTCTCACTCCTATTTATAGTGGTACGAGGTTGCTTCCTTAGTGGGAAAGTTGATACGTGTCATCTTCTGAATGGAAGAGTACAACGTATTAAATGCATGTCCAAATCGAGACATACCTTTAAACAACTTTAGGTGAACAGTTCTGTCAACTGTTCACCTTTTGTCCCACTAGGTCGTACTAGAATTTATCTTGAATCTCTTGTTTTGTCCCACTCAAAACACTTAGTAGATTCTCCCGCCTAAACTATAAAGGATTGGACAAGCTTTGCTTGTATCGGACTTCTAGGGTTCTTAAGTGATCTCTAAGTATTGTCAACTCAGAGATCCTTGAACACCAGCACATTCCTTCTACATCCCAGCTATCCATAATCGCTGATGAGTATGACTTCATATTGTCTTCAACTTCTCTGACGTTGTCTTTGACTTGAATGTTCCTGGTGTGCCAGCTGAGGCTTTGCCTTCCACTGGTCTGGTCTCTGTCGCTGGTCCTCTCAGCGATCAGTAACACTTAGTCTAATATAAACAAATCTAGATTGGGCCATAGTTAAAACTTTCATTGGCCCAACAATCTCCCCCTATTTGTTTATAAATTATACTAAGTCTAAAGTTATTGTAAGTGAGTACACAACTTCTTCTTACACATAATTTAACAAACATACCTCCGAGTTTTATTAAACATAAAGAACCTAGTCTATTACAAGAAGACCCAGTGGTGTAAACATAAAACAAAATAAAAGGTTCTTCAGAGATCGAGGCCTTGATCACAGATTCTCTGAGCTTCAACTTTGTCACTCCTAGAGTTAATGATCAGCTCAACTTCAAACTCAAAATCATCAGCTAATTTGTAGTTCCTTAGGATGCCATGTTTGAGTCTGATGAGTTGGATAGTTGACGCCATATGTAGTTCATTCATCCACTGAAAGCAATACTCATAATTACCATTCATGAAGACCATTCCTGTCTCTGGTTCTGAGTATACTTGGCCACCCACTGGTTTAGTGATCTCTTTGGGAAGTACAAGGTTTATATGCATTCCATCTAGAACAATATTCTCAGTGACCAACTTTTCTACCAGAGGCCCCATTTAGGTTTTCCTTTTTCTTTGTCCTTGAGATGATTGTTGTTGTGATAGTTGAGGAGGCAGAGGTACCTTCAGCTTCTTTGTAGTGTCTCTTACCCAATTCAGCTTAGGTTGAATGTTTTTCATCATTTGGTCAGCACCAGGCCCAGTCTTCTTTTGGGCAAGAGACAACATTTCTAACCATTCAGAGAGGCCCAGATCTCTGAGTTTAAAGTCACTGAAGACTTTGTAGTTGGTTAGTTGGTTTTCTCTGTATAATGTCATCACTACTCTTTTGTCTTTGTCAGTGTAACATGCGTATTTGGTGATTTGACCGGGCTCTGCTCTTTGGTCCACTATTCTCTCATATTCCTTTTGAAGGTTTCTCCTTTTAACTTTAAGTTCTTTGAGCTTATTTAGATGAGCTTTCTTTACAACTAGAGAGAGTAGTTTGTTCAGAGCTTCTTTGCTCTTGATTTCAGCAGCTCTAATGTTTTCCAACCTCTTTTGTTCCAAGATTTGAGCTTTTGCCTGCTCTAGGGTTAGTGGTGGTTCATCAACACTTTTAAATTTGTTCAAGTCAGAGTGCCTGGCTGTGGATCCACCTTCTTCTTGGAGGGAGTACAGGGTTGTTTCAGGTACCTCAGTGGCAATACCTTTTCCCTTGTCCTATGCTACCTCAGTGATGGGGTTGAAGGATCTGATGGGTTTTGGTGTTGGGATCGTTTTTGAGGGTGCTGGTTTTTAAGTGATTTCTCCCCCTTAGGTGGAGCAGTATCTGCATCTTCTTCAGAGGTAGAGATTGCTGACTTCTCCCCCTCAGGCATAGCGCCGGCAGAAGCTGTGCCTGATCCAGGTTTGAGGAACTTAACAAATTCTTGATGAACAAATAAGCATATTTCTTTGAGTTCCTCCTGTAATAGCTCCTGAAGAAGTTTCCTGGAAGGCTCAGATGCCTTGGCAATAGCAGCAACATTGGCTTTGACAGCTACGGTGAGGACTGATGGCATGTATTGCTGAAGACTCTGGTTTAGAACTGCTGGGAGTTGAGTTTGCAAGGCATTTCCCAGCAGTTGCAGAAGCAGTGCAGTCATAGAGGATTCCACATATGAAGTTAGTGAAGTCTCTAGGGTGGTGGTGAGTTCCTCAGCAGCATGAGTGAGTGTTTGTAATTCAGAGAGGATGACATCATTTGTGACTTTAGGCTTGGTGATACTGATGTCTCCCCTCTTGACCTAGAGTTCCTCAGTGTTAGTTCCTGAACATCTTTCATTCTAGGAACATGGACAGGCTTAAGGTGTTGTAAATGTTCCAAGTGTTTCATTGCCCCCAGTTCCATGACATTTGGCAGAGTAGGGAAGGGAACTGGGGTTGGTGTACAGAGCCTCTGGTCCCATAGCTGCTTGGCAGCTAGTTCTTGAACATTTTCCTTTGATAGGAAGGAAATGGGCTTTAATTCAATGTGACTTGGTCATCGTCAGCATCCATATCAGCATAGTCTGAGATGGCCAGGTCATCTTCAATGATAAAGACCTCATCTTCTGGCATGGAGTCAATGTCTGACATGGCATCCAGATCAATGTGGGGGGCTTCAGCATTATCATCACCAGGAATGGAACAGGCATCATCATTTTGTTGTTCTTCATGAAGATTATGAGCCTATTATGACATTTGTTAGTAACCAGTGTGAAATAAATATGAAGTTATAGATCACCATTCGCTGCCCCTAGGAAAGCTGGGTGTGATTATCCAACCCCCCCTAAGGATTTCTCATTTGGACTCTTTAAGTGTGAAACAGATATGTTGAAGGGTCGCCATTCGCTGCCCCTAGGATAGCTGGGTGTGATTATCCAGCTCCCCCATAAGGATTACTCCTTGGGACTCTTTTGATTTGTGAAAAATATGTGGTGAATGGTCGCCGTTCGCTGCCCCTAGGATAGCTGGGTGTGATTATCTAGCTCCCCATGAAGGATTGCTCCTTGGGACTCTTTCAATTGTGAGTTAATGGAAGTTAAAGGTCGTCGTTTATCGCTGCCCCTAGGAAGACTGAGGGTGATTATTCAGTCCCCCAAAAAGAATAAATTCTTTGGGACTCTTTTCATATGAGGGGACCCAGAGACCACGTGAGGTGCAGAGACTCTGGGTCGGGACCTATAGCATGCTCAAGTTGTTATGGACAAGAGCACACTCCAGAGGGTGAAGGATCATCGGGGTGCATTATGAGCACAAGTGAATCATATCCTAGTGTTAAGACAGAGTGTACAGATAATCCTAAGAGTTCTAGGTGCTGACACAGACACTCTATGGGTTGAGGCAAACCCTAAGACTTCATCACTCTCTCCTACAGAATTTTGAGAGTGATTGTATGTGATCCTCCAAGAGAGAAAAAATGGCGAACTAATACCTGAGAGATATCAACGTGGAGAAGGTTCTTAGTCGTCTCTGCTGACAAGGAGACGCTAGACTCTGGTTGTTTGTCAGCGGTAGGCTCTTCAACCACATCCTCCAGAGAAAGGGATGGGTTCTTCTTGGTCTCCTTATTCTTGGAAGGATTAACATAAGGGTTTCAGAGGAAAGGGGATGTCTTTCCTCTTCTTCTTCTTTTCCTTGAGCGCCTTGGACTGAGAAGTGGACTGCAAGAGGTCTTGGACAAAGACTTGTCAGTTTGTCTTTCAGCATTCATCTCATTGTGAGGGATCAAGGGCTCTCCATCATCAGCTAGTAACGCATCAACCTGCATCATATGCCTGCTGAGAGGCACTTCATCCTCCAAGGGAGTCTTCAGCGAGGCTGGAGTGATGCGATAGGGAGAGAAGGAGTGAAGTTCATCATTAGTGTAGGTTTCACCAAGCATATCCTCTATGAGGAGAGAGATATCTTGTGTATCAGATAGTGGCCAGTCGATGCTTCTTCCCTTTGTTTTCCAGCTTTGCGATGAGGTCAGTGTAAAGTATGTGGGCGATCCCTATATCTTGCCCCTATTTTAAGCTGTAAGCGATTGCTTGCTGAGCACCATTAAGCTGATCATGTGACCCCTGGTTTCCTCCCAGACATTTTACAATGTACAGCATTAGCGTCCTCCAGGTGTGTGAAAAGTAATTCACTTTGATCAGTGATTTGTTTTGGAAGCCTTGGGTGGTGAAGGGTTTGTCATCGTCATCATGAGGACGAAGGGTGGCCAGAGCCTTCTTCACTGTAGCGTTGGCAGGCACAGCTGACATGCCTTCATTGACTGGAAGTCCAATGACTTTGGAAAAAGTGAGGAAATCAAAGGTGAGAGGTTGTGGATGTGTAGAAAGGTTGAAGGTGATGTGTGATGAGGTTTGATCAACATCAGCGTTGTACCAGAACTCCTTCAAGTATTAGTGGTAGCATGTGGAGGGTTCCCTAGTGATGGCTTCGTAAATGGTAGAGTTCTTGAGGAAGGATAACAAAGGATGGTAGAGAGGGTTGTTATGCTCCAAGAGTGCTACACAGTTGTTCAAGGCGATCTTTCCATCGTTTATCCTAAAATCTACATTCGAGGCGGCCAAAACGGTGAACGAGGTGTTTGTTGATGAAGACTCCATTGTTGATGGAAGGAAGAAATGGAGGATTTGAAGAAGATGAATAGTGTGTGTGTGAAAATAATGAGTAATGTGAGTTTGAAAAATGAGTCAAGGGTTTTGATAAAAGGTTTTGCCGTTTTTTAATTAAAGCATTAAATACAAATGTTTACCTTTTAGGAAAAGTGGGACCCCTTGACTCTTCATGTGATTTTTCTGTCCCCTTGGAAAGTGGGAATGTTGTTGACAATAAATGACAATCATTTGAATTAAATATGAGAATATATTAACCCCCATTGGAATGTAACTACCTCGTTACATTCAATTCCCTTAAATGCCCAGAGACAGAGATCATTTATCAGATTTGTTTACCAATATTGAGCATACCCAGCTCAGCAACCAGCCTAGTAAAACTTGGCTCAGCCAGAGGCTTGGTGAAAATATCAGCGAGCTGGTATTCAGTGGGTATAAAATGAAGCTCAATATCACCTTTTAAAATATGGTCTCTGATAAAGTGATACCTGATGTCAATATGCTTAGTTCTTGAATGAAGTACCGGATTATTGGAGATGGCTATAGCACTTGTGTTGTCACAGAATATGGGAACCTTTTCATAAATGATCCCATAATCAGCCAGCTGAATTTTCATCCAGAGAACTTAAGCACAACAACCAGCGACAGCTACATATTCATCTTCAGTTGATGACATGGCCACTGAGTTTTGTTTCTTAGCACTCCATGGTACTAACTTTCCTCCAAGGATTTGACAACTCCCAGAGGTGCTCTTTCTATCAAGACAGCACCCAGCATAGTCAGAGTCTGAGTAGGCTTTGAGGTCGAAGCCTGATTCGTTTGGATACCAGAGACCCAGTGTGGGAGATCCTTTTAAGTACCTGAAAATTCTTTTGACAGCTACAAGGTGGGATTCCTTGGGGTTACCTTGGTACCTAGCACAGAGACATGTGGCAAATTGTATGTCTGGTCTGCTTTATGTGAGGTACATAAGTGACCCAATCATGCCTCTATATAAGGTCTCATTAACAGAGACCCCTGAGTAATCAGCTCCCAAGTTGTTGGGAGGAAGCATGGGGCATTTCACTGATGCACATCCGACAGATCATACTTCTTAAGCAAATCCTTAACATATTTTTCTTGAAAAATGGAAATTCCTTTTGAATTTTGTTTAATTTGAAAACCTAAGAAAAAAGTTAATTCCCCCATCATGCTCATTTCATATTTTTTGGTCATGAGTTTGGCAAACTGTTTGCTCAAAGTGATATTGGTTAAACGAAAAATTATGTCATCCACATAAATCTGTACTAAAATGACATCACCCTTGGACCTATAAGTGAACAGGGTTTGATCAATGGTACCTCTGACAAATTTATTTTCAAGTAAGAATTTTGATAGGGTTTCATACCAGGCTCTAGGCGCTTGTTTTAGCCCATAGAGTGCTTTGTGAAGTATGCAGACGTGATCAGGATACTCACTGCTTTCAAACCCAAGGGGTTGATAGACATATACTTCCTCTGCAAGCTTACCATTTAGAAAAGCACTCTTTACGTGCATATGGTATACAATAAACCCCATATAAGCTGGATAGGCTAGGAAGATTCTGATAGCTTCCAATCTGCCTACTGGTGCAAATGTTTCATCATAGTTAATACCCTCAGATTGATTGTACCCCAGCACCACAAGCCTAGCTTTGTTTTTAACAATCATGCCAGCTTCATCCCTCTTGTTTCTGTAGACCCACTTAGTTCCAACCACTTGTTTTCCAGCTGGAGCTTTTACCAGATTCCACACCTTGTTCCTCTTGATCTGATTCAACTCATATTACATGGCAACAACCCACCCTTCATCTAGAAGCGCATCAACCACATTCTTAGGTTCATCTTCAGAGAGAAAATCAGCGAAAAGGCATTCATTCGCTGAAGAGATCTCAATTTACCTCTGGTGATGACTCCCTCATATGGTTTACCAAGAATATTTACCAGAAGAATATCTTGGTTCCTACTCCATTTGGATTGAGGAGCAGGAGTCTCTGTGGGTTCAGGAGTTACTGCAGGTTCAATGAATGTTGGGGGATCTTCACATGTTATTTCTTCATCCATAATCTCTTCATCAAGTTGAGAGATTGGTTCGATAAGATCAGCATTCACTACAGTGGGTGGAGTGATAGGTTCAGCATTTTCAACCTCTGGAGTGATGTCAGAGATTGAGTGAGGATCAAATGCATGAACATAAGGAAAGTCCTTGTGACAGGTCTGAGATGATTCCTTGGGATTTGAGAAATCATCCTCTGGATATGATTTGACTTCATTGAAATCAGTGTCACATTCTTCTGTGTTGGTGTGAGTAATGACAACATCTGCTTCATTAAAGGTGCCATGGACGGATTCTTCTAGTTCTTGCCTGTGAATGTTGAATACTCTATAGGCTCTGGAGGTGGGAGAGTAGCCAACAAAGAATCCATCATCTGACTTTTCATCAAATTTTCCCTGGTGATCTCTGTAGTTGTGAATGAAAACAGGGCAACCAAAGACATGGAAGTAGCTTACATCAGGGGCTCTCTTCCTATACACTTCATAAGAAGTCTTGTCGTATCTCTTCACAATAATAGATCTGTTTTTTATGTAACAAGTTGTGTTCACAGCTTCACCCCAAAATTGTTTTGGAAGTCTTGATTTGTTGAGCATGGTTCTAGCTGCCTCTATGAGAGTTCTGTTTCTTCTTTCAGCGACACCATTTTGTTCAGGGGTGCCTGGGTTAGAAAAGTTCTATGATATTCCCTTTTCATCACAAAAGGCTTCCATGGCATGGTTCTTGAATTCAGTGCCATTGTCACTTTTGATAGCCTTAACTCTGCAGTCATTGAATTTCTCTATTTCTCTGATGAAAGACATTATTCTTTCAGTAGCATCACTCTTTCTTTTGAGAAAGAATAACCATGTAAATCTGGAGAATTCATCTACAATGACTAGTGTATACTTGTTGTGATTAAGGGATTGAGGTTTTATTGGTCCAAATAAGTTCATGTGAAGAAGATGGAGGCACTTATTTATGGAGAATGATTGCTTTGTCTTAAATGAGGCTCTGTGGTGCTTCCCTTTCTCGTAGGCTGAGCAGGGTCTGTCTTTGGTGAAGGTCAGAGAGGGAAGCCCAACCACTAAATCATTCTTGGCCAGTTTGTTGATGTTCTTGAAGTTAAGGTGGGAGAGTCTCTTATGCCATAGCCAATTTTCACTATCAGATGCTTTGGCAAAAAGACAGGTTTTCATCCCTTCTGGACATGATGTCATGTCAATGACATACACATCCCTTCTTCTGGGTGCAATTAGAACAACATCATCATTTTGATTGAAGATTGTTCCTTGGGTCTTAGTGAACAGAACTTTGAAACCAGCATCACAGAGTTGACTGATGCTGATTAAGTTGTGCTTCAGTCCATTGACATAAGTGACCCTTGTGAAGGTTATACCGTTGTAATCCACTGAGCCATATCCCTCAGTAGCCCTTAAGGAGTCATCTCCAAAGACTACTTTTGGACCAGACTCCTTCTTATATCTATGCAGATATTGTTTAACCCCTGTCATATGTCTGGAGCACCAACTATCCAGATACCAAACAGATTTCTTCAGATATTCCTGCATAGATATAACAAAGCCAGATTAGTTTCGATGATGAACCCACTTTCCAGTGGGTCCATGCTATCGCTGACCAGCGACATTGGGTCTTCTCTGGTTTCTATTTCCCCATCTTTGGTTGCAGTCTCTGGGTTCATGACGTAAACTTCCATAGATGTCACATCTGGGATACTGCTCACACTCATCAGAGTGATGGTCAAAGAAGCCACAGTACTTGCATGGGGGATATGGTCTGTAACCCTGAGAATTGTCTCTGGGTTTGGGCTCAGCTCTTCTAGAGGGCCTGTGAGGAGTTTTAGACCTTAATTGAGTTCTGGTTCTTTAAACAGCAATAGTCTCCTCATGCTCTCTAGAGGTGTGTTCAGTAGACTCGCATGTGATACATTTTGGTTTCTTTGAGCGATCCTCAGAAGAATGATTTTTGAAACCGCAATGTTTGCAAGGCCTGAATAAAGCGCTCCCCTTAGAGCTGCTAGATCCTTCACTAAGAGAGTTAACATATGGACTGTTAACTCTGGGGTTGATTTGTTCTTTCAGCCCCTTTACTTCTTCCATCAAGGTGAGGAGAAGTTGCTTGGTGTTGAAAGCTATTCAGGGGGAGGAGTGGGTTTGTTGGAGTCCTTGGCCACAAGAACCTTTTTTGCGCTTTGTCAACGAATTTGAGAATTGAATTTCCTAGGGTTTTGGTTAGAGGTTTTGGGCCAACCAAGGAATCAGATGGGATGACACCATCGAGTCTTGGTAAAGCGGGTACCTCTGATTTATTGTCGGAGTTTATCTCATCCACAAAGGTGGAAGATGGAGAAGAAATATCTGAAGGGACAAATTTAACACTAGGTACAGGTAATATGATTTTTGTATCTACCCTTTCCCCCAATAGCCTGAACCACATCACCTGGTATGGCTTCAACAACTATTTCCTCCACTATGGATTGAGCTAAATTCCATTTTTCAATGGTTTTTCTGAGTTCAGTGTTTTCATCAGTTAAAGACTCATTTTCAATGTACAATTTGCTTACTTCATTTTGAAGTTGATTTGCAAGATTCACAAAGGGTTTGAGATTTGTTAATTCAGATTGACAAAGATTTAACTCTGTTTTAAGACTATGAAACTTGTTTGACAGGTTTTTTATTTGCTCTTCCACAAAATGGAGGTCAACTAAGGTATAGTCACTGACATGGTCTCTATCAGGACCTTCAGCCATAGATAGCAATCTTTGTACCTTTTTCATGGTGATGTCCACCCATTGACCAGATCTTGCTTCGCTTTTTCCCACAACAGGTTCTTCATCAGCGACTGCCATAAAAGCTTTGACGGTAGTGGTTCCTTCATCCTCAGATGTAAGGGGTTCATCATCCTAGTCAAATGAAGCAGCAATCAGACCTTTTTCAGTCTTCTTAACATCCTTTTTATTAGCTGCATCTTTAGCTTTCTGATTGAGTTTCAACAGCTCAACTTTCAAGGCTTTGTACTTAATTTTGTAGTCCTTCTTTCCCTCTGAGTCAGAGTGGGAGGTTTTCTTGAAAGGTGAGGTAGAAAACTTCTTCTTGCTATTGTGGTTGTTGTCGGATGAAGGAAAGCTTGGAGAGGAGGTTTTGTTTGACCATCAATCTTTATGAAAGTGTCCAATCTTTCCACAAGTGTAGCATGACACCTTGGATTTATCAACCTTAGCAGCTCCAACTCTACCAGATCTCTTGTAGTACCTCTTTTGATCAGCTAGAAGGGCTCTGTCATGGAACTCAGCATGTAATTCATCAAGAAACTCTTGACTGCTTCTGGTGTCCTCTTCTATGTCAGAGTCGCTGTCTTGAAAAGAATGGTTAGAAACAAGAGCTTTTGAACCAATGATGTTGGTGGTAAACGTATCAGTCTCTGATTTGTAAATGGAGTCAATTAGCCCTTCTTCATAGTTATATCTACCAAACAGTTGGGCTAAAGTATCATTTTGATAGCATTATTTGCTCTTAAGGTCTGGTTTAGGCTAAGCCATTTTCTAGGTAAACTATTGACAAATTTAGAATTAACCTCAGCCTTAGGTAGAACAACTCCATTATTTCCCAAATCATTCAGCAAAATCTTAAGCCTAGTATAAGTTTGAGCAACAGTTTCTGTTTCTAAAGCTTTAAAAGCATTAAACTTAAGTCTAAGGGCTTGGATTTTGGTTTCTTTTGTTTCCTCTGGACCTTTATAACCTAGAACTAACTCGGTCCACATCTCCTTAGCAGAGTTGCATTTGATGATGGACTTCATAATGTTCTTGGATAGGCAAGAGACTATGATTGTGACAATCCGTCAATTTATGGTTGATATTTTATTCTCAAGTATTATTTAAAAACATTATTTTAATGTTATATTATGAACTCGCTTATTTTTAGGAAGAAATTTGGATTCACGTCTTGAAGTAGCATCGACTACGTCTAAACCGGAGGATTCTACGTTACGTGCTTACGTTTACATACACCGTTTTGGTGACAAGTCCGACACTTCAGGAAATAAATTTATGCGTGAATATTATTTTGAGATTTTAAATTTGTGTTGGTTCATAAACTCCCAAATTTACGAGAAGAGATTAGGACTTACGATTATAATTTAACGTCCTTTACGACTAAACCGGAAACCTTAGGATTACGTATTTACGTTTTTGAACTCTGTTTTTGATGAGACAATTTTTATTAGATTCGTTTTATGCCGTTGATTCATAATTTATAAAAATGTTTTTCGTAAAACGACCCGAGGGCACGTAAATCGAGGAAACTAGAATCGAGGAATACCCGTAAATTAGTGGGACGGGACAAGTTTTACACTTGCCTACCCCACTATATGGATGGATAAATAAGCTCCAACACACTCCATGATGTGTCAAAATTTCAACTAACAAGTTAACACTTGTTAACTTGAAGCTTACAAAGTAAGCTACCAACATCAAAACCATTTTTTCCAAACCATTCACTCATCCCATCCCATGCAAACCACTCATACTCTCCTCCCTCTCTCTCAATATCTCGTCCACTCTTCACCCAAAACAACCCCCATTTGATCTTGATTCAATCATAAATCATATGTATAATTTACATATGATGAAAACCCATTGAAGTTATAAAGATTGGAGGTGATCTTAACATGTAAAAAGGAGTTTTCAAGGGAGTTTGGGGCTGATTTCTCAAGGAGTTTTCATGAAGAACAAGGGCTGATTTTTGGAGGAATCTACAAATACTTGGTGATCCTAGAAGTGATGTTGATATCTCATAAGATTGGTTACCCAAAATCAAGTCTTGTTCATCATCACCCCATCTTTTCATCACTTTGGTGATATAAAGATTGTTCTCCCCATCCTATTGTTATTTTGATTATGTAATAATGTATTTTATTTCTTATTGTATATGTATATGATGAATATATGATGATAAAAATGTTGTGTGAGGATCAAGTGTTGACAAATATGATTAAAAAGATGAAAAACCATAAGAAACAAGGCTAAAATCTTGCTAAAATTTTTGGTTGTATAAAAACAGTAAGTAACTAAGTTATAAACTGATAAAATTGCATGGTGGAATCTATTTACAGTAATTGTTAGATGTCATACACATGTGAGAGTTGGCCATGCAATGGAATCATCAAAATGAGTGAGATATGATCAAAACAAGATTAGTGTACCAATCTGAATAGTCTGTTTTGTAGGGACTGTTAAGGATAGTTAGACATGGAATGAGCAGTAGCCACAACTAACTTATTTGTAGCACATAATATGAAGTTTATGCCATCCAAAAATGAGCTTCTATCTCCTTATAGAACTCAAGATATGATAAAAATGGTGAAGATGAAACTAAAAATCAGATTTTAAAGAATTAATGTTTAATAGTATTATATAAGCACTCAAACTAAAATAGTATAAAATGTGAATTAAAACCCAATAACTTTTAAATTTCATTTATATAAATATGTAAAGGTTAAATAAATGAAAACTTTATAAAAATGGTAGTTAAATAAGATTTATAAGTTATAAAAACTATAGACATGATTTTTACGACTTTTTCGGCTATCACCGTAAAATTAACGTTTTTCGCCAATTAAAACTTAGACGATCAAAACCGTCTAATGTAAAGTTTTTAAAAGTCATATACTGATATATAAGTACCTAATACAAGTAAAAACCGATAAAACCCAAACTATATGACATACGGACATTAACGAGCTAAGTTAGCATATTTGGACTAATAATTTAACTAAGTAAGTTAAACACTTATAAAAATTACTTATTGGGATTAACCCATTTGGGCCAACATGTAAAGTATAGATACTGATAACACAAGTATAAAATGGATTAATACAAGTTAATGAACTTAAAATAGGCTTATTGGACCTAAAACATGTAAATAGGTAAAACTAGTAAACTAGTGAAAAGTTACCAATACATAGACACAAAAATGAGTAAATGAGAATGTATAAACCCACTTGATCATCATCATATGTATATAAAATCATCATATGTATACATAATTGTTATTTTTATAAAGTCATTGGACAAGAGTCTAAGACAAGTATTATTTGTCTAGGTTTCCGTGATTGAAGCACGTACCGTACATCCGAATCGCCAATAAACCACTTTCCCACATCAACGTGAGTTCATAGCCTCGCACTCTTTTAAATGTTTTTATAAAATATTTTATAAACCTGCGAGGGAGCTAACATGTTAGTTTTACTAAAATAGGACACCATTTGTCCCGATTGTTTGTTTATTGATTTGGACCCGAATGATTGTATGACCCGATGAATGATTATATGACCCGATAGATGAAATGAAATGGATTATTAAAGTTAGGTTATGTCACTAAAAGTCCCATTAGCATGAATTGTGAACTACCGGGATTTGGTAGACGCTTATGCATATAATAGTACTATTTGGGGACGATCACCCTAGTTCGCGCCTTGACGGTTGATCTCCGTCGTGCCACATTGATTGGTAAGCGAATTTATGTATGAGAAGATTTACACCAGCGTGATTATTGTGACGACACGCTAATTTAGATGGGCAAATGAGTTTCGGGCTAGCTACCCGTTGTTTATTGTAGTAAGGTAACAATGTCATGCGGCTTATAATAATCCAAAAATAACGAAAATACTGCTTTATGCGCCTGACTAGCAATGCAGGGTCTTATTATTGATTTTATGTTCGTGTTTTGGTTTTACATAACCATATTCATATAACGGTTTTTATTTAAATTTATACCACGTCATTAGACGTATTGTATGATGTTTTTACGACATTGGCACGTATAATGATTTCGAAGGCAAATGCCTATATTATGATTTTTGATAAGGATTTGTATAAAATGACTTTGGCTATTTTATGGCCTATTACAAAGATTTGTACAAAATGATTTTCGGTAATAATTTTATATCGATGTTATATTGATGGATTTTATTAAACTCTATGAATTCACTCGGCGTTATCGTTGACCTTTTCTTTTAACATGTTTTATCTCAGGTACTTGAAGGTAATTCTCGGGAAGACAATAAGAATTCATGGCCCGCACTTAATTAACAAATTTCCATTCAAATGTTTTGTAAAAATTGTATGGAATAATATGACTTGGGACCTATGAAAATTTGATATTTATGAATGGAAATGCTTTATTATTAAACGACGCGATTTTTAAGCGTTATCTATTATGTGAGTAATGTGCTATCCCGTAACACCAACGAGTCTTCCGCTGTATTGAATTGTGTAAATTTGGGGGTGTTACAGTTTGGTACCAGAGCTCTCGTTATAGAGAACGAAAGATTTTTAAAACCAAGGTTTTGAATATAACATTTCAAAATCTTTTAACTATAAACATTTTTCTAAAAATGTCTAAAAATATTTTGACTATAACGGTGCCGAAGAATTCCCGAGTTACCGACAAGGCCAGACTGAGAAGTGTTATTTTAATATATATATATATATATATATATATATATATATAACTTGGATTATATATATACATATGATGTAATTTGATTACATGATTGTTTGATGATTGTTTTAATATTTACACGAGGTATTTATACGACGTAGATTGTCACAAGGAACCCTAAATCCCCTAGTAAATTAATCTAAGCTATTCCTGTAGGAAATCTAGCTATTCCAGATCTAAACCAAGTTGTGGATATTTATGATCCCAACAAAATGGTTGATATTCGTAGAAATGTAGATATTAGTTGATTGTGATATTGAAGAGGAATTGGCGAGATTAAAACTGATATCGATGTCATGACGATCCTTCCTTATAGAGTGGAGTTTGACAAAACGTTACCACCTAGAAAGATGTCATCTGATTTGTTGTCACCCAATTCTTAAGTTGAAATCGAAAGGGTGAATGTTGCACTTGAGGCTGTCATTGGAACCATTACCCAAAAGCCTCATGCAACTAGTACCTTTCCGAGAAGTCTAATTGAACGTGTGAGTCATTTCATACTAGTGACTCATTTGATGATTATTGTTGTAAGAGCTATAGGATTGGAAATTAAGTGTTGATCATATCGAGCTTTTATTGCCCTTTTAAGGTCTTAGAATAAGGTTGAAAGTATTGGAAAATGAGGTAGGATATCGCATTGAGTATAAGTTGATTGAAACTTGATTGAAGTAAAATTTAACCCGTATGGTATAAGAAATTGTTAAGAGGAAATCGTTAAGTCCTGTGATTGAATTATAAGGTTTTAAATGTTTGTTGGTTCGTGTTAAGGGTTGTTCCCTAGGCCATTGTCCACTAACGAGGATGCCCAGTGTCCAAGAAATAAATTGAAGAAATCTTCTTCTGAACTAGAACCGATGGATCTTCCGGGACTGGTGGAACCCCCATGACTGTTGTAGATTAGTATTCATTGTGGTATCATTTAAAAATAATCCCTAACTTAACTGAGACATCAGTTGGTAGGATGAGTTCTTGAAATTGTATGACATAGTGACACATAATGTGTTACGGTACAATTTTGACTTGTTTGTGATTAATGAAAAGACTACCATTGATTGCTAAATTCTACATGTATCGATGTTATCTATCATTTATTGCTTCATCCTAATGTTCGCATTAGTGATGCAACCATTGAACAAGTACTCATCTCGATTTGAGTTACGTTGTGGATTATTCTTTTTGAGTGCCATCGAGGTCATGAACCTCATGATTAATTGGCTAAATTCATTTCCTAGCATATTGTAGTTACTTCTTAGTGAACAACTTTTCATCACTCTTTTGCAGATCACTCATTGTTTTTATAAGATAAAACAGTATCCTTTGAGAAAATTGAATTTTCATCAGTATATGGATTATTTAAAGTGAGACTTATAAATAATCATTATTGAAATAAAGTTGATTATGAAATACCTTGGAAAACTTATTTGTTTTCATAACACAGAAAATCTTTGTAAATCTATTTTTGATTCTTATTTAAGAATTAAGCATGAAAATATTTTTATTATAAACATGATGATAAAATTTTGACAAACTGAGTATTGCATCGTTAATCTTGAAATTGTATATAGTTGCGCGTCTACATACAATTTGGAATGGACCATGCAAGGCTCATTAGTAGTCACCATAAAACTGATTAATAAACACTACATTTTCTTTAAAGATTGTGAAAGATTAAATTTTATGAGATCTGCAAGAAGTGAAAAATAGGGACATAGTGTTAGGGACACCTACATATGTGCCTGTAGCATCTATTCTTATGAATCGAATTTACTCATCTATGGAAATTGTCTTATTTGACAATTGACAATTCTTTCTTGTCCAATTCTCCCGTAGTGAGATTCTTAGGAAAAGTATCTGATTACCGAGTGTTGATACCCGACTGGATGTATCGACGTTCCTATCATTTCTTTTGATTTGAATGACCTGGGTAACGATCTGAGGAACTTTCGAATGCGTACTCAAATTATAAAAACATGGGATATATTCATATTCCTTAAATGTTTTCGTTTGTATCTGATTTGAATTTCTCTCGCGTAGATTGTGCGTTGACCTTACTCTTTTAATGGTAGTTATGTCTCCTGATATCCTTGAATTTGTAAAGGATTATGAGTTATTATTAGTCTTTTGAGAAGTTCACATCTTATCGACGGCAATAAAACTGAAAAGTTGATAGTGCCAGTAGAATGGATTGATTGATTATGACATGACGACATTGTCTTAATTGATGGGAACTCGAATAGAATTCCCCTAAATGATAAGATGTTGAGTATCAAAAGTGATTTAAATAATTCTTGATGGATGACCATATCCTACATTTAGACTTGAGATTATACCATGAATGGTTGTGAATTAGTCATAGATATTATAATCTAGAAAGAACTTAAAATGAATGTATTAAAAGATGTTTATGTTATCTGAAACTTTAGGAGGTATTTGTTAGTAAATTACCTAGACTTTCGCCATTAAGGCAAGTTGAATTTGGTATTGATTATATTCTCGATGCTGCACCTATGGCATATGCACTATAAGTCAGCACCATCTGAATTAAAAGAATTACCGTACAACTGAGAGAGTTGTCGGGGAAAGATATTATTCTACCGAGCTCGTCATCATGAAGAGCTATGGTGTTATCATTCCTTATGTTTATTGATTACCATGAACTTGGTAAATTGACGATTAAAAATCTATATCCACTACCCAAGATGATAGATTTGTTTGATCATTTACAAGGTTCTAGCGTATGTTTTAAAGATTTGATCCACGACATGGTTATCATCAACTTCGCGTCCGCGAAAAAGATTATCTATTCCAATCACTACATCCAGAACTTGTAATGAATATTATGAGTTTCATGATATGTCGTTTGGATTGACTAGTACACATGTAGCATCCATAAATTTGGTGAATCACGTGTGTAGGCTGTAATTTGATAAATTCATGCTTGTGATCATTAAGGACCATTTGTTTGTTTATAAGAATAAGAATGAGTTAATATTTGTTTATAGGTTGCCCTGAATTGGCCGAACAATGAAAACCTGTGCCTTGAATAATTAACATGTGATTTAAGACTTAATCTTTTATATTATTTGACCGTGTGATTAAAAGATAATGGAATCTATATTGACTCTTCAAAAATTAAGAGCCCTTTTAAGACTTTGGGTTTTACCAAAAAGAAAGTGCAAATGTGTTTTGACAAATGTTTTATCGAAAAAGAACTTTTGAGGGATTATTCCCTTATACCCAGAACATTTAACTAAACTCCTATTTAGGGGCAAATGTTCGTGTATACCTCAAGACAACCTAAGAGGGATTGAGGAAACCATTTAAACCATGACTTGAAATTTGAAACGACAATTTTTGCTTTTCATCTAAGAAAATTTTTGACCAAAGTATAAACAAAGATTTTTCGAACATTTACGGATCTTATTAATTATTTTAATTATTTTTGATAAATCAACAAAAATCGTGTTATTTAAATTCAAATTTATTTTTGAACATTTTATTATAGTTGGTCGAACTAATAAATTTAAACTTTTAACGTTTACGTTTCATAAAAACTAAATATTTATTGTTAATTTACGTGTAATAATTTTCGACGCTTTAAAACGTTGGATTAAGTAAAACTGATAAAAACAATAGTTGAGATAGAACTAAGACTTAGAAAATGTGAAGAAAGAATTTTCGAATAAATACGGTCATGAGATTTATTCCATCTAGGAAAGTGAACGTAATTACTGACACATTATGTAGAAAAGATAAAGGACCAATTAGGACATGTTCCTTAATAATGAAGGTGCAAAATAAATTGCCAAACAATATAAAAATAAACAATGCTTGTAAGAAGGATAATATAGATAATAAAAAGGGGTTCGCGGCTAATGTGAACCATTAGAATTAAGAAGCCGATGGCGGTAAATATATAAAAGGCCACTTGAGGTTGCCTAAATATGGAGATTTTGAGATTTAGTTATGTTGGAATCTTATAAGATTAAGTATTCTATTCATGTCATTTCTGACTGAATGTATCTTTATCTGAAGAAGTTGTACTAATGGAAAACTATGAAGGCAGACATCGCCTCATACATTAGTAAATGTCTAACTACTGCAAAGGTCATCATCTGAATTTGATTCGATTTGGGTCATCGTCGACAGACTGACCAAATCTGCTAATATCATTCATGTTAATGATAGATTCTCGATGAAGAAATTGACTCTTTTAAGGGAGATGTGTAAACACAGTGTGCCTGTATCGATCATCTCTATCAAGATCCTCGCTTCGCATCGAATTTCTAGAGATTTGCTCAGAAGTCATTGGGAACAAACCTTGATGAAAGTACTGTTTACCACCCCAAATCGAAGGGACGAGGTAAAGTAATGATACAAAACACTAAAAGTGTTGTTTTATGCTTGAATGGTCGACCTTTGGTAATGGACCGTATAATCTCTTTCCTTTGGAGAGATTATCATTGATAATTATCGTATTAGGATCGAGATCGAATCTTGTTAGGATCTAAATATAAGAGCATCTGTAAGCAGGAGTTGGGATGAAGACATCCGACATACACCCATTGTGAGTTGGACATGTCTTTTAGGTTTAAGGTTGCCTATGATGACGAACCTAACCTTACAAAATACCCGACCCGCGAGACCTGAAATGATTGTTGAAATTAGAATCTGATTATTGACTGCTGGTAGTAGGCAGGAGGTTATGTGAATATGAAGTGTAGATGTTGAAGTGCAGGATGGGTAGCAAAGTTATGCCAAACATTTTCACCTTGGAAAAATGAATAGATGATTTGAAAGATCATGGGAAATAAGTCCCCGTTGTATGGGACCATTGAGATGATGTAAAAGATTGGATTGAAAGGCATATAAGTTGGATCTACCCTAGGACTTCAAGAGCTGCGTGAATTATGTTTCGAATATCGAACTTGATAAATTGTCTATCTAGTGAGAATCTGGTCACTTCTTGATAAAGTTTAGATCGGTGAAAAGTTGCATTCATCAAAAACCCGTGAACATCATGGATAGAGAAAGTAAGTCAACATTAAGCCTGATCTTATTCCGTAGTTATGTTTGGTAAAACTCGCGTATTTTAATGAATTACACTTGTGAGAAAAGACCGAATGTGGAGGAAATACCCACATGGATTTAACTCTATAAGAAGCGAGTAGTAAGATAAGATGATCTTTGAGGACAAAGATCCTGTTTATGGGTAAATGTTGTGACAATCCGTCAATTTATGGTTGATATTTTATTCTTAAGGATTATTTAAAAACATTATTTTAATGTTATATTATGAACTCGCTTATTTTTGGGAAGAAATTTGGATTCACGTCTTGAAGTAGCATCGACTACGTCTAAACCGGAGGATTCTACGTTACGTGCTTACGTTTACATACACCGTTTTGGTGACAAGTCCGACACTTCAGGAAATAATTTATCCGTGAATATTATTTTGAAATTTTAAATTTGTGTTGGTTCATAAACTCACAAATTTACGAGAAGAGATTAGGACTTACGATTATAATTTAACGTCCTTTAGGACTAAACCGGAAACCTTAGGATTACGTATTTACGTTTTTGAACTCCGTTTTTTATGAGACGATTTTTATTAGATTCGTTTTGTGCCTTGATTCATAATTTATAAAAATGTTTTTCGTAAAACGACCCGAGGGCACGTAAATCGAGGAAACTAGAATTGAGGAATACCCGTAAATTAGTGGGATGGGACAAGTTTTACACTTGCCCACCCCACTATATGGATGGCTAAATAAGCTCCAACACACTCCATGATGTGTCAAAATTTCAACTAACAAGTTAACACTTGTTAACTTGAAGCTTACAAAGTAAGCTACCAACATCAAAACCATTTCTTCCAAACCATTCACTCATTCTATCCCATGCAAACCACTCATACTCTCCTCCCTCTCTCTCAATATTTCGTCCACTCTTCACTCAAAACAACCCCCATTTGATCTTGATTCAATCATAAATCATATGTATAATTTACATATGATGAAAACCCATTGAAGTTATAAAGATTGGAGGTGATCTTAACATGTAAAAAGGAGTTTTCAAGGGAGTTTGGGGCTGATTTCTCAAGGAGTTTTCATGAAGAACAAGTGCTGATTTTTGGAGGAATCTACAAATACTTGGTGATCCTAGAAGTGATGTTGATATCTCATAAGATTGGTTACCCAAAACCAAGTCTTGTTCATCATCAACCCCATCTTTTCATCACTTTGGTGGTATAAAGATTGTTCTCCCCATCCTCTTGTTATTTTGATTATGTAATCATGTATTTTATTTCTTATTGTATATGTATATGATGAATATATGATGATAAAAATGTTGTATGGGGATCAAGTGTTGATAAATATGATTAAAAAGATGAAAAACCATAAGAAACAAGGCTAATATCTTGCTAAAATTGTTGGCTGTATAAAAACAGTAAGTAACTAAGTTATAAACTAATAAAATTGCATGGTGGAATCTATTTACAGTAATTGTTAGATGTCATACACATGTGAGAGTTGGCCATGCAATGGAATCATCAAAATGAGTGAGATATGATCAAAACAAGATTAGTGTACCAATCTGAATAGTCTGTTTTGTAGGGACTGTTAAGGATAGTTAGACATGGAATGAGCAGTAGCTACATCTAACTTATTTGTATCACATAATATGAAGGTTATGCCATCCAAAAATGAGCTTCTATCTCCTTATAGAACTCAAGATATGATAAAAATGGTGAAGATGAAACTAAAAATCAGATTTTGAAGAATTAATGTTTGATAATATTATATAAGCACTCAAACTAAAATAGTATAAAATGTGAATTAAAACCCACTAACTTATAAATTTCATTTATATAAGTATGTATAAGGTTAAATAAATGAAAACTTTATAAAAATGGTAGTTGAACAAGATTTATAAGTTATAAAAACTATAAACATGATTTTTACGACTTTTTCGGCTATCACCGTAAAATTAACGTTTTTCGCCAATTAAAACTTAGACGATCAAACCCGTCTAATGTAAAGTTTTTCAAAGTCATATACTGATATATAAGTACCTAATACAAGTAAAAACCGATAAAACCCGAACTATATGACATACGGACATTAACGAGCTAAGTTAGCATATTTGGACTAATAATTTAACTAAGTAAGTTAAACACTTATAAAAATTACTTATTGGGATTAACCCATTTGGGCCAACATGTAAAGTATAGATACTGATAACACAAGTATAAAATGGATTAATACAAGTTAATGAACTTATAATAGGCTTATTGGACCTAAAACATGTAAATAGGTAAAACTAGTAAACTAGTGAAAAGTTACCAATACATAGACACAAAAATGAGTAAATGAGAATGTATAAACCCACTTGATCATCATCATATGTATATATAATCATCATATGTATACATAATTGTTATTTTTATAAATTCATTAGACAAGAGTCTAAGACAAGTATTATTTGTCTAGGTTTCCGTGATTGAAGCACGTACCGTACATCCGAATCGCCGATAAACCACTTTCCCACATCAACGTGAGTTCATAGCCTCGCACTCTTTTAAATGTTTTTATGAAATATTTTATAAACCCGCGAGGGAGATAACATGTTAGTTTTACTAAAATAGGACACCATTTGTCCCGATTGTTTGTTTATTGATTTGGACCCGAATGATTGTATGACCCGATGAATGATTATATGACCCGATAGATGAAATGAAATGGATTATTAAAGTTAGGTTATGTCACTAAAAGTCCCATTAGCATGAATTGTGAACTACCGGGATTTGGTAGACGCTTATGCATATAATAGTACTATTTGGGGACGATCACCCCAGTTCGCGCCTTGACGGTTGATCTCCGTCGTGCCACATTGATTGATAAGCGAATTTATGTATGAGAAGATTTACACCAGCGTGATTATTGTGACGACACGCTAATTTAGATGGGCAAATGAGTTTCGGGCTAGCTACCCGTTGTTTGTTGTAGTAAGGTAACAATATCATGCGGCTTATAATAATCCAAAAATAACGAAAATACTGCTTTATGAATTGAATTACGATATATTGCCTGACTAGCAATACAGGGTCTTATTATTGATTTTATGTTCGTGTTTTGGTTTTACATAACCATATTCATATAACGGTTTTTATTTAAATTTATACCACGTCATTAGACGTATTGTATGATGTTTTTACGACATTGGCTCGTATAATGATTTCGAAGGCAAATGCCTATATTATGATTTTTGATAAGGATTTGTATAAAATGACTTTGGCTATTTTATGGCCTATTACAAAGATTTGTACAAAATGATTTTCGGTAATAATTTTATACCGATGTTATATTGATGGATTTTATTAAACTCTATGAATTCACTCGGCGTTATCGCTGACCTTTTCTTTTAACATGTTTTATCTCAGGGACTTGAAGGTAATTCTCGGGAAGACAATAAGAATTCATGGCCCGCACTTAATTAACAAATTTCCATTCAAATGTTTTGTAAAAATTGTATGAAATAATATGACTTGGGACCTATGAAAATTTGATATTTATAAATGGAAATGCTTTATTATTAAACGACACGATTTTTAAGCGTTATCTATGATGTGAGTAATGTGCTATCTCGTAACACCAACGAGTCTTCCGCTGTATTGAATTGTGTAAATTTGGGGGTGTTACAGTTTGGTACTAGAGCTCTCGTTATAGAGAACGAAAGATTTTTAAAACCAAGGTTTTGAATATAACATTTCAAAATCTTTTAACTATAAATGTCTAAAAATCTTTTGACTATAACGGTGCCGAAGAATTCCCGAGTTACCAACAAGGCCAGACTGAGAAGTGTTATTTTAATATATATATATATATATATATAACTTGGATTATATATATACATATGATGTAATTTGATTACATGATTGTTTGATGATTGTTTTAATATTTACACGAGGTATTTATACGACGTAGATTGTCACAAGGAACCCTAAATCCCCTAGTAAATTAATCTAAGCTATTCCTGTAGGAAATCTACCTATTCAAGATCCAAACCAAGTTGTGGATATTTATGATCACAACAAAATGGTTGATATTCGTAGAAATGTAGATATTAGTTGATTGTGATATTGAAGAGGAATTGGCGAGATTAAAACTGATATCGATGTCATGACGATCCTTCCTTATAAAGTGGAGTTTGACAAAACGTTACCACCTAGAAAGATGTCATCTGATTTGTTGTCACCCAATTCTTAAGTTGAAATCGAAAGGGTGAATGTTGCACTTGAGGATGTCAGTGGAACCATTACCCAAAAGCCTCATGCCACTAGTACCTTTCTGAGAAGTCTAATTGAACGTGTGAGTCATTTCATACTAGTGACTCATTTGATGATTATTGTTGTAAGAGCTATAGGATTGGAAATTAAGTGTTGATCATATCGAGCTTTTATTGCCCTTTTAAGGTCTAAGAATAAGGTTGAAAGTATTGGAAAATGAGGTAGGATATCGCATTGAGTATAAGTTGATTGAAACTTGATTGAAGTAAAATTTAACCTGTATGATATAAGAAATTGTTAAGAGGAAATCGTTAAGTCCTGTGATTGAATTATAAGGTTTTAAATGTTTGTTGGTTCGTGTTAAGGGTTGTTCCTAGGCCATTGTCCACTAACGAGGATGCCCAGTGTCCAAGAAATAAATTGAAGAAATCTTCTTCTGAACTAGAACCGATGGATCTTCCGGACAGGTGGAACCCCCATGACTGTTGTAGATTAGTATTCATTGTGGTATCTTTTAAAAATAATCCCCAACTTAACTGAGACATCAGTTGGTAGGATGAGTTCTTGAAATTGTATGACATAGTGACACATAATGTGTTACGGTACAATTTTGACTTGTTTGTGATTAATGAAAAGACTACCTTTGATTGCTAAATTCTACATGTATCGATGTTATCTATCATTTATTGCTTCATCCTAATGTTCGCATTAGTGATGCAACCATTGAACAAGTACTCATCTCGATTTGAGTTACGTTGTGGATTATTCTTTTTGAGTGCCATCGAGGTCATGAACCTCATGATTAATTGGCTAAATTCATTTCCTAGCATATTGTAGTTACTTCTTAGTGAACAACTTTTCATCACTCTTTTGCAGATCACTCATTGTTTTTATAAGATAAAACAGTATCCTTTGAGAAAATTGAATTTTCATCAGTATATGGATTATTTAAAGTGAGACTTATAAATAATCATTATTGAAATAAAGTTGATTATGAAATACCTTGGAAAACTTATTTGTTTTCATAACACAAAAAATCTTTGTAAATTTATTTTTGATTCTTATTTAAGAATTAAGCATGAAAATATTTTTATTATAAACATGATGATAAAATTTTGACAAACTGAGTATTGCATCGTTAATCTTGAAATTGTATATAGTTGCGCGCCCACATACAATTTGGAATGGACCATGCAAGGCTGATTAGTAGTCACCATAAAACTGATTAATAAACACTACATTTTCTTTAAAGATTGTGAAAGATTAAATTTTATGAGATCTGCAAGAAGTGAAAAATAGGGACATAGTGTTAAGGACACCTACATATGTGCATGTAGCATCTATTCTTCTGAATCGAATTTACTCATCTGTGGAAATTGTCTTATTTGACAATTGACAATTCTTTCTTGTCCAATTCTCCCGTAGTGAGATTCTTAGGAAAAGTATCTGATTACCGAGTGTTGATACCCGACTGGATGTATCGACGTTCCTATCATTTCTTTTGATTTGATTTCATTTGAATGACCTGGGTAACGATCCGAGGAACTTTCGAATGCGTACTCAAATTATAAAAACATGGGATATATTCATATTCCTTAAATGTTTTCGTTTGTATCTGATTTGAAATTCTCTCGCGTAGATTATGCGTTGACCTTACTCTTTTAATGGTAGTTATGTCTCCTGATATCCTTGAATTTGTGAAGGATTATGAGTTATTATTAGTCTTTTGAGAAGTTCACATCTTATCGACGACAATAAAACTGAAAAGTTGATAGTGCCAGTAGAATGGATTGATTGATTATGACATGACGACATTGTCTTAATTGATGGGAACTCAAATAGAATTCCCCTAAATGATAAGATGTTGATTATCAAAAGTGATTTAAATAATTCTAGATGGATGACCATATCCTACATTTAGACTTGAGATTATACCATGAATGGTTGTGAATTAGTCATAGATATTATAATCTAGAAAGAACTTAAAATGAATGTATTAAAAGATGTTTATGTTATCTGAAACTTTAGGAGGTATTTGTTAGTAAATTACCTAGACTTTCGCCATTAAGGCAAGTTGAATTTGGTATTTATTATATTCTCGATGTTGCACCTATGGCATGTGCACTATAAGTCAGCACCATCTGAATAAAAAGAATTACCGTACAACTGAGAGAGTTGTCGGGGAAAGATATTATTCTACCGAGCTCGTCATCATGAAGAGCTATGGTGTTATCATTCCTTATGTTTATTGATTACCATGAACTAGGTAAATTGACGATTAAAAATCTATATCCACTACCCAAGATGATAGATTTGTTTGATCATTTACAAGGTTCTAGCGTATGTTTTAAAGATTTGATCCACGACATGGTTATCATCAACTTCGCGTCCACGAAAAAGATTATCTATTCCAATCAGTACATCCAGAACTTGTAATGAATATTGTGAGTTTCATGATATGTCGTTTGGATTGACTAATACACATGTAGCATCCATAAATTTGGTGAATCACGTGTGTAGGCTGTAATTTGATAAATTCATGCTTGTGATCATTAAGGACCATTTGTTTGTTTATAAGAATAAGAATGAGTTAATATTTAGTTATAGGTTGCCCTGAATTGGCCGAACAATGAAAACCTGTGCCTTGAATAATTAACATGTGATTTAAGACTTAATCTTTTATATTATTTGACCGTGTGATTAAAAGATAATGGAATCTATATTGACTCTTCAAAAATTAAGAGCCCTTTTAAGACTTTGGGTTTTACCAAAAAGAAAGTGCAAATGTGTTTTGACAAATGTTTTATCGAAAAAGAACTTTTGAGGGATTATTCCCTTATACCCAGAACATTTAACTAAACTCCTATTTAGGGGTAAATGTTCGTGTATACCTCAAGACAAACTAAGAGGGATTGAGGAAATCATTTAAACCATGACTTGAAATTTGAAACGACAATTTTTGCTTTTCATCTAAGAAAAATTTTGACCAAAGTATAAACAAAGATTTTTCGAACATTTACGGATCTTATTAATTATTTTAATTATTTTCGATAAATCAACAAAAATCGTGTTAATTAAATTCAAATTTATTTTTGAACATTTTATTATAGTTGGTCGAACTAAGAAATTTAAACTTTTAACGTTTACGTTTCATAAAAACTAAATATGTATTGTTATTTTACGTGTAATAATTTTCGACGCTTTAAAACGTCGGATTAAGTAAAACTGATAAAAACAATAGTTGAGATAGAACTAAGACTTAGAAAATGTGAAGAAAGAATTTTCGAATAAATACGGTCATGATATTTATTCCATCTAGGAAAGTGAACGTAATTACTGACACATTATGTAGAAAAGATAAAGGACCAATTAGGACATGTTCCTTAATAATGAAGGTGCAAAATAAATTGCCAAACAATATAAAAATAAACAATGCTTGTAAGAAGGATAATATAGATAATAAAAAGGGGTTCGCGGCTAATGTGAACCATTAGAATTAAGAAGCCGATGGCGGTAAATATATAAAAGGCCACTTGAGCTTGCCTAAATATGGAGATTTTGAGATTTAGTTATGTTGGAATCTTATAAGATTAAGTATTCTATTCATGTCATTTCTGACTGAATGTATCTTTATCTGAAGAAGTTGTACTAATGGAAAACTATGAAGGCAGACATCGCCTCATACATTAGTAAATGTCTAACTACTGCAAAGGTCATCATCTGAATTTGATTCGATTTGGGTCATCGTCGACAGACTGACCAAATCTGCTAATATCATTCATGTTAATGATAGATTCTCGATGAAGAAATTGACTCTTTTAAGGGAGATGTGTAAATACAGTGTGCCTGTATCGATCATCTCTATCAATATCCTCGCTTCGCATCGAATTTCTAGAGATTTGCTCAGAAGTCATTGGGAACAAACCTTGATGAAAGTACTGTTTACCACCCCAAATCGAAGGGACGAGGTAAAGTAATGATACAAAACACTAAAAGTGTTGTTTTATGCTTGAATGGTCGACCTTTGGTAATGGACCGTATAATTGCTTTCCTTTGGAGAGATTATCATTGATAATTATCGTATTAGGATCGAGATCGAATCTTGTTAGGATCTAAATATAAGAGCATCTGTAAGCAGGAGTTGGGATGAAGACATCCGACATACACCCATTGTGAGTTGGACATGTCTTTTAGGTTTAAGGTTGCCTATGATGACGAACCTAACCTTACAAAATACCCGACCCGCGAGACCTGAAATGATTGTTGAAATTAGAATCTGATTATTGACTGCTGGTAGTAGGCAGGAGGTTATGTGAATATGAAGTGTAGATGTTGAAGTGCAGGATGGGTAGCGAAGTTATGCCAAACATTTTCACCTTGGAAAAATGAATAGATGATTTGAAAGATCATGGGAAATAAGTCCCCGTTGTATGGGACCATTGAGATGATGTAAAAGATTGGATTGAAAGGCATATAAGTTGGATCTACCCTAGGACTTCAAGAGCTGCGTGAATTATGTTTCGAATATTGAACTTGATAAATTGTCTATCCGGTGAGAATCTGATCACTTCTTGATAAAGTTTAGATCGGCGAAAAGTTGCATTCATCAAAAACCCGTGAACATCATTGATAGAGAAAGTAAGTCAACATTAAGCCTGATCTTATTCCGTAGTTATGTTTGATAAAACTCGCGTATTGTAATGAATTACACTTGTGAGAAAAGACCGAATGTGGAGGAAATACCCACATGGCT
The DNA here is from genome assembly GCA_025667525.1 of Glebionis coronaria. NCBI lineage: Eukaryota > Viridiplantae > Streptophyta > Magnoliopsida > Asterales > Asteraceae > Glebionis > Glebionis coronaria. The sequence continues at coordinate 507,093,093 of CM046882.1, read as the reverse complement.
TTAACCCTATAAGAAGCGAGTAGTAAGATAAGATGATCTTTGAGGACAAAGATCCTGTTTATGGGTAAATGCCGTGACAATCCGTCAATTTATGGTTGATATTTTATTCTCAAGTATTATTTAAAAACATTATTTTAATGTTATATTATGAACTCGCTTATTTTTGGGAAGAAATTTGGATTCACGTCTTGAAGTAGCATCGACTACGTCTAAACCGGAGGATTCTACGTTACGTGCTTACGTTTAAATACACCGTTTTGGTGACAAGTCCGACACTTCAGGAAATAAATTTATCCGTGAATATTATTTTGAGATTTTAAATTTGTGTTGGTTCATAAACTCACAAATTTACGAGAAGAGATTAGGACTTACGATTATAATTTAACGTCCTTTACGACTAAACCGGAAACCTTAGGATTACGTATTTACGTTTTTGAACTCCGTTTTTGATGAGACAATTTTTATTAGATTCGTTTTGTGCCTTGATTCATAATTTATAAAAACGTTTTTCGTAAAACGACACGAGGGCACGTAAATCGAGGAAACTAGAATTGAGGAATACCCGTAAATTAGTGGGATGGGACAAGTTTTACACTTGCCCACCCCACTATATGGATGGCTAAATAAGCTCCAACACACTCTATGATGTGTCAAAATTTCAACTAACAAGTTAACACTTGTTAACTTGAAGCTTACAAAGTAAGCTACCAACATCAAAACCATTTCTTCCAAACCATTCACTCATTCTATCCCATGCAAACCACTCATACTCTCCACCCTTTCTCTCAATATTTCGTCCACTCTTCACTCAAAACAACCCCCATTTGATCTTGATTCAATCATAAATCATATGTATAATTTACATATGATGAAAACCCATTGAAGTTATAAAGATTGGAGGTGATCTTAACATGTAAAAAGGAGTTTTCAAAGGAGTTTGGGGCTGATTTCTCAAGGAGTTTTCATGAAGAACAAGTACTGATTTTTGAAGTAATCTACAAATACTTGGTGATCCTAGAAGTGATGTTGATATCTCATAAGATTGGTTACCCAAAACCAAGTCTTGTTCATCATCAACCCCATCTTTTCATCACTTTGGTGGTATAAAGATTGTTCTCCCCATCCTCTTGTTATTTTGATTATGTAATCATGTATTTTATTTCTTATTGTATATGTATATGATGAATATATGATGATAAAAATGTTGTGTGGGGATCAAGTGTTGATAAATATGATTAAAAAGATGAAAAACCATAAGAAACAAGGCTAAAATCTTGCTAAAATTGTTGGCTGTATAAAAACAGTAAGTAACTAAGTTATAAACTGATAAAATTGCATGGTGGAATCTATTTACAGTAATTGTTAGATGTCATACACATGTGAGAGTTGGCCATGCAATGCAATCATCAAAATGAGTGAGATATGATCAAAACAAGATTAGTGTACCAATCTGAAGAGTCTGTTTTGTAGGGACTGTTAAGGATAGTTAGACATGGAATGAGCAATAGCTACAACTAACTTATTTGTATCACATAATATGAAGTTTATGCCATCCAAAAATGAGCTTCTATCTCCTTATAGAACTCAGGATATGATAAAAATGGTGAAGATGAAACTAAAAATCAGATTTTGAAGAATTAATGTTTGATAATATTATATAATCACTCAAACTAAAATAGTATAAAATGTGAATTAAAACCCACTAACTTATAAATTTCATTTATATAAGTATGTATAAGGTTAAATAAATGAAAACTTTATAAAAATGGTAGTTGAATAAGATTTATAAGTTATAAAAACTATAAACATGATTTTTACGATTTTTTCGGCTATCACCGTAAAATTAACGTTTTTCGCCAATTAAAACTTAGACGATCAAACCCGTCTAATGTAAAGTTTTTCAAAGTCATATACTGATATATAAGTACCTAATACAAGTAAAAACCGATAAAACCCGAACTATATGACATACGGACATTAACGAGCTAAGTTAGCATATTTGGACTAATAATTTAACTAAGTAAGTTAAACACTTATAAAAATTACTTATTGGGATTAACCCATTTGGGCCAACATGTAAAGTATAGATACTGATAACACAAGTATAAAATGGATTAATACAAGTTAATGAACTTATAATAGGCTTATTGGACCTAAAACATGTAAATAGGTAAAACTAGTAAACTAGTGAAAAGTTACCAATACATAGACACAAAAATGAGTAAATGAGAATGTATAAACCCACTTGATCAGCATCATATGTATATAAAATCATCATATGTATACATAATTGTTATTTTTATAAATTCATTGGACAAGAGTCTAAGACAAGTATTATTTGTCTAGGTTTCCGTGATTGAAGCACGTACCGTACATCCGAATCGCCGATAAACCACTTTCCCACATCAACGTGAGTTCATAGCCTCGCACTCTTTTAAATGTTTTTATGAAATATTTTATAAACCCGCGAGGGAGATAACATGTTAGTTTTACTAAAATAGGACACCATTTGTCCCGATTGTTTGTTTATTGATTTGGACCCGAATGATTGTATGACCCGATGAATGATTATATGACCCGATAGATGAAATGAAATGGATTATTAAAGTTAGGTTATGTCACTAAAAGTCCCATTAGCATGAATTGTGAACTACCGGGATTTGGTAGACGCTTATGCATATAATAGTACTATTTGGGGACGATCACCCCAGTTCGCGCCTTGACGGTTGATCTTCGTCGTGCCACATTGATTGGTAAGCGAATTTATGTATGAGAAGATTTACACCAGCGTGATTATTGTGACGACACGCTAATTTAGATGGGCAAATGAGTTTCGGGCTAGCTACCCGTTGTTTGTTGTAGTAAGGTAACAATGTCATGCGGCTTATAATAATCCAAAAATAACGAAAATACTGCTTTATGCATTGAATTACGATATATTGCCTTACGATATATTCTCGGGAAGACAACAAGAATTCATGGCCCGCACTTAATTAACAAATTTCCATTCAAATGTTTTGTAAAACTTGTATGAAATAATATGACTTGGGACCTATGTAAATTTGATATTTATGAATGGAAATGCTTTATTATTAAACGACGCGATTTTTAAGCGTTGTCTATGATGTGAGTAATGTGTTATCCCGTAACACCAACGAGTCTTCCGCTGTATTGAATTTTGTAAATTTGAGGGTGTTACAATGATACTTTTGAGTCTCTTGTCCTGGTTAGCCAGACGTCTATCTGCTGGAGACCATTGCTTAACAGGCTTCTTGATGGGTCTCTTAGGGGTAGAGGAAACGACCAGTGGTACATAGGGACCATTTTCTAAGATTTCTATCAAGAAGGATCTAAGCCATCTAAATATATAAGAAATTCACTTTTCCAACTTGAAAAATCTTCTTCATCAAACGCTGGAACATTGGACACATGTGACCCCCCACGAACATCAAGTAGTTGGGGAAGGTCATCATCATTATTACCAGTGCTTACAACCGGTGTAGGCATGGTAGTAGATGTGGTGTCCGATGCGGTGGTCGAAGTGGTACCTTGACTGGTTTGACCAAAGGGTGGAGGAGGTCTTGTATCAGTCATATTAGGATCTTGATTTTAAAAACAAGAACGGTTTATAAAATGTTTTATAAATCAAACCGCTCTGATACCAATTGAAAGTCCCTTCACATGACAAGTGTCGAAACTATAACTCGTATAAACACAAAAACATAACGAAATACTTTTCAAACGCGTAATGCTTTATTAAATGTAATAAACAAAGTATTACAAAGTGCTATGAATACACACGTTGAATGACAATAAGAAATGAACCCTAGAACAAGTAAACTTGATTCGAGACTCAAGTTTACAAGGGAACCAATGAGACGCTGGTAGACAGCTGAGGGCTCAGTGGTTCCAAAGTGAGAAAGAACTTAGATAATTTATCCAAGCACAAGGGTTACCTTAACTCTTCTTTCTCACTCCTATTTGTAGTGGTAATAGGTTGCTTCCTTGGTGGGAGTAGTTGATACGTGTCATCTTCTGAATGGAAGAGTACAACGTATTAAATGCATGTCCAAATCGAGACATACCTTTAAACAACTTTAGGTGAACAGTTCTGCCAACTGTTCACCTTTTGTCCCACTAGGTCGTACTAGGCTTTATCTTGAATCTCTTGTTTGGTCCCGCTCAAAACACTTAGTAGATTCTCTCGTCTAAACTATGAAGGATTGGACAATCTTTGCTTGTATCAGACTTCTAGGGTTCTTAAGTGATCTATGAGTATTGTCAACTCAGAGATCCTTGAACACCAGTACATTCCTTCTACATCCCAGCTATCCATAATCGATGGTGAGTATGACTTCAGATTGTCTTCGACTTCTCTGGCGTTGTCTTTGACTTGAATGTTCCTGGTGTGCCAGCTGAGGCTTTGCCTTCCATTGGTCTGGTCACTGTCGCTGGTCCTCTCAGCGATCAGTAACACTTAGTCTAATTTAAACAAATCTAGACTGGGCCATAGTTAAAACTTTCATTGGCCCAACGCTAATGCATTAACAATAACTAGTAAGTGTAATGATGATGAATGTAAATGATGAGTAAGGAACGAAACAACCTAGTAGGAAGACACCAAGATTTATAGTGGTTCGGCAACGAGGATCTATCCTCGTTCCTACTCCACTCCTCGAGTACACCTTACTCGAGATTTCTATTATATCCACAAGCTCCCTTCTTGGCGGAGAAAACCTTATAACGTCGCTTACATTATTTTTCGACACTAAGCTAAATGTCAAGACCTAATCTAAGCTAGGACCAATCTACACAACGTCTCCCACTTCACCATTTTACGACACAAGGCTAGATGTCGAGTTCTAATCCACAGCTAGAACCAATCTTCACAACGTTGCCTAATTCACCATTTTCTGACACAAGGCTAGATGTCGAGTTCTAATCCAAAGCTAGAACCATCTTCACGACTCTTCACTTTGAATCTAAGTGAGAACTTCACACAACACAACTACACACTACTTTATAGTTTAGTGAGAACTCACAAGACACAAATACATCACTTTATAGTTTAGTGAGAACTAACACAGCTTATTACAACTCAACTAAACATATCCAAGTACACACATGTAGCTTGGATCTACACAACACAAATCCAAGCACACACATATGCAAAGGATTTACACAACTCTAATCCAAGTGTTCACACATAACTTGGATGAACATAACTAGTCCAAGTATTCACAAATACATTGGATCTACACAAGACAAAAATAAACAAATGATGAACATGACTAAATCTTTAGGAGAGGATGATCTTCATCAAGGCTTCATATTTAATCACATCACAAGTGTGTGAGTGATCTTCTCTTTGGACAAGGTAAAGAAGGAGATCAAGAGGATAATCATAAGTAAACATACTTAACACATTAAGTGATCATTTACAAATGACTAGGATTAGATAGGAGAAAGAAGGCTGAAAGAGATGTCCAAAAAGGGTTAATGAAAATGCAGATTTGATCCACTATTTATAGAAGACAAATCCCAACGGCTAGCTGGGGGCGGTTCCTTAGCTACCCAGGCGGTTCCTTATCGATAGGGAACCGCATAGGCACTTAAGGAACCGTGGAGTGTAGACGCTGCTCCTTTTTGTCTTTTAGTGAATTTGAAATATCTGAGGTTGTTTAAACCTTCAAAGGATATTCTTATGGCATCTGGAATATGCCATATTCAAATTTATATTTTCATTTTAATAAAACATTTTCATAAAAATAAAGTTTATTAAAAATCTTTTTTACATTTGACAAAAGTAAGTTTTAAGGCTAATCACTTTTATGATCACTAAGCATGATTAAGATATGTTAGTTAATGATTATTACCTTGATGATAGTGTTTGTTAGATAATTCGTTTTATGATTGTGTTTGACAATAAATGTCTTTGTAATTTGTCGTGATCAAAATTAAGAAAGATTAATTAATACTAACAATGTTTTGAGTCAATGCTTTGCATTAACAATCTCCTCCTTTTATATTACGATAAACTATAAACTCATTTACGTAAAATATAAGATTATTCGAATTATTAACGAGTTTATCACTATCATTTCTCCCCCTTTATCGAAGCAAAAATGTTAGCACAAGTCTTTGAAGAAGAAAAGAACCGGACTTTGCTAGTAGCTCTCCCTTGGTGCTTACTCCCCTTGCTTGGGGCACCAAGTAAATGAGCTAAGGTGACATGCTACACAAAGGTTAGAAGAAAGAAACGAAACACCAATGTATATATGTGCACTACCTACTAACTAACTTGAGAGGGAGAAGGAAAAGAAATCTCAAATTAGAAGCAAGTATTTGCAAAGTATGTCCAAAGAGTGTGTGTTGACAACATCATAGTTCAATTGGTGGAATAAAGGAAGAAAAGAAACATACAAACCAGTCAAAGATGATTAAAATGTCAAGGGGTTAAAATTTAGAATTTATGGAATCACCCATAATTAATTTTAAGTTTTAACCATGATCAACTCTTGTACAAATGTGTGAAAAAGAATTAGCGGGAAAGATAACACACATAACATTCATATTACACAAATATGATATAACATACAAGAGAAATATTCATACACACAATATGAATATTTAAATCAAAAAATATGGAAAATAAATCACAAAGCATAGACTACTCTAATAGTGATAATCTTCCAAGTTTTCTTAAGTTTTATTGACTCAAACAACTAAAGTACAAAATGTGCCTTAGTTGGAAAAGAAATATGACGAAGCATCATTCGAAGTTTTGTTCACAGGAACGAAAACTTTGAGAGGAGGTCGAGTGAGGAAGAATTCAAGGAATTTTAGCTTGTCATAGATATGAGCAAGTTCAATTTATTGAAAACGACAACAAGCACACGAGGAACCATGATGCAAAACAAAGTCGTTAGATGGAGGAGGTCCATCAAAATGAGAGTTTGGTGGAGAGTGAGATAATGGATAAGAGATGTTTTCACAATGCCTAGTGAGATTAGGAAATGAAGATAGGTCATTGAGTTGCGGAGAGTTGAAAAGTTTAGGTGGTGGTGGAAGAATTTCCTTTTCTCCGGTAATTGTATATATAGAGTAAGTCTTATTCCAATATTTAATCAGAGAGAAAGAAGAAATCTTGGAGGATTTTGGAGGATTTTGGAGAAGAGGAATCATGAGGATTCTTGTTCTTTTTTATCCAAACAGGTCGAACCGAGATTTCCGGTTTCTTTGAAAGCTTAGAAGAAGAAGCTTTAGGTTGAGAAGATTGTGACAAAGAAATGTCAAGGTTCGGAATGAAAGAGTTAGGCATTATAAGGGATGAAGAGAAGAACTCCCAAAAGAGAAGAATTTAAAGAAAATAGACAAGGCAAAGATTTGAAATGAAAACAAAAGGTTTTAGGGAATGTTTAGCCAAATTGGGTAAACAAAGAATCTTAACCAAGACAATGGTCAAAGAAGAAAGACCAAAAATAAGCTAAAAGTAGCTTTCCCATACGCAGTTCCATATGGGAGCCCGCGGTTCCATATCGATATGGAGTCGCCTAGTGGCTAAGGAGCCGCGTCCAGTGGACCACAGACCATGATTTTCAAAAGTTTTTGAGAAAAATAAGACTTTTTCAAAATTTTGCAAATCTTGGATTTTTACCTCTTTTAACACTAGAGTATGCTAGGGTTGCATAAAAGCAACACATTCACAAATAAGGTCTTGAGAAAGGGTGACAAGATATTTAGATAACATTTTGCTCCAATTTTAAGTCAAGTTTTTAGAGGTTGTGATAGATTTAGGTTCAATTGTAAATAAATTGAAGTTGATTAATGTGACCACATAGGTTAAAACACATAAAACTAAATCCATAGATCATCCTCATGAGAAATTCATGAAGGAAAGAAAAGGAAATACAAGAAAGGAAACAACAACTAATTAATAAAAAGTTTGCTAAAACTAGGTCTTGAATGCATAGTCCTCTTTGGCTTGACCTTCTTTAAAAGCATTTTATTTTAAAAACCATCATTCATCTCCTAGGAGGAGGAGGCATGGAGAACAAGGTAAGCAAGAAATCATGCAACCTTCTATGAAGACCAAGCATCTCCAACCTTAGGTTTTGAATGATGTAGTTATTATAGAGACAACATGGGCAATTTACACCATGAGCTTCTAGGAAACCAAAGAAGTAAGGATCACCCATAAAATAAGGAATATGAATTCCCAAGATAGGAGCATTTGTGCTTGAGGGTGGAGGAGGTGGTGGAGGTATAGTGTGGAAGGGTGAGATGTGAGAATTTGGTGGAGTGAAAGGAGAGGTAACCAAAGGCTCAAGGACAAACGGAATGCTTTGTAGAGGTTAAGGTTGAGTATTCCCATCCAAAGGAGGAATAGGAGTGAATGGAGAGGAAAGCTCATTCATTCTTGATTGGAATGAAGAGGAGTTAGAACCATGAGATTGGTTATTACCATGAGTTGAGTTGGTCTTGCATGGAGCAAGGGGTGGTGAAGGTGATGGGGAAATGAGAATAGGAGAAATCTCATTTTTGGGAGTTTGAAAAGATGAAGGACCAATATTAGGTTACTTAATATTAATTTTAAGGCTTCTTTTGGAAGAGGAAGTTTTGCAAGAGGTGAAAGTTCTAGTGGACACCATGGTTGTGTGTTAAGGTTTAGAGAAGAGTTGAAGGGATGAGGAACACAATCAACAAGAGAGGGTTTAAGAAGAGAAGGGAATGATACAAACTAGTAATGGGTTTAAATTATTTTAGGTGAATAATGAAATTAGGTAGCCTAGTAATAAGTGTGAAAACACTTATCCTTTTACCACTTAATTATAATAATAACCAAGCCAAAACGTGTATTTTATGTCGTAAATGTCGGAATTATGCGTGGTTTGTGTTTTTGTTGTGATTTAGGATCAAAACGTGAAAAGGGAAGAAAACACGGGCTTTCATGGGCTTTTATCGAAGAAAAAGAAAAAAGACGAAGTCGAAAGATCAAGAGTGAAAAAAGAACGGAAGTCCAAGGCCTATTCTGAAGATTTATCGAAGAACAAGTCCAAAGACGGAAGTTTAATAAAGCAGAAGAACTCAAGTCTAATTAATGAAGAAATTATAAGACGAGTTTAATTAATCCCGAGACAAAGTCGAAAAAGTCGAAGAATTAAGAAGACGAAAAGACGAGAAAGAAAAGACGTGAAGAAGAAAGAAAAGAGCAACACATGCTTCCTTCCCTTCTCCCTATAAATAGAGTCATATCACCTCATTTTAGTTCTATTGACTATCTTGACAAAATAGTTCTTCCATTTAATTACTTGGACTTTTCTTAATGTCATTTACTTAATTGTCATTTAATTACCTTGTCTTGCACCTTAAATTTGTAAGTTTAATCTTTACTTTTAATTGTTGAATCTTAATTTTAATCAAGTTTTTATTAATCTCTCATTCTACCTTTCTTGTCTTGATTAAATCTTTATGGTTATGTGTTTATTGTCATGCTTATTTGATTATTTTTTATGTTTTTATGTTTATGATTGAGTTAGCTTATTGATTTTATAGCTTATTGTGTTTTTCTTAAATTTAGTTAAGTGTTTTTAAAAGTTATTTTATAAAAAGTTGATTTTAAATATTTTTATTATTTAGTGTTTTTAAAAGTTTTTAAATTTTGGCTTATTTGCCTTTTCTTAAGTTTGATTTGGTTAAAGTTTTAGTTAAGTGCTTAATTGTTTTTAGCTTAATTTTGGTTTCTAGCTTATTGTTGTTGAAATAGTTCTTATCCGGGTTTTGGTTAAAACCCTCATATTCCGTATAACACTCCAACTCCATATTCCAGATAAGGGTTTCAAACCCTCTTTCCGGATAAGCACCAAGAGCTCAACATTCCGGATATGTCCTACATCTCCAATTCCGGATAAGGGTATTGTGACAAATTCCGGATAAGGTGTTTACAGCGAATTCCGGATAAGGTTCACAGTTATTCCGGATAACAAGCTGGTGAAGATTCCGGATAAGCCGCAGGATAACAAGGATTCCGGATAGTGGTCTTGTCAGGATTCCGGATAAGACACGGGAATATTATTCTGGATAAAGGTTATTAACTTATTCCGGATAGAAGCTACAACATTAATTCTGGATATAGTGAAGAAAGGGTATTCCTGATAGTAAGTTAGGGTGTATTCCGGATAAGAGTGACAGCCTTATTCCGGATTGGTACTCGAACAAGGTATTCCGGATAGCTTGCATTTCTCACATTCCGGATAAGAGTAAGTTTTGGATTCTGGATAGTGACAGTATTTTGGATCCCGACTCAGGTTTTGTTTCTCCTCTGTTTTATTTTCAAGCATTTGTTTTTCCCGCATTTTTCTTTAGTGTTATTTTTAATTGTCTTTCTTAATTTTAAATTTCAAGTTTGCATTTTTATTACATTGTCAAATTAATTTTTCGTCAAGCTTTAATTTTTGTCATTTAATTAATTACTTTTAAAATTTTAATATTGCACCATTTACGTTTTAATTAGTTTTAGTTTTAATTACCCGTCATTTACTTTAAAGTCTTGCAATTTAATTTTACTACAACGACCCAATCTATTTCTTTTCACCAAAAGACGACCGAGTCGCACTTAAACCAGTAATCAATTCGAAGAGACACACACACATACAAAGAACAATTTAACTGAGTAAAATTCAGTTATTACCTAGTTTAGCAAAGTGCAGGTTTTTGCAAAAATTTTATCAAAGTTTTACACAGATAAAAAACTTTGAAACAGTGGCTGGCGGTTCCTTATGTAGGGCCGCGGTTCGATATCGATAAAGAACCGCGGGTATGATAAGGAACCGCCACCAGTAGGTTCGAAAAATGGCACTTCCTGAAACATTTGCTAGCCCAGATTTTATTTAAATGTTTATCAAGCCAAAATGAACTATAAATCAAGGTCTAGGAAGCTAACTAACACACAAGATGCACAAAGCCATGCAAATCGAAAGATCGCTAGCATAGACAATTAGGATTAAAATACTAGATAATCCAAACATAAAGTATTAGTTAATAACATCCTGAGAATAAAGATAAATGAGAAGAAGTTAAACAATCCAAACATGTTTACACACATGTTAATCATTCAAGAGTGAGATATATCATTCATCTATGAGCATTTCCTCCTTGCCTTGATTCACTTCTTATTCGATCTTGAAGATGAAGATTGAGACAATACTGATAGTCTGAATCAATGTCTAGAGAAGACAATTGAGAGATAGAGGATGATGACGTATAGTCCCCAGCCGGGTTATGAACCCGGCCCACGGGTACTACCCGTATCCAACCCATCTCGGATGGGTGGGAATAATGTTATTTAAGCTTATGGGCTTAGATGAACAGTAACCGCACACACGTGTGCGACCCACGGCCCGACATGGCCGGTACAGGGTTAGACAGAATCATAGTCCTGTTATGATCAGGATTTATCCCAAAGGAGATGATATTCACTCACCATAATTAGGAGATAACCATCAATCTAATTCTGGTGTTTATCCTTTCCTTGGGGCCGAAGTATCAGTGACAGCCCATTAGGGTTTCACTGCCTATATAAGGAACCCCCAAGGGTTCCACAAAGGTATTACATTCTACACTCTAAAACCCTCATCCGATTCCTATAACCCTAACCGATTACTTACTCTCACACTGGAGTCTAATCGTGGGAAACATTCCCACGGTAAGCCTAACGTGTGTTGTTTAGTGTGCAGGATCCCAACCATACGATTTACTTGGTGCATGAGCCGGAGTCCAGCCAGCCCGAGTTAAGCCTAATTCGGGTCTAGCAAGGATCACCCAACTTTTGTATCAACAAGTTGGCGCCATCCGTGGGAGCCTTACAATAAGCTAGAGCAAAAATATCATCTTGAATCTTCAATGAAGAAGGGGCATCCGCAGGCGAATCCCAGGAACACAAATCCTGGAAATCAGAAGTCCCAAAGGGAAGGGATACTAATTTCCAATCGATCCCCTAGCCATCAAGCTGTCAGACCAAACAGCCCGAGTGGTCTTCAATCCATAAGGGTGATGAACACGTTCCCCATGACCGCACCACCTACTTCGACCTTGGATAATCCTGATCCAGGGAGTGCACCCAATACCCCTAACAAGGATCCGCGCAAACCACCGACCGAGGAAAAGGTAGAGGTCGAACCACTCAGCGAGGAGGATCTCACTCGAGTTCTCACGCAGAACTTTGATAGGATCGTCCCAGGGATTGCATCAAGGTTGAATCTAGGGAGGGACCTCCAATCTAGACTCAACTTTGGCAATGCCGGACCAAGCACCTCTTCTCAAACTCAGAGGAAGAGAAGGACCCGACCTCAGGAGCGGAGCCTCTTTGAGGAAACTCCCTAACCTAGGAATGTGTTCGAACGCATAGGGGATCATCTCATGCAGGAACTAATGCAATCTCGAGAAGAGGGAGAGAGGTCTGGCGGTTCACCCGAACGACCGGATCAGGAACTGACCAGAGCCAATAGCCGCACAAGTGTGTGGGATAGGATGAATATCGGGAAGAAGGCCCCTGGCTCTTCTCACAAGAGCAGTCCTCACCCAAGAGATGGGGCATCGCCTCCTTCTCCTGATCCGTCAAGAGAGGACTCGGATGACCATCCGCTCAAGCGTCGCCGGCCTAGGCGTACTCCTCCACCGCCACCAAACGATGAGGAGTACTATGGCGGTCCCTATTACCGAGAGACGGAAGCAGAAGATCTTTCCCAACCGTGGTGTGACCCTAGTCTCACCCGTCCATGGGCAGACCCCAGGGAAGATCCTTTTACTCTCCGCATACGAAATTACTCTGAGGACACAAAACGTCGCATGCCGGCGTGTGTCAAGACTTATTATGGAACGGGTGATCCGGATGATCACCTCAAGATATTTGATACGCAGGGGAAAATTGAGCGATGGCCCATGCCTATATGGTGCCAGATGTTCAATTCAACCTTGATTGGCAATGCTCGCGACTGGTTCGAAGGACTTCCTCCGTGAAGCATTGATAGCTTCACTGAATTACGCACTGCGTTCAAGAATAATTATACTCAGCGGAAGAAGTATAATAGGGACCCGGTCTCATTGGCAACCGTCAAGCAACGGCCGGGGGAGTCTACGGAATCCTTCACTGAGCGCTTAAATGACGAGTGCACACGCACAAAGACAATGCCGGAACTCCTGAAAATTTCCGACTACATGCATGCCATAACAGACAGGGAATTAATCAGGCGTCTCAATGACAAGCGCCCGGAGAGGTATGACGACCTCATGGAAAGGGTCAGAAACTTCATAGAGGGAGAAACCGCGGTTTCCGCGGCCTACCCTTCAAAAGGAAATAGCTACCGATCGAACGACCAGTCCAGGAGACAGTCGGGCGGTCAGAGCAATCAAAACAATGCTAGGGTCTCAGATTAGAAGAGCCAAAACAAGGGAGGACGGCCGGACGATAAGTTTACCCCTCTAAAGATGTCCTACCGGGAGATCTTACTAACGGAAGGTGCTAATTTTCCGAGGCCTCCCCCAATGACGACTCCGCTAGACCGTCGCCAAGGAAATCGCTTCTGCGAATTCCATAACGATAAAGGCCATGGTACGGAGGAGTGTATCCAGCTCAAGAAGCACATTGAGTCACTGATCAAGTCAGGTAAACTCAAGCATTTGGTTAAGGATTGGAAGGATGGGAAAGACAACAAGAAGTATGACAAGAAGGATCCCCAAAAGGAGAAACCTTCAACTATATACATGATCCAATCCAGACAGCGCCGCACAAGGCAGAAAATTAGTCAAAAATTTTCACGCGGCAGGGAAATCTCATTCCCTCCCATCACAGCAAGTGATGTGATTGATGCGCCTCTCACTATTGATATAAGCATTGGAACACACAACGTTCGTCGCATGTATGTGGATGGGGGGTCATCAGCAGAAGTACTGTACGAACACTGTTTTGTACAGTTACGACCAGAAATAAGAAGCCAATTAGTACCGGCCACAGCGCCGCTCATCGGTTTTAGTGGAGACACCATCTGGCCAATAGGGCAACTGCGTCTAGTTGTAACCATTGGGAATGAAGAACACTCCACCACTGCGTGGATGAACTTTATGGTGATACGCTCACACTCTCCATACAATGGGATCATAGGCAAACCATGTATTCTGGCCATACGGGCGGTACCTTCCACGGCACACGGAATGATCAAATTCCCTGTGGAAGGAGGAATTGTCACCATTTACAACACAATCGTACCAGCATCCGAGTTTCATGCCGTGAAAACACAGGTTCCACCTGTTCCACCCAAGGATGGATCACCACCTCCCAATTGGAGGGTGGCAATCCATCCTGATTATCCAGAACAAGAGGTGTCCATAGGGGGAACGCTCTCGGATAACGGCAAGAGGGCCATGTGCTCTCTCTTGAAGGAAAATTTAGATATATTCGCATGGGAGCCCAAGCATATGACGGGCGTACCACGCGCAATAGCAGAACATAAACTCCAGATCTGCCAGGGGTACCAACCCGTCAAGCAAAAGAAGCGCGGTCAGGCACCTGAACGCAGCCGAGTGATACTGGATGAGGTACGGAAACTAGTGGACGCAGGTATCATGCGCGAGGTATACTACCACGAGTGGTTATCCAATCCAGTCATGGTCAAAAAGCATGACGGAAGTTGGCGCATGTGTGTGGATTTCATGGATCTGAACAAAGCCTGTCCACAGGATTGTTACCCGTTACTGGAGATTGACTGGAAGGTGGAATCTCTATGTGGATATCCCTTTAAGTGCTTCTTAGACGCATATAAAGGATACCACCGGATCCAGATGGCGGAAGAGGACGCAGAGAAGACGGCGTTCCATACTTGTCAAGGCGTATATTGTTATACAAAAATGTCGTTTGGACTAAAGAACGCCGGGGCTACATACCAGCGGCTCGTGGACAAAGCCTTTGACTCACATATAGGCCGCAACCTGGAGGTCTATGTGGATGACTTAGTCATAAAAAGTCATACGGAGGATGCACTTCTCCGGGATGTCCAAGAGACGTTTGACACATTGAGGAGGATTAATATGAAGCTAAATCCAAAGAAATGCACGTTTGGGGCAACGGAGGGAATGTTCCTTGGATATATGATTGATCCAAATGGAATCAAACCTTTCCCAGAAAAAATGGATGCAGTAATACAGCTACCATCCCCTTAGACACAGAAAGAGGTGCAGTCCTTAAATGGGAAGCTGGCCGGGCTAAATAGGTTCTTATCAAAGTCTGCAGAGAAGTCACTCCCCCTATTCAAAACACTCAAGAAGTGCATGAAGAAGGGAGAATTCCGGTGGACAAAGGAAGTTGAGGAAGCCTTTGGTCAACTCAAGCAACACCTCGCGTCTCTCCCCATGCCAGTAGCTCCCCGGCCAAAGGAGGAGCTCATTATGTATCTATCAGCCACACATGGAGCAATAAGTGCGGTACTCATGACGGATAGGGGCACGGTACAAACTCCGGTCTACTTCATAAGTAGAACATTACAAGGGCCGGAGTTGAATTACTCCTATATGGAAAAATTGGTTTTGGCACTAGTGTTTGCTACAAAACGGTTGCGCTGATACTTTCAGGCGCACCCAATTGTAGTCATTACTGACCAACCAATAAAACAAGTCATCTCTAGACCGGATGTGGCAGGTAGGCTACAAAAGTGAAGCATTCTATTGGGAGAACACAACATATCTTATAGGCCAAGGACGGCTGTTAAAGGCCAAATCTTGGCGGATTTCTTGGTAGAGAAGCCGGATGAAGAGGGACCAATCGTAAAACAAGACGAAACTCCAGCAGAACCATGGGTGTTATTCACGGACGGTTCTTCGTGTACGGATGGGTCAGGAGCTGGTCTCATCTTTACTAATCTGGAAGGAATGGAGTTTACGTACTCCTTTCGCTTTGAGTTCACAGCCACCAACAATGAGGCGGAATATGAAGCATTAATTGTGGGTTTAAAAATCGCCGCTAGAATGGGAGTCCGCAACCTTGAGGCCTAGTGGACTCACGGCTTGTCGCGAACCACATTCTAGGTGGATATGTAGCTAAGGAGGATAACATGGTCCGATACTTGGAGAAAGTCAAGTCACTCATCGCGGCTTTCAGCAAGTTTTCTATCAAGCAGGTACCAAGAGGTGAGAACAAGAAGGCGGCCTCTCTTAACAAGATTACGTCTACAAGTTTCGCCCACTTATCCAAGCAGGTCTTGGTGGAAATACTCAAGGAAAAGTCTATAACAGAAGGGGAGGTCCCTACTATAGTTGAGGAGGATGGACCTACATGGATGACCCCGATCGTCAACTATTTGACTAGTGAAACCCTCCCGGACGATGAAAAAGCGGCACGGCGCATTAGAAGGAAGTCGCAGCACTTCGAGCTTCGAGAAGGTATCCTTTATAAGCGCTCTTTCTTGCAGCCGTGGTTGCGGTGTGTTGGACCACGACAGGCCACTTATGTGATCAGTGAGATACATGAAGGGTTATGCGGCATGCTGTCCACGATCTGTGGTAGCTCGAGCCCTACGCACAGGATATTAATTGCCTACCATGCATAGGGACGCACGCGACATGATTCGCAAGTGCAGTGATTTCCAAGTGCACAGACCAGTGCCGCGACATCCGCAGCAGGAACTTACACCTATTACATCCCTATGGCCATTCTATAAGTGGGGGATCGACATCGTAGGACCATTTCCTGTAGCTGCAGGGGGAGTTAAGTTCTTAATTGTCGCAATGGACTACTTTACATGTTGGATAGAGGCCAAGACAGTCAAATCCATCACAGGTAAACAAGTTAAAAAGTTTGTTTGGGAGAACATCGTGTGCCGTTTTGGCTTACCAGGAGAAATCATCTCGGACAACGGGAAACAGTTCGCGGACAATCCATTCAAGGACTCGTGCGCAGCATTGAATATCAAACGGCGCTTCGCGTCTGTTAAGCACCCGCAGACAAATGGCCTTGTGGAACGAGCAAATAGAAGCTTGGGAAACGGCATAAAGGCACGCTTGGAGGAGCGAAGTTCCAAATGGGTGGACGAACTACCACATGTTCTATGGGCGCATAGGACTATGATCAAAACAGCCAACGGGGACACTCCATTCGCATTGGCCTACGGCACTGAAGTTGTTATACCAGCAGAAATAGGAATGCCTACCATCCGCACGGCGGAGGTTAATGTCGTCACGAACGACGAGCAACTCCGGATCAATCTGGATTTGTTGGAGGAAAAAAGGGAGATAGCGGCTATCAATGAGGCCAAGTCCAAGGCTAAAATGAAGGCTTATTATGACGCCAAGGTTAAAGGTGTTTCTTTTCGACCGGGGGATTATGTCTATCGCGCTAACGAAGCAAGTCGAGCAGAGAATACAGGAAAGATGGGCCCTAAGTGGGAAGGACCATACGAGGTCACGGAGGCCTTAGGACGGGGCGCGTACAAGTTACGTGACATGGATGGCCGCGATCTGGAACGCACATGGAATATCTCCAATCTCAAAAGGTGCTATCTTTAAAAGCTACGGCTTCCGCATGGACACTTCGCTATATTTGGCTTTAATGAAGATCCATGTGTTCTCTTTGTTTTGTTTCTTATGATTTTATAGGACCTTTTTGTTTTTTAGGGTTTCCCATTCTTGTCAAAACAAAAAATGTAAACGTTCTAATAAAATGCCGTGGTGCCTAGCTAGCTCCACGGCTAGTTTTCCGTGCAAATTGTTTGGTTGTCCTTTAGATTCTATTTTAGTCATATGGATTTTAGTTATTATTATAATATGCCATGTCTCATTCATATGCATTCATTCAATCACTTTACATGTACTATACGCCTCCATGTGGGGTAAGAGGATTAAGTGAACCTACTAATTCAACTTGTCGCCTAAGAGGGATGCAACCCCAACGACGCGGATCATGTATCCTTACTAGACACCTTACTCACAAGACGTTGTGATAAGTTTCCGTATGTCGTACTCACGCAGTGCGTTGCATAGTAAAGACGCACGTCGCATGTCTAGTAAATTATAGACTTGATTGTATTCCTTTTTTGAGTAAGACGTGACATGTCATGAAGTTTCGGTATACGATATCCAACAAAATAAAAATACACAAGTTTCAAAATCATAACAAAATGGCCGTGGTTATCACGGACTTACATACATATGACAGTTATTTCACACATCGGTCTTAGCCGTGTACATGCACGGACGAATAAAAGATACAAATGTTTACAAACTAAATTACAACGGAGGTAGGAACTCCCCTATATCCTTCTTCCCTTCTTCGATCATGGCGCGGAGGGCCTCCCCGCGAGCATTCTTCCCATCCTGTGCCTTGATCGCATTAGCATCCAATGCCTCAGCAAGCAGTTTTTCACCTTTCATTACCTTCGACACGGAGTCATAGGTAGGCAAGGTCAGTTGGATGGGATCCGCAGTAAGCTTGGACATTACTACCTCGTTAGGAGCATCCTTCAGCGCCTCCAGCTCGTCTAAAAGAGAATGTTGGATTTCAGCAAGTGCATCCATTGACGCGGTCATCTTGTCCGCAGCTGAAGGGTTGTGGTAGGCGTGCTGGGTAATATCTTCATTCTTACCTATCAATTCTGCAGCTTGGACCAAGCCCTCATGCCTACCACGGTCAATCCCATCCGAAACGACCCCTGCGAATGCTTGCAGCAGGTACGGAGCTTCCATAACCTTGCTTACGGCAAGGCGCATTCCCTGACCAATCATCCACCTGCGCCCAACTATGGCTGATAGCAAGGGAGGACACATCCTTTCAGCACAATCCGTGGCCATCTTGCTTAGCTCCTCCTTAGCTGTCGTAGCTTGCTCCTCCAAATTAATCCGCGCTTGTGTTAGCTCATCCTTAAGCACGTCACGCTCCTGTGCGATGTTGAATGCTTGTACGGTTACAGCTTTGGTGGAGGCTTTGGCTGCGGACACCTGCATATGGAACTTAGAGTTATCACAAGGATAATGTGTTTTCTTTCTTGTGTGCAAAAATAAAAAATAAAAAAAATAAAAAAAAGTTCATGTTGAAAGCATACCTTCTCGTTAGATACGGCTACAAGGGCCTCAAGCTCGGCGATGCGTTTTTCCCGAGTGTTGGCGTGATGGGCCTGCTCCTTCACGGTGGACTCCGCTGTAACCAACACCGTTTGCAAGGTCGCAATGGTCTTCTCGTGCTTCACAACTAGTGCTTCACGACGAGCTATCCTTTTGTCCGCACGCTTCACATTCGCCAAGGCCTTGATCAGACGGCGTCTTAAGGCGGCACCCACTGTCACTTGATGTGCGGATGAAACATCAAACTTCTCCAGCAAGGACTCATGGTCTAATTTGTCCAAGTATTGAGCCAGGGCCAGAGGAGTACTATGCTCGATAAATTCCGTACACTCAGACTCCGCTTCCAACCTTGTTAAACTGGAGAGATTCCATGCTAGGCGCAGGCTGTTCTCCGGTCCTTCAGGAAGTGGCTCCTCGACATGTGTCACAGGAGGGGATGGAGGTATGATTGATGTCGTGGGGGAAGGGTCCCTTTCCACCTCTCCCTCTTGGGCTACGGTCACAGGATCCGCCCTGTTATTGACAAATTCAATTTTGTTTACGCTTTCTATCCTTGGAAAAAAACAAAAAGAGATAAAGGATAGGGGATGAAAAGGTGCTTACGTGGTACCAGTTGTAGGTTCTGGGACGGTAGGAGCTACGGTACTCACGGGGGTGGCCATCCAGACTTGTTCTTTTACTTGTGGTGAAGGGTTGACCTGAGCCGTCGCGGTGTCGCTTCTATCTTGGTACTGAGGATGGTCTTTTCTTAGCTTCTTTGGGGGAGCGTTTGAGGCCCCCGCCCCATCCCCTAGTGTCTTTGCCACCCTCCTGGTGGTCTTCCTCTTTCTGGATACGGGATTGGGGGAACCGGAGGCTTGGGTGACTTCTTCATCCTCACCAGTCATGTTGATGAAATTCTCTTCTTCTGCATTCTCCTGGTGCGGCACGGCATCCTCAAGCAGCAACTCTCCACCATCTTCATTGTGGAAGTCAAGAGGAGATTTCTCGATAATAGGCTCTCCCTCATCTGATCTTTGCTCAGAAGTTTCTTCAAGGGGAATGGCCCGGTCCGCAGTTGCATCAAGGAGGGGAAGTTCATTCTCTTTCAGCGGACGGAAACTGTCACACCCCTAATTTATCAGAGTAAGGGAACACAATGGGGTGCAACGGTCATGACTATCATGAGACATAGATATAAAGAACGACGTTAAAAAGTCATTTTAATACATTATTTATAAGTAAAAGTGTACGGAAGCATTTGATACAGTATTACAAAATAAACCAATTTTTGAAGAGATAACATAGGTGTTCAAATTCTCAAAAGATAGTCACGACAAATTATTTATCTCCATAGCCCAACCACGGCACTCCTCCGTCTTGATACCTGAGAAAAACATTGCTAAAGTGTCAACACAAAGGTTGGTGAGTTCATAGGTTTAGTTACAAAATAAGTGTGATGAACCATAAGATTTAATCAGGCAACCGGCATATAACCAAACAAGGCTATAATCAAAATAGTATACGTTTGTATTCCTACGTCTAAGCTCATGACACCGAAGCGTTGACCAACAATATAATAAGAGCCCAAAGCAGATGCCTATCCTGGAGCATCTGTGAGGATTCAAATGTAAGTGTATCTAATTTGACCACACAGTCACAATTAGATAGGGAGGTCAATCCCAATAGATCTATCCATAACATTTGCGCTTACACACATGTAATTAACGGTTCATGATAGTGGGCTAAAAGCAACTTAGGATATTGGGGACTTAGACATCATGTAGGCAAACGTATCAAGTTTTAGCACTTATGTTCATCCGTAAAAATAAGCAATGTTCTCACCCCAAAAGTATATTAAAACATGTAAAAAGTGGGGCTATGAAACTCACCTCGAAGTAATAGCAACGGTTAAAATAGCACAACGTAGTCATGGAGAAATTATGGCTCGAAACAATCCGCAGTCTAAATTAAATAAAGTATGTATTACTATACATGCAAATTGACAATAAATGTAGCATTTAATCCCCTAGTATGTGCTTGAGTTTTTAAATAAATCGATAGTTTTTTTTTAACACTTGCGAAAGTTTAACGTTTTAATAAAAGTGTGATCATTTAATCGAGAGACATTTAACAATATTGAACATTTCATTGTCGGGACGGTTCATTTAGCTAAATTGTTTAATGAGCCAAATACCCTAAATACATTTTATAAAAATATCTTAAATAATTTAAATTAAATTAACCAATATCTTATTTAATGAAAATAAGTAGAGTTTATAAAACAAATACTTTTATGTCGGATGTTGGGGGTACGGGAACAACCAATAGGAATTAAAAACTCTGAATTTAACAATTTGCATTGCGTTTCTTCCTTTTTAGACTCCGGGAAAGAAGGGTTGTTCTCGTCAGTTTTTCGGCGTGAATATCGGACTCGTTAGTAGCTCACGGAATGAGCCACAAGTACCGTTAGATAGCCGGCCAGGTCGTCTATAGGCCCGTGTTTTAAGTTTCATAAATCGAGGTCGTTTGATGGATTAAATTCATGTACAAAGCAAGGGTCGTGCAACTACTTTTAAAAGTTACGAGTTTAATAGGCCAGTTTCGAACTCAGCTACGGTTATCAATAATGACTTTTGGGTTGAACCAAAAGTATGTCCGTGTAGACGGCATGGCCGTCTACAACTTTCATTGTTTAACCCTCTCGGGGCAAGCTCGTTTTGAGGGTCAAAAGTGGGTCGTAAAAGGTCCGCTAGCTGCTGTTATATACCATTAAAGTTTGGCGCATGTGAGAAGTAAGTGGTTTGGCTACTGTTTTGTGTTTTGGCTACGTAGTATAAGCAGTGGTCTAAGGTCTCTTACCTTTTTGTGTTTTAGCTACTATTGCAAGATTCAAAAGGCAGTCGTAAAATTTAGCCTATATGTTTATTGCTTTCACATGTTGTTCGACTAACAGGGTTGTTTTCAAATGGTTGGTTCGAGTTCAGTACTTGACCATTTAAAGTCATTCTTTTTGCGTCTAAGACTTGGTACTAGTGGGTTCTTCATGAAACCCGAGGCTCACCATATGGTGGCCTCAACGATTCTATATTCGCGACATAAAGTGGTCGTTTCGCAGGTGAAATAAGGTTCGAAAAAAAAAGTCACCTTGCATCCTGTTTATAATTTCAAAGTTTGTGTTTTAAAGTCTTATACATACTATTTTCCTTGTTTCCGTTATCCAACCCACGTACAAGATAATACTCGTTTATAGTTTATATTTCTCGTGTTCTTCGTATTGAGTATCATGCCTTACTTAGGAAAATATATTGCTTCATATTTATTAAAAAAAAAATCTCTCAAGCACAACACTAGTTAGGCATGTATGCATAAGAATGAATAAAAGATGGAACTAACTCACAACTTACAGCCCTATGCAGTTCGTTGCATGACGGAGAAGAAAAGGGGAGCATGTTGGTCTCAATCCCCGCGTGATGTCCACAAGTGAAATCAGAGACCTCGACTAATTAAGGCCAAACCAGAACTCTCGTTTACTCTTAACGTAAGTAAACCACAAAGTAAGTTTAAGGTTGAAGGAGGGTTTATTGGAGGAGTTGTTGTGCCAAGGATAAAAAGTATTAGTCATAAAAAAAAAGATTGAATCTTGTGTTACATCTACTACCAGGAAGGAAGGGAAGAAGTGATGGTGTGTTTGTTGTTGCTTCCATCAGGAAGAAGAACAAGTAGTAAGTAATTCATATGTAAGTGACCTTATAACAAGAATTGCTAGTGTAGATATAATGTTGTTTGAAAAAAAAAAGAGAGTGGAGAAGGCAGATTTTAGTTTTGTTAAATGTGAGAATAAGGAGGTTTTAAGGTTGTGTTTATAAGGTAGGTATCGGGTAATTATCCTAGTTGGATTGGTTAGGTTAGAACTCAACCATTTTAGTTATAAAATGTGATCTCAAGGGAACATATTAAGGTACTTTACTGTAAAACAAGGACATAAAAACGTGGGTTTACGGGATGGTGTGAAGGGGAGATTTCGAGGCTTTGACTTAAGAAAAATTCGTTGGTTTATGTTCAAAACCACTAAGATGTTTTATTGTGTAAAGAAAACAAGGTTTCAAATTTGCAAAATAAAAAAAAAAACGTGTATCAATGGGAAACAGGGGGCTGCTCTGTGCTAGTTTATTTAATTGTGTTCTTATTAAGATGAAGATAAAAATAGTTCAAGCTAAAATAAGCGTTTCATTTAAACTAGAATTATTTTATCGGCGCGAATTTTCCTCGGTTGTCAAGAGGTGCATTTGACGTCGCAAGTCTCTAAATTTAACATATGTATAAACGATAAATTTTACCAAGGGAAGTGGCTCTTGAAAAGGGTGATCACTCGATATAAAATTTTGATTTGTAGACGTTTTACGCGGAAACAATCGGGGATTTCAATAGACGTACATGTCTAACCCGAAAACGTCGCGATTAAATCATAATTCAAAATTCACGATTGTTACATTCGATATCCGTTAAATTGAGTTTTCTCCTGAAAACTCGCACTTGTTACACTTCGATGTCTTTGACAAACCAATAGATAAATTAAACTTTATCTATTTTTCTTAGCGTTCAGCGTCTTCGTATTTCCTTAACCTCTTGCTAAGATTAAAATTACTGTAATATTATTAGAATTAGAACGAATAAAAATTCCTTCCGTCTTGTACATGATCCTATAGCGTTCTTTGCGTTCTTTAATGTTTGTGGTAGTAAGTCTTTATTCGTATGTCGAATTTTTCTCGACGATATCTGTTTTGTTAAGTGAGCTTTCTTTTCAATAATTTTCGTGTTGTCTCGCGTATTACTTTCACTTTAAAATGGCGTATGTTGTCATCTTTCGCATAAATGTCTATAGTTGCGCTAATTCTCTCCTAAGGATAATATTGTCCATTTGAAAGTCGTTTCACATAGTTTGGTTAATTCCGTTCAGCTTGACCGTCTACTTGATAGTGGCAAGTAGTTCATGCGGCAAGGATTCTCGAATCGGTTTTCCAAAAACCTAGAATAACCGGTTGTCCTATCACACGACGGTTAAGATATTCCTTCCTTCTATGTGACATTTCCTTTTTAGATGCCTTCGTAATTCAATTAATTCAGTTTGCGTTCCTCCTCGTTTATCTCCTTTTCATGGAGGTGAAAACCGGTGAGTCGTGCAATGTTAAATCAAATTGTGATCCGTGAAGGTACAATAGTTTATATCTTTCTTTGTTTTATGAGTTATGTGTTTTGCTATAATTTAAGCAAAATATATTTTATACGGGTGGTCTCAGTATCTATTTTCTTATATACAAGAGCACGCTTATCTCAACCCAATTGTCCCTTAACATTGGTCAATGTACGGCGAGGTCTCGATATCCGTTAAATTTGGGTTTTTCTCATTTAGGCGTCTCATCCCTTTTACAACCAAATTGTTTATTGATCTTCAATTATTACAGGGTAGTGTCGCGATATCCATTAAATTGAGTTCTACGCAACTGGTTCTCGTTCTTCTCATCATTATTTAAAATTTTGGTTTATATTTTTCAGACTCTAATCTATTTGCGTTTAATTGTCGTAAAAATGACGCTCTTAGTATATTCGCATCATACACGCTCTTGTATGTCATAGCGGCGAAAAACTAGTCGTAATAATTTTTACTTGTATTGCGTACTTGGCATTTTCACTTAAACGATGGCATAGAAATATTTTTCATTCATAGTACAGATCAAATTTTATTCGACAAGTAAGGCGAATTTAGAATTTTAATAGATTTATTAATATATCTCATTTCTACGATGAATACTACGAGCATACTCGCGTTCGACCACGATCATACGTAGTTGATCAGGCTACGTACGTCTCGGGTCTAACGGTTGCATCCTCCTTTTCATCATCAATTATCTCTTCGAGATTGTAATTTATATATTGGTAGTTTATAGTGTATTCGTATGTCACTTTCACAACTAACAAAATAACTCATAGTCCATTTCATTTGTTACCGTTGTTCACTTCCATAATCCACAAACTAGTCCATAGTTCATTTCATTCGTTACCATTGTTCACTTCCACAATTAACAATATAATTCTCACAATTATTGGTAGTTGTTCTCGTCAAGTTTATCAATAGCTTGTGTTTCCACACAAAATAGTTCTTAAAACTAGATTTTTCCAAAACTTTGCATGATAGTCTTTACCCAAAAAAAAAATTCGTCATCAATTGTGACGTTTTATTAGTAATATATTTACCGATTTTACCAAAACGTTTTATCAAATTTCTGACATTTTTACTAATAAAGTTCTCGGTGATGGTTCCTTTAAAAAAAAACCATTTCATTTCCAAAAATATTTTATAAAACTCCTTAAGTAAACATTTTTTTAACCCCTTTTTTTTACATACAAAAAGAAAATATTGTAGAATAAAATTGTCATTCCCACCAAAAGAAAACCTGTAGAACAAAACTCGCTCTTAAGTAAAAGCTTTGCAAGTAATAAAAGATAACTTTTAAAGACAACTGAAAACCATTAAATAAAAATTTTAAAATATGATTGCATAATTATATTTTGTTGGTTGTAACATCGACGTATGTCAAGTTACTTGATTTGCATAAAATCAATTTATTTTTTATATTCCACGAAATTTCTAAATTCTACATATGACGGAGTTAAAAGCCCTTCGATTGATACTTAAAGGTTGTTGGGTCGCTCTCCGCAAGTGATACACGGTATATGACGTTTGTGGTGTATTTCACGCTCTTCAAATATGAGCTTCCTTCTTTAGAAATTTCTTTTCCGTTAGGATTCGATCTTGCTTTATTCGGCTTTTTTCTAGGTAACACTTTTTCACGTACTTCTCATGTGTCTTACGATGCGACCGTCTTTGCCCCAATATCCAAACTCATCAAAGAGCATGAAGTGGTTCTGGCAAGTACCTTTGTGATGGTACTCACACTTATGTCCAAATGGTAGTTTACCAAAATATTATTTGTTCAAAGTAGGATTTGTTTTTTTTTGTTTTTTTTTTTCTTCTTTTTTTTTTGGCACATTATTTGAGGGGATAGTTTTAGTACGGTGAGTAGGTGGTTGGAAATTTTTTTTTCCTTGCTTAGCACACGGTGCTAGCCAGGATAGGTTCTTTTGTCTAGTTAGATGTTGAGGGATAGTCCTCCCTTCAACCAGCCTTACTAAGTCTAACATTGGATTACTTCTCGACAAGGGATTACTTCTTCTCGTAGAGTCCTTTTCTTTCACAACCAACGCAAGTCCGTTTGGTTTTTGAAAAGATCTTTCGAGGTACAAGAGTTTCAATCTGGAGTAACTCTTGTTTCGTAAATTCTTGAGCACATGCTCACGGTTTGATTGTTTGTACGTATACTCACATCAAATGAGTCGACTGCCTTAATGGCGTTCTAATAATGATGGTGAATTATTTCTTTAAGATTCTCGCTATTTTGTCTTTGCTTTTTCGGTGACATTTTAAATTCTCTGGATATACACATCCTTATTTTGTTCCTTCATGGTTATCAAATTAACGTCTATTCCAAATTGACAGAGCTTTCCTCACAGTTATTGTAATACAATTATCGAGGTAACATATTATAAAAGTTCGTTCATTTAATCCTTGAATTAGGTTCCATTCATAGTCTCAAAGCTTAGAGTACAAATTTCTCATTCAAACAAATGAATGACTTCTTTTAGTCTCGAGAAAACGTCAAGATTTTATTACAAAACATCACATTTTTTTTTATTAGAAGGGTGCTACATCCAAGAGGCCTAGATTGCGTAGGATTTCCTTAATCTGAGCTCGATATGCAGCCTCCCTGGCTCCAACATTATCCGCTCTCATTGTAATCGCGACCAACGAAACTTCAAGAGGCTTTCGCGATTCTGATATTAATAGAACCTTATCCTCATCATTTGCGCCAAAGGGAAACCATTTCATGTCATACATCCTCTAGCTGGGCTATCACAACGTTTGCATAATGCTTAGTTGTTTTCTTGAGTAGTCCCTTATCTGAATGAGTAGTAGTGTTAGGATTTTGTGGCGGTAAAAATATTCGATTTCTTTTTTTTCTGGACGTTTTGGGTAATTGTAGCTGTATAGGAGTAAGATAAATGGCATGGAAATAGAGGGGATATTCCTAATTTCTTAAGGTTTTTCCGTTGTGACATTTAGTGTCATAACTGGTGAATTCTTGCTCGGCATCCGAACGGTCGTGATTACTCCCCGGATGAGGGTAATTCCCTTGTCATATCCGGATGGTAAATGACAAACGAGATGAGAGGCAATTTTAAAATTCACCCGTCGCCAATGGAGGATAACGGTTGTTAGGTAGGCAGACATAAGGTATGTTGTTTCATGGGTTCTTTAACGAGCAATAGAAGTATGATGTCTTGGAAGTATTCTATTATTGAGAATAAGTTCTTGTACAATCGTTCCGTAGGCCTACTTAAAGGTCCAAGTAGCCCTTAAATGGAAAATCATAAGCGATCATGGAATGTTAGAGTCTTCTAACATGCTCTTCCACATACTCATTCTTGTACTTTAACTTAGTGGTAATAAATCACGGTCAGATAAATACAATTATCCTTAATCGAATTAGATGTTCTCCACTATTTATTCGTGGCAATTTCTGTTGCTAATTGTCTACTACTTTTAACTCGTATAAGTATATCTTTGAATTTTAGTCAAACGATGGCCATACCATAGCCGTTACTAGTTCTTTGTGGTCATTCTTTAGTCTTTCCTTAACTTAGTGTTTCTAGTTCGTATACTTTCAACAATTTTTACCCATTGAAAAATTGTTAAATCGATTTAAACGAATCAAGTACTAATTTTATTTTTATTTTTTTTTTCACAAAATTTTCATCAAAAGAATTGTTCCATTTGTTTTAATTCGAAATCATTCAATTTGTTCAATCCGATCAATTACTCAATTCTATCACAAGAATTTTTTCTGAGTTTTGATTATGTCTCAAAGGTTTCAGTTATTTTGTTCTTGTCTTGCGTTTTACTTGTATTTATGTATTACTCACACAATTTAACGTCGATTTAAACCTACACATAACTCATGAGTTGTGTTATAACTTAACGATCAAACTTATCACGCATCATCTAAATCCATGAGTCTTACCCATCTTCAAGTAAACTCATTAGACACCCTAAGTTGTGTAACGATTGGCACTTAACTTAGTCTCGCAACCCAATCAAAGAAGAGCAACCTTGAGACCTTGCTAAGCATCGTTATACCTCTTAACATTTTTGATGATTTGTCTTCATTTTGGGTTTTACTCACGACTCATCATCAACCATTCTGAAATTAAATTTTCCAATAAGTGGCCACATTTCAAATATGGGGTTCTCAACTTCACGACATGCGATAGTCCCTTTGATGTAGGAATTGGCACAATCCTTTTAACTAGGAGTACATCATAACTTTGCAATTTATAGTGATTTCATGATGACTTAGTCTCAATCAATAGACTAAAAGAATTTTGATTCGTCTTTGCATAATTTATTTCAAATAAAATTTTTTTCTTCGGTAATCGTTCGACTCACGTGTCAGTGTATTTATGGATAGTTCATGTATTGCGAAATATTATTCGCTCTTTGAATTGTAGTACTTTTTTTGAGGTATGACAAGTGTAATACTTGTATAAAGTGTTTTATCGTCATATTTCGTCTTAAATAGTGACGACGTCGTTGTTCCTCGGTCGTGCTCAAATGAGTGAAATAATAATTCGATACAAAAATTTACGCATTCAATTCCGATTTCCAAACTGTTAATTAATGTAGGTCACTTTTCTCAACCGAGTCTATTATAAATGTTTAGTAGAGTAACAATTTATCGGACCCAATAAATAGGTGCTCCACTCGACTTTTATAATAGCACCGCTTGATTCAAGTATTACTACAAATTAACATACTACCAAACCCATGGTAAATAAATACATTCATATTGTTTTTCGTTCTAGGAATCGTGATGATATGTTTAATTCGGCGTATAGTGATATGAAACACGAAAACGTTTCGATAGTCGATAATAGTCCCGCGGACTATTAAAAATATGCGAGGCATAAATATGCGTACGTTTAATCCCAAAATATACATATGGCACAAACCATATATTTATGGCACAAACCAAATAAATATGGCACAAACCATTTGAATATGGCACAAACCAAATAAATATGGCACAAACCAAATAAAAATGGCACAAACCATTTGAGTATGGCACAAACCAAATAAATATGGCACAAACCAAATGAAAATGGCACAAACCATTTGAGTAGTATAATAATCCAAACAAGGATGTGGGGTATTTTATTTCAACATAAAAAAAAATCGTTTTAGTACACATTTCTATAAATACATCGTACATAAGGATCCTTCAAACAAGGAAAGGGAATACTTAATGCTAATACCACTTAGCAATCAACTTCAAAACTTAGCCTAGCAAAATTCACAAACTATTTCAAGTCACAACTTACTTGTATCGAAGACGTGGAGTGTAGTAGCCCATGGAGATAGAGAAACGGTTATAGTCTAGTATTACTCTTTTCCCAAAATTTCATTTTTGACCAAAACATTTGTAAAATGGTTTTTATAAAAGTAACCTAGTTCTCTATAACCTGGCTCTGATACCAATCTGTCACACCCCTAATTTATCAGAGTAAGGGAACACAATGGGGTGCGACGGTCATGACTATCATGAGACATAGATATAAAGAACGACGTTAAAAAGTCATTTTAATACATTATATATAAGTAAAAGTGTACGGAAGCATTTGATACAGTATTACAAAATAAACCAATTTTTGAAGAGATAACATAGGTGTTCAAATTCTCAAAAGATAGTCACGACAAATTATTTATCTCCATAGCCCAACCACGGCACTCCTCCGTCTTGATACCTGAGAAAAACATTGCTAAAGTGTCAACACAAAGGTTGGTGAGTTCATAGGTTTAGTTACAAAATAAGTGTGATGAACCATAAGATTTAATCAGGCAACCGGCATATAACCAAACAAGGCTATAATCAAAATAGTATACGTTTGTATTCCTACGTCTAAGCTCATGACACCGAAGCGTTGACCAACAATATAATAAGAGCCCAAAGCAGATGCCTATCCTGGAGCATCTGTGAGGATTCAAATGTAAGTGTATCTAATTTGACCACACAGTCACAATTAGATAGGGAGGTCAATCCCAATAGATCTATCCATAACATTTGCGCTTACACACATGTAATTAACGGTTCATGATAGTGGGCTAAAAGCAACTTAGGATATCGGGGACTTAGACATCATGTAGGCAAACGTATCAAGTTTTAGCACTTATGTTCATCCGTAAAAATAAGCAATGTTCTCACCCCAAAAGTATATTAAAACATGTAAAAAGTGGGGCTATGAAACTCACCTCGAAGTAATAGCAACGGTTAAAATAGCACAACATAGTCATGGAGAAATTATGGCTCGAAACAATCCGCAGTCTAAATTAAATAAAGTATGTATTACTATACATGCAAATTGACAATAAATGTAGCATTTAATCCCCTAGTATGTGCTTGAGTTTTTAAATAAATCGATATTTTTTTTTAACACTTGCGAAAGTTTAACGTTTTAATAAAAGTGTGATCATTTAATCGAGAGACATTGAACAATATTGAACATTTCATTGTCGGGACGGTTCATTTAGCTAAATTGTTTAATGAGCCAAATACCCTAAATACATTTTATAAAAATATCTTAAATACTTTAAATTAAATTAACCAATATCTTATTTAATGAAAATAAGTAGAGTTTATAAAACAAATACTTTTATGTCGGATGTTGGGGGTACGGGAACAACCAATAGGAATTAAAAACTCTGAATTTAACAATTTGCATTGCGTTTCTTCCTTTTAAGACTCCGGGAAAGAAGGGTTGTTCTCGTCAGTTTTTCGGCGTGAATATCGGACTCGTTAGTAGCTCACGGAATGAGCCACAAGTACCGTTAGATAGCCGGCCAGGTCGTCTATAGGCCCGTGTTTTAAGTTTCATAAATCGAGGTCGTTTGATGGATTAAATTCATGTACAAAGCAAGGGTCGTGCAACTACTTTTAAAAGTTACGAGTTTAATAGGCCAGTTTCGAACTCAGCTACGGTTATCAATAATGACTTTTGGGTTGAACCAAAAGTATGTCCGTGTAGACGTCATGGCCATCTACAACTTTCATTGTTTAACCCTCTCGGGGCAAGCTCGTTTTGAGGGTCAAAAGTGGGTCGTAAAAGGTCCGCTAGCTGCTGTTATATACCATTAAAGTTTGGCGCATGTGAGAAGTAAGTGGTTTGGCTACTGTTTTGTGTTTTGGCTACGTAGTATAAGCAGTGGTCTAAGGTCTCTTACCTTTTTGTGTTTTAGCTACTATTGCAAGATTCAAAAGGCAGTCGTAAAATTTAGCCTATATGTTTACTGCTTTCACATGTTGTTCGACTAACAGGGGTGTTTTCAAATGGTTGGTTCGAGTTCAGTACTTGACCATTTAAAGTCATTCTTTTTGCGTCTAAGACTTGGTACTAGTGGGTTCTTCATGAAACCCGAGGCTCACCATATCGTGGCCTCAACGATTCTATATTCGCGACATAAAGTGGTCGTTTCGCAGGTGAAATAAGGTTCGAAAAAAAAAAGTCACCGTGCATCCTGTTTATAATTTCAAAGTTTGTGTTTTAAAGTCTTATACATACTATTTTCCTTGTTTCCGTTATCCAACCCACGTAGAAGATAATACTCGTTTATAGTTTATATTTCTCGTGTTCTTCGTATTGAGTATCATGCCTTACTTAGGAAAATATATTGCTTCATATTTATTAAAAAAAAATCTCTCAAGCACAACACTAGTTAGGCATGTATGCATAAGAATGAATAAAAGATGGAACTAACTCACAACTTACAGCCCTATGCAGTTCGTTGCACGACGGAGAAGAAAAGGAGAGCATGTTGGTCTCAATCCCCGCGTGATGTCCACAAGTGAAATCAGAGACCTCGACTAATTAAGGCCAAACCAGAACTCTCGTTTACTCTTAACGTAAGTAAACCACAAAGTAAGTTTAAGGTTGAAGGAGTGTTTATTGGAGGAGTTGTTGTGCCAAGGATAAAAAGTATTAGTCATAAAAAAAAAGATTGAATCTTGTGTTACATCTACTACCAGGAAGGAAGGGAAGAAGTGATGGTGTGTTTGTTGTTGCTTCCATCAGGAAGAAGAACAAGTAGTAAGTAATTCATATGTAAGTGACCTTATAACAAGAATTGCTAGTGTAGATATAATGTTGTTTGAAAAAAAAAAGAGAGTGGAGAAGGCAGATTTTAGTTTTGTTAAATGTGAGAATAAGGAGGTTTTAAGGTTGTGTTTATAAGGTAGGTATCGGGTAATTATCCTAGTTGGATTGGTTAGGTTAGAACTCAACCATTTTAGTTATAAAATGTGATCTCAAGGGAACATATTAAGGTACTTTACTGTAAAACAAGGACATAAAAACGTGGGTTTACGGGATGGTGTGAAGGGGAGATTTCGAGGCTTTGACTTAAGAAAAATTCTTTGGTTTATGTTCAAAACCACTAAGATGTTTTATTGTGTAAAGAAAACAAGGTTTCAAATTTGAAAAATAAAAAAAAAACGTGTATCAATGGGAAACAGGGGGCTGCTCAGTGCTAGTTTATTTAATTGTGTTCTTATTAAGATGAAGATAAAAATAGTTCAAGCTAAAATAAGCGTTTCATTTAAACTAGAATTATTTTATCGACGCGAATTTTCCTAGGTTGTCAAGAGGTGCATTTGACGTCGCAAGTCTCTAAATTTAACATATGTATAAACGATAAATTTTACCAAGGGAAGTGGCTCTTGAAAAGGGTGATCACTCGATATAAAATTTTGATTTGTAGACGTTTTACGCGGAAACAATCGGGGATTTCAATAGACGTACATGTCTAACCCGAAAACGTCGCGATTAAATCATAATTCAAAATTCACGATTGTTACAGAAACCTTCTGGCACTTTCATTGGGTCGCCCTGGCGTAACAGCCCATGTAGATTCATCTCTGCGGACGTATACAATTGTACGGATTAGTCAGATCATGACATGCAAATAACATTTATCATATATACAAACATAAGTAAACCTACCCTATCTACGTTCCGTCAGGAAGCACGGATACATGTTTTCTCTCCCATAGTAGTGGCGGCTTAATCCTACTAAGCACAGAAAATGCTTCGGCAATCCTCTATGGAATTCTGTGCGGTGGGTATCTAGTATTTTCACGTCTTTGCTGCTATAATCTTTGGCTTTGGGCGGAAAATCTTTGGGTGCTCTGGTTTTAAGGACGAAAGGATTAGGGAATACTTTTTCATCAACAAAAAAGTAATGGTCGTACCAGCTCTTAAGGGAGTCTAAGGGCTTCCTATATGTCATGGGGGCGTTCCCGGATCGTTTTTTGAACGATAGCCACCCATTTACTAGTTGGGGGAGTAAAAAATCCTAAATAAGTTTACGGTCGGGGTTACTCCGCATGTATGGCATGTAATCTCAAATTGATTGATTTTACACGCCCCTATGCAGTGCAGTTGGGTTATATGGAAATCATAGTACAAAAGCAGTTCTACCAAAAACTTGGATAAGGGGATGCGGTAATTAGCCGAATCGAATAGGCGTGTATATACGCCTATCTTTCCCCTCGGGGCATCCGTAATTGCTTCACCGTCACCTGGATAGGTTGGGTGTACGCTTTCGGGGATGTAATATTTAGACAAAAAGTCTATATATTTTTCCGCAGACATCACATTCAGGACATCCGTAATGACGGGGTTGTCCTTTAACATGTTTTATAAAAAGGATTTGAAAGGCGTGATGATCTAACCTGCGGTGACGGAAATTCGTAGAATAAAAGGCAAAAGATCGAAGGGAGAAGCTTGGAATAACAATGGCGGAATGGCTATGAACTGTGTGAGTAACAGTTTCACACACAAACTCTTATATAGGGTTGCCTCAATTTTCGAGGTAAGTGTGGATGTTTGCCACGTGTAAAACACTACGTCCATCCAACGGGTGGGAATTCTGACACTTCTGAGACGACAGAATGGGACCCATGGGTCAATTCTTAACAGTTTTACGTGGCTCAATGATGGGTATTAATGGTGCACTTTTTGTAGTGTGTGACTGATTAGTTTACTACCATTAATGCATTAATTCTTGTGTCGGATTATGCGGTCATACGTAAGACTATGTTCAATGTTGTATTTATTTTGTCTCGGTCGTCACATGCGGCTGAGGTACCATTGGAATAAATTCCTAGACAGGCAGCCATGAGCGGCCAAAACAAAATTTCAAAATGTTTATCATTACCTAGATCTTTTTTGGTATGTCCGGAGAGCATCTTGATAGTCTAGAGGTTACACCTACGGCTGTAACAACTAGACTGGGGGGACATGATGACGTATAGTCCCCAGCCGGGTCATGAACCTGGCCCACGAGTACTACCCGTATCCGACCCATCTCGGATGGGTGGGAATAATGTTATTTAAGCTTATGGGCTTAGATGAACAGTAACCGCACACACGTGTGCGGCCCACGGCCCGGCATGGCCGGTACAAGGTTAGACAGAATCATAGTCCTATTATGATCAGGATTTATCCCAAAGGAGAGGATATTCACTCACTATAATTAGGAGATAACAATCAATCTAATTCTGGTGTTTATCCTTTCCTTGGGGCCGAAGTATCAGTGACAACCCATTAGGGTTTCACTGCCTATATAAGGAACCCCCAAGGGTTCCACAAAGGTATTACATTCTACACTCTAAAACCCTCATCCGATTCCTATAACCCTAACCGATTACTTACTCTCACGCTGGAGTCTAATCGTGGGAAACATTCCCACGGTAAGCCGAACGCGTGTTGTTTAGTGTGCAGGATCCCAACCATATGATTCACTTGGTGCAGGAGCCAGAGTCCAGCCAGCCCTAGTTAAGCCTAATTCGGGTCTAGCAAGGATCACCCAACTTTTTTATCAACAGAGGATGACAAGTCATAACAAGGATTGAGAGAGTTGTCTTGAGAGACATTTCCAACTTCATTTGAATCATGCGTGGGAACAGAAGATACATTCCCTTCAATAGGAAGCATGACTCGATACACGGAGTGAAATGATGAAGCATTTAGAGGTGGAAAGTCAAGAAGAAGTTTCTTAAGAAGCCGTGAGAGAATCATGGCATATGGAAGAGTAGAACGAGATCCACTGAGAACAAATCTTATTCTTCTAGCTATGAAAAATGCAAGGTTGTATGGAGTGGTGGTAGCAACACAATACAACATATGTGCAAGACAAGCGAGCACATGGTTGCGATTACTATCCAAGCATATTTTATTTTCCCTAGTGATTTCGGCCCAATGGATCATAAAATAACTAAGATCGCTAGTTACTAATTCCCAAGGAGTGAGAGCACAAAATTCTCCTTCAAAATTACCATAAATAGGGTGTTCACGAGGTTTAGCAATGGCACAAGAGATGGCCGAAGCCGAAGGTATTCGGTCACATAATGCACATCAATAGGGGCTGATTCTAAGTAGTTTAAACCCCAAGTATCAGTGAACCCACATTGACCTTCGTATGGAATTCTGAGGATCTTACCAAATTCCTCAAGAGTGTATACAAAGGTTTTCCCCTTGATAGAAAATCTTATAGATAAACCATTATTGATGCGCATTAGTGTGTACGAGTTAAAGAATTCCTGAGGAAAGAAGGAAAGATTGGCTCATCTATATCAAGCAAACAATCAAAGCCAATGGTATTGAACATGAATCAAATGAATTCAAGTCAAAGAAAGTTAGAAGGAACTATACGTCCTTCATGAAAACAACCAGATTCAAGACTATGATAAGTGTTTTGAGTAGAGCGAGTTTGATTCAACAAAGAAAGATTAGGCATGTATTCTCTAGTACGTTGGTGGTCATTTTGATATCCCGAAGTCATGACATTACCTAAAAATAACATACAAACATATTTCCCCAATTACTCATATGTTACATATAAACCATAAATCAAAAAATATGAGAATGTGTTTCATCAATCTCTTGACAAACAAGAGTTTAATCCTTATCATTCTCATACTCACAATGTACCTAGTTTATCATTGACAATAACACATTGATCATGTAAGATCAAAAATGAACTTGAACATTGGTTTTTCAAAATAAGATTTTTAGGCAAGAATTTAACAATTCCATTACTAACTTGTTCATGGGTTCATATCAAGTCCATCAATCAACCAAAATTATTTATTCAAAATTCAGATTTGTTCTAAAAGTGGGTTTTAGTGAAATCTCAATGAATATGAACCTAAGGAATCATAGTAACAATACTATGTCAACTCTTATTCCTAGTAAGGTTCTAATTCAATGCCAATTTTAAAAATCCCCAATTATGAATGTATGAACCCTTGAACAAATTAGATGAAATTGAAAGAAATGACTTACAGATAATTGATCTTAGATGAAGGATGAGTGAAACCCACATATCAAAATCAATTAATCTTGAGTAATTGAAGGTTTTAGAAAAACAACAATGATGGAAAACTGGATATTCTTGTCACTATGTTGGAGAAGAGAGAGAAGGAGTTTTTGAAAAAGTGATATTTAATAAAAACTGGCTCTTTAGTCGTGAGTATTGGACGCGGTTTCTTATCGATAAGGAACCGCCTGTTTAAACCGCGTCAATAAGGAACCGCCTACAGTGGCGTGTTTTAATCAAATAAAATCAAAGAAATTTTGAAAAGCAAATTTTTATAAAAACCTTAAAATATGTCTTAAGCCTTTAGGAAATCATTGGACCACCACAACACTAGGTAATAATGCTTTATTGAAGGATTACGAGTTGAATTGAGATAAGAAAAGACCGAAACGGAAAAACGACTACTCGTAGCAAAGAAGCAAAGAGGAGAGGAGTCAAGAGAAGTGAATCAAGACCAAGAACATTGCTCAAGAGACAAATGACATTCTTCAAATCGAGGAGACGAAGAGCTTGTGTCATATATAGTGGTTTAAGACGTCCCTTTCTGGTGAAAGTCTAAACGGATTTCGTAATGAACTATACCCAGCAACTTTGATACATAGAATAAGATCATTTTCAAGAGTAGTCTTATTATATTTCAAAATGTGAGCAAAGTATAGATTCACTTTCTCTCCCACATGATCGGATAATTATTGCTAGGATTTACAATAACACTATCCTCGAAATATTTCAATTCTAAATGTGTAAAATCCATCTACAACTTAATGAAGTAGTTTGGTATCTCAAGGGATTCATAAATCATCCTAGAGATGAGCTTAATTGCACAAGTTACACATGATATTGGGCCTACTAACCGTAAGGGTGAAAACCATGGAAATCATGCTTGATACTTTAAGCTTCTACTAACTCACTCTACATCTCCATAGCGAGTCAAGTATTCAAGCAATGAAGGTTTGAGAGGGAGAAAGGGAAAATCACAAACCACAAACAAATGTCAAGGCAAGGATGCCAAGAATAAACATATAGTCAATTAATGATCAAAAGAATGATCAGTAGGGCGTGTGGAAGAATGAAAACGTACCTTGGTCACAAATTACATTCCAAGCTTTCAAGGAGCCAATGCAAAGTCCAACCATGACTAAAGTGACAACTAAGTCTTCAAGGACTAGTATCACTCCCACCCATCTTGATATCATCATTCAGTGATGTTGGAAATCAAAGAAGATGAGTCTTCTACACGTGTAAGTAACTCAATCGACAATCAATTAAATGATTGATCTTCATGAGTACCTACACATAATGAAGATGCAAACTAGTAGATAAATTTCAAGAGTAAATCTAAAATGCATAAATACTACTAATCTAAATGAGATGCAATATTATCAATTAAAAGGCTTATTTTTAATAAAAAAATAGTTTTCACCAAAGAGAAACTTTAGTACAACTTAACCTTATAATTTGAGGAGACAATGGATCGATCCAAGTTTTAAAGTACAATATACTTCAAATATCTTGTGTCACCATCGCTCTGATACCAATTGTAGAAATTAGAAGGGGGGTTGAATAGTTTCTCATTAGTTTATCTCCTAATTAAAATTCCTTTCAATTAGGTGAGTGCCAAAACTATCTTTTACTTGAAAGCTAGTTGTATAATGATTAGGTTCAATTCTAATGCATTAAAAATAACTAGTAAGTGTAATGATGATGAATGTAAATGATGAGTAAGGAAAGAAACAACCTAGTAGGAAGACACCAAGATTTATAGTGGTTCGGCAACGAGGCTCTATCCTCGATCTTACTCCACTCCTCGAGTACATCTTACTCGAGATTTCCACTATATCCACAAGCTCCCTTCTTGGCGGAGAAAACCTTACAACGTCGCTTACATTATTTTTCGACACTAAGCTGAATGTCAAGACCTAATCTAAGCTAGGACCAATCTACACAACGTCGCCCACTTCACCATTTTACGACACAAGGCTAGATGTCGATTTCTAATCCAAAGCTAGAACCAATCTTCACAACGTTTCCTAATTCACCATTTTCCGACACAAGGCTAGATGTCGAGTTCTAATCCAAAGCTAGAACCATCTTCACGACTCTTCACTTTGAATCTAAGTGAGAACTTCACACAACACAACTACACACTACTTTATAGTTTAGTGAGAACTCACAAGACACAAACACATCACTTTATAGTTTAGTGAGAACTAACACAGCTTATTACAACTCAACTAAACATATCCAAGTACATACATGTAGCTTGGATCTACACAACACAAATCCAAGCACACACATATGCAAAGGATTTACATAACTCTAATCCAAGTGTTCACACATAACTTGGATGAACACAACTAGTCCAAGTATTCACAAATACATTGGATCTACACAAGACAAAAATAAACAAATGATGAACATGACTAAATCTTTAGGAGAGGATGATCTTCATCAAGGCTTCATATTTAATCACATCACAAGTGTGTGAGTGATCTTCTCTTTGGACAAGGTAAAGAAGGAGATCAAGAGGATAATCATAAGTAAACATACTTAACACATTAAGTGATCATTTACAAATGACTAGGATTAGATAGGAGAAAGAAGGATAAAGAGATGTCCGAAAAGGGTTAATGAAAATGCAGATTTGATCCACTTTTTATAGAAGACAAATCCCAACGGCTAGTTGGGGGCGGTTCTATAGCTACCCAGACGGTTTCTTATCGATAGGGAACCGCATAGGCACTTAAGAAACCGCGAAGTGTAGACTCCGCTCCTTTTTTTCTTTTAGTGAATTTGAAATATTTGAGGTTGTTTAAACCTTCAAAGGATATTCTTATGGCATTTGGAATATGCCATTTTCAGATTTACAGTTTCATTTTAATAAAAAAATTTCTTAAAAATAAAGTTTATTAAAAATCTTTTGTTGCATTTGACAAAAATAAGTTTTAAGGCTAATTAATTTTATGATCACTAAGCATGATTAAGATATGTTAGTGTAATGATTATTACCTTGATGATAGTGTTTGTTAGATAATTCGTTTTATGATTGTGTTTGACAATAAATGTCTTTGTAATTTGTCGTGATCAAAACTAAGAAAGTTTAATTAATACTAACAATGTTTTTAGGCATTGATTTGCATTAACAGCCTGTAAAAGCCATTCAAGAACAAATGCACAAGAGATTTCATGTTACTATTTCAAAAGATAAGGCTTTTAGAGCAAAGTCAAAGGCACAGGTTTATTTGAAAGGAGATGTCCAGGTTCAATACTCTTTGCTAAGAGATTATTGTAATGAGCTACAAAGATGTAACCCAGGTACCACAGTCAAAATATATGTCTGTTTGGGGCCACTGAAAAGGGGTTTTAGAGAAAGTGGTAGGGAATTACTTGGACTAAATGGAGCTTTTATGAGGGGGCATTATCCTGGACAATTGCTAACAGCTGTTGGGGTGGATGCCAATCATGGTATTTACCCTTTGGCAGATGGGATTGTAGAATAAGAAAACCAATACTCATGGACTTGGTTTAAAGTGTTTGGGTGATGATTTGGAACTCTACAGCAATTCAAACTTCACTTTCATTTCAGACAAGCAAAAGGTAACTGATTAATTACATTCATTGTATTTATTATGTCCAAAGTAGTAGTTCTAATCTAATGTATGTACTCTGTATGTATGTAGGGATTATTAACAACACTTTCTAAGCTTTTTCCAGCTGCTCAGCACAGATATTATGTGAGGCACATCAATGAGAACATGAACCAAACCTGGAAAGGAGTTGAGTACAAAGAAATGCTTTGGAAGTGTGTAACATCAACAACAGTTGTTAGGTTTGAAAGGAATATGGATGAGTTGAAAAATACAACAAGAACTGTTATGAATGGTTAAACAAGATAGCACCTGAACATTGGTGCAGAGCAAATCTTTCAGGTATTTACATCTCTAAATATTAACACTATATATTTTGTACATTGACTGCTTTCTAAAACTATCATATGACCATTTGTTTAGGAAGAGCACACTGTGATGTCTTGATAAACAATGTATGTGAAGTCTTCAATAGGCAATTGCTAGATGCTAGGGATAGTCCCATCATAACTGCCCTAGAGTATGTAAGAGAATACTTAATGAAGAGAATTGTCATTGTACAAAAGGTGATTGAGAAGTGTGATGGTCCACTTGCTCCAGCTATAGCTAAGATTTTTGATAAGATTAAGTTGGTTGCCACACAGTGTTCTGTTGATTGGAATGGGTCAGAGCTATATCAGGTTAAGGGTCCAGTCACAGGTCCGAATCAAGAGCAGTATGTAGTAAACTTGGTCCAAAAGACCTGTAGCTGTAGGAGGTGGGAAATTTCTGGAATCCCTTATAAGCATGCCATTTCTGCCATTCATGATATGGCAGACAATGGTTATGAAGTTGGTGTACTTGAAGATT
Organism: Glebionis coronaria; assembly: GCA_025667525.1. Classification (NCBI taxonomy): domain Eukaryota; kingdom Viridiplantae; phylum Streptophyta; class Magnoliopsida; order Asterales; family Asteraceae; genus Glebionis; species Glebionis coronaria. The sequence goes on along the minus strand of CM046882.1, from coordinate 507,052,029 downwards.
GGGTACATGAATCCAGTAAGCTTCAAACCTGGTTGAATGTATACTCTCACAAGATAAATCCAATTAATGGAAGGGACATGTGGGCTAAGTTTGACTGTCCAACAACATTGCTACCACCCAAAGTGCATCCACAAATTGGAAGGCCACCAAAATCAAGAAAGAAGAGAAAAGGTGAAACTGAAATGGTCAAAAGAGGTAAGCTCACTAGAAAAGGCAAAAGTGTTACTTGTAGAAATTGTCTTGGTACAGGTCACAATAAAAAGGGATGCAAAAGTATTTAAAGTAATGTAGGGCAGAGTGCACAAGCTGATGGAGGTCAAACTTCACAACATGTTGGAGGTCAAAGTATACCAGCTGTTGGAGTGCAAATTTCACAACCTGCAACTAAAAGTACACCAGCTGCTGGAGTGCCAAGTTCACAACTTGTAACTAAAAAGACACCTGTAAGTCAAAGGACACCAACTGATGGAGGTCACCTGTCACAACCTGCTACTCAAGGACAAAGTTCACAACAAGCTACTCAAGGAGAAAGCTCACAAGTAGCTACTCAAGGAAAAAGAAAAAAGAGAACTTCAAGTGCTGCTACTCAAAGTTCACAGCCACCACTTACAAGGGGCAAAAGGACTAAAATGACTGCAAGAAGAATGAAATGAACATGTTTCTTTTGTGTGATGTATCTAAGGATAATAGTTTGTGTATTATGATTGTTTTATTTCACAACTTGCTACTATGCTACTATGTTTGGTTCAAACACTTGTGTTTCAATGTTTCAGTTGTTTACTTTTGTTTTACTGTTAGAAATGGTAGCTTTCTTTATGACTTTTGTGTTATTGTTATGAATGTTTTGTTGAAGGTAGTAATCTGTGCAATGTTTCTTTATGACTTTTAGTTCACAGTCCATACTCAGTCATAACAATTCATGCTTGGATAACACTTTCATTAATTTTGACCCATTGTAAATTGTGTCAACATTGGTATTACCATTTGGTTTGACCCATTTATAATACTGACTAAGTAGTTGAACATATAGTGTAAAGACTTACAATTACTTTCCCACTTACCACTTAAGTTAAATAGGACTCACTAGACCTATTGGATTACCATTCCTTTCATAATACCTTTGCTATTAATAGCAAACCTTCCACCTTTTGGATCAACACAAAGACCTAGGCCTATTGTCACACCAGGTGTTGTAAAACTATTTAAGGATGGCAATGTTACAGATGAGTTGGTGGCTTAGTATGGATATGTGGATTACTATGAGTATCTGGATGATGATTATTGGTATGAAGTATCTATTGATGCTAGTGAATCCAGTGAAGAAAGCTTAGAAGATACTGACAACCAAGGCCAATCCTAAAAGCCAATCACACCTACAAGCTCCTAATCCAATCAACCTATTAACTACATACCTGTATGCAAAAGTACCTCTTCAAAGGCAATCACCAAAAGCCCTGTAGCCATAACTAGGGTTGTGCTTGGACTTGTCAGTCAAAGGACTTGGTCTTCCATTCAAGAAAAACTAAGGAAGATGGCCGTGACAACCAACAAGGATGGAAAGGACAAGGGAAAGGGCAAAATCTAAGTGCTATGATCATTTTATGTGCTTATATTAGTATCTTTATGTTTTATTGTTATGTATGCTAGTGTTTTCTGTTTTGGGACTTCATGTAATGGTTTTTTACCATGAAATGAATGAATGCATTAGCTAATCTTATGAACAAGAACATAGAACTTTAATAGAACTTCACTCAAATCTGGAAAACTGACCATTACATAATTATGTGGCATATTAAGAAGCTCAATAACATTACTTGGCTAATTACATTGATACTAACAATCAAACCAGAAAAAACAACCAGCTGCACACAAGCAATTTCTTGAGTCTTATGTTTGCAGCAACAACCATCTCCATATTTACTTTCATTACGTTTCTAGCCCTTAGTAATCCAGGGATGATAGCAACTTCACGAGCAAACATTGGAGGATCCATGATAGGTGTGAAAACACCCATCTTTTCTACCACTTAATTACAATAATAACCGGACCAAAACGTGTATTTTATGTCTTTTATGGCGGAATTATGCGTGGTTTGTGTTTTTGTTGTGATTTAGGACGAAAAGGTGAAAAGTGGAGAAAACACGGGAATTCACGGGCATTTACGGACTTTTATTGAAGAAAAGGACGAAAGACGAAGTCAAGAAGTCAAGAGTGCAAAAAGAACAGAAGTCCAAGACCAATTCTGAAGATTTATCGAAGAAAAAGTCAAAAGACGGAAGTTTATTAAAAGCCGAGGAACTCAAGTCTTATTTATCGAAGAATTAAAAGACGAGTCCAAAGAAATCCCGAGACAAAAGTCATCAAAGTTCAAGATTAACAAAAAGATTAAGAAGGAAGGACTTGATGGTGCAATTAACAAGAAAGGAAGGAGAGGAGGAAGCTTCCTCTAACCACTCTCCTAATCTCCTATATATAGCCATTAGGATTATCATTTTACTCTTGTTGGCTAAGGTGACAATTAGTCTTCCACAATTTTCTTATCTTGTCATTTACTTTTCTTGTCAATTTTAATACATGTTTTGCACTTAAACTATCCTTTTAATTCCAAGTAAGTTTTCAATTTGTGTTCTTTAAATTCTTGTCTTTACCTTTCTTTATCATTTGATCAAGTTTTTTTTTATCTATCTCATTCTACTTTCCTTTCTTTTTGATTCGGTTACAAGTTCGGATTAAGCAAGATTTGCTTAATCAATTTGCTTATTTTGATTAAAGTCTCGACTTTTCTTTCTCCTTTTTAGTCCTCATACGAAATAAGCCACGAGTTTGACAACCTCGTTTGCTTATTTGGTATTTTGCTTAAGTATTTTCAAAGTTTTCTTAAAAGTTTTGATTTTTAAGTTTTGATTTCATTTAAGTTTCGTCTTATAAAATTTTGAAAGCTTTTAACTTTTTAGCTTATCGTCATGTTTTGATTCCATTTCATTCAAGTTCTTGGTCACGGCTTATTGGATATAGCTTATTAGGATTTGTGCTTATTACGAAATTGTGCTCCATCGGAAAGTGAGGGTTTACTAGACATTGCGACGGCTTGCTAACCACATTCCGATAGTGACGGTATTGGTCCAAGGGTTTTGCATTCCGATCCGGGATTGCGATAGGTGTACCATTTCCTCATTCCGATCTGGGGATTGCGATCGCATATTGCGATCGCTCTTTCCGACGGCTCTTGAGGCTCACTTAGACGAAGTGCTGCCCAATTTTCCCCAGCCACATTCCGATCTAGGTGATATCCCGATAGGACACATTCCGATCTGGACTACATTGCGATCTGGGGTGTTGTGTGACATTCCGATTAGTGTAATTTTAGTACATTCCGATCTGGGTTTGATTGGTATTCCGATCAGGAGGTAAGTGACAGTTATTCCGATCTGGGTCCATTCCGATCTGAAAGGTAGGTACATTCTGATTGCATCGATCGGAATATATTCCGATAGTGAGTCTTGTTTAATTTTCAAGTTATCATTTTATTACTTTGTCTAATTTTGATTTCCGTCACGCTTTAATTTTTAGTCATTTAATTAAATTTACTTTTCAAAAGTTTTTGAAATACTGCACCCTTTCGTTTAAATTAAACGCCACTTTACTTTCAACGACATTTACTTTTAAGTCTTTGCACATTTTAGTTTAAACACTACAACGACACATCTTTGTTCCACCAAAAACAATAGAGTCGCACATTAAACGCAAGTTTTTCAATTCGAAGAGATTGGTACAACGAAACTTTTTAACCTGAGTAAAAGCCAGTTATCAAATGGCGCCGCTGCCGGCTCTTTTTGTTAAGATTGACGGTTTTCTGTGATAGTCACGTTGCTTTTTGGGATCCGCTCACTTGTGAACGTTATTTTTCTTGCCTAAAAAATTCAAAAAATCATAAAAATTATAAAATGATAAAAAAGAAAAAAAAACCATAAAAATTAAAAATTTCAAAAAATCCAAAAAGATTTTATCTTTATTGTGTATATATATTGTCTTTGCGTTTGGTTTCTTTTTCTTTTGCATTTTCAGGTGTATGCGTACTAGATCTTCTAATTATCAAGAGCCCGAGCCTCAAGAAGATTTAGATATGGCAGGTGTTAACAACAACATTCCACCGAACCTCAATAATAATAATAATAACAACAATGCTCTTCCACAGCCCGATCTTCGGACCATGGAGGAACTTTGTCAACCAACAATGTTTGGACGAGGGGGACCGATTGCGCCGATGCAAATCAACGCTCCTTAGTTTTCGTTGAAGCACCACATGATTCAGCAAGTACAAACAAACCCATTTAGAGGATTCCCTGATGATGATGCCAACAAACACCTCGACAAGTTCATTACAATCACCCAAAGCATGAAGTTGCCTGGGACCACAATGGATGTACTCCGCCTACAACTCTTCCCACATACTCTATCACATCATGCCGAGAAATGGTTTGATCGTCTCCCGAAGAATTCTATTCACACTTGGGATGACATGACTCAACGCTTTCTATCGCGGTACTTTCCACCATCCATGGTCACAAGCCTTCGCAATCAGATCAGCGGTTTCATGCAAGACCCTGATGAATCTCTTTTTGACGCTTGGGAGAGATATAATGTCTTGATCGACCGTTGTCCAAACCACAACATGCTTCCCGTCACATTGATTGATACTTTCTACAACGGTTTAACTTTTCGAGATCGTGATACGATCAATGCAGCCGCCGGTGGCACATTCATGAAAAGGAGACCCGAGGAATGTAGAGAGTTAATAGATAACATGACTACTCATCACAAGAACTGGGATTCCTCTGCTTCTTCAAGGAACAACCCGAGAGTCAATGTTTCCTCAACCTCAGCAAACCCTGAGATGACCGAACTCACCCGCATGATGGCCGAAATGAGCAAAAGTATTACGCTTCTCGCTTCAAACCAACAACAACAACAAGTTAAAGCGGTTTCTAGTCCTTGTGAAACATGTGGCGGTCCTCACTCATACACCGATTGTCCTTCGACACAAGGAAATCCGGAAAATGTGTATGCAGCTTATGGTAATTATTCACCGGAAAATTACCAAGCTAGACAACAAGGGGATAGAAATCTGCTGAGTTACCGCTCCAACAACTACCTTTCACCCGGTTTTTCTCCTCAAAACCAAAACCCCGCCAACAACTACAATAGAAGCAACCAAATCCCACCAAGAGCTTCTAACCCTTATCAACCAACCAACCAACAACACCCACCCATTAACTCCGATGTTGAAGCCATCATGAGAACTCAAGGTGAGCAAATCAAGAATTTTCAGAGCCAAATTATCAATCTGAAAAGAGATATCACAAAGCAAGGAAATGAGATTAGATCCGAGCTTAGAGATAACATTCAATCCTCCTTCAGCAATCAAACCAATGATTTGAAGAATATGCTCGCTAGTTTCTTGCCCGCCGCTCAACCTTCTTCTTCAAGTTCTCTACCTTCAAACACCGTCACTAATCCGCGAGCCAATGTGAGTGCTATTACTACTCGTAGTGGAGTCACCATCGTAGGACCAACAATCCCACCACCATCATCTACACCTCCTCCACCACCATTTATCCCTACTCCTCCTACACCTAGTATTAGTGCACCATTACCATCTCCGCCTTGACGTGATAAAGTTCCCACCAATGACCCTTCAACATCTCAACCTTTACCACCTACACCTGCACCCTCACCACCCAAACCTAATATCCCTTATCCTTCTCGCTTGGGCAAGAACAAAATGCTAAACAAGGAGGACGCTCAAGTGACTAGCTATATCAAGATGATTTCTCAAATGAACTTCAACATTAGCTTTCTTGAAGCACTTGTCCACATGCCCAAATTTGTTAAAGCATTTAAGGAATTGCTTAACAAGAAGGAGAAGCTGATTGAACTCGCCAACACACGATTAAATGAAAACTGCTCTGCAGTTATTCTCAAAGAACTTCCAGAAAAACTTGGAGATCTCGGTCGTTTTGTGTTGCCTTGCGTGTTCAACAAAACTGAAGAATTTACTGCCCTTGCTGATCTCGGGGCTAGTATTAATTTGATGCCACTGAGTGTTTGGAAAACACTATCATTACCCGACCTCATTCCAACAAAGATGACTCTCGAACTTGCAAATCGCACTCTCGCTTACCCCGTTGGTATAGCCGAAGACGTGTTTATCAAAGTTGGCACATTTACCTTCCCGGTCGATTTTGTCGTAGTTGATTATGAAATGGACCCTCGTATTCCTTTAATACTTGGTCGGCCATTCTTGAGAACCGGACGTGCTTTAGTTGATGTGGCCGAAGGCGAGTTAATCTTACGAGTCGGGGATGATTCAAAAGTGTTTAAAATGGGGAAGCTTACAGGCACATCTTTTGGACGAGAATCAGTGAATATGATAAATGTGCTCGATGACTTTGCCGTCTATGACAATCCTCTATTCGAGTCTTCCACTGATAATCCACTCTTTGAAGATAATGTGGATGATTCTCTCCCTACTTTGGAAGCTCCTCCCATTTATGATTCTCCACCGGTCTTTGATGCTTATGATGATGATGATTCTAGCTCAGATTCGGATGATTTTGATTGTACTTCTGAGTATCCCGAGCTGCCCACTTTCGATGATTTTGATGAGGCTGATACTCTCTCGAGCGATTCTTCTCACGATGAAGATCCTCCACCATCACTCGATCCTACTTTGGACGATTATTCATTTGAGGAAGATTTTTCTGAATTTCTAAACACTTACTTCCCTCATGAGAGTGATGCTCCTCCTTATGACTTTGAAGATTATCGTCTTGATCCTACTTTGGATTTGAAGAACATTTTGTCAAAGGAGAAGAAACCAGTCGACACCGAAATCCGTTGCACTTATGATTTGACACCTCTTTGTCCTCCCTCTGAGGACGAGGTTGTGTTTCTTTGCGGATCTTCTTCACACTCGGCTGAGCCTGAGTGCTATTTTCCCTTAAAGGAAAAGGTGTTCGACCCAGGTATTGAAGTCTTTAAGCCATCTCAGTATCCACCTGATACAATAAAAGGAAAAATCTTTGGAAATCTTGAGGACATGCTTGCACCTCACCATACTTGCTCCCACCGTGCTCCATCGCTGCTTAAGGGAACCTTGCCTACTCTTCTTTGGCTTGCCTTGTTCGCCTTAAGCTTGTGTTATTTGCTCGATGAAAACTATGTCTTTGATCCTGGTGGATATGTTTCATGCTACTTCCGTTGATGATCAAGGTCGAGTCAGGCTCACGACTCGGTTAACAAAAACCAAGCGCTTCTTGGGAGGCAACCCATGCATCTATCTTTTCGCTTTCTTTACCATAAGTGTAGGGGAGACCCTTTGGTTTTCTTTCCTCTCCTCACTTCTTAATCAGGGATTCGAGCTTCAATAATCTACTCTTGATGATTCTTGACGACCCGTGATTCCGTTTTCTACTTCTTCCCGGTTCTATCCTAAACTCTTTTTGATTTACTATTTTATATTTTCTCAATATTAAAATAGGAATCTCTTTAGTTGTCTTTTCCTTAGCGAGATTTATACAACGTGCACAATGTCCTAAGTGTAGGGGAGTTTACTCCCACATGCTTAAACATTGAGGACAATGTTTATCTTAAGTGTAGGGGGATTTCTATCGAAGTTAAGTGGTCTTTTCCTTGTATTTGTCCTCATTTTAACCGGAAAATCAATTTTTCGACATTTTTCAAAATTTTTGATCTATTTTGGCCTATTAGTTTTACTCGTTATATAGTTATTTTCTTTCTTTGCTAGAATAAATGTTTAATAAGTGGTTTTAATTTTCAAACGTTGTGAATCTTTTGACTCAACCCGAGTTTACTTATTTAAGTTACTCTAGCTAGTATCCTTAACGTGTTTAAGTCAAGTTTTGCTAGGCTTTTATATAGGGAGCTATAAAACGCGAAAGTCTTAACTCTCACGGGTTAAGAATAAGAACTTTTCGCAAGTTCCTATAATTGATCCTAGAGAGTCGTTTATCAAGGGAACTTTAAAACGCGATTTCTAAACTTGAAAGAGTCTAAGAATTTGCAAGATCCTATAGGCAACTCGAAAACCCAAAACTTTGATTTAATAGGCTAAGCATCCACGAGTCTCATTACTTGAGATTTTAAACTGTGGAGAACGAGAGATGATAGAGCCAATTATAAGTTCAGTATTCTTTCGTGAATTTATGTGAGTTAATTATGAGCCTATTCTCCCATCGCTTGCTAATAATTTATCTGCTAATAAATAAGGTTGTACGATTTGAAAAGTTACTTAGCTTCTAGCCCAAGATCGTTTAAAAGTTGCTCGGTATGGATTAGAGTTCATAGCCAAGGCATAACTTATTGAAGCGGGATGCGAAGATTGGCGAGTCCGAAAAGGCCCTAACAAGGCATGAGGGCTATATTTTGTTGCTAAAGATCCAAAGTGATGTGAAGAATCATTTATCAAAAATCAATATGAAGGATCGAGACACACGACGAAAAGCAAAACTCCCAAAAATTCATGGAGAAGTGTATCCGAAAAAACCCTAACAAGGTATGAGGATAAATAGATCCAAGTCATAAAAGGAGGCGGATCGTTGTATATCAAAGTCCAAAATAAAGATTTGAGAAAAATGAAGAAGTCGTGGTCCAAGTATGAATCTCTCAAAACTTCAAGTAAAGAAATTCCTATTATGAAGAGAAGACCATAATTTCATGAACGTCTCTCAAGATTTGAAGTATGAAGTCGCTGCCAAATATCGGTCCGAGAAAGGTCTCAAATCGCGAAACGAGTTATGCCAAGATATGAACTTTATGAGGTCCCGAGAAGCAGTTTTAAAAGATTTTGTCCTTTAGCTAACTATTGATTAAATCGTTCACTTTATTTTCGGACTTAATAATTATCGAAATAAGTCAAAAATGCATCCTCGTGATCATTCAAGACAATAATAAAATATAAGAGATACACCAAGGAATAAGGGAGTCTAAGTGAGTAATTGGCCCACATGAGTTCGTGATAGTTTACTAACTTATAATAACAATGATCTCGTTTTTAAGCTTGGTTTGGAGAAAGTGAAAACTTGAGGATGATGATTATTCATAACATTTCCAAAACCCAAGGTATGCTTTTGATTTCTTTATTCTGAATGTTTTTAATTTTCTATCTCTTTAATAAAGGCCACTATGGATTGATTATGATGAAAAGTGTAAACGTGCTTTGTAACTAATACATTGCATGAGGACATTGCAATGGTCAAGTGTAGGGGATTTGATAGGTGTGAAAACACCCATCTTTTCTACCACTTAATTACAATAATAACCGGACCAAAACGTGTATTTTATGTCTTTTATGGCGGAATTATGCGTGGTTTGTGTTTTTGTTGTGATTTAGGACGAAAAGGTGAAAAGTGGAGAAAACACGGGAATTCACGGGCATTTACGAACTTTTATTGAAGAAAAAGACGAAAGACGAAGTCAAGAAGTCAAGAGTGCAAAAAGAACGGAAGTCCAAGACCAATTCTGAAGATTTATCGAAGAAAAAGTCAAAAGACGGAAGTTTATCAAAAGCCGAGGAACTCAAGTCTTATTTATCGAAGAATTAAAAGACGAGTCCAAAGAAATTCCGAGACAAAAGTCATCAAAGTTCAAGATTAACAAAAAGATTAAGAAGGAAGGACTTAATGGTGCAATTAACAAGAAAGGAAGGAGAGGAGGAAGCTTCCTCTAACCACTCTCCTAATCTCCTATATATAGCCATTAGGATTATCATTTTACTCTTGTTGGCTAAGGTGACAATTAGTCTTCCACAATTTTCTTATCTTGTCATTTACTTTTCTTGTCAATTTTAATACATGTTTTGCACTTAAACTATCCTTTTAATTCCAAGTAAGTTTTCAATTTGTGTTCTTTAAATTCTTGTCTTTACCTTTCTTTATCATTTGATCAAGTTTTTTTTTTATCTATCTCATTCTACTTTCCTTTCTTTTTGATTCGGTTACAAGTTCGGATTAAGCAAGATTTGCTTAATCAATTTGCTTATTTTGATTAAAGTCTCGACTTTTCTTTCTCCTTTTTAGTCCTCATACGAAATAATCCACGAGTTTGACAACCTCGTTTGCTTATTTGGTATTTTGCTTAAGTATTTTCAAAGTTTTCTTAAAAGTTTTGATTTTTAAGTTTTGATTTCATTTAAGTTTCGTCTTTTAAAATTTTGAAAGCTTTTAACTTTTTAGCTTATCGTCATGTTTTGATTCCATTTCATTCAAGTTCTTGGTCACGACTTATTGGATATAGCTTATTAGGATTTGTGCTTATTACGAAATTATGCTCCATCGGAAAGTGAGGGTTTACTAGACATTGCGACGGCTTGCTAACCACATTCCGATAGTGACGGTATTGGTCCAAGGGTTTTGCATTCCGATCCGGGATTGCGATAGGTGTACCATTTCCTCATTCCGATCTGGGGATTGCGATCGCATATTGCGATCGCTCTTTCTGACGGCTCTTGAGGCTCACTTAGACGAAGTGCTGCCCAATTTTCCCCAGCCACATTCCGATCTAGGTGATATCCCGATAGGACACATTCCGATCTGGACTACATTGCGATCTGGGGTGTTGTGTGACATTCCGATTAGTGTAATTTTAGTACATTCCGATCTGGGTTTGATTGGTATTCCGATCAGGAGGTAAGTGACAGTTATTCCGATCTGAAAGGTAGGTACATTCTGATTGCATCGATCGGAATATATTCCGATAGTGAGTCTTGTTTAATTTTCAAGTTATCATTTTATTACTTTGTCTAATTTTGATTTCCGTCACGCTTTAATTTTTAGTCATTTAATTAAATTTACTTTTCAAAAGTTTTTGAAATACTGCACCCTTTCGTTTAAATTAAACGCCACTATACTTTCAACGACATTTACTTTTAAGTCTTTGCACATTTTAGTTTAAACACTACAACGACACATCTTTGTTCCACCAAAAACAATACAGTCGCACATTAAACGCAAGTTTTTCAATTCGAAGAGATTGGTACAACGAAACTTTTTAACCTGAGTAAAAGCCAGTTATCAATCCACCCAAGAGAAAAATGGACAATGAGATGTTGAACAAGATCGAAAACGACGTCCTGGGTTTGTATCAGTCCAAGATGTACGAACAATGCATTGATTACCACAAAAACAACTCATGTTTACTGAATCATGTTGTTTAAAAATTAGGGTTTATAGTTTTGGGGATTTCTGGAAAAGAAAGAGATATGGATCGCTGGTACTTATAAGAAAGAAGGGGGTAGATTGTTTATAAATTTATTAATAGTGAAAAGACAGTCCTACCCTCGCATAACGAGTCAAAATTAACAACAGTTAACGCTGGGGAGGCCGCCTGCTTACTTTCAATGTTGGGGAGGTTGCCTGCACTTTCGTAAAAGTAGGGAGGCCGCCGGCATTTTGGGCAAACCACAGGGAGCATTTCTGCATTTCCTTCTTTGCAAGGTCATAATATTTTGGTATTTAATAAAATGTGAGAAAGTGGTTACCAAAAATGTTAGATTTGGTATGTATTCATTTTGGTTTTACAGATTATATGTAACAACTAACTGCTTTGCTTGATTATAATGTTCAAAAATATATCTTTAATTTTATTGATATCAAAATTTAATCCAAACAACCGCAATCGTAATGATACTTTGAATTCAATCCATTGTCATTGCAACTCATATCGATATTCATACCGATTACGATTCATAGCAAAAAAACAAACACGCCCTTAAAAAATGACAAGAGTCATTCATTAGCAAGTCCTTAAAGAAACTCGAAAACACAGCGTACTAGTTTGGGTTAGTTGGTGTATTTGGGCACATTTACATGAGTCGAATTACTAACGAGTACGTACTATTTGTCTATTTACCTAAGTAATCTGAAACTGACAACCCTGCATTAAGTATACTAGCATATGTTAGTTTATATGTCGGCCCATTTGGTTTAGGCTTTAGCCCAGTTATGTTATTCTAGATCTTTCCTATGTGGTTTATATATTGTAATCTCTTTATTGAATAATTCAAGAAATTTACTAATCTTATATGGTATCACATCCTGTAATTATTACTCTCCCATAGCAAACTCTCTCTAAATCCCGTATCTTTTTTTCTCTAAAAGAAAGAAAAGAAGAAGAAGGGTTCATAACAGTTACTGCCGTAATCATTCGTACACAATTACATCTCTTGAATGTTTTGTAGTATTAAATCCATTGTGATTGGATGTTATAGTGGGGTTGGATATTTAATACTTGATACAGTATATGTTTCAATCATTTGTGCAAGGTTAGATATTTATCACTTATTGGTTAAATATATTGAATTGTGTTGCCTTTTTGGTTCAACATTCGTGAAGTTTGGTTTGCTATTGTTTTGCAGTTGCTGAGATCATCTATTTGAGTGATCATTGAATTTGTATTCAAGTTAACAAGTATGGATCATTTATTTATGGATCAAGTACACATCCCGACACAACAGGTACTAATACCGAATGCATTTAGTAGTATGAATATTCAAGATTCATCATGGAATATGGACACAGGTGCGTCTTCACATCTTAATTCTAATGTTCATAATTTGAGTACTATTTTTAATTTTTGCTTGTATCCATCTGTTCGTGTCGGTGACGGTAAAACTATACCCGTCACAAACACGGGCCATAACATTCTTCCCAGTCTTCATCGCCCTTTACATCTTAATAATGTTCTTGTTACCCCTAATATTATTAAAAATCTTATATGTGTTCGTCATTTTACTCGGGACAACAATTGTACTATTGAATTTGACGCTTTTGGTTTTTCAGTCAAAGATTTCCTCACTCGTAATATCCTCCTCAGATGTGACAGCTCGGGTGATCTTTATCCAGTAACCGAGCCGTCTTCTCTTCCAAGTGCTTTGATGTCTCTCAATCCTTCTACGTGGCACCAACGCCTCGGTCACCCGGGTGCTTAGATACGTGTTACGCTCTCTTGTTTCTCGTAATCTTATTTCTTGCAATAAGGAGAAGTCTCCTCATGTTTGTCATGCTTGTCAACTTGGCAAATATGTGAAACTTCCATTTTCCAGCTCTACTTCTATTGTTTCAAGTTGTTTTGAGATTATTCATTCGGATATTTGGACATCCCCTATTGTTAGTACATGTGGTTTTAAGTATTATGTGATTTTTCTTGATCGTTTTTCTCATTATCTGTGGATCTATCCTCTTAGAACCAAATCCGAAGTGTTTACTAAGTTTGTGCACTTTCATTCTTATGTTAAAAATCAATTTAAATGTGACATTCTTGGGTTTCAATGTGATCATGGTGGTGAGTTCGATAACACTTAAATCCTCGACCTTTTCTCTAGACATGGTATTTAAATGAGATTTTCTTGTCCAAAAACTTCTCGACAAAATGGAAAATTGGAACGTATGATTTATATTATCAACAATATGATTCGTACGTTACTTTTTCAAGCCCACCTTCCGCCAACATTTTGGGTTGAGGCACTTCACATGGCCGCCTACCTTCTAAACCTCCTTCCGTCAACCGCCATTCAAAATGAGATACCCCTTACCAAACTGTTCAACAAACTACCAAATTATTCCAAACCTCGCACCTTTGGATGTCTGTGTTATCCCCATTTATTTTCACCACACAAACTTGCTCCCCGAGCCACACCATGTATATTTTTAGGTTACCCGGCCTATCACGAAGGTTATCGTTGTCACGACCTAACCACAAATAAAATTATTATCTCTAGACATGTAACCTTCGACGAACACCAATTTCCTTATCAGTCTGTTACACCTTCCTCCTCCTATGAGTTCCTAGACACATCTCCTTCACTAATTACTCGTCATGTATTACATAATATTCTACACAATACTCCACCACCAATACCTACTGTTGACCCACCAACACCTCAAACACCAAGCGATAACCACCTTACTCCCAACACAAACCAGTCTAGTGGCCCAAGACCATTTAATGGCCCACCAACTGGTTTCTCTCCACTTACATCCGCTCAGTCCACACATCACCCCACACCACCCATTACCCAAGCCCAATCTACATCCCTAGTTTCAACCGAAAACCAAACCAAAACCCACACCACCACACAACCTATCACCAGTAATCCACCAACCCGAACTCACCATATGGTCACTCGAAATCAGGATGGCACACGTAAGACCACTCAACGTCTAAATCTTCATGTTTCTCATATCTCTCCTATACCAAAATCCCCGTATCTTGCTTTATCTGATCCGCACTGGCGGGATGCTATGTATGATGAATATAACGCTTTGATTAAAATTGGTACTTGGGTTCTTGTTCCAAGACCTCCTGGTGCCAATATTGTACGATGTTTGTGGTTATTTCGGCATAAATTTCATGCCGGTGGTTCATTGAGTCGGTATAAAGCTCGATTGGTTGCCAACGGTAGTAGTCAACAACTTGGCATTGCTTGTGATGAGACTTTTAGCCCGGTTGTCAAGCCAACTACTATTCGTACTGTTGTTTGTCTTTCATTGACCAGAGATTGGCCTATTCATCAACTAAATGTTAAGAACGCTTTTCTGAATGGAAATTCGTTAGAAACAGTGTATATGCATCAGCCTCCAGGTTTTGTAGATTCTCAGTATCCTCATCATGTATGTCGCCTTCAGAGGTCATTATATGGGTTGAAACAAGCCCCCTGGGCTTGGTTTCATCGATTTGCTGCTTATGCTACGTGAGTTGGATTTTCTTCGAGTAGATGTGATTCATCTTTATTTATTTACAGATCTGGTACTAACACAACATATCTATTAATTTATGTGGATGATATTGTTCTTATAGCCTCTTCTACATCATTGCTTCAAAAGATTATTCTCTTTCTACACAAGGAGTTTGAGATGACAGATCTTGGTGCCTTTAATTATTTCTTAGGGATCTCAGTTACACGTGATACAACAGGGATGTTTCTCTCTTAGAAGAAATATGCTATGGAATTGCTTAAGAGAGCATGTATGCTTAACTGCAATCCCACCTGGACTCCAGTCGACACTGAGTCTAAGCTTGGTCCTGAAGGGGCGCCTATTTCAGATCCTACTTTGTATCAAAGTCTTGTAGGTGGCCTACAGTATCTTACATTCACTCGTCATGATTTGTCTTATGTTGTGCAACAGATTTGTCTATATATGCATGATCCTCGGGAGCCTCACTTAGCTGCTCTCAATAGGATTCTTTGTTATGTTCAAGGCACTTTGGAGTTCGGGTTACAGTTATATGCATCCTTAGGATCTTCTCTTGTGGCTTACTCTAACGCTGATTGGGCTGGTTGCCCTGCTACTCGCAGATCTACATATGGATATTGTGTATTTTTGGGCAACAATATTTTATCATGGTCTTGTAAGAGACAACAAACTCTTTCACGCTCTAGTGTTGAAGCTGAATATTGAGGTGTTGCTAACGTTGTTGTTGAAACGGCATGGCTATGCAATCTTCTTCGAGAACTGCACACATCTCTACTTGCTGCTACTCTTGTATATTGTGATAATGTTAGGTGTTGTATATTTATCTGCTAATCCGGTGCAACATCAACGAACCAAACACATTGAGATTGACATTCATTTTGTTCGTGATATGGTAGATATGGGTCACGTCCGTGTTCTTCATGTTCCATCTCGTTATAAGTATGCAGATATCTTTACGAAAGGTCTTCCTTCGGCTTTATTTGAGGAATTTTGCACCAGTTTGAGTATTTAGTTGCCTCCCGCTCAAACTGCGGGGGAGTGTTAGTTGATATGTCGGCCCAATGGGTTTAGGCTTTAGCCCAGTTATGTTATTCTAGATCTTTCCTATGTGGTTTACATATTGTAATCTCTTTATTGAATAATTCAAGGAATTTACAAATCTTACAACATAGTGCCCGCGCAATGCGGCGGCGAGTACTCGATGATAATTTTTGAAACAAACACATGTTACTATTTTACCTATCTAGTTTGTATTCACATTGATGTTAAAGGTGTAAAATGTGAAATCAAATTAAACCCGCTAAAAAAAGTTGAAAGTTAATAAAAAATTTTGGAATTGATATTGAATTAAAAAGCATAAAATTTTAAAAAATATGGTGAAGTTTGATTATGAAAATAATAAATAGATAAAAAAAATTTTAATTTGAAATAAAAAATATTATTTTAATTGGTTGTTATAAAAAGAAAGAGCCATATTGTATAGAATGTGGGAAACACCAACAACTTACTATATTTAGTAAGTAAAATTGGCTGACAATTCAGCCTTCCTATTTTTAGAAGGTCACAAATGCTTTATAATGTAGTTATAGATAGCATAGTGCCCGCGCAATGCGACAACGAGTACTCGATGATAATTTTTGAAGCAAACTCATGTTACTATTTTACCTATCTAGTTTGTTGTATTCACATTGATGTTAAAGGTGTAAAAATGTGAAATCAAAATAAACCCGCTAAAAATAAAAAATAAAAGTTGAAAGTTAATAAAAAAATTTGTAATTGATATTGAATTAAGGGAAAATCACCTAAAAATGTATTAAACTAACCACTTTTAATGGTTGTGTGTAATCAACTTTTTTTTTTCATTGTACTAACATACTTTTGAATTTCGACCTTTGTGTGTGCTGTGTGACCGGCTGTTTCCTTAAATGTGACGTGTAACCCGTTTTTTCCACCTCACCCATTATAATTGCCACCTCAGTTTATATTTTAATTGTTTTTACTTTATATAAACCCCAACTACCCCTTTTCCCTTTATCTTCCAATCTTATCTATAATCCCCCACCACTCATAAAACACAAACCCTATCTACCCTCTTTTTAATCTCATGTCTTCATCATCTTCTACCTCCTACCGTCAACACAAATACTATTCACCTGAAGAGATTGCCAAGAAAACCCATTGTGATTGTAAGCCACCTCACGCTATTTTTGAACAGATTGCGTGGACCTACAAGAACCCAGGAAGAAGATTCAAGGCATGCCCTGTTAGGGTAAGTTTTGTTATTGAATGTTTTAATTACTTAGTATATGGGTTTCTTGATTACAAATTATTTTCATGATTTATTTGCACGAAAAGGACGAAAAATGTGGAGTGTATGGGTTTCTTGATTACGAATTGCCTTCACATTATTACAAACATTTGGTTTATAGTTTGTATCAAGAAAATCAAATATTGAAAACTGAGATGAACCAAGTTCATGATTTGGCCTCAAGTGATTCCTATGTTTCTAACCAAGAGATGACCAATATGAAGGCTAAGATCCATTTCCTAAAAGCAAGAGTAACATTTTATGATAGGATTGTGTTAGTCTGTTCTATGATCATGATGTCTGTTGTATTATTCAAGCTTCTGTTCTAAGCTTAAGCTTATATGCTTTTGTTTTATTTTGGAATTATCCTAAGTTTAATGTAAATTGTTATCCAACTCTCCTCAAATCTTATTATAACTGTTATTTTTAGCAATTGGTTTTTAGCAGTTAAACTGTAATCATATAACCAAAAATAACATAATGCTAAAACAAAATAGACCAACACTGACTTCATTTCATGTTAATGAACTTACATGTTGCCTGGAAGATACAAAATAGGCAATGGAAGTGGCCTCAAATGGCTGCACTTCAAAGGTAATTGGTTTACATCAAAACCAATTACCAGCACATGTGAGTTTCAAAATAATACAACATACAGTTTGGTAACCCTAAAATATTCAAATAGTCTTGAAGAATTACAGCACAAGATAATTAATCCAAAGACAGGGAATTTGCTTCTGAAGAACCAACTCCAGATATCTTTGCTGCCAGTTTTCTCTTGATTAGTCTTGCACTTCTTGGCCTTGTAGCAACCAAGTTGTCTGCATCCATCACTGCTTGATCTTGTTCTTGTCCTTGCACTTGGGAAGCTTGTGTTGGAATATCACCACATGAAGGTGCTGACTGGGCCTGCATATTGTCTTTGGAAGCTTGTGTTGGAATATCACCACCTGAAGGGGCCTGCACATTTTCTTTTGAAGGTTGTGTTGGAATATCAACACCAATGGAAGCGTCCTGGGCCTGCACATTGTCTTTTGAACCTGTTGCTGGAATATCACCACCAATGGAAGTGGCCTCACCTGTAGCAGCATTCTCACTTGGTTTCAGCCACATTGTTTCATCCATCCCGAACCAACTAGCCAGCCTTGCATACTTGCCTTGAACCTCGGGTTTTTTGCCTAAATATTTCCTTACTTTACCACCCACCCTTTTCCCAGAATTGTCAGTAACATTAGGAGTTCCAAATAACTGCCTTTTAACACCCATACTACTTAACACCTCACTGGTAGACACTCGCTCACCCCCTAAATGGCTTGAGTCACTATTCCCGCCAAAGTCTTGTACCCCCTCACTTCTGGCAGCTCTGTTAGTCTCATAGTTTTGTGGTTGTGATTCTTGTTCATTTCTGTTTGAAGCATTACCTAACATTTCATCAAACACATCCACTTCTGGTACATTGGTATTGGTTGCAAACCCATCCAACTCTTCATATGTTACACTGTCTGGCTCATCAACCAACCCTTCAGCGCCACTACCTAATCCACCTTTCTTTGTTCTTCCTCTACCCCTACCCCTAGATGAGGTACCTCTACCCCTACTTGAATCACCCTACCCCTATTTGAGTTCCCCTACCCCTATTTGAGTTCCCCCTACCCCTATTCGAGTTCCCCTACCCCTAGATGAAGTACCTCTACCCCTACTTCCTTCTCCCACATTCTCAGCCCCCCTACTTGAAGCACCACTAACTCTCATAGAAACTCTACTACTTCCTTCTCCCACATTCTCAACCCCTTTGTTTTTTATAGGTCTTCCCTTAACTGCAGGTTCTTTTGGAGGTATCAATACAGTCACATTTTTGCAGCTAGACTTATTGTGACCCTTTTGTAAACAGTTATGACATGTCATTTCTACACCAACCCTAGATACCCTGTTAGGAAACATCCTTTCATGTGGAGCTCTAATCCTCTTTTTCTTAGGCCTACCCGGCATTACTTTGGGTTTTGGTGGTAAAACTGTTGACAAATCAGTACAATCTGGCCAAAAACTCATCCCACCCACAGGAGTTAAATACTGATGATATGCAGATAAACAACTAGCTTTCTTAAAACAATTAGGGACATAATCCTCAGGATGCTTATTCAATTTGAATATAACTGCAACAGAATGAGCACATGGCAAGCCTGACATTTACCACATCCTACATGTACATGTTCTACCAACCTCATCTACTATAAAGGCTTCACTACCATTCCTTACCTCAAATTTGTTACCACCAGCAGATATGACATGCCAAAACCTGTAGCAAATAAAAAATGTTAATAGAAATAAGTTTATTTATAAAAATCAGTAAGACAAAGTAGGAAGAATCATACCTTTGTTGATCTTTTGCAAACTCTAACCTTTTCTGTATGTTTGGGCATATGTCAGCTGTCCATTTATCCAAGGCCTTTCTCATTGTGTTTAACCTTTCCATAACAATCACCCTCATAGCCTCCAACATAGTAATTAGAGGTTTGTTCCTCACCAATAGCAACACAGAGTTGAAGCACTCACTGAACCCATTCTCAACAGCTTCGCAATTACTTCCTATCCGGAAGTATGCCCTTGACCATGTTTTAGGATCCTTGTCCATTAAGTACTTGTGAGCACCTGGATTAGCCCTCTTAATCCTATTCATAATCTTTGTAAATAGCTCTGGATAACTAGCTTTTGAGGCTGCCCAGAATAAGTTCCTAAATTCCACACCGCTATATTGTTTTCTGAAGCCTTCATAGATGTGCCTAGCACACTGCCTATGTTCAGCGTAAGGCATCACAGTCTTGACAGCTTCAATCAAACCCTGCATATAAGTTATTTGTTACGAACATAAAGGCCTTGACTTAAAGAATGTTTAGTAACGTTATAATGTATAATTACTCACCTTATGTTGATCGGACATAAATGTTAACCCATCTCCATTCTCCATACCAATGTCTTCACCTAACAGCTCAAGGAACCAAGACCAATTGTCCTTATTCTCCATATTCACTATTGCCCATGCAATAGGAAAAATATGATTATTGCCATCCCTCCCGATTGCAGTTAAGATCTCCCCAACATTAGGTTTCTTTAGAAAACAACCATCTAAGGCTACTACTGGTCTACATCCTAGTTTCCACCCCTCCTCTAATCCATTGAAGCAACAATAAAACCTATCAAAATAGGTCTTACCATCTGGGTTAACAGTCACACCAAGTTTGACAGTTGAACCCGGATTTGAGTCCAATATGGCCTTCCCATATGACCTAATCATAGCATAATGTTCCTCTGTTGTAGCCTGTCCTTCTTCAAAGCATATATTTTTGCATTCCTACATTGGGTAGGGCTTACAATACATCTATATTTTTTCATCACTAGCTCAGCTATCTCATGCAGTTTTATACTAGGATTTTGCCTAATTTTATGACCAAAGTTTTTTGCAATCCATTTATAGTTCACTAGAGTACCAAACTTAAAATCTCTCACACAGGTGTGTTTATCTTCCATAGTTATTACCTGGAATGAGTTCTTTGTTTTCATAGTCCTCCCGTAACATCTCCATGGACATTCTGCTTTGTCATCTCTAGAACTCGGATACCTTTTCCATTTACTTTGCTTACCCTTTTCTGGTTCCTTTAGCCTCTCAGGTCTCAACCCACACTTTGCAACTACCTGGTCCTTTGATGTTCTATAAAACCACAATGAAAACCCATTTGCAAGTCCGTAGTATGTTAAGCATTCCTTCAACTGGTCCGCACTAGCAAATCTCTCACCCACCTGAAACAAAATAGAAAGATTAAATTATCAAGCAAATTATTTATGAAATGTGAATACTTAAAATAAAAAAATGCTATCACATACCTTTGGCTTCCGCATTCTCCAATGTGTATCTTCATCATGAATAGGAAACTGTTCTTCCTTTTCTTCAAGTAATTGAAATGGGTCAATGCAGCTATCATCACCATCAACCAACTTGTGCATCAATTGTTCCATGTACTCTTCATGTTCCATAACTATGTCAGACCTACCCAAATCAAATTCCCTTCTTGGCCTTGAAGGACCAGGCCTTTCTGATTCCTTAGGTTTTGTTGGTTTTGTTGGTTTTTTTGGAGTCATTTTAGCCTGAGACTTTCTGTTCCTAAGTTGGATAACCTCCTCCTCACATTCAGATAAAAAATCAACAGACCTATCGGATAACTCACTATCATAACTACTATCCACATATACATAAGACCTGTTATGACTATCACTGTCACTATCAGAAGAAGTGAAAGAAGGAACAACATTTTCTTCAATAAAAATCCCCTTGTTCAAGTTCCTAGGATGCTTGGCTTTCTTTCTATCAGTTAGGTCCTCCCTCATAATCCCCTTACCCTTGTCTACAACACTAGGACCACTAACATTACTGTCCTCCATCCTAATCCTTTTACCCTTGTCTACAACACTAGGACCACTAACATTACTGTCCTCCATCCTAATATTATTATCAGGTATTACCTTTTTAGTAGGGAACTTAGAACTACATTCACCTTGTGATGCATCAAGCTCAGCCCACGCAAGTAACTCCTCATATGACATGTTACCAGCATCCTTCATCTTACTATATTGTAAACTAGCCTGTAATTCTTCATCACTATCAATTAAAATAGTATTTGGAGTATAAAATTCAGAAAGGTCCTGATAAATGTGGGCAAGGTATACATGCATTTTGCCATAGGTTTCACACATATCATACATACAACTCACATCATAATCAGTCCCTAGCAATCTAAGCCCCTTGTCAAGCTGACATTCCGGTATGAGATAGAAAATAGCATAAAATGTATGTTGGGTCCTTTCACTTAAATACTCAGTTAGAGCTGATAAACCCATCCTACGGTCATTCTTAACATTCAACTCAGAAACTATGTCATTTTCATACCTTAGTGGTAAGAAATAAAACAGACCATCATGATGAACATCAAAGAAAAGAGTCTTCGCACCTGATGGTGCCATGTTGTGAAAAAAGAAAGAGAGGGGATTAGTTACCCAACAAAACCCTAATTCGAAAATCAATTAACCAAAAAAACCCTAATTCGAAAATCAGTTAAAAACATAAGATTGGGTTTGTAATTTAATTCATCTTGTTGTAAGAAATCCTAACTTTAAATCAATTAACCAACAAAACCCTAATTCGAAAATCAATTAACCAAAAAAACCCTAATTCGAAAATCAGTTAAAAACATAAGATTGAGATTGTAATTTAATTCATCTTGTTGTAAGAAACCCTAATTTTAAATCAATTAACCAACAAAACCCTAATTAAAATCAATCAATCAATCAACCAAAATAAACCTAATTCAAAAGTCAGTTAAAAATATAAGATAGGGATTGTTTTTTTAATTGAGCTCGTAGCAAGAAAACATAATTAAATTCAATTAACCAAAAAACCCTAATTCGACAATCAATTAAAAAAATAAGATTGGGATTGTAATAAAATATTCTCATTGCAAGAAACAATAACCAGAAAATCAATTAACAAAAACGGAACCCTAATTTTAAAGTCAATTAAAAACAAAAATTGGGACCAATTAGCTGACAATACAAATAGAATATGTTGAATAATACCTTTGGAAGCAATAATTAAATAAAAAGGACCACCAGTTGTCTGGATTGTGGGGGTTATGTGGGGTTTGTAAATTAGGGTTTATCTGGATCTGAGTTTCTTTGTGTCGAATGTGATTGTTAAAAAGGGGGACAAAAGATATTGTGGGGTTTAAATATTGTTAAATGTATCAAGAAAAAGATAGTGGAATTCTAAGCTGGAAACTAATTACACATGTGGCAATAGTTTATGCTGAGTGTGTAAATGTTTTTGAGAGTAATAACCGGCTAAGGAAACAGTCGGTCACACAGCACACACAAAGGTCGAAATTCAAAAGTATGTTAGTACAATGAAAAAAAAAGTTGATTACACACAACCATAAAAAGTGGTTAGTTTAATACATTTTTAGGTGATTTTCCCTTGAATTAAAAAGCACAAAATCTTAAAAAATATGGTAAAGTTAGATTATGAAAATAATAAATAGATAAAAACATATTTCAATTTGAAATAAAAAATGTTATTTTAATAGGTTGTTATAAAAGTTGTTAGAAAGAGTCATATTGTATTGAATGTGGGAAACACCAACAACTTACTATATTTAGAGAGGAAGGTACCACGGCGAGGGGTACCTCGTCGAGCCAACGTGGCCCCTCGTCGTGACATGTGGCCACCCCCCCCCCCCCCCATTTCGCCGAGAAGATTTTGTTTTTGCGAAATGTTGACGACGAGAGGTAGTGGAGTATATAACCGTTGGATGTTGTAACGGTAAGATTTTTTAGTTAATTTTTTTTCTTATATATAATCCTAATTTTCTTATTTTTAACACACACACACACAACTAAAATCTCTCTTTCAAACAACAAACCTTATACAAAAAATGAATAACGAATGGTCCGGTGAAGAAGACATGGACGATTTAGATTACATAACTCAGCTTGAAGAAGAAGAAGCACAAGAAGAAGCTGAGGCAATACAAAGGCGTAGATACATTAACCGTCAACGTGACATCGCCGAAGCACGTTTGATGGAAGATTACTTCGGCCCGTATCCAAAGTATCATGAGGAGTATTTCCAGAAGCGGTATCGAATGCGGCGTTCTCTTTTCTTAGAGATTGTTCAAGGTATTAAAAATTACAATCAATCAAATAATCCTCTACCCAAACACTTTTACTTTTTTACTAGCCGCATTGATGCAACGGGTTTAAAAGGTTTTAGTGTAATTATGAAATGCACATCTGCCATACGCCAATTGTCGTTCGGTACACTGCCAGATTCATTAGATGAATACTTGCAAATGGGTGCACATTGCGCACACGATTGTCTTTGTAACATCCCACTTGGATAAGTGGACCGTTACGAGTATTTATGGCGTGTCATCAAAGCGTAAGGTAAATGTCCTAAAACATTAATTGACCATAAAATAAATACCGGAATCAAACATCGGTAATCCAACATGAGCTCAAAACATGAAAAGAAAATACAGAAAGAAAGGACAGAACAATGTCCAACGACAATATAAAAATAAAGTGCATAAAGTAAAGAAGTATGGACGGCTTCCATCCAATGCACATGCTCTCAGAATCATAAGAGTGTCCTGGTGTACCTGCCGTTAGAACATGAAAGAACTACGGCTGAGCATAACGCTCAGTGAACGGATATAATGCATGATAGGAATATAGTGAACTTGAAATAATTAAAAATTACTGAAGCTGAAAGACTAATATGTGGAGTTCGATGAAAACTGTAGAAAATCTGATAAGTCTGATTCTTAAATAATAAAACTGAACTGTTATCTATTAAATCTGAAAACATGCATTTACTGTATATTAATTGCCAAGAGCTTATATAGGTCATGTGTTGTAACAACTGTTGGATGAATAACTAGAGGGGTGACCTCGTCATGCTGTAGTGGGGTGACCTCTAGTTACTATGCTGGGTGGAGGGATCAGCTCCAATGTGAAGGATGTAGAGCACACACCACATTCACCTGATAAACTGTAAACTGATAAGCCTAGGCCCCACTAATAATACTGATAAAATGGCCAAGCTGAACTGAATGGAACGCTGCGGGATGTCACTCTCCCGCAGGTGAGTCATGACACCAGTGCCTCAAGTGTCATGGTTACGGTACCTCCGTAACTAGTACTACTGACTGGTCATGCTTGTATATAAGGCTCAGGCAATTTAACTTAATTATAAAACTGATTTCTGATAATTTTTATAACATATAATTGGGGAAAACAATTGGCTGCAGATGGGAAATCCTAATCATGCATCAAAGGGAAGTCCTTACTGAAAGGACGGAAAATCCGTACCTCGTGTCCAGTAACCGACCGAGATCAACTGACAGAAAGTCTACTCTGATTTCACGCGAGCTACATGAATAAAGGGCGCGAATAAGTTAACTGATATTCGTTTATTTTATTTATTTCAGTTGTACTCAGTTAATTTATTTATTCTTGTAATACTGTTAATATATAACTGATAAGTCTGAATCTTCTAATATTTCTGATTAACATATTTTTGTTCTATTATTAATTACGGTATAACACGTATTATGACGTTATAATATTTCTATATTTAATAACCTGCTAATAATAGAAAGTTTCCTAATTTAGAACGTTTCCAAAATGAATAAAATCATTTAAATAAATTTATACCCCTTTTAATTTCATAAAATTAATTTAATATAATAAATTAATTTACTAATTAAACCATTTTAAACACTTATTTATAAGAGTGATAAAATCAGGTATAATTAAGTCTTCGTGTAAATCCTTTAAGTCTAACCCGAGCCTACCGAGATTCCCCATTCTCGGTCGCACTAAAAAAAACAAGCCAACAAAATGTAAAATCCAAAACTGGATTAGCGACATAATTTTGTGTCGCTAACTAGTGTTAACTGTCGCTAAAGGTTGTGCCAAAACTGTCCTAAATCTCACCTGACAAACCGTGACAGAAAATCCGCCGCTAAACTGTCACTAATTTCATAACCAAACCTTATTTTTTTCTGTGTAAATTTTACCCACTGCTACTAATAGTTTAACCACCGTTCTTGTGTATTTACCCAATGTTTAACACAGCCAAACACCCCCTTAAATATATTTTAACCCCCAATGGGTTTGTTTGGCTGCGATGGTTGAACACAGCCCGAGCCGCCCCTGTGTGGGTCACGGCTGGGCAGAAAAGGGACCACCGAGACATGGTGGTGTCTCGGTTTCATTAACCAACAACACCGGACACCCTTAATCATTAAACCCCCCGATTGGGGTTGGTTTTGTTCTCGGCTGGTCAAAGAAGTACGCCACTACGTGGCCTGTGGTTATGGTTGTTCGTAGGCAGCATATACCGAGACCTTATGGTCTCGGTTTCTGTAAGAAGCAACACCCCGACACCCCTTCACATATATATATGGTTCCCCACTGATTCGTTTATATACCACAAATAAAAATGTGATAAGGTATTTACAGTTACAATGATTTAAGGTGGATGGCGATTATAAGAATTGAAGATGAACAACGAACCCGAAACCCCCTTGTTTTCTTCTATACTCGGCGGCCACAGATGAAACCCTAGTTTCCTTCCTTTTTTTTGTTATGAATGAATGGAAAGAGGGGTTTATATCCTTTTTGTTATTTTACTTGGCAAGGATGGGCCTAAAAGCCCATTATTTCTTGTTTACACATCAACCCACTGGCCCCTTATAGTTATATAAGTGGTTTTCGTTTTTTTTTCGGTTTAACGTTTTTATTCACGTCTATTCGTAATTATTTCTCGTGTTTTAATTCGAAATTGTTTCCCGTGTTTTAATTCGTGAACGTAATACTCTTTTCTGTATCATAAATAATAGACAGGTAATATTTTCTAAAATTTAATTTTCTGAAACTTAATAATTATTTTCTGAATAATTATTATTTGTACTATTTAAATGAACTGAGGCCGCGTATTTTATGTTAACGTTTAATTTACGTTAAAGATGAGACTTCGCGTATTTAATATTCTATGATTTTAAATACGGGTTTTACAGTCTTGATTACTCTATGATGTGCGTAATGGATTTGTTTCAACTCGAATTTTTAAGAAAACTCACACCAGCTGACATTCAAAAGCTATATGCTGCTCATAATACGATTCATGGGTTTCCTGGGATGCTTGGTAGTATAGATTGTATGCACTGGGAATGGATTAATTGTCCGAGATCATGGCACGGCCAATTTGGTAGAGGGGATAAAAAATACCCAACCATAATACTAGAGGCTACTGCATCATACGATTTGTGAATTTGGCATGCATTTTTCGGGGTTGCAGGTTCAAAAAATGATATTACTGTTCTCAATCATTCACCCTTATTTGCTTATCTTTTGGATGAGAATGAACCCGAGGCCTCGTATGTTGTAAACGGGCAAACTTTTCATAGAGGGTACTACCTTGCAGACGGGATTTACCCATAATGGTCAGCTTTTATGAAATCATTTAGTGTTGCACGCGATTAAAAGTAGCTTTTTTCAAATGCCGTCAAGAAGGTGCCCGAAAGGATATTGAAAGGGCATTTGGTGTCTTACAAGGGAGATGGCGTATTATAGCTTAGCCAGCGCGTCAATTTACTGTGAACAAGTTACGTATAATCATGTATACCTGCATCATATTGCACAACATGATTTTGAAAAATCAGGGGGGTGCGATATCTGAAGCTGTAGAAATGTATGTTTGACCACGGGCAAATATATTAAGGACATGGGTCGAGCGTTGTGCAATACGTCAAAGACAACATAAAGAACTTCGTGATAAGCCGACACATATAAGGCTTCAACGTTGTCTTATTGACCATATTTGGGAGCGTCGTCAACCCCAAAACTAGTAGTTTATATTAATTGTTGTGTTTTTAAATATATTTTTTTCGTATCGTAATTTTTTTTAATCCGTATTTGTAATTTTTATTTCCGGATTTGTAATGTTTTATTTGTGTGAAATAAATTTTAGTTTGTGTGAAAATAAAAAAAATAAAAATAAAAGATAGTGGTGGGGCCCAAATGAAGAATGGTTGAGTGTGTTGTGAGTGAGAGGATATTTTGTTAGTTGTGTTGGTGTGATGTGTCGCTGAGTTGGCAGCTGACGAGACAAAATTTTGAAGGGTTACCTTGTTGTAACACCCTTGTCTCTTAGTAAGTAAAATTAGCCGTCTTCTTATTTTTAAAAGGTTCTAAATACTTTATACTTTATAATGTAGTTATAGATACAGCGACATGTAGATTATTAGATATCTTTAAATTAAGACTGTTATATTAACACGATAATTATTAGCGATGGAAATTCACATGTTATACGGGTATACGTTCACTTTAACGGATTAGCAAAAAGCATGTCTGGGCTTAACATAGTTAAAGCTAATTATCCGATAAATATGATTTTGGATCATACTAAGTAATCTTAAATAGTTGAATGCTTTCGCTACAATGCTACATTTTATTTTTTTATTTTTTGAACGGCAGTTTGGTGCAGCAGATTATCTTGCGTGCCACTGAGGCACCAAGTCTCTCAACCCGAGTTCGAATCATCTCACGAAGAGAATATCAACCCTATGCTAGCTAGTTTAGCAATAATCTTAACGATAAATAATGGATAAAAGAAAAATCTCAACCTTCATATGATGTAGTTATTTCTCGGTTATATAGAGGTAGTAATTTTTGCCATTTTTTAAATTACGAGCATTTTTAACCATTTTTTATAAAACAAGAGGGTATTTTTCGTCATTAAATTATTATTGATGGCTCAATAGATACATGTAAGACACTGAGTGAATTCTAACGGAGGTATGTAAAACAACAAATTGATCACTCAACGGATCTTTTACAATTAATGTTTTTTTCCGATTTTTAAACGAATATTTTTATTTTTTTTATTTTTATAAGTTTTTTTCCCGTTTTAGCCTACGCCCGTTTAACCGCGCCCGTTTGGCCTGCGTCCGTTTGAGTGCGTCCGTTTAACTCGTCGCTCATTTAACCCATTGCTTATTTAACCCGTCATTTATTTTACCCCACGTTTAACCCGCTCATTTTACCACCTCTGAATACAGAAAAGAAGCTAGTTGTTAATCTCAAAAGTTACATTAATTAATCAAAAAAAGTTACATTAATTAGTGGGCAAGATTTAGAACCTAGCTAAAAAGTTTAAAATATGTTTGAATCATGTAGATAAAACTTAAAGGACCATCAAATCCAGGAATTAGTCAAGTATAGAGACCGAAAAATGTATGACTATTTGGTAAATTGAGTTATAAGGTCTTAATCATTTTTACTTAAAATTAAATCTTATAAAAAACATGAAAATATTATTTATACCAAAATATTTAGAGATTGTAAAAACTGGTTATCACTAGTGATAAAAACAATGAAATATCATTAGTGATAAAACAATAAAATATTAATAATAATATTTCATTGTTTTATCATAAAATAAACAGTATGTTATATTTACAACTTTAGTTATTATGTACGGTTTTTAATAATTTTTTATACTATTTTTAATCTTAAATTAATCTCTATTATTAGATTAAATTAAAATAAAAAAAAAGAATTTATTTTTCAGTATACGAGAAAAATAAAGATGCAAATAAAACTTCTGTCATTTGGTATATGCTGCTATAGTTGTTAGTGGTCTCTTTTATTGGGTTTTGGTCCAGTGTTTGTATTTGTTATTGTTAAGGCCATTTGTTTTGGTTCAATGTTATTGCTAAGACTTCTTACTTCTTAGTTGCATAATTTCCAACGCGAGCTTCATACGTCGTTGTTGTGATAATGCTAGTGTTGTTTATCTATCTTTTAATTTTAAATAATATCAACGTACTAAGCATATCGAGAACGATATTTATTTCATTTGTGATTTGTTTGCTCTGGACGTTTGTGCATGTTCCCTCCGTATTAGCTACAAATGTAAGTCAAACTCGTTTAACTCGTATTTAAGCCTTTATGCTAGTATCTTTTAAACACTTGTATCCTAGATTAAAGCTGATTGTTTAAACTATATAATTTGACAAACTTCTTGTTCTGAATTGGTCTTACAATATGTTACATGTGCTAGAACATAAGAAGTTAAAACTGACAAACTAATGACAACGTGCTAAATCAATCAGTCATATAATTGAAGTAGCAATTAGAACATGTCATATGCATAAACCACACAAGTCTACAAGATTTAGGATTTGATTACACAAGACCCTTGTATTATTGCCGACCAAATAGGAATAAAGACAAGGAAAATATTTAATAATGCTTAGATTATTACACACTATATGCAACTCATACATAAATTGGTGAACATGAAAAGTTAAAACATGTATTGATTTTCGTCACATTTTGAAACGCGTTGGAAATTCAAATACCGAACATATACAAATTCAGAAAACGAAACGAAAATTTTATTCAAATTACAAATTTAAAGATACAAGTACAAAATTATAAGAGTAAAATGCAGATATGGTCACTATGGTATGTTATTTTTGCGTAAATTCTACCTTGTGTTTTGAAACTGCATGCGCCATACCTATAAGAATAGTTTGATTTCACTTTGATACCTTGACTTAACGAAACATATTGTTTGACCGTTATCATGATTTAACAAAAGGATAAAATTGTCTTTTCTTTTGTTTTCTTATAAATCACAGCCCGATCCATATAACCACTAGTACAACTAATTTGGATTATTTGAGAGATAAAATAATCAATTCTAAAGTAGCTGCAACAAAAGTTAGGAAAATCAGGGGTCATTCTTTACGGAATCATCAAATTATCAGAATTAGCCAACTGATTATCCCAATTTCAAACTACATCAACATAACAGACATTGTCTCCTACACCCAGTTTTACATCTAATCAAATATAATTCCATCATATAAGTATATTACAAGTGCATAGTTCACAGACTAAGT
This sequence comes from Glebionis coronaria, assembly GCA_025667525.1. Classification (NCBI taxonomy): domain Eukaryota; kingdom Viridiplantae; phylum Streptophyta; class Magnoliopsida; order Asterales; family Asteraceae; genus Glebionis; species Glebionis coronaria. Next base: position 507,021,424 of record CM046882.1, on the reverse strand, counting down.
CTCCAACTTTTTAAGAGCCATCTAAAATGCATAAACCAAGCATCTAAAATGCAAAAACCAGAACATGCATAAGATAGACATGGCTATCTCATGAGCTAACATAACCAACAAAGGTTACTTCGTATTGTTTTTGTTTAGAAAAAAAATCAAACTTGTCCATATAACCAACGTGGGGCTCCAAAACTTCATCATCATCAGACGCGTTTCAACAAAGGAGCTCGATGGATTAGTCTTCTCACCATCCTTGTTAGGATCTTGATCATCCACCTCAAGAGTGTGCAAAGCAGCAAAAGAGTTGTACATATAATACGGTATCATGGTTCTCAATATGCTCTTTATTAACCAATGTCCAGAAATGGATCTTCTTAGTAGTGCAATCACTCCTGGTTACATCAGCGAAAGAACCTAATGCGGGGGCAATAGTACCCTCCTTAAGACCATTAACTACCTCACTCGCAGCAACCTTTGTATTAAGATTGCCAAGTGAAACATCAAGTACCGATGTCCCACCATGCTGTCCATCAGTACCTTTCACATCATTCCCTCTTACCTCATTTGTCTCCTCAATAGTCTCAATACTAACGAATGAAACCCTTCGGGACGGCAAGGCATCATTATCTAGTCTAATATCCCTAACAGCTTTCCTTAATAGTTTCCCGTTAATGTTTTAATCTTCTTCACAAAATAAACAAACATGAACCCCGTCGTCTCATTCAGATCCCCATTAGCAGTAATACCTCCATTCACTTTAATTCTCGAATCATAAACCCCCTTCCCATCTCTCATAACCCGCGACCAGAATCACATACAATCTAATCAACCTCTAATCTCCCTTGATATAAATCACAGCTCTAATTAATTAATCCATAACGGAGATCAGTAAAGAGATTGGAAAGAGAAGAACTAAAAAGCTAGAAGGTGAGTAATAATAAGCATGTAAACAATTATTAAGTAGGTATCCAGGATTACAAATCCACTTTAAAAAACGCAATAAGTAGTGGTGGGATGAGTTTATGTAGATGATCTGGGTAATGTCAAATTGGGAAAAAAAGACGCTTTATAATAAAATATATATACACAAAGGACGATGAGTTGTTGTTATGGATCGGGTATGAATTCGTTGGGTGCAAGTGTTATAGTAGTAAATCATAAATCTTAATGAAAAAAAGAAAATACCATTTTGTCCTTTTGCTAATCTATAGTAACGGTCAAAATATACGTTCCGTTAAGTCAAGGTATCAAACTGGACTCAAACTATCCTCACAGGTATGACGCATGTAGTTTAAAAACACTGGGTATGATATATGCAAAAATGACATACCATAGCGACCATATCTGAATTTTACTCAAATTATAATCAAAAGGTACCAAAAAACCAAAACTAACAATTCATATTTATAAGCTAAAGTAACTTGTTGATCAAGTCACATAAATTTATCAAACAGACTTTGGAGTTTACGTCATTTTCCGATTAAATTCAAGGAGCCTGAGTTTACTGTTTCACACACACTCGAATCGGTAACATTCCCCATTTGAAATATGTATACAAAGCTTAAATCGGCCAAGCTGTAAAAAATGGTAAACATTGGATTAGTGTCTCTTTTTTACTTGCAAGTGTGTGAACATTTAGCTATATATCAAATAGTCTAACTATCTTGAAATGTAAGATCGTTTTTAGAGAAGTGCAAGAGGTGTCATCGTACATGGTCATCGTATAACCGTGTCAGTAAATTTTATGCCTTTTTTATATATTTATGCGCTCAAGATTAATTATTTCATGCACTAATAATACATGAAAAATATGTAATTTTATATGTGTTTAACACAATACTCAGCTAAGTGACTGCCCCTGCTAAAACAACACAAATTATATAGATATGTAAGTCGTTTTAGTACTTTTTAAGGTGTTTTAGAAGATGTAAAGAAGTGAATTATGGTTTGAGTACTTTAAAAAAAGATAGGAGGGATCACATGGAAGTTGGTCAGGAATCAGATCTTGGGGAGTTATTTAAAGGGTAAGAATGAATAATTCTCAATCTTTGATGAATGTCCAAAGACAAACACCACCTTCCATCCATTGATTATAACATGATCTCCATATTTATTTATTTATGATTTATGTTGGATGGCTACCCTCACCAGATATACATCTTATGTGTGTTTCATCTACCCAACATTTACTTCAATGTCCATGTGCCTTTTGTGTCCCATGTATCTTTATAAGAGATGGGACTTTTTTGTCACTTCACCTCCTTAATAATATGGTTCAACTATGAAATAAATGATGACTTGCTTCATATGTCCACATAGAATTGCATATTTCTTACTTTAAGTGTTGATAATGTGTGATTCATAGATGAGGTACTTGAAGTTTCCCATCATGAATTCACTTTCTTGCGAATTGTGGTCTGTGTACATTTTGTACAGCTAGACTAAAGTCACTAAACTGCTAAAATGGTCTTTGCAATTTACTCTTATGTTAAAACTTCGAAGTAATATATGTGAAAGTTGGACAAATTATCCAACAATAAGCGTACCTATCAAAACACATTTGATATTTATATTAGATCCAATCACATTGATTCATAAAAATATGTATAAAATATATAAACATCCTAGTGCAAAGCAAAAGAGAGAATCTAACAAAAGAAAGCCCATGACTTGTGTCTTGAATCCAAAACATACTAAATAAATACAGTAATTAAATAAAGTTTAAGAGAAGAAAAACTTGTATTGCTTTCAGAACAAGTGAACAACATTTGATTTATGTATACGTTATTCATGTATATAACTTAAGAATTAGATCACAAAATGTCATAGCCTTAACCATAATAGTTCATCGATAGCATGTCGATCCAGATTTGTTTAACCATAAGCTTATTATAACAAAATCTAGAATACTCAATCTTACTAAGGGCGTGTGATACGATTTAGCTAATTAGTCCTAAGTTCTCACACGGCTTACAAAAGCTTTGGATTCGTAACATAACGCCATTTAGTTAGTGCGAGTTGCCCATAACTAAGCATTTGCATGTTTAACTTACGACGTAAACAAAATATTGTATGTTTGTAGTATTTATAAATTGAGAGTATTAGACTATTAGCTTTTCTTTGCTAAAAAGATATGTGATTTGATTAGTAAACTTGCAAAGTTACCTTACGTAAAAAGGTGGCCGAAATAGAGAGGGAAGAACCGAAACCAAATGCCATGCACGAGGGCTTATTCGTTGCTTAGGCCTAAATAATGGATTTTGGTTAAAAGACAAACTTGGGCTTCATCGACAAGTGCATATATAAGCATGTGACAAACGGCTTTTATAGTCATGAATTAATGAAAGATAGGTTTATTTTCCTAAAACAAGACCAAAAGATTTATTAGTTTAAGTTATCAATCATGTCACTTGACCAACAGATTCGTCCCCCTTCTTTTCTTTTTGGGGTTTTGAGATAGATTTTCATACAATCGATCAAGTGAAAAGTGCCGTATATAGCTCGATAACACAAGGATATTATTTTATATGCTAAAATAAAAAAATAAAAAATAACTTTCAAACAAAATAAATAATATTTACACTACTCGTCACGATTTTTAAAAAAGCCAAGCCCCTCTCTAGTTTTCACTAACACCCGCCCCTGATACTAGTGATACATAAGTTGTATTGTATAACACGACTAAAAGTCCTACCGACTCCGTCTTTACATTGGAAAAATATATACACACTCTCGTATACAAACTTATTTTGTACATACAACATTCGTTCCTATAACACCTCAACGAGTGCGGTTGCAGACGTTATAGGTCCCCTTTTGCACGTAACTAGTTTATGATTAAACATTGCTTACAATTCTTAGCTCTCACTAATTAGAGCAATGAGTGTGGTGGCAACTGATTTGGCGTTAGTAGTTTAAAGCCACACTCTTCAAAGTGAGTTGAAAAAACTAGACGATAAAATAGATGAGATTCGTATGATTTGAGTCGTTGAGTTATAAACGAAATAAGGTTTTGATGTCCGAATGTTAAAAATCAAAGTTATAAACAGCGTGAGACAATATCGTAACGGTATAATCAATCTTCACGTTTAAGCATAAAGTGTGGCGATATAATGTTTTTAAGACGTTATTTAAGGTGACAAAAATTATTTATAAATTTTATATATATATTTCATAATTATATAAGTGATAAACATTAGTAATCAAAGCTCAAATCTTAAATATTATTTCTCCGTCTTAAAATTATAGTTCACATTATTATTATATTTGAACGTCTCAAATTAAATGTCTACTTATAAAACTAGATAAAAAAAATATTAACTAAGTTTATCATATCACATTCACTTAAAAGTATCATTACAAACAATAAAGAAGTTGTTAATTAATTGGTTAAAAGTAAAATTGTCATCATGGAAAAAGTAACATAAAAAAAACTGAAAAAATAATGTTTTCATTAAAATATGTGTTTTTTGTCAATGAACAATAATTATAAGCCGAAAAGACTAGTAAATTTTCTATATAATTAAAAAAAAAATTCGTCACGTTTTACGACTTTGTATGCTTTATCACACTACGCCTAAAACCAACGCCTAGATGTCTTTTGTAACTTTGAAGCAACACCTCAAATTTTGACGCTGCCATTAAACGCCTTTCAAAACACTGGTTAAAACTTAAAAGTGAAATGTATGATTGGCGCTTGAAGGTTTATATAGTTCATAACAATTATTTAAAACCCTAATATGGTCAAAGCACACATATAACGGCAGTAAATTAACAAGATCATAATTAACACAACTATAATTAATCAAGATTAGGGTTACATACCTTTATCCTAGCAAGATCCACAAGACGACGGAACAAACGGCAACAAGGATTAATCACGAACACCACCAAGAATATAGTCTAAAGTAAGACTATATCACGTTCTTGTACACACGTAATACGGCGAGTTAACCGTGAGTCTAGCACGAACAAACCGAGCTTCAACACTTATGGAATATCTACCCAACAACCCTAGAGAGGGGCTAGGACTAGATAATATTAAATAGCAAAAATCAAAAACTAAAACCCTAAAGAAGGGGTGTTTGGCCGGCGATCAAGGAGCAAGAGAAAGAGAGATTTGTATGTATTTTGTGAAGGCTAGGGGTTTGTTTATATAGGCTTGACAATACTTGGTCTCCAAGCAATAAACAAAATAGGAAAGAAAATCTTTGATTTCCTTCCCCTTTTCCCCTTTGGCCGACGACCCACAAGCCCACCCAAAGGCTTCCGGAACTTTTCATTTCTCCTTCTTTTAGCTTCTATTAACGGTCGTCTAAACTTAACTTTTATTTATTAACGATCGTTAGTTAAGCTTTGGTTTGATTTCATAAATATAATAAATATATTTAATAAATAAATTAACCCTTTACGTTAGGTGTGCAATCCCGTGATCCCGAGTTCGATCCTATCTCATGACTATCGATTTTAAGTCCATAAACTTTCAGCTCCTACTTGGACAAATTCGAATATCGTGATCACATTGATTAGCGTCTAGTTACACTAACAATGTCACTAGTACAACTCGAGTAAGGTTTCCTAGACAAAACCTTTTAATGATATATAATCATTATTGTTATCCTTTCAATTCAAATACAACGTTAATAAGGATATGGATCTCAGTCATTCCTTTCATTAACCATTATGTTTCTCGTTTATGGATATAGCAAGATCACCAAAACAAATTTAGGTGCGACCGCACAAATATCTTACTACTCCCCCGAGGGGCCCAGCTGTATTATACTTCAAAATAATTTTGAAGGAAACAAATCCCATATTGACTACAAGCAAAACTTATGAATTTTGCAACACTTCTAAATATAACCCTTATAGCTACCAGTTACGTTTAGCGTTAGATTATTTCACAGAAATGCACTAGATCCATGACAGTTTCCTGGTATCTCAGGTCTAAGGATAACTATTTATGATTTACTTGATGACAAAGATCCACAAAGTAAAATCATATAGTTGGGATAAGTCCAATATTTAATTTATCAAATATCATCCAAAATTGACCAATATACTTTCAAGTATACTTTGTCACTATTTTAAATTGTCTTAGTTTAATAATATTCCCATATTATTAATCGACAACGGACATTTAGAAATATCATAATATTCATGGATTAAATCATGTAAAATAGGATACAAAACTAAATAACAAGAATAAACGAAACCCAATCTTTATTTCGTAAAATAATAATGTCTTAACATCCTTTATCCAAATAGTAAAAATAGATCAATGCATAAAACTGGTACATGCATCATGCCTCTAGTAATGACATTCATACTTGAGAATACTTTATTCAAGAATTCAATTAATTGAAATTCTTGTACATGTGCATTCAAATAGTTTGATATTGCCACATAGTATCAAAATTGTGAAACATCCTTGATCACCAATTTCCTAAACTTCCAAAACATATTTGAAGTTCAAAGTATTCTAATTCTTTAATGTATAATGCAACTTTAATCAACATGTCATCTCTAAAGATCTCATGACTAATATTGAGTGTTACCTCAATTATATCTTTTCAAGTTTTACAACTTGTCATAAAAGATATAAATACGTTGCCTTTAATATCTATTATGTAATGTTTGATTCCAACCAAACCTCCAAGTTTGTTGGCTATGATAATTTGCACAACGATTTGACAAATTATTCATCTATAGAATATGAAAGCCGATCCAAGATTTAGGATGTTATTCTATTTCCAAACATATTCTTTTAGAATATTCATTACACAAGTTATTTAATAACTTTAAAATAGATTAATATATTCAAATCATCATGCATTTTAAGAATGATATAAATACAACTTCATACACATGAAAATTTCTCAAACCAGATTTAGTTTCTTCATGTCCTAACTATCCATGTAAACTTACTACATGGTATATTACGTTGTATTTCCACCACATAAATAAATAAATTTATTTGTTCCAAGGTTATGTATATCTTATTTTCTAAATCTTCAAAGCAAAATTTCATGTCAAATGTAAACTAAATCAACATTTAATTTGAATGAAAATTTAATTTCTTACATGTCTATTTAACACATATAATTTAAGAAAATAACCATAATACTCCCACTAGCTTTTAGGAATATAAATCATCTTATTCAAATTTAAATCCAATATTGGATTTCAAAATAAACATAAGAATAATCTCCTAGATGCATGCTTTTATCCTTTCATGGATAATTGCATTTTGTACTTTTCCAAAGATTTATTTTGAGGTAATAAACTCATTTTGATTACTTAAGTCCTTTCTCAAGTAGTCATTCAAGAAATAGTTCATACATATCCAAATTTGTCAATTAAAATATGACCATCAAAATCTTTATATATTTAATGCGTTTAGGAAAGAATACTTAATCACAATTAATTACTTAAGTGTGATTAATAATCTATTCATAATACATAAATTAAATATGTGTACAAATTTTGTCCATATAATTTTGACACAAAGATTAAACCATCACAATTGGCATTTTTCTTCCTTTGACGAAACTCATCTCCAATTTCTAGTCAAACTATTCAAGATAAACCAAAACCAGAATTTGATTATCTTGTTGGACACCATCTATAACAATCATAGTATGAATAGTTTACCAAAAACAATATTTGGTAACAAATCACAACAATTTTTTTGTAACTCATAATTCTCATCATATAAATCGCATATCCGAGATATCCTTACGGACCTATGACGTAAATTCCTTTATCTTGAGAGTTAGCTTTTACAAGACTTCCTCATGATAATTACTAGTATATTTAAGAAGATTATATATCTTGTAATTTTATCTTTCAAGATCAAAACTCCCACTTGCTTTTAGTAGCTTAAAATTACTCTTTAAATACATAGCAAATAGATCAACACTCCAACGTTATCTATATGGGACATTACAAAACACAATGATAGATCCATACTCTTTATTTTCTAAACAATCCACTTAATAAGTAGTTTAGCAAAATCCGAACTTCATTTAAGATATAACGTGATTCATCACATTCCACATATAATGGTATCTTATTAATCTTCTTAGATCAAGTCATACTCAACTTTCTAACCTTGATATATTTTCGAATAAAGGAAGATATAGTTATCTTGAATCAAACATCACCATCATATTGAGAATTTTTTATTCTCCTAATGAACATACCACAACAATGATGTATTTCATTTAGGGAAATATTGTAAGTCAATCTTAACAATATTTAAGATAAATATATATCTTTAGGCTTACCTATATACCAACTAAATCATCTTAATAGTATAATAGATTTCCTAACCATTTTGCATGCTTTATAACTCAAGTACTTCTAATACAAAGTCACTTCATTAAAGTTATAATTCCATTACACGTTACATGTATATGTATTTAGTGAAATAAAGACAATACATTAACGTCTTACTTTATATTATACGTCTTTCAAGACTTTATGTTTGTGACTTTATTCAATAAAGCATAAACATGTATAACTAAAGTAATCATGAACACCACTAGGTTTCATTAATCTTTTTAAGTTAATTCACTACTATACTACGATATGAACACCACTAGGTTTCATTAGTAGTATAAGATTACTCTGTGTATCTTATGTCATTCCAGGAATTTGTCCATTTTAAGAAACTACAAAACATTCCACGTCCGATCTTACGACATGTGGATATTTTACCCTTGAGTTTACAATTTAGTACAAGCTTTTACATGACTAAATCAAAACAACAAGTGTTTCTTAATGTGAATGATATATATACTTTTAAGTAGTCTTCTAATCATATTGACACATGATCTAACTTTCATCTAATATTAATTAGATTGTTAGTATCTTATCTTGAAGACAAGAAAATCATATCTTTATGAGTTGTTCTTGCACACAATGTTCATTTCTCCCACTTGTGCATGGAACAACCTCATATATAAGATAAACATCACGTCTAACGTTCGTCTATACAAAATATGATTGTGCCACATATGTTAGCTTTTTACAAGTAGATGTAGAATCACTTAATAAACAAGAATCAGTACATAACTATCTTTGAAGATATTAGTGTCAACAATTCGAAAGCAATTATCTTAGAACATACTAAAGATAATATGGGTTATTACCAAGACAACAAGGCTTGTAGCTCCCACTGAATTAGAGAATGTTTTAATAGACTCAAAATCAGTAATACAACACAATTCTCCCACTGAACTTGACAACATTGAAAATGTTTCATAATCGGTAAAAATAATTAGTGTTGTGTTTACTTTCTTACACTTTTGAAAAACACATTCGCAAAAATTACTTATAGTGTTTAAGAGTGTACTCTACTTCGTAAATGATGACTTATCCATCAAATGCTTTTTAACTTGAAAGACTTGACATGCAATTTCTTCTTTTATAGGTCTACCATCCCCACAATGGTATGTATTGCCTATAAATGGTCAAAGCACAACTACTAGACAAATATGCTAGTTTGCCTTATAACCAATTAGCGGTAAATAACTCAAAATATGCATTTTTCTTAACTATTAAAGTTTGCTATGAGTTATGGATTTGAATTTGACATTTCTAAAATCCTTATTACTCCATCTTCACTCACGGAAAAGAGTTTAGGTTTATCTTTTAAATTGACTCTATCCTCAACCATACGGTTTTAGATCAATAAATGAATAAACCACGTTTACGGTGTAACGTTGCATTACTATATTTGTAAAAGAATTTAAAAAATTCAATTTTAGTATTTTCGATAATACCATTCAAGAAAATAAAATTACCCCGGTAATAATAACCATAGTATTTTCCTTGAAAACTAGAATCCAAAATGACATAATTTCATCACATCAGTTGATCTGCTAGCAATGAAAGTATTCAAGATGGTAACTTGTCGAACAATGATTGACAAATAAATTTTCAATTTCTAGATATGTTAGGGATTTACATTGCCAAAATCATTTGCATTGTAAACATGTTTCATCCCTACTTTACGCCTTAAGTTTCCAGTTCTCACTGAGTAACTCAATTAAGTCGACTAATCTAAAGGACGTAAAACCTTCATGTGCAATCTTATTCAGTCATGAAGTTTTCTCTCCATTGCAACATCGTCCAATATCTTATATGACGACAATTGTAACTTCAAGTGTTCGTCAATTAGAGGGCATATGACTTAAATTTTTAGGGTCTAGATTTTGGTGTCAAAATCAAGTATGGAGAAGCATGCATACATCTCCATAGCATGAGTTTAATAAAACTTTTTGTAGAAACTAGAAGGGGGGGGGGGTTGAATAGTTTCTCTTCGATTGGTGACCAAATTAAAATTACTTTCAATTTGGTTTGTATCAAAACTATCTTTTACTTGATGCTAAGTTGCATAATGATTAGGTTCAATTGAAATACACTAGCAAGGATAATAAGCAAGTAAAATGATAATGAAATAAGTAAATAGCAAGGAAGGAGACAACCTAGTGGGAAGACACCAAGATTTATAGTGGTTCGATGTTGTCCCATATATTTAGATGATTAGAGATAGAAAATAGATGAAAAGATATAGATTCCTAGAGAGAGAAAGTAGTGAGAGAAAGTAGAGAGGATTAACTTGTAGAATATTAGATTAAGAGAAAAAATGAATCACCCACCCTCCTAACATGCTAGGAGGGTAGTATATATAGTCCACCCACATGCGGGCTTCTTTATGAACTATATAGTTTGGGCCGGGCTTTCCTTTTGGGCTTTAGTTACTTATTAATGAACTTTAGCCTAAAGTTAAGCCCGTATAACACGACTAATATACTACCTATTACAACGTTCTAAAATACGATACATAATAAACATATGACCGAGCATTCTTGTTTGGCTCAATATTTTGAGGCTAACAATCTCCCCCAATGAGAGGTCATAAACCTTGGTCATTTAGGAAATTTGTAGAGATTACTAATCTCGCCATAAATGAGTCTTGAACGTGTAACCGTAGCCTTGTTCCTTCATGCTGTGATCTTTGAGCCTTTGTCGTTGTCTTTTGACTTTGTCTTTAAGTTTGAGATCTTCAAATCATCCTTGGCTTGTCTTTGCCATCTTGCGGTCTTGTGTCTTCATCCACATGCTCACACTATTAATTGTTGAATAGGTCTTTAGGCATGAGTATGTGGTTTCTGAATCATTGACTTTGTTGTGTACACCGTGACGCCACCTTCTCGAGACAAAACATAGACACGGACTGAATGGCTTTGACATCCGTCCTAAATCGGTAGCGTTTTACCTCCGGTCGGTGAAGACCGTTATACGATATTAAATATCGTACCTGTGATCAGGTAGATTCAATTAAGAATCTCCTTGACAGGGTTTCACGGCTGTACTAGCCGTTCTCTTTACTCGACCGTCTCAAAGCAAGACTGCGAACATAAATGAGTCTTGAACGTGTAATCGTAGCCTTGTTCCTTCATGCTGTGATCTTTGAGCCTTTGTCGTTGTCTTTTGACTTTGTCTTTAAGTTTGAGATCTTCAAATCATCCTTGGCTTGTCTTTGCCATCTTGCGGTCTTGTGTCTTCATCCACATGCTCACACTATTAATTGTTGAATAGGTCTTTAGGCATGAGTATGTGGTTTCTGAATCATTGACTTTGTTGTGTACACCGTGACGCCACCTTCTCGAGACAAAACATAGACACGGACTGAATGGCTTTGACATCCGTCCTAAATCGGTAGCGTTTTACCTCCGTTCGGTGAAGACCGTTATACGATATTAAATATCGTACCTGTGATCAGGTAGATTCAATTAAGAATCTCCTTGACAGGGTTTCACGGCTGTACTAGCCGTTCTCTTTACTCGACCGTCTCAAAGCAAGACTGCGAACATAAAGAGTGAATCAATTAGATAGATATCCGCTTGATTAAAGTCGTCAATTCAAATTCCTGGAACAAGTGTGATTCTTAAAGAATCTTACCATTGTTGCTTTCCAGTTGACACAAGTTTGATTCATAAGAATCTCACAAGTCACCTACCGTAGCGCTGTTTGATGTTGACGCTAGAAGGATTTCCATTCGTCACTGTGAATATTAATGAATATCACTCTGAATGTTCTGGCAAGACCATAAAGATATTGCGTAGAAACCTGAAACGAGTTTGAATCAATTCAGAATCAAACCACTGTTGCTTTTCAGTTTTACATATGTTCAATTCATAAAGAATCTTGCATATGACCTACCGCAGTGCTGTTTGACGTTAACACTGGAAGGATTTCCACTCATCATTGTGAATACTAAGTAGTATCACTCTGAGTGTTCTAGCAATATCGCAAGGATATAGCATAGGACTCTCTTGATCTTCATCCGTGTGTCCTAGCGAGATTTGATTGATCTCTTGGCTCTAGACTCTATTTGTGCACTTTTAGTGATCGGAGGCTGGAGCAGATGCCACCTATTCAATATCAACTATCTCGGAGTGAGAAAGTAAATAGAAGTCGTGTTGATCTCCGTGACAATAAAACAAACTTCTTTTGAGAGAATCCTGAGTAGCTAGGAAAGGGTTGTGCTTCACATCACTGGGTCCATGATGAGTTTGTCTTCATGATGAGTTGACCCGGTTTCTGCCTAAGTTGTATGGAGGGCTTCTTTCTTTACACCCTTTATCCTTACATTTCTTTTTCATTCTTCAACCCCTTCAATGCTTACCAAGACATCATTACTAGCACCTTGTTGTGATTGTTCCAGTGCTAGCATCAGTACTTAGTAGGCATTCAGCTACGTTCACATTCTACTCCATCTTTCCTAAGGACTTCTAATAATCTATTGGATTGTCCCTGGGAAGATCCCTCCGGTTCTGGTTGGATCATAGGACTTAAACCTAACCACCCTTTTGACCCCAATAACGTCTTGAATTAAAGATGTTGTGGGTATTTGATCGTAACCATGAAGACCACTTTAAATTCTAACAAAGTGTTTGAAAAACATTTAACACCTTGCTAGTTTTGTCGTTTTAGAAATGCTCCCCCTTCACATGTGCATCGATAATCGAAAGTGTTTCGCACATGTAGGTAAGAGTTAAAGTGCTTGAGTCTTATATTAGATCACATTTTAATCACATTTTCTCCCCCTATCTCTAATATATAAAATCTTTTGATATTAGAGATACCAAATTTGATTAAAATATATTTTGAAAAAATAGTCTTGAAATCTCTGGGAGAAAGATGTGTTAATTTTTTGCATGAAGTTTAAAATGCTCCCCCTCAAAAATTGATCCAATTGAATTGTCATTGTGAGGATATTATCTACATTTCGCTTGTTGAGGATGGGAGTTGTTGAACACACAATTTTTAAAAGATTTTGAATATCATTGAAAAATTCTTGAAAAAATTGTGTTCAACGCTTTTTTGAAAAATCAATTCTTTTTGTCGAAAGGTTTTTCTAAAGCATAAACTTGAGTTCATAGACTCTGAATGTCTTGACGAATCCACTCAAGTGTAAGAAGAGTTAATTTCTTTTGCTAAGGGTAAGAGCACGAAATCGTACACTCCCCCGTGAATATAGTTCCGGGTTGCAATCTGAAAGTGATTACAAGCCATTGTGTTGAGCTCAAAACGTTGAATGTTTTGTGACAAGCTCAACACGTGATAGATTGCTCTACCCGTTGTTTGGAAATATTTGTCCAAAATAGACAATTTCCTTTATTAAAAGAAGAAATGACATGTTTTGAAAAATATTTACAACTTTCATTCGAGCTTTATGTACACACCCGTGTCGTTATTGAGCGACATTTCTAGGCACGTCCATATTATCGATACTGAAAGACATGTCGAGAAGAATATTTTTGGATTTTGAAAGATTTTTAATTTTGTGTTTTGCTTTTATGTGTTTTATATTTTTGTATTTTGCTTTTTCAAAGATATTTACAAGTTGATGTTTGATAGATAAATCAAGCAGGCACCTTTGCCAGAATCTCCAGGTCTGCTGGAGTCAAACATCTCATACCAATTTGCCTAACGAGGTACTCAAACCTATCTTTCGACAGAGCTTTCGTAAACAAGTCGGCTAATTGGTAATCCAATCCAACAAAGTATAATTCAACAATACCTCTTTCAACTTGTTCCTTTATGAAGTGGTATCTGACATCGATGTGCTTCGTGCGGGAATGCTGTACCGGATTACAGGAGATGGCTATGGCCGACTTTGAGTCACAGTACATAGGTACTTTATCAAAGTGGAAGCCATAATCCGTGAGTTGTGTTCTCATCCAAAGAACTTGAGCACAACACGCAGATAGAGACACATACTCCGCTTCGGCTGATGAAAGTGACGTGCAATCCTGCTTCTTGGAAGACCATCCCACAAGCTTATCTTGTCCTAGAAATTGTGCACCACCAGAAGTACTTTTACGTGTATCAAGACACCCTGCATGATCAGAATCTGAATAGGCCGTTAGAAAGAAACCGGTTTCCCTCGGATACCAGAGTCCCATGTGAATGGTATTCTTAAGGTACCGAAAGATCCGTTTAACCTCCTTGAGGTGTTTTTCAGTGGGTCGTGCTTGATATCATGCACAATAGCATGTAGCATGATGAATATCTGGTCTGCTTGCTGTCAAGTACATGAGGGACCCGATCATAGAACGATATCTCGTTTGATCTATGGGTAATCCCTCCAAGTCAGCATCTAGGGATGTGGTTGATAATGGTGTCCCAACGGGGTCACATGAGGTCATACCATGCTTTTTAATTATCTCTTGACAATACTTAGCTTGGTTTATAAAGATACCACTTGGGGATTAGTGAACTTGAATTCCTAGAAAGAATTTTAGTTCGCCCATCATTGACATTTCAAATTTGCTGTGCATTACTTTTTCAAACCATTTTGAAAGTTTTGGGTTTGTAGACCCGAAAATAATGTCATCAACATAAATTTGCACAAGCAAAATGTCATCCCCATATTTATAAGTGAACAAAGTTAGATCAATGGAACCTTTTGAGAAACCTTTGGATACCAGAAATTTTGAGAGCTCGTCGTACCACGCCCTTGGAGCTTGCTTGAGTCCATAAAGTGCTTTGTGGAGACGATACACCTTGTCAGGATAATGAGGATTGACGAATCCTTCCGGCTGCGTGACATAGACTTCTTCCTTCAAAGGACCGTTAAGAAATGTTGTCTTTACGTCCATTTGATAAACCGTGAATCCCTTATGTGCAGCATAAGCAAGGAAAATCCTGACTGCTTCCATTCGAGCTACTGGTGCAAATGATTCTTCAAAATCAATTCCCTCTTTCTGGCCATACCCCTTAGCCACTAGCCTAGCTTTGTTTTTGATGATCGTGTTTTCTTCATCCATCTTGTTTTTCCAGATCCAATGAAGATATAATGGAGTCACATCATATGGTCTGTCAACAAGTTCCCAGACTTTAAGTCTTTCAAATTGTTGAAGTTCATCCGTCATCGATTCAATCCAAGCATGATCAGCCATGGCTTCTTTGATGTTTTTCGGTCCAGCTGTACTCACGGCGAGTGCGAACATACAAACATCACCATCGGTTTCTAGTTGTCGTCTTGTACGAACAGGCTGTGAAGGGTTTCCAATTACGTGAACCAAAGGATGATCTCGGGTCCAATGATGTGTTGAAGGATGTCGTTGATAGAACGTATGCATATTTGACGGATCAACATGGCGAGTAGAAGGCTCTCCAGTTTCGTGTACCGGTGTACCGAATGGGTTGATAAATTCGTCTTCGTCAGATAATGCATCGTCTGCTTGATTTGTGTTCTCTGGAGCAATGACAGTAGTTGTGGATGTTGTAGGATCGATTGTTGAAGTGATATTCTGAGGAGGTAGATCTGCAACAACCCGTGTTGAAGTAGATGAAGTTGTATCCTTTTGTGGACGATGAACGGTATCATCATTCTTATCATGAGTGACAACGGAAGACTTCGATGCAACTTGTTTCTCCCCCGTGAAATATTCATCATACATTGGTCCATATAACATTTCCAACTCTTCAAGTGTCGTGTCCACTGTCATATCTGCTCTAGGAACATGTTCAGGAACCAGCTTTGAACTTGACGGTTCATTGTTGTGGTCTTGAGTTCCGAGTTCCGTGCGGTTGTGAACGGAAGTCGTTTTTCATTGCGGATCGGGACTTAAACTGCTTTGTTCAAGTGCCATCGTGTAGCTTACTTGTAAAACCCCTGAGACACATATTTCTCTGATATCTGTTTCTTCAGCAACCAAACTCTGAGAGTGTCTTTTGTTGAACGGTATGTGTATGGAAAACCTTTATGTTCTTGTTGAACCGTTACTTTACTACCTGCACTTTCATCAGTAGTTTGTATGCTTGCATGTGGGTTAGCGATTTCTTGATGAGAACCATGTGGGGGTTCACCTTGAACCTTTTTCGTGCTAGAGGGAAATATCTTTCCAGTAGGAACCCATTTAGGACCAGTTGTTTTGAAGATTCTACCTGTTGGTGTCCACTTAAGACAAGGTCTAGGAAACGTAGTTTTCTCACGCACAGCGGAAGACTTAATTGGAGAAAATCTATTTCCTATAGGGTTCCGTCTTTGAGAGACTCTAGCTTTTTTGTTCACCTTGTTCAGGACTTTCGTGATGCAATCATCATGAATGGCATTAAACACACATTTGTTACATTTCGTGCAAAAGTGCTTAGCATCTGAGAAGGATCTAGTGTTCCTAGGATAGGCTGATTTGGGCACATCATAGAAGGGTCTAGAATTCCTGGATGTGTGATTAGCGCTCCTAGGTTTCGGTTGGGTCCTATCTCTTGCATGTGTCTTTTTCTTAGCATCCTCTAGATAGCTTTTATGACCCGTGTCATTTGAACTACTCTGAGGCAAGTTCTTGGAGCTATTTCTAGAGTTGCTTGAAGCATTCATGTGATTGGGTTTAGCATAGGAAAAATTTATTAAGGGGGATCTAGATGGTGGAGTGACAGTTTTTGGCAAATTGCTATGCACGTCAACTTGGGATGCAAACCTCGAGTTTGATGTTTTGGGTCGTTCAGATTTAAACGCATTCGGTTGTCTAGCAATTGAGCGGTTTCTGAATGGTTGAGTAGGAGGTTTCCCCAAGATTGACGTATTTGCTAACTTAGTATCCACACTATTTCCTTTTAGCTTCCTTAATTCATTTTTCACCGCTGTTAATGCAAAAACCTTTTCCTGAATCTGAGCTTTCAATTGCTCATTTTGTAGAAGTAATTGAGCGATACGTTGTTCTAACTTAATGTTCATATTATCAAATATGGCGTTATGAGCATTCGCGTCATTACTATCTACAGTGTCGATTGGTTGTACAGATATTTCACTTAATGAAGCAGGCGGAGAACTTAGATTTTGAGAAGCCAACTTTGATTCTAACAAATTTATTTGTTTCACAAAATGTTCTTTTTCCATATTAAAATCTTGAATCTTACGATCCAGTTTTTGTTCAAGAACAACGTTTGCTTTTTCAAGTTTTTCAAAGTAGGCCTCAAATTTGTCATGTTTCTTTGAAAACTCAAGTTTAGCATCCTCAAAATCTTTTGTCTTTTGAGCTAACATAGTTTCGAGCTCATGAATCTGAGAATCATACAGAGCAGTTAATTGTACCTCAGCCATTGGCTCTTCATCGTAAATGGGTCTGATATCTGCATCATCGGCTGCTTGATCATTCCCTGAGTTGTTGCTGGTATGCTGCTTTTCTGATTCTATCCCGTTGCGTTCTGTGACAATCGTACAATCATCCAATGTTTGACCATCATCGACATAGCTCTCGTTCTTCTGACGTGTTCTTTCAGCAATGGACTTCCTTACATCACTCATGTGTTGAAGAAATGTCTCCTTGAATACTTGAACTTCTAACCGAGTAAATTCAAAGAAGTATTTGTTTATGAATTCTAGATCATAGTGTACAGAGACCTGTGTATCAAGGAATTGCTGAAACTGATTCTCAAGAACCAAAACGGCATCTATGGATTCAACCTCTTGAAAGTCATCGTTTGCAAGTTGTTGTTCAAGATTATCTGCATTGAGTTACATTGTGCTTGTGAATGTCTCAACATCTTGACCAGTGAGTGACATGAATACCCGTTTGAATCCAAGTTCGACGCGAGTGCCTTTTAACTCGTCAGTTGAAAGAACTTGAATGTGTGACTGGAGTGATCTAAAGTGTGTCATGCATCGTTCTTTTGCAACCGACATTATGGATTGGAGTGCATGCACATCTTGTGTTTTGGAATCCATAATGAGTGTTTCAGATGATGAAGTGACTTTGGATCTTAACTAGAAATGGTGTGATTGGTTTTGTGGTTTAAATTCCGAAAATTGCGATTTTTCTTCAGTCCGACAGTAAATTCCTCAGCCCGACAAAACGGTAAACCGAAAAAATTATGAATCTCCAAATTTTGAAATCGAGTTAGAAATAGCCAATAACTAGTATGGAAAAATTTTGAAAAATGAAAATTTTAACGGAAAATAAAACCTAAAAATGGCCTAAAATTTTGAATTTTGGTCCGAAAATTTGAATTTTTGGTCGAAAATTTTTTCGCATCGCCAAAATTTAAAATCGAAGCTTAAATGGCCTAAAAATGGTCTAGGAAAAAATAAATTTTACTATTTTCCGGGACTAGTCTAGATACTGGCTAAGTCTAAAAATTCTTCATGTCAAAATGTTACACAAATTCGCAATAATGAATTAATTCCGCAATTGGGTGAATTAATTTCACAATGGATGAAATTCGCAATCACTCAATGGTTAAAATCCGCAATTCTTGTAAAGTACAAATTCCGCAACTTTTCAAAGTTCAAATCCGCAATTCCACAAAGTTCAATTTCGCAAAAAAAAGGGCATAAATTCGCAATTACACAAAGTACAATTCCGCAATTTTGGGATGATTTCGCAACTTTGGGTATGATTCCGCAATTGAGTCAAAATCCGCAATTACTGAACAAACCCAAGATTTCGCAATACGGTTCACAGTATGATTTCGCAACTTGAGTAGGATTTCGCAATAGGATGTAATTCCGCAATTACTTAACAAACACAAGATTTCGCAATACTCATAAAACACAAATTCCGCAATAGGAAACAGACTACAATTTCACAATTAGATTGTAATTCCGCAATAGGAGCAAATTCGCAATCAGAGACCAAAGATGCGAATTTATGACAAAAGTTGCGAAATTTAGACCAAAGATGCTAAATTGAACCAGAAGATCCTAAAAAATAGGAACAATGAAGAACACTTATAGAAAACGTGATTTCACTCCAAAAATCAAGCCAAACACCACCAAATTTCGTGTTTTTAACCAATCAAAGTAACCCAAATCACTACCACGCCTATGTAGATGATTTGTCTACTCACTAACTCCACAAAAACACAAAAAAACGTGATGATTAGAGCTTAAAAATCAAGAAAAATACACGAATTACTAACGAAGAATCAAAACCAATCACGTATCTACCCCATGGCGATTGATACCAATTGTTGTCCCATATGTTTAGATGATTAGAGATAGAAAATAGATGAAAAGAGATAGATTCCTAGAGAGAGAAAGTAGTGAGAGAAAGTAGAGAGGATTAACTTGTAGAATATTAGATTAAGAGAAAAATGAAACACCCACCCTCCTAACATGCTAGGAGGGTAGTATATATAGTCCACCCACATGCGGGCTTCTTTATGGACAATATAGTTTGGGCCGGGCTTTCCTTTTGGGCTTTAGTTACTTATTAATGAACTTTAGCCTAAAGTTAAGTCCGTATAACACGACTAATATACTACCTATTACAACGTTCTAAAATACGATACATAATAAACATATGACCGAGCATTCTTGTTTGGCTCAATATTTTGAGGCTAACATTCGACAACGAGGCTCTATCCTCGTTTCTACTCTACTCCTCGAGTACACCTACTCGAGATTTCCACTATATCCACAAGCTCCCTTCTCGGCGGAGAAAACCTTACATCGTTACTTACATTATTTTCCGACACTAAGCTAAATGTCGAGACCTAATCTTTAGCTAGGACCAATCTACACGACGTTGCCTACTTCACAATTTAACGACACAAGGCTAGATGTCGAGTTCTAATTCTTAAGGTAGAACCAATCTTCACGACGTTGCCTACTTCACCATTTTACGACACAAGGCTAGATGTCGAGTTTTAATCGAAAGGTAGAACCAATCTTCACGACTCTTCACTTTGAAGCTAAGTGAGAACTTCACACAACACAACTACTAGTCACTTTAAAGTTTAGTGAGAACTCACAAGACACAACCACATCACTTTATAGTTTAGTGAGAACTCCTAATCAAATCTATTACAACTCAACTAGACTTATCCAAGTACACACATGTAGCTTGGATTCACACAACACAAATCCAAGCAAACACATATGTAATGGATGTACGCAACAAATCCAAGTATCCACAAATAACTTGGATGAACACAACTAGTCCAAGTATTCATAAATACATTGGATTGACCTAAAACACAAAGGTATAATGATGAGTATGACTAGCTCATAAATTCATCTTTATCACTACACTAGTGAGTGAGTGATCTTCTCATTGGACATGGTAAAGGAGGGGATCAAGAGGATAATCATATGTAAACATCCTTAACAAATTAAGTGATCATTTACTAATGATTATGCTATAGAAAATAGAAAGAGGGCTGAGAAAATCGTCCAAGAGGCTTATTGGAAAATGAGATTTGACCCACTATTTAAAGGAGACAAAGTATAACGGATCTATAACGGTCTTCTGTGCGCGGTACCTTATCTCACCCCGCGGTACCTCATCGATAAGGTACCGCCAAGGTACTTAAGGTACCGCCACTAGACTCCGCTCCGTTTTTTTGTCTTTTAGTGGGGTGGGAATATCTGAGGTATTTAAACCCTTCAAAGGATATTCTAACAGCATTTGGAATATGCCATTTTCAAATTTTCATTTTCCATTTTAATAAAACATTTTCTAAAAAAGAAAGTTTATTAAAAAGTCTTTTGTCTTATTAGCAAAAGTGAGTTTTAAGGATAATCATTTTGGTGATCACTAAGTATGATTAAGAAAGGTTAGTGATATGATTATTACCTTGATGATAGTGTTAGTTAAATAATTCATTTTGTGTTTCTACACTAAATGTGTTGTATGGTTTGTTGTGATCAAAACTAAGAAAAATTAGTTAACACTAATAATGTTTTTAGACATTACTTGCATTAACAATCTCCCCCTTTTTGATTACGACAAACGATAAACTCATTTACGTATAAACACAAACTATGGAATTATTAACTAGTTTATCACTATCATTTCTCCCCCTTTGTCGTAGCAAAAAGGTTAGCATAAGTCTTCGAAGTGCATCGAACTTTGCTAGTAGCTCCCCCTTGGTGGTTGCTCCCCCTAGCTTGGGGCACCAAGTTTGTGAGCTAAGGTGACATGCTACACAAAGGTTAGTAGCAAGGAAAGAAACACCAATGTATATATGATCACTACCTACTAAGTAACTTGAGAGGGAGAAGGAGAAGAAATCTCAAATTAGAAGCAAGTATTTTGCTAAGTATGTCCAAAGAGGTAATTGACAAAATCAAACTTCAATAAAGTGAGGATGATAAGCTTGTCAATGGGTTAAAGCTTTAGAATTGATGGAATCACCCATGAGCAATTGTAAAAATTTAACCAAGATCAACTCAAAAATAGAACTAATTAGATAGCACACAAATAACACACAAGTAAAAAAAATAATACAACAAAGATGATAGTCATACACATAGTATGAGTATCTAAAAGCAATACATATGGAAAATAAACCACTAATCATAAGCTAGTCTAATAGTGATATTTTCCAAGATTGCCAAAAAAAAAACTAAAAAGACGACGATGCATCATTCGAAGTTTTGTCCACCGGAACGAAAACTTGAATAGGAGGTCGAGTGAGGAGGAATTCAATAAAATTTAACTTCTCATACACATGAGCAAGTTCAATTTGTTGAAAACGGCAACAATCACACGAGGATCCATGATGCAACACAAACTCGTTTGATGTGGGTATGGCATCAAACTTAGGGTTTGGAGGTGGTGGGGTAAAGGGTTTGGGAATGTTTTCACAATGCCTTGTGAGGTTTGGGAAGGTGGAAAGGTCATTGAGTTGGGGGGTGTTGAAGGATTGTGGTGATGGTGGAACATGTTCTTTTGCTCCGGTGATAGGGTTTATGGGGTAAGTCTCATTTCAATACTTGATTAGAGAGAAGGTAGGGTTTTTGGGTGGTTTGGACGAAGATTTTCGGTTTATTTGAAAGCTTGGATGAGCAAGCTTTGGGTGAGTGGGGTTGTGACAAAGAAATGTCAAGGTTAGGAATGTAGGAGTTAGGCATTGTGAGAGTGTGAGAATGATATCTCAAGGTAATGTGAGAATGAATTCTCAAGGTTGGGAAGGTGTGAGAATGAAATCTCAAGGTTGGGGTATAAGTAAAATGTAACCAAGGTCAGAATTTGAATACAAAATGTGTATTTTCAAAGAATGTTTAGTTAATTTGAGTAAACAAGGAATCTTGACTGGGAATAGGGTTTAAAGGTTTTGACCAAAAAATTCGTCAAAAGTCACATTCTGGCCGCGGTACCTTATGTGGTCCGGCGGTTCCATATCGCTAAGGAACCGCGGGTCCTTAAGGAACCGCGTCCAGAGGACTTTAAACCATGTTTTTCTTGGGTTTTAGGAAAAACTAAGACTTTTTCAAAAAATTGCAAATCTTGGATTTTTACCTCTATTAGAACCAAAATGTGCTAGGGTTTCATAAAGCAACACATTCACAAAGAATGTCTTGACAAAGGGTGACAAAATAATTTAGATATCATTTTGAACCAATTTTAGTCAAGCTTGGGGGTTGTGATAGATTTAGGTTCAATTTTAATTTCAAATTGAAGTTGATTAGTGTGCACAAAGGGATAGAATCACACAAAGCTAAATCCATAACACAACAACATGAGACATTCATTAATGAGGAAACAAGTACAAAGATAAATAAAACTAACTAATACATAACTAGCTTATCATAAAATCTAGATAGGTGGTTTTCTTTGGCTTGTTTGTTGAAGAACTTTATTAAAAGAACTCCATCATTCATCTCCTAGGAGGAGGCATGGAGAACAAAGCAAGCAAGAAGTTTTGCAACCTCCTATGTAGTTCATACATGTCCATCCTAAGGTTTTGGATGAGGAAGTGGTTGTTGAGACAACATGGACATCTAGGACCATGAGTTTGTTGAAACCCAAAGTAAGGATCATCCAAAAGGAGGGAAAGAGGGACACCTAAAATTGGGATGTTTGAGTTGGGTGGAGGAGGAGGAGACAAGTTCTCCAAGGATGAAGTGGGTGAAAGTGGAGGCATGTTCCCCAAAGGGGAAATGGGAGAGTGTGGAGGTGAATCCTCCAAGGTGGGTGAAATGGGTGAGTTATGAGGTGTAAATGGTGAAGTCACCAAAAGGTCATCAAAGTCATTTCCAAAAGGAATACTTTGGATTGGTTGAGGTTGTGTGGTCATTTCCAAGGGTGCACTTGGAGTGAAGGGTGAGGAAAGCTCATTCATTCTAGAATTGAATGAAGAGGAGGTAGAACCAATAGAGTGGTTAGTACCATGGGTGGAGGAGGTCTTGCATGGTGCAAGAGGTGGGGAAGGTGATGAAGAAATGAGGATAGGAGCATTCTCATTCTTAGGTGTATGGAAAGGTGAAGAGTTAGGCTTAGCTACCTTAACCCTTATTTTGAGTGTTTTTCTTGGGTTGGAGGTCTTGGAAGTGTTTGAGGTTTTGGTACACACCATGGTTGATTAGGGTGGTTTAAGGTTTAGGGAGGTATGTTTGATGTGTAAAGAATCATGCAAACAAGGTAGGTTTAAATGGTTGAGGGGATGATCCAAACTAGTAATGGGTTAAAATCATTTTAGGTGAATAATGAATTTAGATACCCTAGTTTAGGAAATGTGCAGTTTATTACTGAAAATCATGCAAGGTTTACACAAAATTAAGAAAACAGTGTAAAGCAAAGATGCTGTCGTGCACAGTGGCCAGCGGTTCCTTATCTAGGACCGGCGGTACCTTATCGATAAGGGACCGCGGGTCGATATGGAACCGCGTCCAGAAGGTTTTCAATTATTTCCCATTTTAGTTTTTGATAAACCCAGATTTTTCCCAAAGGTTTTACAAGCCAAAGTTAACTAAAAATCATAATCTAATAAGCTAACTATCATATGGCATGCACAAGGCTATGTAAAACACAAATATTATTGCAAGAGCAACATTTAGGATCAAAATAAGTAATAATCCAAACATGCAACATAAGTAAATAAACAACTAAACCAAAGTGTTAATAAGCAAATGTTTAAGCTGCAAAAGATAACCAAACTTTGATATAACTCAAAGTCTTCACCTCCTTTTCTTGCCTAAATCCTTGATCATTTTTTCCAGATACTTGATTCCCTTTCTTGACTCAATCCGGTGTTCATGCAAATCACCTCGGGTTCGAAGATTTTGACGGTAAAGTTCCTTCAAATTGAGATTATTAGGAACTTCACTAGAGGAATGGTGGGGAGGGGAAGCAATGTCATCTAAACCATCCACGAATGAGTTTGTGGAGTGGTGGGAAGAACTCGAAGAGTCAATGGGAGCACTTGTGCCAATGCCATCACCATCACTTGTTGGCATGTCCATGTCCTCATCACTGAACTCTTGTTGATCGGATTTACGGTCAGATCTTGTCTTTCTCTTATATACCTCTCGAATAGGTAGCATGACCCGTTTGACCGGTTGAAATTGAGAAAGATCAAGATTTGGAAAATCACGGCCAACCCTTTTAAAAAGGCGAGTGAGAAGCATTGCGTAAGGGAGGTTTGTTTTAGGCTTGTGAATAGCATAATTGATCCGTTGAGCGATAAAATATGCCAAATTGTAATTAGTGTTGGTAAAGATGCAATATAACATATGCACTAAACTCGCCGGAACATGATCCCGGTTTCCACCAAGACAAAACACATTTTCCCTAAGGATATTGGTCCATTGAACCATATTATCATTAAGGTCGCTCAAGAGAACCTCATAACGTTTCACCGAACGTACCTTAGTATGAAGGCTTCTCTTAACGGGTCGATTACGCTTTTTGGAGACAACGTCGACAATGAAGTCAAGATCAATTTCCTCATGATCATTTGGAGGACAATTGTCGGTTTCAAGGAGAGCATTAAGCTTCCATTTATCCGTGAAGCGACAAGTGCCCACAAATGGTACATCAAGAATTTGACCAAACACTTCGAGAGAGTATTGAATGAGTTGATCTTTCAAGATGAACCTAACAAATATTCCATCATTGTTTTCAATGACAGAGTATGTGCTAAAGAACTCCAAAAGGAATCGAGGATAGATGTCTTCCTTAATGTTCAACAAACAATCAAATCCAGTGTGTTCAAACATGGACTTGATGTAGACATAATTCTTGATATCCTCTTGAACAACTCTACCCTCATGAAAGCAACGGGATTGGAGAGAGGAAAAAGTATGGGCAAGGTGAGTTGAGTGACAAAAGTCGGATAGGTTTGGCATATACTTTTTGGTGAGTTGATGATCTTTTTGGTATTGTGAAGGCATGATTAGTACCTAATTATAAACACAAGACAATATTTCTCCAATCACTCATATGAAAATCAAAAGGAAAAACGAAAAATGAAAATGTGTTATATCAATTTCTTGACAAACATAGGATTGAATCCTTATCATTTTCATGTTCACAATGTGTCTATTCCATCATTAACCAAGAACACATGATCTATGTTAGATCAACAATGGATTAGATCATTGGTTTTTTAAAACAAGGTTTTTAGGTAAGCATTAACAATGTCATTACCTACTTGTTCATGGGTTCATCTCAAATCCATAATTCAACCAAAATCATTTAGCCTAAATTCGGATTTGTTCTATAAGTGGGTTTTAGTGAAATGTTAATGAATATGAACCTAAGGAATCATAGTAAAATAACTATGTCAACCCACATTCCTATTAAGGTTTTAATTCAATTTCAATTTTAAAAATCCCCAATTATGAAAGGATGAACCCTAGAAAAAATAGATGAAATTGAAAGAAAATACTTACAATTAATTGATGCTAGATGATGGATGAGTGAAACCCACAACTTGGAATCAATTAATTTGAGTGATTGAAGGTTTTGGAAGCTTCAACAATGGTGGAAAATGAAAAACCCGTCGGCTGTGTGTTTTTGGGAGAGAGAGAGTTTGGTTTGAAAAAGAATAAAAAACACAAACTGGCGCTCTGACAAAAGTTTCTGCCCGCGGTACCTTATCGATAAGGTACCGCGGGTTTTGAGCCGCGGAGATAAGGAACCGCCGGCAGAGGCTGGTTTCTATCTCTGAAAAACGCGAAATTTTGAAAATCCAGTTTTTCTAAAATGCTTAAAAAAGAAATCATGAGCCTTTTAGAATATCATTGGATCATCATAACACTAAGCAATATGCCTTAATGAAGGATTACGAGTTAAATCAAGATTGAAAAGAACCGAAACGGACAAACGACTACTCGTAGCAAAACGACTAAGTGGAGAGAAGTCAAGAGAAGTGAATCAAGACTAGGATCAATGCTCAAGGGATTAATGACAATCT
The DNA here is from genome assembly GCA_025667525.1 of Glebionis coronaria. NCBI lineage: Eukaryota > Viridiplantae > Streptophyta > Magnoliopsida > Asterales > Asteraceae > Glebionis > Glebionis coronaria. Next base: position 506,994,766 of record CM046882.1, on the reverse strand, counting down.
TCAAGTAGTAGAAACGAAGAGCTTGTGTCATATATAGTGGTTTAAGACGTGCCTTTCCGGCGAAACGATAAACGGCTTTGGTAATGAATAAGCACAAAGCAATTATTCAAGTCTAAACTAAGATCACTTTCAATAATAGTCTTAGTCTAAACTAAAATATGAGCAAAGTGTTAATTCACTTTCTCTCCCTCAAAGGGCCTACTAACCGTATGGGTGCAAACCATGGAAATCATGCTTGATACTTTAAGCTTCTACTAACTCACTCTACATCACCATAGTGAGTCAAGTATCCAAGCCATGAAGGTTTGAGAGGATAAAAGAAAAGAAACACACATCACAAATAAATGTCAAGGCAAGGATGCCAAGAACAAGCACATAGTCAAATAATGATCAAAAGAATGATCAAAGGGCGTGTGGAAGAACGAGAGCGTACCTTGGCCACAAAGAGCAATCCATGAAGGAATAAGTGCTATGCCCAATCAATGACTATGATGAGTACTAAGTCTTCAAGGACTAGTATCATTCCCAATCATCTTGGTATCATTATTCAAAGATGTTGAAGATCAATGAAAATGATTCTTCTACAAGTGCAAGTAACTCAATCCATAACCAATTAATTGATTGATCTTCATGAGTACCTACACAAAGCAAGATGCAAACTAGTAGATACATTTCAAGAGTATATCTAAAATGCATAAAGGCTACTAATCTTAAGTGGGATGCAATATTTTTAATTAAAAGACCTATTTTTCAAAGAAAACATAGTTATGACCACAGAGAAACTTTAATACAACTAGACCTTCTAATTTGAGGAGACAATGGATCGATCCAAGTTTTAAAGTACAATATACTTCAAAGATATTGAGTGACCATCGCTCTGATACCAATTGTAGAAACTAGAAAGGGGGGGGGGGGGGGGTTGAATAGTTTCTCTTCGATTGGTGACCAAATTAAAATTACTTTCAATTTGGTTTGTATCAAAACTATCTTTTACTTGATGCTAAGTTGCATAATGATTAGGTTCAATTGAAATACACTAGCAAGGATAATAAGCAAGTAAAATGATAATGAAATAAGTAAATAGCAAGGAAGGAGACAACCTAGTGGGAAGACACCAAGATTTATAGTGGTTCGACAACGAGGCTCTATCCTCGTTTCTACTCCACTCCTCGAGTACACCTACTCGAGATTTCCACTATATCCACAAGCTCCCTTCTTGGCGGAGAAAACCTTACATCGTTGCTTACATTATTTTCCGACACTAAGCTAAATGTCGAGACCTAATCTTTAGCTAGGACAAATCTACACGACGTTGCCTACTTCACAATTTAACGACACAAGGCTAGATGTCGAGTTCTAATTCTTAAGGTAGAACCATTCTTCACGACGTTGCATACTTCACCATTTTACGACACAAGGCTAGATGTCGAGTTCTAATCGAAAGCTAGAACCAATCTTCACGACTCTTCACTTTGAAGCTAAGTGAGAACTTCACACAACACAACTACTAGTCACTTTAAAGTTTAGTGAGAACTCACAAGACACAACCACATCACTTTATAGTTTAGTGAGAACTCCTAATCAAATCTATTACAACTCAACTAGACTTATCCAAGTACACACATGTAGCTTGGATTCACACAACACAAATCCAAGCAAACACATATGCAATGGATGTACACAACAAATCCAAGTATCCACAAATAACTTGGAAGAACACAACTAGTCCAAGTATTCATAAATACATTGGATTGACCTAAAACACAAAGGTATAATGATGAATATGACTAGCTCATAAATTCATCTTTATCACTACACTAGTGAGTGAGTGATCTTCTCATTGGACATGGTAAAGGAGGGGATCAAGAGGATAATCATATGTAAACATCCTTAACAAATTAGGTGATCATTTACTAATGATTATGCTATAGAAAATAGAAAGAGGGCTGAGAAAATCGTCCAAGAGGCTTACTGGAAAATGAGATTTGACCCACTATTTAAAGGAGACAAAGTATAACGGATCTATAACGGTCTTCTGTGCGCGGTACCTTATCTCACCCCGCGGTACCTTATCGATAAGGTACCGCCTAGGTACTTAAGGTACCGCCACTAGACTCCGCTCTGTTTTTTGTCTTTTAGTGGGGTGGGAATATTTGAGGTATTTAAACCCTTCAAAGGATATTCTAACAGCATTTGGAATATGTCATTTTCAAATTTTCATTTTCCATTTTAATAAAACATTTTCTAAAAAAGAAAGTTTATTAAAAAGTCTTTTGTCTTATTAGCAAAAGTGAGTTTTAAGGATAATCATTTTGGTGATCACTAAGTATGATTAAGAAAGGTTAGTGATATGATTATTACCTTGATGATAGTGTTAGTTAAATAATTCATTTTGTGTTTCTACACTAAATGTGTTGTATGGTTTGTTGTGATCAAAACTAAGAAAGATTAGTTAACACTAATAATGTTTTTAGGCATTACTTGCATTAACACTTTTAGTAAACTTTTTGATGAGACTAAAATTTCATCATATATTTGCAAGTTGAGGTATTGGTTAAACCAATTAAAGATTTTTACCCACAACTAAATTTACACCGTACTTTTTCTAGAATTTAGCTAAAGCACAAAGCAATAACCTTATTCATTATGTTTCGGATGTGAATTATTGCGGTTAAATCAACCTTAAGGAATTATGTAAATAATAACCGTAGGTAATTCTAACTTTGACGCACATGCAAACCGGGAATTTAGCGCTAAAGCATAACACCTCCTTCCTTAACCGGGTACATGACCAGCAGTGCGTTATACCCACTTTATAGTTTGTCAAAGTTGAGTAGGCCGTTAAGTTATTATTGCAATTCCAATCAACGCAAATCATATGTCAATTAGATCTCAAAAAACAATTCATTAATTTTTATATGATTTAGTCCTTATTAATTTTCTTGTAAAAAATTACCCTTGTTTACAACATACAATTAAAACAAAAACGTATAAAAACAAGTAGGTACAAAAAAAACTAATTCATAAACACATAATAAAAATTTATATGTGTAATAAATAAATCAAATAACCACATGCATACGATTTATTCAACAAATAATATCAAATCTAGGTTTTTATATTCATATAAAAGTCTTCCCTAATTTTAGATTTATTGAATCAAATAAAGCATGTAGGAAAACACGTAACAATTACCACATAAAACATATGATCCATGAAAAACATGCATGTTCATCACGGATCTCCCACATAACTTAACAATTAAATCTCTATGGATCGAAACATTAATTCACATAACATAACAATTAATCATGGAATTCATCAAAGTTCCACCCAAATCACTTAACAAATTCATTAAATCACGACGGATCGTAACCTTAAATACATGACATAACAATTAATCATGTAATTATCTAAAGATCAAAACATGCAATTTAGGGTTTCACAAAAAAAACTATCTTTTTTTTTAATTTTATAATCGGCTAAAAAGAAAACAAAACAAACCGACCCATTTTTTTATATCGGATTTTAAAAAAAAACAAACAAAACCAAAACCCTAAATTTTCTTTTCAAAAAAAACATGTAGTTTTAACTCAAAACAATTATTAGTTAAAAAACAATCTTTAGATCTCGATAATTATAATCATGTTAAAACGGCTCTCGATGCCACTGAAGGTTTATATAGTTCATAACAATTATTTAAAACTCTAATATGGATCAAAGCACACATATAGCGGAAGCAAATTAACAAGATCATAATTAACACAATTATAATTAATCAAGATTAGGGTTACATACCTTTATCCTAGCAAGATCCACAAGACGACGGAACAAACGGCAACAAGGATTAATCACGAACACCACCAAGAATATAGTCTAAAGTAAGACTATATCACGTTCTTGTACACACGTAATACGGCGAGTTAACCGTGAGTCTAGCACGAACAAACCGAGCTTCAACGCTTATGGAATATTTACCCAACAACCCTAGAGAGGGGCTAGGACTAGATAATATTAAATAGCAAAAGTCGAAAACCAAAACCCTAAAGAAGGGGTGTTTGGCCGGCGATCAAGGAGCAAGAGAAAGAGAGATTTGTATATATTTTGTGAAGGCTGGGGGTTTGTTTATATAGGCTTGACAATACTTGGTCTCCAAGTAATAAACAAAATAGGAAAGAAAATCTTTGATTTCCTTCCCCTTTTCCCCTTTGGCCGACGACCCACAAGCCCACCCAAGGGCTTCCGGAACTTTTCATTTCTCCTTCTTTTAGCTTCTATTTAATTCCATAACGATCGTCTAAACTTAACTTTTATTTATTAACGATCGTTAGTTAAGCTTTGGTTTGATTTAATAAATATAATAAATATATTTAATAAATAAATTAACCATTTACGTTATGTGTGCAATCCCGTGATCTCGAGTTCGATCCTATCTCACGACTATCGATTTTAAGTCCATAAACTTTCAGCGCTAACATAACAAAGTGACTCTAGCCACGATACCTCATCAATTTTTTTTATAGAAGTACCAATAAAACCAATACTCCCTCCATCTTAAATTAATAATCCCGACAAAAAACATATTCTTTTAGAAAATATCACTATTATTGCATTTTCTCTTACTTTTTGATAAAATAATATTTTTACGTTTGTGTAGTTAATTAAAACTTAATATATTTCTTATAATTTTTAATACCATTATGTGCAATTAATTACTATAATTTTGAAACGAAGGGAGTATTTGATTCTTGATGCATCCCTTTCTATACATGTAAATATCCCCACGGATACACAACTGCATATGCTTTGGGTGGATTATTTTCTAAAAGTATATAACGAGAAAATGCGTTTTAAGATTTTTAATTTAGTGGCAAACATAGGTCGAATAGGAGAAATGAGAATAGAGGGTCCACCTCATGGAATACGACAAGATTAAATTATGGAATTTTCACATATGTGGATTGTTGCTATTGGCTTCCAAGGTTTATGTTGGATCTACTGCAGGGAGGATAGATGGGATTTGTTTTCCCAAGAGGCTCGCTCTTCTTGTAAGGCAATTATTTTCTTGGATAAATACGACCGTGTGATGCATATGATACAACACCACATAGTTTTAATACTTGTATATGTACGAGATTTATATATAAAAAATAAATTAAATAAAAACTTTTTTTATAATTTTATATATTATATGTATTTTTTAAAAACATCTAATATTTATATATTTGATTATTTTTATATGGGTGATTATGTTATTCTTTTACTGTGTATCGTATAAATTAATATAAATTAATCTTAATTTTTTTTTTTTAAATTTCATACTTTTTTCACTTTTAATATTTTTATTCTAAATAGTTATATCTTACAATATTATTAATTAATAAACCAATTACATCAATTCTACACAACCTTACACCTACACGATTTATAAATTCATGATTTCGTAATGGTTAATATTATTCTACAAAACAATATTAAATCTTTTAATACTTAAATAGTTACGATGTCTACCACACGTTTTACATGATTTTACATTATGTGATAATATTAATTGATATTTTATATAAATATTTGTTGCACAAAGGATTTGAATTTGTTTAACTGAAATGTTAACTATTTCTTTCTAAACATTGTGTGTTTATTAACAAATAACGACTTTGAAAAAATATATGTTGTTGTAATATGTAAAATCTCGTCTATTTATTTTTATCTCACACCAATGTCTGAAGTCCGACACTCATTTTTATATTTATATTAATGTTAATAATAATTTACGTAGATTGTATTGTTTGACTTTGTTAAATCTTAAAAGGAAAATAGACAATGATTTGTGTTTTTTTAAGTATTTATAATCATGTGATTTGTTGATTTTTTAATATAACATGAATGATGTATTTTTTTTTTAGATGTTGTATTTTTAAAATAAAAACTCTATAATGTATAATGTTTAAGGAGGTATTTTGTTTATTTTATAAATTTACTAAAAAAATATAAAAAATTGTAAGTTTACTCTTAAGGTCATCTAATTTATTTAAAATTAAACTACTAAAGTTTTATCAATCTCCTCCCTTTTTTTAAGTTTTTATTTTCACAAATTTGACACATATATCTTTGTGTATTTTCATCAAATTCTTTCATCAAAATTTTTAATTTTGACTGAATTAAATTTAATTTTGACTTTTTTCCTCCAATAATATCGTTCGATTTTATTTATGTGTCAAAATCAAGTCGTTTGATTGATCCAATTGTTTTTTTCTACAACTTTTATTTTTTACTAAAATTCTCAAAGAGTATAATTCTTTTATTATATAAAAGATAACACAAGGTATATTTTTTTTACAAATATCATTTTGTGTGATGCGTGTATCATTTTCTCATATAAAATTAACGTCTTTTAACATATTTAAGTCAACTAAGACGACTGTAATTCCTTCAAATATTTGGAAGGAGTCACAAATTCAAGAAAATTTAAGGGCACATGACTTAAGCTATTACATGTAACTTCGTACCCGACACACGAGTTATAGGTATATCTAGCAAGTTGCACTTAGGCTAGGCGCAACGCGACGGATATTTGTCGATCGCCAGTCGGTCGCGACCGAATCGTCGCGTTGCGGCGATTCGGTCGCCGGAGCCGATCGAGGGCAAATCGACCTTAGTCGCGACTTGTTTCGTGTGTGCATGTTTTTGTGTAAAAAAAAAAAAATTGGTTTGTTTGTTTAAAAAAAAAAAAAAATACTATATATTTATTATATAATTAATACTATATACTGTAAAAAGAAATGTAAAAATCTTGTATTCGAAAGTTAAAATTTTATTCAATACTAATAAAACTTGAACATACTGAAATACAATAGGAAATGCAATACGATACTAAAAATAAAATTACATAATACGATTAATCAGTTCCCGGATCCGAATCCGATAACAGACCACAAGGAAACTCCCAACGCAATGTTTCTTCTTCATCTTCTTCCGCCATGCGTTGTGCCTCCCGCTCCCTTCTTTCCCTTTCTTCTTCTTCCTGCATTTGTCTCAACACTTTTTGATCTAGGTATTCTTGATACACCTCAATGTCAGTCATTCTGCCATCTGTGAGGTTTGGAATTGGAAAGGGTAGATCGGGCGACTCATTTCTTATTCGTTGTTGTTGCGACGAAGGACCGATATGTGTTGTTTGATATCGGGACGAAGAACCAAAGTTATTCAACCATTTAGTATTTTCTTCAATTCTGGCCTCAAATTTTGTCGCCTTTCTTGCGCAAGATCTCCGGAGGCTGAAATCCAATTCAGCTTGCTTACTAAAATACGTGTCGATAAACTGACGCTCCTGTGGGGAGAGATCACGGCATTTCTTACATGCCGAGCTCAATTCCCTATTCTCTTCGGACGCAGCATCGAAATCATCACCTAACTTCGTAAGCTGCTCGAAACGGCGTTGTTGTTGAAGTATTTGTCTGTTAACTATAGCCTTAATCTCGGCTTCGGTATGTGGGAATGAGCATGCCATTTTTGATTTCTGAATGTGTGTGTGAAAAAACAGAGTTGTGTGTTGAGTTGTGTGTGAAATAACTGTGTGTGAAAATATGGTATTTATAAAGAAAAAATATTGATTTTAAAAAAAAAAAAAAAAAATTTTTTTACTAGGTCGCACTAGGTCGCCGGGTTGTGGCAAATAGGTCGCACTAGGTCGCCGACCGAAAAAACTAGGTCGCGACCCCCATGCGTTGTGCCTAGCCTTAGTTAATATACATCTAGCTAGGATCAAGTTGTACTTGGTGTAGGTTTTAAATAATGTGGGTTTTTCTATCTTGTGCCCTAAGGGCACATGATAAGAACACATAAAATATATAAAAAGTATACCGAGTTCTACAGAAAAGTATACAAAAATTCACAAAATGTGAATCCCTATGTACTTTTTATGAGATCTGGTTTATTTTTTACCTTCTTACCATGTGCCCTTAGGGCACAAGATAGAAAAACCCTTTAAATGTTGCACATATAGCAAGCGTTGTAACCGGTGATGGTATATATCGGGACTTTATGTACAATTATTAGGGGAACCCAATTAAATATATACTAGTCGTAGTATTTTATAGGTATTCATTTCAATTATTCTGTCCTATAATGGCTTTGCTCTAAAGATCCAATGATTTATGTGAAATGTTTCAGTCGAACTATTAGTTGTAATGTTAAAAAAAAACTTCTGGATGATAAACACGATCGATTACTATCATTATCTTATGTGAATGTACGTGAATGAGCGTGATGCATTTGCAAGCGCGGGATTGTACGTTTACCGGCCATCTTGTTTGTGCCCGACTACGACGGTTCATGTGTTTGTTAGAGACGCATTTGTAACTTACCGGGGCCTGGTTCGATATATTCTTGATTTCTCTGATCTACAGTGGTGACTTTGGATGGTAACCTAATCAAGGATATAAGTACACAACACTATCATGTTTACATGTGTCATATGGATAACTACATGTTTACATGCAATATTACTTTTAAAAATGTAGAACAGCAGAAACCTTTGTATTATCCGTCTTGTTAGACCATGTTTATTTGTGATCTTCATTAACCGATTCGAGATGAACAAGATAAAACAAATAATTGATATAATAATAAAAAAATGATAAAGAACAGAGAAGAGTTACATGCAACTTGGGACAAACTAAGGGTCCGTTTGGTTTGAAGTCGGGTTTTACTTTAAGTGTGGGTTTATAAAGTAGGTGGTTTAAGATTGAATAGTGTTAAATGAAAAGTAATGTTTGGTTTGTTAAAAGTTTAAAAGATTTTATAATATTTTAAATAAATGTTATAATTAAAATTAAGATTTTATGTAGTAAAAAAAATAAGAAAAAATAATGTGTGGTTAAAATAAGAAGAGGACCCACTTCATTAATTGAAACCAAATAATAAACTACAAACCATATAACCCACCCAGCTTTTATGCATAGCCAAAAAATAATAATTCAATACCATTCTGTGGGCCCATAAAACTTAACCAAACAATATAACTTTACTTTGGCTTTTATCCAAATATAAAAAACCCAGAAACCAAACGTTCCCTAAGTCACTTTGTGACACTAGATCATGAATCTAACTTGAATAATTGTACTTTTATGTTTTTTAATCAACGGCTTCTTTGTCTTATTTTTCTCCAACCGATTGATGGAAATCACCAATAAACATGGTCTTATAAGAAATATTATTGACATCTCATCAATTTTTCATATAACTGTAAAAAATTATTTATTTTTAAACCTTCTGTTATAAATATCTTTTGCGTCATACAATATTTACTAAAAGGATAATTGTGAAAGTGGCCCGCGTCCAAGTGGTTTAGGCAGTGTTTGTCTCCGGCGACATATTTTTCTCAAAATGTCCCGTGCAACTGGATAACCGTATACTTTTCATATGAATATGACATGTGGCATGTATGTGTAAGGTATATGTAAGGTATATGTACTTGCATGTTTTATGTGTAACTTGTACTTTTTTGTTCTACCCACATTTGTGCAACTGGTTTTTTTTTGTATTTTACCAAAATTAATATAATATGATAAAAATTACAACCACTAATATGTGCAAGTATGACAAGTGAGATCCTACTTTTTTTTAATTTGGACAACTAATATTTTAACTCTATTCACATTTAATAAAATCGTATATTAATCACAATTCCATTTTCACACGCTACTTTCATTCAAATTTATTTTCACACTCTTCATTGTTCATCTTCCTCACCCATCTCCCACCCCCGATCACCGGAAAAATATTGCATGCACCATGATGTAATTAACAACGTGCGGTTATTGTACTGGTACCATCCGTTTCATCGTCTTTCGATAGCTGCCCCAACACCAGCTTCATTTCAAGGGATCAAATCATAATCAAACAATGTGATTTAACCGAGTACGTGTTATAATTAATTTTTTGTTTTCACTAATCTATTCATTAAATCCAATTATATATGGACTATAAAGTTATCATAGTATGTTATATAATTAGGGTCGATGATGTTGAAATCGTGTTTTTTTTTACGCAACCTTGTCGTGTTATCCCTGTGTTGTAGTTAATATTAGTTATCCAATTTACCCTTTAGTTGTTATGAAAATGTTTCCTCTGCAGTTTTTTAATATTACGTTAGACCGAAGCATTCCTGTATTTTTCCAGAAACATGTCTTGACTTGTTATTAAATATTATTAATTTGCAGGATTGTGAATTAAAGGTAATTATCACTAGTAAGTTGGAATATTTTTTGTTACTAAAACAAAAATTAAATGCCAAACGACGGTTGTTGTTTAGAAGAACTTGTTTTGGGAACTGGTTTGATCTTACACTCTTTGAGCATGAACCAAATCTGATTGACTGTATGCTACGCAAACAACATATGGTTAGTGACTCTCATTACGATATGCCTCTACTATACTACCTCGAAGGGCATACACTACATTTTGGACATGAGCAGTTTGCACTAATCACCGGTTTCCTATTTGGAGAAGTTGAGTTAAAGTTATATTCTTCTGGTGACTTGAAGTTATGTGATAGGCTATTCCCCAAAAAACAGGGTATAACAATCACCAAATTAGACCTATTAGGATTGGTTGAAGATGAAGGTTTATTTGACAAACTTGCAGATGAAGGTGCAATTCGTGTAAGTTTGCTTTTATGTTTCGAAGTCATATTTATGGGTCGTTTGTTGTCGAATGTTGTTGATGATAGAATGATTCGGTTGGTTGAGAACTTAGAAGCGTGGAATAGTTTCCCTTGGGGTGAACACATATGGAGTCATTTGTATAACACAATTTATAACGTCATTGAAGTCCATAGTGATGAGCACTATATTCGAATGAAGAAGGATCGCAACTATGTTCCATCATGTACAATTGCAGGATTTGTATTGCCTTTTCAGGTAATCCCAATTACGTTCCACCATACACACTCTCAGTCAAGACCATTCTAGAATTGTATACACTAATTTAGGTTTGTTTGCAGGTATAGATATTTGATTCATTTGATATATGCAAACTTTGGTGGTCTAACGAGAAATCATTGCTATCTAGAGCTATTTCCTGGTCAAAGATAAAGTCCTTTGAACGCAGTGATTGTGCTTGCTTATTTGCAAAGGTAATATTTTGGCTAATGAATCTGATCCTCTAATTTTAGGATAGTATATGATAATTTACAATATTATGTTGTAATCGAGTTAAATTGTAGGACTAAAAAACAAATGTCGAACTAAGACCAGTTCTGTCCGAGCATGAATCAAAAAATTGGGTGTTGATCAAAAGGTTTCTACATGAATACGTACCTAAGATTCCTCCTACAGCACAACGTTCTCTGTTTGATGCTTATCTAGCAATGTTGGCAGCGTCTCGAAAACGTGGATATAATCAATTGCTATTTGAGTCTACTTATCCGATTTCTACACCAACTAGCCAACAAACTGCCAACATAAAGGGAGATGTTGTTAAATACCTTAATGGTCGTGTATTTAAACTTGAGACTATAATTCAGGTATACTTGGTATTCAGTTTATATTATGTTATCGTTTTTTGTTTGTTAATGTTGGACACTAATTCACGTTTGTATATACATGTGTGCAGATATATGCATCAGAAACATCCATTGATTTTTGGGTATAATAGACAACTTTAAAATTGTATGATTTTATGTTCTGCTTTCATTAATTTAAATGTAGTTTTAATTTAAATGTTGTATGTGACAACATGAACTATTAGACAATACCGAGCTTTTTTCAAATTTGATATTGAATTGAAGGACTCTCTGCATAGGTTATATTTAAGTGTCACAAACTTGCCTGATAGTGACCAACAAACTGATATGGTAATAATCGTTTAACTAGTTTAAAATAAATATAAAGTTAGATTATTTAAAAATACAACATTTGAATTTTAAATCTTTATAGGATGCTGTTTTACAAGATCAACTGAGATTGGCGTTGCAAAATGAGGAAAGGATTAAATTGCATGATGAACAAATGTTGAAATGGCCATTTCTAAGAGGATTGAAGCTTCACAGAGATTGCGGTTGGAAGAAGTAAAATTACTGAAGGACAAAGCTGATAGGGAGAAGAAACGTGAGATTTTAATGAAATCCTCTCATATGCAGAAAGCAATGTCAGATATTCCGTATAATAAGATGGATTATCAATACTTGTCTAAGTCAAAATCCAAGTATGTTTCTAGTTGGGGTGAAAGAAAGACAACAAAAATGCATGTCGACGATACGAATTTTGCTCCAGAACTAGCTATGGTAGGACCCTGGGTGGAGGTAATATGAATGGTGTAATTTTGTTGGTTGTTTTATTTTTTTATGGTGAATTGAGACCAATTATGTATAGTTTGTATTGTTGTCCAGGACCTTGTTCGCGGTTTTGCAACCTTCGACACTGTTTGGCTATACGAAGAGATTGATCAGTTTATATGTACTTCGACACATACAAAGTGTCGGTTTCTGTGGTCTGAAGACTTTACTGTTAATATACATTTCTGGCGATCCCTTGTATGTTTGGACCCTCCTCGGAAGGGCTGGCTAACTGAAGAGGTATGGTTTCGTTGATATATATATTTTAAATATTTTTTCTAAATTTCCTTATTATATTTAATGTTTTTTCTCATATTTACCTCATTCCACTAAATAGTACATAGATTTGTGGGTTGACTACATGTGGCATGTTAGACGATATGATGCGAACTGAGCAATGGTCAGCTCTAACTTTTTACAGATTCTATTACTAGATGGCATGTCGTTGTTTTATGCAAACGGTGATCGATATGCAGCAGCATGGCCCGATGTTGACAAGGTATATCTTGTATTTAAACTTTTACATTCTTATTATGTTGGAATTTAGTTTACTTCTGTTTTTCACAAAACAATAAACATACTCCTGCCCAACACATTAAACAAGATAATCATAGTCACTGACCAAAATAAATACAGACCGAATCAAATACAAAGTGGTTTCAGTTTAACACTAAAGATAAACAAAAGATGGAATTACTACACAGTAAACTTTATTACAATGCAAGGCTATTGTTCATTTATGGATTATGCAAGGTGAGCCGCACTCCTAAGGCTGTAGTTTGTGACCGTCCCAATAGGCTTGACCAATGTTTCAACATAGGTACATTCAGAATATGCTCCATTATAGACGATACGATAATTCATGTCTATTGTGTTCAACATAATCAGATGTGTTCCAAAACGAATTAGAACATGAGAGTCTACGGTTATCTTCAACGGGCACCTGAATTTAGTCCAGCCTTGTAAGAAGTCAATTTCATGATTAACATTATGATCCGGGTAGGGAATTGAAAAAAACTTGTTCCAATGTTGGTCAACATGATTGTTAGTGATAACCCACACATCTGCATTGTGGTTGTTGATAAAGTTAAACACCATGCATAAGCCTTGTGATACCACACCTAAATCAAAAGATTGCGTCCGTTTACAAAGTGAGGAACAACCACCTCATGAAATGTTTGTTGTTGCAAATCTATGTAAACAATTGTACACACATCAAGTTGGTTAGGTAGAACTAACCAATATAACTTTCCATCGTAAGGTACACCAGCTCCATACGCGCAACCTATTAAAGGAAAAACTCCAATTGTTTTCCAGTTACGTTTGTCAAGAGAGAACATTCTTACCGTGTGGTATTTGTGGGCAATTGATACCACTTTGTAATCTTCGTTCAAGATTCTTCCAAATCCAAACTCGTATCCATGCGGGTGATGCCTATCAAAGGTTAAATCTACTATATGCATATATCGTGTTGCTGGATTGTAGAGTGTCACCCCACTACGCAACACAACAGATAAGATTCTATGGCACGACCCCACTACCTTTCGAAAGTCAGTTGCATTATATGGATGTCCCGCCCTGCAAGCACTTGTACCTGGTCATGTAGCAGATTTTCAGTTACTGGCATAGTTCGCACCCCATCATCTGTTTTGAATACTACTCTGGTATGAGTGGATGTATATGCATGTGCTGAAATGAAACAGCCATCAGATATAACTGACCACCAAATTTTGCAAACCATTTTTCACACCAACAATATTGATACAGGTAGGTTTATGAAAATAATCCACAGCATATCAAAACTTAATTCTTGTACCCTAGCCATTTTTATTTGTGTTATATTTGATGAAGGTAGGTTTAGAATGAGTTATTTTGATGAGGATTGTATTTATATGTTTAACCTTTGATGGATGATGGATTAAAAGTTGGTTTTTTTATTAGTGGGTGGTTTTAAGTTTGATTAATAACTGTTCACGTTTATAGTTCAAAAATTCTAGATGATGCCCTAAAATTATGTAGGGTCAGACTTTTACAGTTATAGTCAAATAGGTTTGTGTGATGTTAACTGTTTGTAGACTCATTAGGTACAATTGGAGCTTCTAACACTAACAATCACATTAATTCTTGTTGTACTTTAATAAGAGTTGGCACAGTAATAATACAAAATTCTTTAATTATCTCTTGAGCACAACTTGTTAGATACATGCATTCTTTTCAAATACTAACAACACCATGTTAACAACTTATATCAATAATAAACAATGTTTACTAACATTGTAGGTTTTAATGACAATGAATGAATCAGACAAGCATTGGTGTGTTGCCGTCTTAGAACTATGCTCTGGACTTGTTACATTCTACGACAGCGGGGACACGTATGATTATGAATCACGTGATTGGTATGTCCGTGTGCGTGGCTGCCTACAGGTATGTTAACTGTTTCATTTTTATTTATGTTGGTTACCATATTTTCACACCAACCAGTTATAAATAACTGTTTATTTTACGTTGCATGTTTATGTTGTGTATGTGCATTAACAAATATATGTTATTTTAGTTTGTATATTTACTAAATGTCTTTGATGTATAAAATGTGTGAGACATATAATACTTGTAGTAACTAGATATTGAGTTTCATTCTTGGAATTTGTTTGATTTTGTATGGTTAAGCTTGTGGTTAATTGTAGTTAGTACAAATGTATTTTATTTGTATGGCTAAGATTAAGTTTGACCTTATTTACTCTTCCCCATCGTAGTACTTAACTTCTAATCAGAATTAATTGCATTTGGATTATTTGTCACACACATACTCAGTCACTATTTTTTTGTGCAAATTGTATTGAATATTTTGTTCTATAAATAACACCCTTCTCATACATCAACTTGCTAACAATCACGTTCACAAAAATGTTTTTCTTTCACACTCTTTCCTTTCCAAAAAAATGTCTCAACTCCATCAACTAGCAGTAGCTAGTAACTCCATTGTGCTTGGTGATATCTTGAAAATGCTTTTTGAAAATGACAATATGGGTGACTTCCACTTCATAAGCCAAACTTACCAAATTGTTTCCAAGTTGAATACTCGTTGTCAAGTTAGGGGTCAACAAATTGATGAACTTAGAATGTTGGTTGGTAATGCTGATTGTGTAAAGCTAATCCGTGAACATCAAAATGATGACTTGGAGAAAGCTAGAACTTTGATGAAACTAATGTGTGAGGCAAAAATAAGGGTCTTGAAGAAAATCACTTTTGTGGTCAACATGCTCAATATCTAACTCACTGTTTAACTGCTTGTGTGTGCTCACTATCACCTTCTGTCAATGTTTTGTTTAACATGTTATGATATGTGGTTGTTTATGATGTTTTAGGTTGATGTTAGTTATGCAAGATCATGTATTGTGGTAGTTTTGGTAACTTTTGAACCACACTTATTAATGATAATCAACCTATTTCTAGTATTTTTATTATTAACCTTTACACGAATATTGTTTAACATCAACTCTAGGGATCGGGTACAAAATCACGATGGTTAGTTAATGAAGTTTAAATAACTAATTTATGTATGTTAAAATACTTTAATCACATGTTGTACACGGTACATTTCCATACAGGACCGTCTGCCAACTGTACTTGATTTAGCTAAAGTATTTCACACGAAAGGTATAGATCGCAAAAATTATACGATACACTTTAGGCTAGCTACGGGCGTCCCTAAACAAATTGGTATTTTTGGCGATTGCGGTGTTTGGGTGTGTATATTTTTATACAAGCTTGCAAATGGAAAACCCTTGTCTGTTGATGATCCGGTTGATGTAGCGTTGGCATATCGTGAAAAGATGTGCCGTTTTTATTTCAAACACAAAATGATTGTCTGATTTCATTACTGTGACTATCGTTATCTATGTAGTTTGATAACATATTCTTGTTTTCGTATATGTAATTCTATCTATTTAGAATACATTTCTTAGGAGTGCATACCAAGTTGAAGTCAATGATATGCATTAACCATTAAGAAAAATGAATACTTTACAATTTGTGTGTAAGAAACAACATTCCTTTTGTTGAAAGAAGAAGTAAATGCTATATGTTTTGTATCCCCAATCATAATTGTAACAAACTAATCTTAATTATATACATAAATTGTCAATAAATGTTAATACTTTTATAATCATTGGACAAGAATTTACATTAAATGTTCATATTTTTGCATTCCAAATAACACAATTTTATATTTTCCTAAAAACTGCACATAACAACTATGTACAATATGCATTTTTTCCAAAGATTTCTCAAGGCTATAGAGCTTACAATTCAAATCAGTGGTAACTCTTAAGTATGGATTATTAACCAGGCCCATTTTTACAGGAGTGTAATTACCCTATCAATGTATACCCAAATTGTAATCCATGGTCCAGTAATTCAGTTAATCACATTATATAACATTAATACACTTCTTAGTATGTGTTATTAAGATAAGGATTCTATAGATTACACAAGTAAAGTTAGTACTAATGGAATCCTCCAAAGTAGCCTTATCTTCATTGTTTCCTTCTACTCCTCAATCTACTGCTATTTCTTTGAACATGTATAGAATTTGTTATACAAATTGTGTGTCATGTCATCTTTTGGTATAAATAATCATTATTGTGCCATTATAATATGTTGTAATTTTTTGTTTTTTTTGCAGTATGAAAGGAACGAAGGCTGAGCATTTACTGTTTGAGATACATAGAGGTGGTAGCTTCAGTGAATGGCCGTTGAGGTATGAAAATGGCAAAGTGTTAGTTTTAAACTCAAGTAGAACTAATAGGATGACACGTCATAAGATGCTTGACATGTTAGTTTGTAAACTTGATTGCGTTATGGGCACTATGTTATTGCACACCTAGGTGTAGTCTAGAAAAGGGTTTGACACTTATCGAAGGTGATGGGGACATGAAGAGAATGTGCGATAGGGCTGAGGTATACGGTTTGATTGAAATGTTTATCTTGCATGGACCACAGTGTATGGCTTAGTACTACTATCCAAACTTGACTTTTGATTTGGGTGACAAAGAAGCCTCGCCTAATATCAAAAGTCATGAAGTCCTACATAAATTCGCTATTTCCATGGAAAACCAAGACCATATGGATTGGATAGTGTAAAACCCGCATTAAAATACCATGAACAGTACACATGAACAGTACACGCATGAAAATACGGTAAAATTAAAACTTTCCATTTATAATATAATTCACGTGTCATGGTATTTAATAACAGGTAGTTACGTAAATATTATAAATGTGTTAAGTACACGACGTATAAAAATCACGACATTTAAAACATAAACGATCACGTAATTTATTAACTCGGGAAAAACTACGGGTTTCCCCGTGGCCTTCCTTTAGGCTGCGGCTAACACAAAGGAAAAGGAGAAGATGGGCTTTGGCCCATGACCCATATCAAACCCATGTAAATAACAAAACACAGGAAAACCTTTTCATAATTTAGGTTTTACAGAAAAGTTGTATCTTGCCTCCTTTTGGTCCTTTGCCGCCGGCCACCATAAACCACAAGGACAAACCGGACAATTTTCTTGTTTATCATTCGTGTGTACGTGATCGTGTTCATAACCTTTTTCTTTTTAACGCGTTCGGTAAATTAAACACTTCCTTTTTCTTTTAATTCTTTATGAATTCATGTTAATTTTTTAATTAATCATTAAAACAAGTAAACAAATCATGTAGATTAGTTAAATCATGGTAAAAGGGAGTGTTTGTTTGTGTTTGTGTTCCGGCCAAGGCACCACTGAGAGCCAAGAGGCTCTTGGCTTGCGTTCAACACCACCACCGAGACCCACAACGGGCTCGGCTTATTTGGGTTTGGCTCGGACGACACAAGAAAACCCCGACCACATGTCGGGGGTGTGTTTTGGTTTGGACCTAGAGCCAACCGAGACCTTAGAGTCTCGGTGGGGTTCTTTTGGGCTGACAGTGGGAACCGAACAAAAGCAGGGGGAACCGGTCCACAGGCGGTACGAACCGGTGTGAATCGGCTGAACCACCGGTGTCAACCGGGGCTCGGCAGTGGGTACCGCAAGACACCCGTGGCAACCGGCTAGCCGGTCTAGCCATTGGTAGGGCTGTTGGTTTCGGCTTATGTATGGGATCGGGTTTCAGGCTCGGGTTAATTTTTAAAACACGGGTTCGGATCTCGGGTGAAATATTAAAATCAGAAAAACATGTTATTTAAATTAATTACTAGAATTTTTAATTTAATTAATTTCATGACTTAGGTTAAAAATTAAAATTAATATTACATGTATAACATAAGGTATTTAACTTAGCTTAATTTAATTAAAACATGTATTTTTAATTAAATTCCATATAACATATAGTTTAATTAATTAACCAGTTATTTAATTAATAAGTTATAACCATGATTTGTATTACTATTTAAACTTTATGTATTATTTATAATCCAGCTTATTTCTAATTATAGAAACTTACTATTTTTGGAAACTTTCTATTTTTTGAAACTTACTATTTATGGAAACCTGCTATTTTTAGAAAGTTACTTAGTATTACAATACAAGTATTATAATACACTAATACTTGAATAATACACAACAGAACATCAGAATAGCTACAGTCAACACAGTAAATAGTAAAACATGACAGAATACGTATAACAAGCTAATAACACACGGAACCAGTAAAACACACGTATTTCATATAACTCATACACGTCCATATTCCTTATGTAGTATCATCCGTTGAGGCGGAGTAGTCTTCATCGTTTTCATTATCTTCTACTGGACATAAGGTACGGATTTCCCGTCCTTCAGTAAGGACAATCTCTTCATTCATTAGGATTTCCCGTATGCAGCCAACTGTTTTCCCCAGTAGTTACAGATTAAATGCTTATGTTTTATTAGTTACCTTAGCCATATACATGCATGACCAGTTTCACCTAGTTATGGAGGTACCATAACAATAACACTAGAGGCACTAGTGCTTCACCACGGCGGAGTGATAGCTCGTGGCGTCCCTTTCAGTTATTTGGCCATTATATTTATTATGTTATCATGTGGGGCGTATGGATGCATCCTAGTTTTATGTTTCAGTCAGGATTTCATGGTGAATGTGGTGTGTGCCTAATAACTGGTTTTTGCCAAGTATAAAGTTAAGTTTGTTGAAGTGGTCTAATCGAATTGATTACTGGTTTAGGTGCGACTCAATTGTTTTTGGTCAAGAAAAATGTTTGGTCGTTGTAGTAAAAGGAAGGTGCAAAAACTTTAAAGTAAATGGCAGGTAATTAAATCAAAACCTAATTGAAAATAAATAACGGGAAATTAAAGCGTGACGAAAAATTAAAAGGCAAACTTAAACTTAAACTACGCAAACTTAAAATTTAAACTAAAGCAAACTTAAACTTAAACTAAAGGCAAGCTTAAAATAAATCTAAGGCAAATAAACTAAAAGTGCGACTAAGGAAAAAGGCGGGAAAAGTAAAGTTTAAAACTTAAAATAAACTGAAAATGCTCATTCGGAAAAACACCTTCGTTCGGAATAATCCTTCGTTCGGAATGTCACCTTCACTCGGAATGATTCTTCTTTACTCGGAATGTTCTCTTCATGCGGAATAAAACACTCATCCGGAATATTTGCTTATTCGGAATAATCAAAAGATAACCTTTATCCGGAATAAGTTTGCTTCGTTCGGAATAATCAAATCAAATCACTCATTTGGAATAAATACTCATCCGGAATAACTCTTCATTCGGAATACATGTGCTCATCCGGAATAATTGATACGGAATGATGTCTTCATTCGGAATATAGAATTCGTTCGGAATAAATTAAACTAATCCTTCATTCGGAATAATTAACTAAGATTGCTGGTTCGGAATAAAAGCTTTATGCGGAATAATTAAAATAAAACCTTCATCCGGAATGTAGCTTCATCCGGAATAACCTACTGATCCGGAATAAAAGCTTCATCCGGAATAATAAGAAGAAAGTGCTGGTTCGGAATATTCAACTGATGCGGAATAATTAAACTAAAGCTTGATTCGGAATCTGGGCAACTAAAACTTACGAAGAACAGGGAAAAACATATAGCCACAAATTTAATCAAAAACTAACCAAATCAATCTAAAGATTAAACCAAATTAACCACAAATGATTAACTAACAATAATCAAACAAACCAAATCAATAAAACTAACAATTATAACCAAAATAATCAAAACTCACGTAATCAAATCAATAAAAACTTAAGAACATGAACATAAACATAAAGCATAAAGATTAAATCAAAACAAGAAGAGTAAATGAGAGATTAACAATAAAAGTAAGGATTCAATAACAATAAAATAAAACTTACTTGAAATTAAAGGTGCAAGACAAGGTAATTAAAGGTGCAAATTAATGTAAATGACATGAGAATTAAATGTGCAAGTATTAAGGGTGGAAGACTAATTGTCAATTTAGCCAACAACATAAAAAATAAACTTAATCTACTATTTATAGGGGAGAGGGAGATGTGGAAGCTTCCTCCTCTCTTTCTTCTTTCTTTATTTCTCGTTTAGTCCTCAGTCTTCTTAATTCTTCGACTTTTCGACTTTTGTCTCGGGATTACTTTAAACTCGTCTTGTGATTTCTTCATAAATTAGACTTGAGTTCTTCGGCTTTATTAAACTTCCGTTTTTGGACTTTTTCTTCGATAAATCTTTAGCATAGGCCTTGGACTTCCGTTCTTTTTGCACTCTTGATTTCTTGACTTTGTCTTTTGTCTTTTTCTTGGATAAAAGCCCGTGAAAGCCCGTGTTTTCTTCCTTTTTACATCTTGATCCTAAAATCACAACAAAAACACAAACCACGCATAATTCCGACATTTACGACATAAAATACACGTTATGATCTCGTTTTCACTATAATTAAGTGGTAAAAGGATGGGTGTTTTCACACCTATCAAATCCCCTACACTTGAACATTTCAATGTCCTCATGCAATGCATTAATTACAAAGCAAGATTACACTTTTCATCACAATCAATCCACATTGGCCTTTATTAAAGAGATAGAAAATAACAAAACAAGTAAAGAAATCAAAAACTTACCTTAGGGTTTTGGAATGTCATGAATGATTATCATCCTCAAGTTTCACGTTCCCCATACCAAGCTTAAAAACGAGATCATTGTTATTATAAGTTAGCAAACTAACATGAACTCATGTGGGCCAATTATTTACTCAGACTCCCTTATTCCTAGGTGTATCTCTTATATTTTATTATTGTCTTGAATGATCACGAGGATGCATTGTTGACTTATTTCGATAGTTATTAAGGCCGAAAATAAAGTGGGACGATTTAATCAATAGTTAGCTAAAGGACAAAATCTTTTAAAACTGCTTCTCGGGACCTCATCAAGTTCATATCTTGGCATAACTCGCTTCACGATTTAAGACCTTTCTCGGACCTATATTTGGTAGTGAATTCATACTTCAAATCTTGAGAGACGTTCATGAAATAATGGTCTTCTCTTCATAATAGGAATTTCTTCACTTGAAGTTTTGAGAGATTCTTCATACTTAGACCACGACTTCTTCATTTTTCTCCAATCTTTATTTTGGACTTTGATATACAACGATCCGCCTCCTTTTAGGGCTTGGATCTATTTATCCTCATACCTTGTTAGGGCCTTTTTGGATAGACTTATCCATGATCTTTACGAGAGTATTTGCTTTTCGTCGTGTGTCTCGATCCTTCATATTGATTTTTGATAAATGATTCTTCACATCACTTTGGATCTTTAGCAACAAAATGTAGCCCTCATGCCTTGTTAGGGCCTTTTCGGACTCGCCAATCTTCGCGTCCCGCTTAAATAAGTTATGCCTTGGCTATGAACTCTAATTAATACCGAGCAACTTTTAAACGATCTTGGGCTAGAAGCTAAGTAACTTTTCAAATCGTACAACCTTACTTATTGCAGATAAAATTTATTAGCAAGCGATGGGAGAATAGGCTTATAATCAACTCACATAAATTCACGAAAAATACCAAACTTATAATTGACTCTATCATCTCTCGTTCTCCATAATTTAAAATCTCAAGGAATGAGACTCGTGGATGCTTAGCCAATTAAATCAAAGTTTTGGGTTTTCGAGTCATCTATAGGATCTTGCAAATTCTTAGACTTTTTCAAGTTTAGAATTCGCATTTTAAAGTTCCCTTGATAAACGACTCTCTAGGATCAACTATAGGAACTTGCGAAAAGTTCTTGTTCTTAGCCCGTGAAAGTTAAGACTTTCGCGTTTTAAAGCTCCCTATATAAAAGCCTAGAAAACTTGACTTAAACACGTTAAGGATACTAGCTAGAGTAAACTTAGATAAGTAAACTCGGGTTGAGTCAAAAGATTCACAACGTTGAGAATTAAAACCACTTTATTAAAATTTATTCTAGTAAAGAAAGAAAATAACTATACAAAGGTAAAACTACTAGGCTAAAATAGATCAAAATTTTTGAAAAATGTCGAAAAAATCAATGTTCCGGTTAAAATGAGGACAAATACAAGGAAAAGGCCACTTAACTTCGATAGAAGTCCCCCTACACTTGATATAAACATTGTCCTCAATGTTTAAGCATGTGGGAGTAAACTCCCCTACACTTAGGACATTGTGCACGTTATTTAAATCTTGCTAAGGAAGAGACAACTAAAGAGATTCCTATTTTAATATTGAGAAATAAAAAATAGTGAATCGAAAAGAGTTTAGGATAGAACCGGGAAGACGGAAACACAGAATCACGGGTCGTCAAAAATCATCAAGAGTGGATCATTGAACGCTCGAATCCCTGAATATGAGAAGAGAGGAAATAGCAAACACCAACGGGTCTCCCCTACACTTAGGATAGAAATAGTTAAAAGATAGATACTTGGGTAGCCTCCCAAGAAGCGCTTGATTTTTGTTCACCGAGTCGTGAGCCTGAATCGACCTTGATTAGCATAGGAGGAAGCTTGAAAAACATCCATCGGGATCAAATACATAATTTTCGTCCATCAAATAGCATAAGCTTAAGGCGAACAAGGCAAGCCAAAGGAGAGTAGGCAAGGTTCCCTTAAGCAATTGTGAAGAACGGTGGAAGCAAGTATGGTGAGGGGCAAGCATATCTTCATAAGTACCAAAGATTTTTCCTTTTATTTCATCAGATGGATACTGAGATGGCCTGAAAAGTGCAATGCCGGGGTCGAACACCTTTTTCTTTAGGGGAAAATAACACTCGGGCTCAGCAGATCTTGAAGAAGATCCGATCATAAATCTTGCAATCTCATCCTCAAACGGAGGGAAGAGAGGAGTTAAGACATAAGTGCTGCTGATATCGGTGTCGGCCGGCTTCTTCTCCTTTGAAGCAGATTTCTTCATATCCAAAGTAGGATAAAGACCATAATCATCAAAGTCTAAAGGAGGGGCATCACTCTCATGAGAGAAGTATGTATTGAGAAAAGCAGAAAAGTATTCCTCAAATGAGTAGTCATCCAAAGTAGGATTAAGCATGGTTGGCGGAGGATCTTCATCATGTGAAGAATCACTCGAGAGAGTATCGGCCTCATCAAAATCATTGTAAGTGGGCATGTCTGGATACTCAGAAGTAAAATCATCATAATCATCTCCATCGGAACTAGAATCGTCATCATAAGCATCATAGATCGGTGGAGAATCATAAATTGGTAGAGCATCAGAATTGGAGAGAGAATCATCCACATCATCTTGGAACAGTGGATTATCATAGCAAGAGTCGAATAGAGGATTATTGTAGACGACAAAATCATCAAGCACATTAATCATATTCACCGATTCTCTTCCATAGGATTTGTTTGTGATCTTCCCCATTTCGAACACTTGTGCATCATTCCCGACCCTTAAGATTAACTTACCTTCGGCAACATCGACAAGAGCTTTTCCGGTTCTCAAGAATGGCCGACCAAGTATTCAAGGAATACGAGGGTCCATTTCATAATCAACAACAACAAAGTCGACCGGAAAAGTGAAGGTGCCAACTTTAATGAACACATCTTCGGTAATACCAACGGGGTAAGCGAGAGTGCGATTTGCAAGCTCAAGAGTCATCTTCGTTGGTGTAAGATCGGGTAATGATAACTTTTTCCAAACACTTAAAGGCATCAAATTAATACTTGCCCCGAGATCGGCTAAGGCAGTAAATTCGTCGGTTTGGTTAAAAGTACATGGTAGCACAAAACGACCGGGATCTCCAAGTTTTTCCGGAAGTTCTTTAAGAAGGATTGCAGAGCAATTTTCATTCAAGCGAGTATTAACAAACTCGGGCATCTTCTCCTTCTTATTAAGAAATTTCTTAAACATCTTGACAAATTGTGGCATTTGGGCAAGAGCTTCAACAAGGGTAAAGGTGACGGTCATGCCGGCAATCTTGTCCAAAAAGTTAGAGTCTTGAACGTCATTCTTAGTCAAAATTCTAGCCTTGTCGAGGCGAGAAGGGTAAGGAATGTTGGGTTTATAGGTGGAAGGTGGGGTTGGTGAAGGGTTCTTCTTGGGTACTTCTTCATGACAAGGCGGAGACGGTAATGGTGAACTAATACTAGGTGTAGGAGTAGTAGGGATAAATGGTGGTGGAGGAGGTGTAGATGGTGTAACTGGGGGTGGGATAGATAGTCCTACTAAAGTTGCTCCACTACGGGTAGTAATAGCACTCACATTCGCTCTCGGGTTGGTGACGGTGTTTGAAGGTAGAGAGCCCGAAGTAGAGGGTTGAGTGGTTGGTAAGAAACTAGCCAGCATATTCTTCAAATCATTCGTTTGATTGCTGAAGGAGGTTTGTATATCATTTCGAAGCTCGGATCTAATGTCATTCCCTTGCTTAGTGATATCCCCTTTCAAATTGATAATTTGGCTTTGTAGATTCTTGATTTGCTCTCCTTGGGTTCTCATTAAAGCTTCAACATCTTGATTAATGGGTGGGGCTTGTTGAGCGGGTGGGTGATAAGGATTAGAAGCTCGAGGTGGGATTTGGTTGCTTCTATTGTAATTGTTGTTGGGGTTGTGGTTTTGAGGAGAAAAACCGGGTGAAAGATAGTTGTTCAACCGGTAACTTAGCAAATTTCGATCCCCTTGAGGTCGGGCTTGGTAATTTTCCGGTGAATAGTTACCATAAGCCGCATACACGTTTTCCGGATTGCCGTGAGTAGAAGGACAATCAGTGTATGAGTGAGGACCGCCGCATGTCTCACAAGAAATTGCTACAGCTTTAACCTGTTGTTGGTTTGTAGCGATGAGCAAGATATTTTTGTTCATTTCGGCCGTCATGCGGGTGAATTCGGTCATATCGGGGTTTGCTGAAGTAGAAGAAACATTGACTCTCGGGTTGTTCCTTTAAGAAGCGGAGGAATCCCAATTTTTGTGATGAGTGGTCATGTTCTCAATAAGCTCTCTACACTCCTCGGGTCTTCTTTTCATAAATGTGCCACCGGCGGCTGCATTAATAGTATCACGATCACGAAAAGTTAAACCATAGTAGAAAGTATCAATCAACGTAACGGGGAGCATGTTGTGGTTTAGACATCGATCGATCAAGACATTATATCTTTCCCAAGCATCAAAGAGAGATTCATCGGGTTCTTGCATGAAACCGCTTATTTGATTTCGAAGGCTCGTGACCATGGGTGGTGGAAAGTAGCGCGACAAAAATCGTTGAGTCATGTCGTCCCAAGTATGAATTGAATTCTTCGGGAGGCGATCAAACCATTTTTCGGCGTGGTGGGATAAAGTATGTGGAAAGAGTTGAAGGCGAAGGACATCCATAGTAACACCGGTCAACTTCATGCTTTGAGTAATAGTAATGAATTTGTCAAGGTGCTTGTTGGCATCATCATCCGGTATTCTGCGGAATGGATTAGTTTGCACTTGTTGGATCATGTGATGCTTCAACAAAAACTCTGGAGCCGTGATTTGCATCGGCGCAATCGGTCCTCCTCGTCCAAACATTGTGGGTTGATAAAGCTCCTCCATTGTTCGAAGATCGGGCTGTGGAAGAACATTGTTGTTGTTATTGTTGAGGTGCGGTGGGTTATTGTTGTTGTTCACACCTGCCATAGCTAAATCTTCACGAGTCTCGGGCTCTGGATAAGTTGAAGATCTAGTACGCATACACCTGCAAAAGTAAAAGAAAAAGATACCAAAACAATAGACAATATATATACACTATAAAAATAAAAATAAAATCTTTTTGGATTTTTGAAAAAATTTTAATCTTTATGGATTTTAACAATTTTTAATTAAGAAAATAACGTTCACGAGTGAACGGATCCCGAAAAGCAACGCGTCACTCACAGAAAACCATTAATCTTAATGAAAAGAGCCGGCAACGGCGCCATTTAATAACTGGTTTTTGCCAAGTATAAAGTTAAGTTCGTTGAAGTGGTCTAATCGAATTGATTACTGGTTTAGGTGTGACTCAATTGTTTTTGGTTAAGAAAAATGTTTGGTCGTTGTAGTAAAAGGAAGGTGCAAAAACTTTAAAGTAAATGGCAGGTAATTAAATCTAAACCTAATTGAAAATAAATGACGGGAAATTAAAGCGTGACGAAAAATTAAAAGGCAAACTTAAACTTAAACTACGCAAACTTAAAATTTAAACTAAAGCAAACTTAAACTTAAACTAAAGTCAAGCTTAAAATAAATCTAAGGCAAGTAAACTAAAAGTGCGACTAAGGAAAAAGGCGAGAAAAGTAAAGTTTAAAACTTAAAATAAACTAAAAATGCTCATTCGGAAAAACACCTTCGTTCGGAATAATCCTTCGTTCGGAATGTCACCTTCACTCGGAATGATTCTTCTTTACTTGGAATGTTCTCTTCATGCGGAATAAAACACTCATCCGGAATATTTGCTTATTTGGAATAATCAAAAGATAACCTTTATCCGGAAAAGTTTGCTTCTTTCGGAATAATCAAATCAAATCACTCATTCGGAATAAATACTCATCCGGAATAACTCTTCATTCGGAATACATGTGCTCATCCGCAATAATTGATTCGGAATGATGTCTTCATTCGGAATATAGAATTCGTTCGGAATAAATTAAACTAATCCTTCATTCGGAATATTTAACTAAGATTGCAGGTTCGGAATAAAAGCTTTATGCGGAATAATTAAAATAAAACCTTCATCCGGAATTTAGCTTCATCCGGAATAACCTACTGATCCGGAATAAAAGCTTCATCCGGAATAATAAGAAGAAAGTGCTGATTCGGAATATTAAACTGATGCGGAATAATTAAACTAAAGCTTGATTCGGAATCTGGGCAACTAAAACTTACGAAGAACAGGGAAAAACATATAGCCACGAATTTAATTAAAAACTAACCAAATCAATCTAAAGATTAAACCAAATTAACCACAAATGATTAACTAACAATAATCAAACAAACCAAATCAATAAAACTAACAATTATAACCAAAATAATCAAAACCCACTTAATCAAATCAATAAAAACATAAGAACATGAACATAAACATAAAGCATAAAGATTAAATCAAAACAAGAAGAGTAGATGAGAGATTAACAATAAAAGTAAGGATTCAATAACAATAAAATAAAACTTACTTGAAATTAAAGGTGCAAGACAAGGTAATTAAAGGTGCAAATTAATGTAAATGACATGAAAATTAAATGTGCAAGTATTAAGGGTGGAAGACTAATTGTCAATTTAGCCAACAACATAAAAAGAGAACTTAATCTACTATTTATAGGGGAGGAGGGAGGTGTGGAAGCTTCCTCCTCTCTTTCTTCTTTCTTTATTTCTCGTTTAGTCCTCAGTCTTCTTAATTCTTCGACTTTTCGACTTTTGTCTCGGGATTACTCTAAACTCGTCTTGTGATTTCTTCATAAATTAGACTTGAGTTCTTCGGCTTTATTAAACTTCCGTCTTTGGACTTTTTCTTCGATAAATCTTTAAAATAGGCCTTGGACTTCCGTTCTTTTTGCACTCTTGATTTCTTGACTTCGTCTTTTGTCTTTTTCTTGGATAAAAGCCCGTGAAAGCCCGTGTTTTCTTCCTTTTTACATCTTGATCCTAAAATCACAACAAAAACACAAACCACGCATAATTCCGACATTTACGACATAAAATACACGTTATGGTCTAGTTTTCATTATAATTAAGTGGTAAAAGGATGGGTGTTTTCACACCTATCAGTGCCTTGCATTCTTCACAAGGAGCTGATCCCTCCTACCAACATACCAATTAATTAGAGGCATCCCCTCTAATTTGCATGACGAGGTCACCCCTCCAAGTATTCATGCACGTTGTTGACCTCATGACTTATATTGGCTTTTGGTATATTAACTAATACAAATTTTTCATAAGTAACATAAGCTATGTTCTCAGAACTAAAACCAGTTAACATGACAGACAACTAGGTTTTCCAGGACTTATTCATTTCCGTTTCTATTCATGCTTTATGCTCTTTATATGCTTTCATATTCTATGTCTTCCATGCTTTATTATATATCCGTGCACTGAGCGTTATGATCAGCCGTCTACTTTTCCATGTTCCCAAACGGCAGGTACCCAAGGTCGCAAGTAGGAACTCCATAGTATGTGCATTCGGATTGGAAGCTATCCGACCTCTTTTACCTTATGCATTTATTCCTACTTTATCATAATTTACTTCATTTGGAAATTGTTTAGTCCTTCCATTTACAATACTTAATATTGCTTGTGTGTGAGTTAATAGACTACCGATGTTTGATTCCGGTATTTCTATTTATGGTCATGAATGTTTAGACATTTACCTTGCATGCTTTGATGACACGTCATAACTTACTGTAGCATTATATCCTAACAAATGGGGTGTTACAATTATGGTATCAGGGACAAGGTTTTGACATGTAGCTCTGTAAAACATGACCTGTGACTTACGGGTAGTCACCAGTGTCTTCCTAGAACTGACAGTTGGTTTTCATGCATTCATCCATTTTCATTTTATTTCATGCATTCATATCATTGTAGCAGGTTTATGACTAAGTAATGGTAGGACTGACCCTATTTAGTCGCATGTGCTTTTATCGAAACTTTTAACTTTAGGACCGACCCATAGGCGTCCCCTCGCCATGTCTTTTGTTTTGAGGAACTTACCTTAGGCGTTCACTCTCGCGCATATAAAATTTTTTATAAACTGCATCATGCATTGTAAACTATTTCATGCATTATAAACTGCTTCATTGATTTATACATTGTTCATGCATTTTATGTCATCTCATTTCAGATTTATGATTTATGTTGCATTTTGTTTTTTTAAACTGTTAGATGGTGAATTCACGCAATACTCCAGATTTGACTACAACTGTCAATGCAGCTTTGCAAGCCACCTTTCCCCTAAAAAACAACAATTCTCCACCACCGATGTCATTTCCCAAGACTGAGAAATATGAACTGATGAGGGAGTACTAGGGAATTAGGCAGAGAGCTGGGGGAGAGCAGCAGCAAGTTCATGCAACGTTTTCTTCGTCTGGACGACTCGATTGGCACAGCATCACATACTGCCTAAGAGCAAGCATACCACTTCCGATGGTCTCTTCGTACATCGATCCCCAATAATTTGGCGGATTCCACCTTCGACACGATGGCACAGGTGGCCGATGCAACTCGGAAGTTTGAGATGCTTCAGGAACAAGAGGAGCTTATTGAGGACAACTCAGCCAAGAGGTATCTTGAATCACCATTGGTAAACCAATGAAGCCTTTCAGTATGTCATTTTACATCATTCTCTGTTTAATTTTTCCATTTCAGACAGAAGACTGAGAACCGGAATCCTCCGCCTACTCAGCAACAGTCGTCCAAGGTAAACGGTTAGTCCAATGATCGTTCTGCTTCAGACAGGTGTGACGGTAATGGTAATTACCTTAATGATGCCAACAAGAGCAGGTTCCTACCTCTACCTTCAGCATTATTAAGTTGCGTATATTTTACTATTCTGACACTCCAGCGCTCATCTTCAGAAACAATGGCAACGGAAGGGACCAGGACCGCAGAGGTTCACAGTCGAACCATCCTGCTACACCAGGTAATGCTCAAACCTTCTATGCAATCATGTTTAGGTTCCACGATCACGTCTCATGCATGAAATATTGAAATAGGCTCTCAACTAGTTGGGAGCCCTACTGGGAGATTCATGCACCCTATCTGCCCTACTTGTCCGCAAAGACATACTGGTGTTTGTCGCTGAAGTACTAGAGGTTGTTTCAAGTGTGGCCAACAAGGCCATCAGCAGAAGGACTGTCGCCAGGGTGAGATAGAAGGCACCTCTGGACACACCGACACCAAGCCACCTCCTACTTCTGGTCGCGTGTTCACTACTACTAGAGACCAGGGGAATAAGACTTCAGGTACCATCTCAAGAAATCTCTTTATGAATGGTTTGACAGCATGTGTTCTGTTTGATACTCGAGCGACACATTCAGTCGTATCCACTACTTTTGTTGTACGTGTTAGGATTTCCCCAATGCCATTAGATAATGCCTTATTCATTTCCACGCCACTTAGGGACTCTGTACGAATCACTTAGGTTTACAGAGATCTTCCCCTAGAATTTGATGATAAGATCCGCAGAGTTGACGCACTTCCTTTGGAGATGTGCGATTTTGACTTGATTTTGGGCATGAACTGGTTATCCAAACACCAGGCTACGATTGACTGCCACACTTATCGGGTTATCTTCGGTGATGTTAAATTTCCAGAGTACATACACTATGGTTTTCTACCAGGGAGGCCAGTACAAATTATTTCATCCATGGAGGCGCGTGCATTGCTATCACACGGCTGTCAGGGCTTCATAGCCAATATTCATGACATTACTGCCGAGTCTCCATCGATCCAAGATCAGCCTATTGTGTCAGATTTTCCTGACGTATTTCTAGATGAACTTCCGGGCATACTACCTGTTCGTGAAGTCAAGTTTGGAATCGAGCTCATACCACGTGTAGAGCCGATTTCCAAAGCTCCTTATCGTATGGCTCCTATAGAGCTTAAGGAACTAAAAGATCAGCTTCAGGAACTTCTAGAACAAGGTTTCATCCGTCCCAGTGCATTGCCATAGGGTGCACTGGTACTGTTCGTGAAGAAGAAAGACGACATCATGCGTTTGTGTATAGACTATCGTGAGCTAAACAAAATCACGATCAAGAATCGTTATCCTTTGCCACATATTGATGACCTGTTCGATCAACTTCAGGGAGCCAAGTATTTCTCTAAGATTAATCTGAGGTCCGGCTACCATCAGTTACGGGTTAAAGAGCAGGACATCTCCAAGACTGCTTTCCGTACACGTTATGGGCACTACGAGTTCGTAGTCATGCCATTCGGACTCACTAATGCTCCAGCTGTATTCATGGATTTGATGAACCGTGTCTTCCATGAGTTTCTAGACAAGTTTGTTATCGTGTTCATTGATGACATCCTGATATTCTCCAAATCCAAGGAGGAACATGAGGAACACCTTCGTACAGTCTTACAGATTCTTCGTCAGAAGTAGTTGTATGCCAAGTTCTCTAAGTGTGAGTTCTGGTTAAGCAAGGTGGCATTTCTGGGCCATATTGTATTCGCATAGGGGATCACCATGGATCCTACAAATGTTAAAGCTATCACTAAATGGCCGAGGCCTACCTCTGCAACTAAAGTTAGAAGTTTTCTGGGTTTAACTGGCTACTACCGCAGGTTTGTAGATAACTTTTCACGGTTAGCCTTACCTTTGACTAAGCTGGTGAGGAAATAAGAGAAATTCGTCTGGACGGAAGAGCGAGATAAGATATTTGAAGATCTTAAGCAGAAGTTAGTGGTTGCACCTATTCTTACTCTCCCATCTGGCTCAGGTGGATTTCAGATATATAGTGAAGCTTCAGGAAAGGGTTTAGGTTGCGTTCTCATGCAACATGGAAAGGTTATTGTCACAGCCCATCATGGCGGAATATGGGGCGCGACATATGGATATCATCACAACATGGCGTGTCTATAGAGATAACTAAATGAAATAATAAATGTCATAAAATGGTGACACAAATGTCATGACAATATCTCAATAATGCAGGAGTCTAGGTAAGTAGGTAATAGTCCTACCACTTACCCGAGACAAAACAATTAACATAAACAAAGGAAACATATAGGTGTCAACAAAGTATCACTTATTTAAATATCAAATAAAGACTAAAAGGCAAGGGGATTCCTCCAAATTCAATCCTAAGCCTGCAAAGCTAGCCACTCCTATTCTCATGCTTAACCACATTCTCACCTTAAAGAGACACTAAAACACGTCAACATAATGTTGGTGAGAGTCATAGGTTTAGACTCCAACTCCAAATCAATTATAATATAAGGTGTGAATAACAACCATTAACAAAATAACATATGGACAATGCCCTACAATTATGTATTAACAACTAGCATTCAAGATTAACCAATCACCACAAATCCAAGGCTCCAAGCCTTACCAATAACCACAATTCCAAAGACTCCAAGCCTTACAAATAACCATGGTCCCATAGGCGCCCATACACCTATGAACCAATCCCAAGGCCCCGCCTTGTCAACATCCCCTTGGTACCAAGTCAAACCACAATAACTGAGACGGTATGTGTCCCCCGATCCAAATCATAAACACAATCAAGAATCACATAGCAGTTAATCACATAAGTGTACATACAAGTCCATCACAAACCATAAAAACATTCATAACATTCTTTACAAAACCATACAGTGTCTCTTCCATCCCATCTCGAAATCAAATAATAAAAAGACATAGGACTATGAAACTCACCTGAACAAGCTTCTCCAAGTATCCGCGCTCTAGCAAAAATCTAAACACACAAACGTATACAATCAAGACATGAACCACATACCAAAATGGCTCATCAATCTATGATGGATATATAACCTTCTCCTACAATTTAACCATATTTATATGCCATATGCATCTCATTACACCCCTCTATAAAGCCCTTAACTTAGTTTAGTTCATAACTCGTCCCGTTAACATTTTACCCAAACAGTCCCGTTTTTCATACTTCAAACTATGAGTCGAACACCCCCTTAACCAAAATAACATGCCCTGTAAAAGCAACCCTATATCCTTACATGTGTTAGCTAACACTCCTATTTGGCCGCAACCTTAAAGCTACTGTTAAGGCCTCCATATATATATATATATATATATATATATATATATATATATATATATATATATATATATATATATATATATATATATATATATATATATATATATATATATATATATATATATATATATATATATATATATATATATATATATATATATACACACATATATATATATATATATATATATATATATATATATATATATATATATATATATATATATATATATATATATATATATATATATATATATATATATATATATATATATATATATATATATATATATATATATATATATATATATATATATATATATATATATATATATATATATATATATATATATATATATATATATATATATATATATATATATATATATATATATATACTTTACCTATCCAGAATTTACTGATTTTGAACATATGAAAAGTTTGTTATGACCAAAGGGTCTTCACCTATTCCATTTACTTAGCCCCACTCCAGATCCTTTCTATAATATATAAACTAACTCCCATATTCTTTTGAAGGTCTATCTATAATCCTAAGCACCCTAACCAACTCAAAACATAAAATGTAAACAGGCTGATCCAAAAACTGCTTTGACACCCGACTGATGTAACCTGTTTTTGACCCACTTCCCGACCTCCAATTCAATTCTTGTTTATTGCATTTGAAATCCAATTCAATTACCTTTTCAGGGACATAAGATTCGAAACTTAAAAGTTGTAGAACTCTAGATATGATCAAAACAATGGACCAAAAATTCTGCCCATTTTTTAAAAATGAATGTAACACAACTAGTCTAATTAATTATCCACATCATATATAATTATTAACCCTAATTAATCTAAACATGTTTATATAATTAAAATACAGAAGTTATGTTTAACCTAACCCTAGATCCATCATCTATTGATTAATTACATGATTAGATTAATTAAAATCATACATTAAATAAGAGTTTTGAAGATTTTACCTTAGAAATCAAAGGAAGAAATTGTCATTGATGAAACCTAATTCCGCCATTGTTAAAATTCGACTATGAGATGTTATGGGGGTGAAAAATCTGATTATTTTGGTTATGGGATGGGTTTGGTTAAGTCCTAAAGTCCCCCTAATCCCATTTCTAGTCCATTGGGCCTGTTTTTGGGTTTTTTGGTTATTTTCTTTCTTCCTTTTCTTTTGGCTGCCCAAACCAAGCCCAAAGCACCTAAGGATCTGGTTTTTAACCTTATTTAATAACTTATATTATTCTTAAACTAAATCTCACATTCGGGTTACTTCCGGACTATAACCCGAAAGCCTTACGTTGATTTTTTCGACTTTCTACGTGATTTCCGAACTAACCATCATTTCCAAAAATTTCTAATTATGGAAAGTATCTCTAAAACTTATCCTAACCATATAATATGTACTTAATACATACATACATACAACATACGATACGTACACGAAACCTTGTAAAAACCATATCCAAACTTTCCCGCAATTCATTTCTAAACTCAGTTCATTTCATTTCATTTCCAACCCGTACCATGATTTACAAATCATGTACCTCATTTCGTCCATTCTCATCCCCAAAATCACACATATAAACACATAAATCACATAAATCACATAAAACACATAGTCACACAAAATACCCCAAATAAGACTAAGTGACGAACCTCAAAAACCAAGGCTGTCACATCACTCCCTCCTAATAGAAATATCGTCCCGAGATTTACTCCTTAGGATCATCATTAGCAAATATATAAGGATACTTGTTCCTCATAAACTCCTCCCGTTATCACGTGAACTTTAGTCCACATTTCAAATTCCATATACCCATAACTACGGTATATTACTTTTTCCAACGTCTTAGCTTCACGATCCAGAATCTCTACCGGCTATTCGATGAAACGAAGACTCGTATCTATACTAATATCATATAACAGTACTTGCAAGTAGGTTCTTGCTAAGCATTTCCTCAACTTTAATACATGAAATACATCACGCATACCACTCAAGTCTCCTAGTAATTCCAACCTATAAGCCATTGGTCCAATCCTTTCGAAGATTTCGAATGGACCCACGATTCTAGGTGTTAACTTCCCTTTCATCCCAAACCACTTCACTTCTTTCCATGGTGAAACCTATAGCACAACCTTATCCCCAATCTCAAATCCCAACGACTTACGCCTCTTGTCCACACAGCTCTCTTGTCGGCCCTTTGCCATTTTAAACCTCTACTTAAGCACTGCCACCACCTCTTGTAGTTTTCCGTTCCAACTCCGGTACAATATGTTGACTGCTTCTAACTTCACCCCACCGTAACGGTGATCCACCTCATCTTTTATGGATTAAATCCAGCAGTTTCTACTACATTTCCTATCACCAGACCTAACGATTTTCCCTTCTATATCACTACACAATCTTGACAACCCTTTGCTCCCTCAAGCCATTCTTCCTCCATACTACTTCTCGTTTGTCTCTCCACAATCTTAATTTCCATACCATCTTCTATCTCATCTTCAGCCAATAATTTAGGCGATCCTCTTTTATTCCCTACATTCTCATCAGTGAAGAATACGACCCTCTCACTAGTGACTCTCTTTGTAAAAGAATTCTTCCTAAACAAAATGCAATCTCCGACTATCTCCAAACCACAAGACAATGTTCTAGGCGTCCTCCTCCATTATCCTTATGGTATGCTCATACCAACCATTAGTCTATCAATGGTGTACTATGCTTACTTCCCATCGTTTATTCCCTTGACATAATCCTTCATAAAGCATTCCATACTTCTTAGGCTAATTTTTATGCAGAAACTCCTATTCCATCACATCCGTACGCAATCCTTCCAACTTCTCAACTACTTGACTTCTCATTCCTCTTAGAATATGGGATGAATTATTCAGTCAATCGAGTATCACTCAACTCTCATCGTACTTATTCCTCTACCCCATTATGTATCCCCTCTACCATCTTCGTCCTTACACCGCCCTTTCTATGCTACTCCTATCTATGTAGAAAGTGTAGCCTATGTCCCTTTTCTCCATATGATTGTCCAAGCCACGCAACATAAATGTTGACGCGTTCTCTGCTTTAGACTACTACTCGTGCAGCTTACATCTGATAGGTGTAGAAACACGTCTTTTAGGAAAAAGAGCGTATAATGGGCAAGTATTAAACTTGACGATTTAGGAAAACCGACAAGTCGAATAAATGCGGGTTTGTTCTCGAAGGAGGTGTGTGGATTAATGTGCCAATATATAAAATCAAGTTTGGATTAGTGACGTTTTTGGTTTAGAAGAGAAAAAGTAAAGACGAGCTACGGCTACGATTACACTACGACGTATTGACGTAAAACGACGACGTAATTACGTAAAACGTGACAAAATTAAAAATTAAACCTAAAAATTAATTAAAATTTAAAAATAAGTCTAAAATAATATAAATAAGAATAAAAATCCAATAAATAAATTTTAAAACCTTTTATTAATTAAATATTCAATTTTAAATGCTAATTAAAGCCCTAAAATCAAATATAATTAAAAAAAACCAAAATATTATTTTATTGAACAAATAACTCACTTATATTATTTAAAGACTAAAAAGTATTTTTCCTAAATTTTAAAAACTATTTTTCTATTTTTAAATCACTAAAAACTATTTTTAAACTAAAATAATAATTATAAATATTAAAATAATGCTAAAATAATTTGACAATTTTAAAAATCCTAAATTATACTAAGGAACAGTAAAAAAATGAAAAAGTTTGAAAAAAGTAAAAATTTTCACTAAAAGATAAAACTAATTATAATAAAACCCTAATTAAACTAAATTAATTCTAAAAATTAATTAAAAAGTGAACAGTAAAATGTTTTTAAACTAAAAATCTTAAAATGTTTTTCTAAATCTAAGAAAATTTGTAAAACTGAAAAATACAAATTTTCTACACTAAAAGACAAAAACAGTAATTTAAAAAGTAATTTAAATTGCAATTAAATCTAAAAAATACTAAATAAATAGTAACAAGAAAATAAATTGGACAGAAAAATCAAAAATAAAATAAGAATAATAATGAAATTGAAATTAGGTCCTAATTCCTATTTTAACTCACTAAAGACAAAAAAGTTTAAAACTGAAAATGACACTTAAGGACTTTTGTCCTTTTGCAAAGCATGGGGAACTTTAACACTAGCAGGGGAAACTAAGTTCCCACTGACTGTTATAAAAAACGGGTCTGGTGCAATTTTTGGCTATAACTTGAGATCGGCTTGGTTTCTTGGGCAAAGATTGGCACCCCCACAACCAGTTGGGTTGTGGGGAGTCACAAAATATATGAAAACCACAAGTTGTTCACAAAAATCAAGCACACCAAGCACAAGAAAGTCACTAATATGGCATGTATGAAGAAGGTGAACAGTAGCTGATGCAAAAGGCACAAAAACGAATTTTAAAGCTCCAAAACTTGCACACAACCTAACCAAATCACATACAAGCTAGACAAATTCCTAGATAAGCAGTACAACTAACAACATGCAAGATTTGAAGTTGCAATTTTGCTAAATCGAAGCAGAAAAAGGGCCTATAGGTTTTCTATCATGTTTTATCATTTTTGAACATGCAAATTTGCTCTAAAGCTAAACCAAACTGAAAACAACTAACTACTTAACCTAAATTAACCAAAGTGAGTGCTGGACTAGTTTTTTAACAGATTAAAAGTCACTTAAACCTATTGAATCCCTAGACCCAAACACCCCCTTAATAATCAGTTAACAACTTTTTGCATACAAAATCAAACAATAACTTTTCAAATCTTGGCTAAACTAACTAAAACCATCTTAACATGCATAATCATCATTAATAATCATAAATCAATCATAAACAATAACAAACACACCAAATCATAAGATTTTACATAACTCAAAAAGCATAAGCAGGGTTCAAGCCATATGCTACCTGGTTGATGCCTTCTGCTAGGTCTAAATAGAGCTGAAATGATCTTATAAAAATAGTGCAAGGACCCTGTTGTTGGAGTCTTTAAAAGACCCAAGGGTGAAAGAAATGGACTTCACAATGAACTGATAATAATGGAATGGAAATGAGATTCTTGCCTGCTTCTTTCTTGATACCTGCACACAACCACAAGAAAAGGGTAAGAGCTTCAGGAGCTCACCATAAGCTGTCAACAGCAGATTATGGAGAGCTTATGGAACATTACCACCCAAATTAAACTTTTGGTTTTGAAATCCCAATTTAAACAATATTTTGAAAACCTAAACTTGAAAGAACAACAAGTACACTAAAAAGCTTTAACCTCAAACTGCAATCACAACACACGGGTCCACTTTCACTTCACCATATGTTGTGACTTAGATTTCACGGAATACTTTGAACTGACTTTCTTTTTGAAAACGAACCTGGAAAACAACTTAGCTTGAAACGAATTTGAAACTAAATTAATAAGCTTATACAAGCTTATGGAGACTTTTCTGTATGTCAAACAAACAGCCTCTAAAAGCTCCTATAAACTTGAACAAAACCAGATTATAATCCAAGTGTCCTTGAGATTTTAAGCTGATTTTTATAAAATAGAAGTGACTGTTTACACTACTAAAGAAGAAAATATGGAACACAACTTTGGCTTGCAAGATTTTTAAGAAGCTATAACTATTTCATTCATAAAAAGGACTTTACAAAACAGAAGTTGGAACAAAAATAGAAAGGGACACAAGCGTCACCTTTTATACAAATACAAAGAAGGATCTAGAAAACTACAAATATAAAACCTAAACAATTGAATTCCCTAAATGCCCTTGGCATCTTTGAACGAATATGCTGGTTTGATCCTTGGTTTTGAATTGGGTCAAAACCCTCATGTGATTGCTGAGATGTGTGCAGGTTGTACTGGGATCGATCTTAGACGTTAAATGAGCATTGGATCCAAAGTAATTCTTGTGAGCTGTTGATTCTTCTGTACCATCTTGTTTTCTTGCAAAGTGTGGGACATGGCAGTGATAGGGGAATCACATGGTTGGCGTGGACCATGTTTTGAGGGTGAAAGTTTGATGAACTAATCATGGATTAGTATTTTGGAAATTATTTGGGTGTAAATTTTTGGATTAAGTGAAATAGGGATTAGGGTTCATAGGATAGAAAGAGGGGTTTTGATTCGTTTTTGGGGGGTGAAATGGGTGTTTAGCGCCACTTAAATCAGTTTTAAAATGATTAAGTAATATAAATGTGTTTAGTGGGTGAGGTGGAATAAGGGTGACGTGGGAGGTAGGGATTGGGTAAGGGAAGTGAGTGGGGGTTGACTGGATGAAGTTAGTTTAGATAGGTTTAGGGTTTTGGCAACATTAGTCCCTCTTTGTTATATGCCCTTTTGTTATCTTTGCATTAGCAGTCCTTTGCATTTTCATCGTTAGTCCTATTGGCATCACATGGTCAGTCCTTTTTCTTTTGCATTGTTAGTCCTTTTGTTAACAATTCTTGAAATGAGGATTAATTATGCATTTTCTTCAATCAGGGGGGGATAATTTTCACAAGTCTTCAAACTTTAGGGATCCCATTTATATTTTGGATACTTGAGGGGTATAAAGTGTCATTCTTCAAAAGTTGAGGGACCAAACTTGACATTCTTCAATTCTTCAAGGTCATTTTTGGAAATTCCATTCTTGGGCCCGGTTCTTTGTGCGACTTCGTTTCCCGTGTTCGTTTTTGCTTGATTCCTTTGATATTTTGGTGAATTCACGATATCCGTACCTAAAATACACAATGAACAAACACAGGCATATATTTGGGTATTTTGATGATATTTTAAGCGTTTTAAGCCCGATTTGGACGATGAGACTATGTATAAATACAGTCTCATCACTCCCCCATACTAAACCATTGTCGTGTCCCCACGCAATGCTAGAATTAAGTATCATAGCACTTCCAAATTCATTTTTATGATGACATTTATTGAAAACGTAAACTTAAATAAACCACTACACGTGTTTTAGACATAATGTATTGTTTTCATCACGATAAAGTGACTTCTAGGATCATAGAACAAGAACACGTGAATGCTTCGTTAGAAATAATTTCGTCGTCCTCGATTTTCACCCAATTCCATGCTAAGCGTGCAACGAGAACATTGTTATTATAAGTTAGCAACACGATCATATATCATGAGTGTTAATTACGAACCTAGACTCACTTATTCCTACTTGGTATCTCTTATATTTTATTTTGTCTTAATGATCACGAGGATACATCATTGACTTATGCGTGAATAGAGATTAAGTCTAAAAATAGAGTCTTAACGGTGTAGCCAAAATCATTAAAATAATAATTCACCCTAATAGACAACGATGTCAAAAAATTAAGTCAACAAGAAGGATCGATAAACACGGTTTTATAACGGTTTTAAACATGATACTTTTTACCATGACTTTTATTATCCGCCATCATCGGAGGTTTTATTATCATGGTTTACCTCCATCTTTTATTCAACTTCGCCATGAAGCTTTTATTATGACTTCGGTCTTGCCTTGCCTTTTATTATCCGCCTCATCGGTGGTTTTATTAGCCAAAGACGTATATCCTCACGCTAAAGCGAATTTTGGATCTTTAAAGCTTCGAAGATTAAGGCTTGATTCACTTTCAATTTGGGCATAGATTTTTCGGCCTTGTGAGCTTCAAATTTTTTCTTAATTTAGGTGAGCACTTGAAATCTTATTATTAGGTGAAGCTTTCGATTATTCGGGTGCCAATACTTCAAAACCGTGACGCTGGCGATACCTTAATGTTTTCCCAATTTAATTACATGGAAGCTACTAAAACAAATTATAAACCAACAATAGTGACTAAACCGCTAAATCAATATTTATTAACAATTTATTATGCAAAAGCGTGGGGAGAATAAGCTAATAATTACTACACATGAGATCGTGACGATTACGAGACTTATAAATAACTCTATCATTTCTCGTCCTCATTTAAGAGACTTAGAATAAAAAGTTAAGGAATCGAAGCTATGTGCTCAACACGCACGGTCGAGTAAAAAATTACTCTTATTCTCACCAACGGAAAACCTACATTCGTGTCTTAAACACTTATGAAAAACTAGAAAAAATTTAAAATTTGGCCATTTTTAGCCTTATTTTGCATAAAACGATAACAAAAAGATGAAAATTGGATTGCGTGGTGACGTAAGCAAGGTGAAGTATCTACTCACGCCCCCATACTAAAACTAAACATTGTCCTCAATGTTTTGAGTCTAGGGGTGGAAACACCCCCATACTAGAGACGAAGTCGAATGCTTAATCTCGAGCATGGAAAGGGTAAAACGATTAACCTAAAAGCCGTTTATGAATTATGCTAATAAGATAAACGTTAGAACATAAAAGGATATCATCGGATATCGGAATCTCCAAAGGCAACGATCGAAGCTCGAGTGATCCATAAAACGAACACGAGAGGCTTCAATGATGACGATGAACCTAATAAATCACAATTACAAACAACCACGGAACAAAGGTTGGAAGAGCACAAGTCCCCTCGTTACATTAACTAAGAAAGCGATAATATGTACAAGGATAAGCATGAGAATCCCCCACGAGGCACCTTGTTTTTGATAACCGAGTCAAAAGCTCGACTCGAATCCCCATAAATGTGATCATTTAGGGATAATCATGGTTTGGTCATTTTTGGTGGGGCTTACATGATAAACAAGGCCCAAAAGTACATGGAGTACTTTAAAAACCCGATACACGAATACCGGGGTCGAAGATAGCGTCCTCGTTTTCATGGGATAAACGAACCAACGCCACTTCAACACGTGCCAAAACCTCCAAGAGGTAGAAGAAAACAGATGAGAAGTAGAAAGGTGGGGCAATGGGTAAGTCAACATAATGAGCTACTCGAGGTAGACTCACACCAAGCAAATGAATATATTTTCCATTTATTGCATCGGTGGAAGACCGAGATTTCCCTTTACAAGCAATTTCGGGATCGTAAATCTTGTCATCGGTGGAGAAATGTGAGGGAACATAAGGGGCTTCCCCCACACTAGATCCACACCAACCGTCGTCAAAAGGAGTAGACGAGGTGGTAGCACTCATATAACGCGGTGATGACGGAGTTAAACTTGTAGAAAAATATTTTAAAACATTTTTAAAATCCTTTCCTTTTTCATCGTTTAAAAACTCTTTATGAAAACCCGATTTGATAATGTCGAAAATATTTGGCATGTCAATTTAAAGTTAGTCGCGCTAAAAATCCTCACATTTAATTCTTTGGTGGGAGTGGGTGGCGGATTATATAAGTTCTCAAAACGTTTATCAATAAAGAACACCGCCCCCTCGGGGTCAACATACTCGTCATCCTCATGAACGTCGATCTTATCGATTTCTTCATCAAAGATAGGCTTGTTAAACCAAGGTTTGTCATTCCCCTCCTTGAGTATCTTAGAAACTCTCTCGAAGAGATCACGATCAAGCACGAAACCATCATCCATTTATGGGGATTGTTGATAAGTTAAATCCTCACGGATGTGGTAAATGTAATTCTCATTTGAGGAGTGTTGATTAGGTAACTCCTCGAGAATTGGATTTTGGGTGGTCACATGAGTTGGTTCGTTATCGAAAATAAGACGTTCCAACTCATTTAGTTCATCCTCGATTTTGGAAAGATCGACCTCACTCGTTGGTGGAAGTGAAGGCATTAGAGCTAGCTCTCGTTCAATGATTTCCTCAATCTCGGGATCAAACTCATAATCATCGTACTTCACATGTTTCTTTTTAGGAGAATCAAAAAGTGCATGTGGATTTCGAAGTACGTGATCAATCTCGGCAAAATCGCCATCGTCATCGTCAAAAGAAAGAGTCGATGTGAGCACTCACAACCATGGTCTTACAAGTCGAATGACTATGCTTAGGTGACTTTTCTAAGACGAGAGGATCGATGTCGATAAAACCTTGAGCCTCAACGGGTGTTGGGCTAGGCAAAGGAGGCACTTCTATGGAGTTAGAAGTTGAAGCCTCAAAGACGTGGTCCTTCGAAGGTGGTGAAGACGAGCCCATTTTGGTCATTGTCGTGATGGCACTAACGTCGCCCTTCAGAATTGGTGTTTCACTTGTTTCGCTAAATACATCCCAAAGTGAGTTTTCATCCATAAATTTACACATACCCTTTTGAATTAGGTACACGTACTCTTTATCATTAAAATCATCATCTTTAAAACCGTTTTTCTTAATTCTTTCAAAACATGCATTAAGCCTCATTCTTTCCGCTAAAGTGAACATTTTGAAATCATTAGGATTTGAATCATTAGGTTTTGAAACCTCGGTTTTTTCATTATCATTAAACACTTGGGATTTTCTAGCGAAAAAGTCCATTTTGTCATCCCCATATCTCATAGTAAGTCTCCCCTCGTGAACGTCAATTACGGTTCGAGCCGTCGATAAGAATGGTCGGCCTAAAATAATGGGACATTTAGGGTTACACTCGTAATCGGATATAACGAAATCCGCGGGAAAAACAAACTTTACAACTTTGACATAGACATCCTCGGCTATTCCAATTGGTATAAGTGGAGTACAATTTGCAAGCTCGATTGTCATGTTCGTGGGGGTAAGTGAAGGCAATCTCATCAATTTCCAAAGAGAATGAGGCATGAGATTGATGCTAGCACCTAAATCGGCAAGGGCTAAACATCCCTCAATCTCGGAAAAATCATAAGGTAGTAGAAATTGGCCCGGATCCTTTTCCTTTCTCGGTATACACCTTTTAGGTTTTTTAAGAAGGATTGAAGCACAAGTTTCTTCAAGGGTTACTTTGGTAAGGTCGATAAAACTCTCTTTTTGAACCGTGGATGGAATTTGAGGTACACGAGGGTGTGCACTCTTTTCCTTGGTCGCCACGTTCACCCCATCAACTTTAGAATAATAAGACGTCTTAGAAGTCGAGGGTTGAGAAGAAGGAACAACTCGAAATCCTTCAACGTTAGGGGTAATCACACAACCTTTCTCACGAGACGAGGCGGCTTTACATTGTTCCTTTGGATTTGCAACGGTGTCACTAGGTAACGAACTCGATGAAGCACCCGAGGCTTTGTTCATAATAGCCGAAAACATCTTTTTAATGTCAATTTGTCCTTGCTCAATCTTTGTGTTTTGTAATTTCAAAGTATTTGTAAAGTCGTT
Organism: Glebionis coronaria; assembly: GCA_025667525.1. Taxonomy (NCBI): domain Eukaryota; kingdom Viridiplantae; phylum Streptophyta; class Magnoliopsida; order Asterales; family Asteraceae; genus Glebionis; species Glebionis coronaria. Next base: position 506,950,054 of record CM046882.1, on the reverse strand, counting down.
TTTCAAAGTACCAATTTCTCCCTCTAATCGTCTCATATTAGCCTCATTCGTTTTCATGTAATTTTGAAAATCGTTTGACGAACTATTTTGATTAGAATTAAAGTTCCCTTGGTTTTGATTACTTCTTTGAAAATTTCCTTGATTACCACTTGAAAAATTGTTGCTTTGATTGTGTTGTTTGAAAAATTCGAGTTTTGGTTATTGTCTCGATTTTGCCAATTCAAATTTCGACCTTGACTATAACCTTGGTTTTGAAAATTCCCTTGTTGATTATTTCCTTGAAAATTGTTACGGTTTTGATTCGAAAAATTGTTGCCTTGGTTATAATTGCCTTGTTGTGATGGACCCGCGTTATTTTGATTTTGAAAATTGTTGTTTCCATTTAACGCACTCACATTCGACGTTTGGCCATCCGTAGCCGCACACTCGTAATAATTATGAGGTCCACCACAAAACGTACACGAAACCTCAACCGCTTTCACCGTAGCGGGAGCGTCTTTCTTTTGCATTTCAACGAGAAAAGACGTAAACACATTCGTCAACTTGTCGACTTTCGCATCAACCCTCTCAATGTCGCGATTAGAACTACTAACATTAGCGACATTGGCAACACTCGGTGCGTTGCGGAGTTGGTAAACCTTGGATCGGTTTTCGATAATTATCAATGCATCTTTCGGAGTTTTACACAAAAAGTTGCCACCGGCGGCGGAATTCAACGAATCTTGTTCTTGAAAATTAAGACCGTTGTAAAACGTATCGATTTGGTGAAACTCGGAAAAACCATGGTGAGGACATTACCTAAGCAATTCCTTAAATCGATCCCACGCGTCTCTAAAAGATTCATTCGGTTTTTGCTCAAATTTCGTAATTTCATTTTTGAAAAACGTTGTCTTAGACGGTGGGAAAAAATAATTAACGAACTTGGAAACGAGATCCTTCCACGTAGTTATGGAATTAGGCTGCTCTTTCTCGTACCAATCCTTGGCGGCACCATCGAGCGAGTACGGAAAAAGCATAAGCTTGACGACATCGGTGTCGACGTTCTTAAACTTGCTCGTCGCCAAAAGACGATCAAAATTCCGAATATGGTCGTGAGGATTATCGGCTTCACGACCTCGAAACTTCGTAGCTTGAATCAACGAAAGTATTCCGCTCTTAATCTCAAAATTCTCCGCTTCGATAGCGGGAATTACGATCGCGTCTCCATAACCCTCGGTGGGCGCTTGGAGCAATTCCATCATCGAACGATTGTCGGCCATCTCCTCTACGGTCTCTTCAACAACGATATTAGGAACGTCGGTTTCTAAATCTCGTCTACGTCGTCGATTCCTTCGATTATGATTGCGTCGATTCGAAGCGTCGCTAGAAATAGAATAATCCTTCGATCGAGTGTGCATTCACTAAGCGTAGAATGGGTGGTAGCAAAGAAGATTCTTTTTGCGGCTTTTCAATTTTTCATTTTTTTTGGTTTTTGATTGTTTTTTAATTTTTTTGGATTTTGGTGTATTACATAGACACAAATCTACAAATCTCCCCTCGAATCGATCTTCTCGATTAAAGGAGCCTCAAGGAATGAAAACGATCACGTGGAGTGAACGCTTTCGATGACTTTAGAACGTTGGTGGAACACCAAAATGTTCAAGAGGGTTTAATCTTGAAAACAAGCAAATATAATATACGTAGATAATACTTGGGCGGCAAACCCTCGATTAGCCCTCTTTCTCAAAACACGCACAAGCAAGCGGGGGAAACGAGGTGGCGCTAAGCACTTAAGAGCCTTTTTCCCTTAGGTCGTAAAATACAACCGCCTTTTTCCCTTAGGTCGTATTTATCTATTTTTCCTTTAAACTTTTGCTTTGGATTCGAATACAATGATCGAGTGATGAAATCCCGAATCAAGGTTGCGTTTTCACGCTTTTGGAGTACTTGTATATTTATTGTTCTACGTAAGTACAATATAGTAATATATTCACAAAAAAAAACGAAAACGATAATGGGATATCTACAATATAGTAAATGATTGATTTGTGTTTAATTTAGGAAAATTAAACACGATTTATTTGGATATTATAATATAGTAATGAAAAATAACAAAAATGAGTATGTACGTTATTTACGCTTTCCAGAAATTGAAAAGCTAAAACGCACTACTCACACAAACACGATAGTAATAATGGCACTCAAAAACACCTCCCCGGCAGCGGCGCCAAAATGATAGCTGTAGAAACACGTCTTTTAGGAAAAAGAGCGTATAATGGGCAAGTATTAAACTCGACGATTTAGGAAAACCGACAAGTCGAATAAATGCGGGTTCGTTCTCGAAGGAGGTGTGTGGATTAATGTGACAATATATAAAATCAAGTTTGGATTAGTGACGTTTTTGGTTTAGAAGAGAAAAAGTAAAGACGAGCTACGACTACGATTACACTATGACGTATTGACGTGAAACCGATGACGTAATTACGTAAAACGTGACAAAATTAAAAATTAAACCTAAAAATTAATTAAAATTTAAAACTAAGTCTAAAATAATATAAATAAGAACAAAAATCCAATTAATAAATTTTAAAACCTTTTATTAATTAAATATTCAATTTTAAATGCTAATTAAAGCCCTAAAATCAAATATAATTAAGAAAAAGCCCAAAATATTATTTTATTGAACAAATAACTCACTTATATTATTTAAAGACTAAAAAGTATTTTTCCTAAATTTTAAAAACTATTTTTCTATTTTTAAATCACTAAAAACTATTTTTATACTAAAATAATCATTAAAAATATTAATACAATGCTAAAAATAAATTGACAATTTTAAAAATTCTAAATTATACTAAGGAACAGTAGAAAAATGAAAAAGTTTGAAAAAAGTAAAATTTTTCACTAAAAGACAAAACTGATTATAATAAAACCCTAATTAAACTAAATTAATTAAAAAGTGAACAGTAAAATGTTTTTAAACTAAAAATTTTAAAATGTTTTTCTAAATCTAACAAAAATTATAAAACTGAAAAATACAAATTTTCTACACTAAAAGACAAAAACAATAATTTAAAAAGTAATTTAAATTTCTATTAAATCTAAAAAATACTAAATGAACAGTAACAAGAAAATAAATTGGACAAAAAAATAAAAAATAAAATAAGAAAAATAATGAAATTGAAATCAGGTCCTAATTTCTATTTTAACTCACTAAAGACAAAAAAGTTTAAAACTGAAAATGACACTTAAGGACTTTTGTCCTTTTGCAAAGCAGGGGGAACTTTAACACTAGCAGGGGAAACTAAGTTCCCACTGACTGTTATAAAAAATGGGTCTGGTGCAATTTTTGGCTATAACTTGAGATCGGCTTGGTTTCTTGGGCAAAGATTGGCACCCCCACAACCAGTTGGGTTGTGGGGAGTCACAAAAAATATGAAAACCACAAGTTGTTCACAAAAATCAAGCACACCAAGCACAAGAAAGTCACTGATATGGCATGTATGAAGAAGGTGAACAGTAGCTGATGCAAAAGGCACAAAAACGAATTTTAAAGCTCCAAAACTTGCACACAACCTAACCAAATCACATACAAGCTAGACAAATTCCTAGATAAGCAGTACAACTAACAACATTCAAGATTTGAAGTTGCAATTTTGCTAAATCAAAGCAGAAAAAGGGCTTATTGGTTTTCTATCATGTTTTATCATTTTTGAACATGCAAATTTGCTCTAAAGCTAAACCAAACTGAAAACAACTAACTACTTAACCTAAATTAACCAAAGTGAGTGCTGGACTAGTTTTTAACAGATTAAAAGTCACTTAAACCTATTGAATCCCCAGACCTAAACACCCCCTTAATAATTAGTTAACAACTTTTTGCATACAAAATCAAACAAAAACTTTTCAAATCTTGGCTAAACTAACTAAAACCATCTTAACATGCATAATCATCATAAATAATCATAAATCAATCATAAACAATAACAAACACAGCAAATCATAAGATTTCACATAACTCAAAAAGCATAAGCAGGGTTCAGGCCATATGCTACCTGGCTGATGCCTTCTGCTAGGTCTAAATGGAGCTAAAATGATCTTATAAAAATGGTGCAAGGACCCTGTTGTTGGAGTCTTTAAAAGACCCAAGGGTGCAAGAAATGGATTTCACGGTGAACTGATAATAATGGAATGGAAATGAGATTCTTGCCTGCTTCCTTCTTGATACCTGCACACAACCATAAGAAAAGGGTAAGAGCTTCAGGAGCTCACCATAAGCTGTCAACAACAGCTTATGGAGAGCTTACGGAACAGTACCACCCAAAATAAACTTTTGGTTTTGAAATCCCAATTTAAACAATATTTTGAAAACCTAAACTTGAAAGAACAACAAGTACACTAAAAAGCTTTAACCTCAAACTGCAATCACAACACACGGGTACACTTTCACTTCACCATATGTTGTGATTCAGATTTCAGGGAATACTTTAAACTCACTTTCTTTTTGAAAACGAACCTGGAAAACAACTTAGCTTGAAACAAATTTGAAACTAAATTAATAAGCTTATACAAGCTTATGGAGACTTTTTTGTATGTCAAACAAACAGCCTCTAAAAGCTCCTATAAACTTGAACAAAACCAGATTATAATCCAAGTGTCCTTGAGATTTTAAGCTGATTTTTATAAAAGAGAAGTGTCTGTTTACACTACTAAAGTAGAAAATATGGAACACAACTTTGGCTTGCAAGATTTTTAAGAGGCTATAACTATTTCATTCATAAAAAGGACTTTACAAAACAGAAGTTGGAACAAAAATATAAAGGGACACAGGCGTCACCTTTTATACAAATACAAAGAAGGATCTAGAAAACTACAAATATAAAACCCTAAACAATTGAATTCCCTAAATGCCCTTGGCATCTTTGAACAAATATGTTGGTTTGATCCTTGGTTTTGAATTGGGTCAAAACCCTCATGTGATTGCTGAGATGTGTGCAGGCTGTACTGGGATCGATCTTAGACGTTAAATGAGCATTGGAGCCAAAGTAATTCTTGTGAGCCGTTGATTCTTCTGTACCATCTTGTTTTCTTGCAAAGTGTGGGACAGGGCAGTGATAGAGGAATCACATGGTTGGCGTGGACCATGTTTTGAGGGTGAATGTTTGATGAACTAATCATGGATTAGTATTCTGGAAATTATTTGGGTGCAATTTTTTTGATTAAGTGAAATAGGGATTAGGGTTCATAGGATATAAAGAGGGGTTTTGATTCGTTTTTGGAGGTGAAATGGGTGTTTAGCGCCACTTAAATCAGTTTTAAACTGATTAAGTAATATAAATGTGTTTAGTGGGTGAAGTGGAATAAGGGTGACGTGGGAGGTAGGGATTGGGTAAGGGAAGTGAGTGGGGGTTGACTGGATGAAGTTAGTTTAGATAGGTTTAGGGTTTGGGCAACATTAGTCCCTCTTTGTTATATGCCCTTTTGTTATCTTTGCATTAGCAGTCCTTTGCATTTTCACCGTTAGTCCTTTTGGCATCACATGGTCAGTCCATTTTCTTTTGCATTGTTAGTCCTTTTGTTAACGATTCTTGAAATAAGGATTAATTATGCATTTTCTTCAATCATGGAGGGCTAATTTTCACAAGTCTTAAAACTTTAGGGACCCCATTTATATTTTGGATACTTGAGGGGTATAAAGTGTCATTCTTCAAAAGTTGAGGGACCAAACTTGACATTCTTCAATTCTTCAAGGTTATTTTTGGAAATTTCATTCTTGGGCCCGGTTCTTTGTGCGACTTCGTTTCCGGTGTTCGTTTTTGCTTGATTCCTTTGATCTTTTGGTGAATTCATGATATCCGTACCTAAAATACACAATGAACAAACACAGGCATATATTTGGGTATTTTGATGATATTTTAAGCGTTTTAGGCCCGATTTGGACGATGAGACTATGTATAAATACAGTCTCATCAACATCCTTCATCCAAACCCTCCTAACACGTCATCCATATAGCTAAATTTTGTCTCAGCATCACTTCCTCCCTCTTATTCCATGTCTCATTAACTATGCTCGCCTTTCCCATATGGTACTTGGCCTTGCAATTTTCCTTCATCACTTAACTCCACCCATCACCTTTGCCAAATATTCAATCAAGAGGACTTAATATGTGTTGTAGATGTTCATGATCCGTACAGATCATTTTCTACGTCTCATACACCAAATGCCTCTAGCATTCTAGGCACATCTAACAATCCAGCTCTACTAACTAAGTCTTATCTAGTTCTTCTAAATCTTTAGTTCCTGCAACGTATAAGCAATCGCCTTTCTTTGTCATCCTCGTACGCATCCAATTCCTTGCTCCACGTATCGTCATGCTTCACAAATTCATCCAGTCCTTCCGATAATGTCAAGATCGACTCATTATCCAATCCACCTCTTCAGCCTCTAAAACGCTTCCTCATCCTTCTTTAGTTCGCCCCTTGCTGGTTCCATGACATGCCATCATCTCTAACTACTCATCATGGTAAACTTAATACTAAAACTCACACTTGAAAATCTCACGTATAATTCCTTTTTCTAAACCACTCCAAAACCAACACATAATTCGCCTCACTCTCCTTCTTAGACTTTGAGTAGATCAAGATGTCGTCGATACTCCCGATGACAACTTGTTTATATACGGTCATGCACACTCGGTTCATTGACTCCATGAAAACCGCTAGTGCTTTGGTGAAGCCAAATGCATAACCGTAAACCCAAAGCGTTCATTCCACATTCTTAACATCATCCCTGCATCCTCTCTTGGCAGCAACACAAACAAATTTCTACCTCTTTCTACTCATGAAATTCTACACACATTCTAAAAGATCGATACTACTTCTTATCAACCCATCCAACCGCTTTCACATCACATTTACTACCAGGCAACTCAACCTTTATCTTGCATTCCTTGCAATTTCTAACAACTCATGTCTTTAAAATCATTCCATCAACAATTACCTTGGAAAGGCACTAACTACAACTCATCTTGCTCCTTCTACTTGCTCTGTTCATGGTTCTACTTCAAGATAATAGGTAAACCTACTAAATCTTATGAAGTTTTCGGAAAATTTTACATACCTAACGAATATCACAAGTGCCTTTGAAATATCACATCCCCTTCCAACATTCTCTATGATGCGTTACTTGTGCCAATATCCATACTTTATACAAATCTCCATTCATCTCCCTTGGCACTCCTAAGAGACCTCATGACCACATTAGTTCGTCTACAAACTTCTAACTCTTTCCTCCCCACTAAGGGCATTCCAACCATTCTCTCATGGCTACCTACTTAATCGTGTAGGCGCGACCAAGTCTTCCATATGACTACCTCAACGCTCCCAATCAGTACGAAACCAAAACTACATCCTGAATCCACCAGATACGATCAACGAATCAAACCCACGGATAACTAACGACATTTCACGTGCACGAGTTAAAACAGACAAAACCACGAAAACTCAACCCGAAACATGTACCAATTCAATTGACTCATGACAAGGAAAAATGATCCAAGGAACACTTAATGGCAACCAAAACATCTTACGCCCTGCGACGTATAATTTAACTCGTGCGTAAAATCGACTTTTCCCAAAAGAATATTTTTCTTTACCTCCCCACATATATGTGACTTAAACAATCTACAAACAACCCTCTAGATGATCTCAAGACTCAACTTAAAGACTAGGGACCCTGAACATCCCAAATCATAAGTTTAAAACTACTATTCAAAACTCAACCTTGAACCCGACACTTGTACAAATATTTCGACCAAGCTACTGACCTCCCATGACTATACATCCCACATATTTGAAAAATACGTTCCGAGTACATAATTTTAGCCTTTTGAATCACCCAAAAAGCTTTAAAAAGAATAAGTTACGACCAAAACAATTTTATCCTAGTTGTTTTAAAAACTAAAGAATCATCTTAGTGATTAATGTAACCCTTTTAAATAAAAAAGTAAAAAAAAATAATTGTATGTGAAATTTTCATGAACTCAATTTAACCTTGTATAAATAGTTATAAGTGACGTAAATCGATTAAACTCAATTATATAAACTATTTAAGTAGAAGGAAATTTTATTTCGCTTTATTTTATAGAGTCTTTTAGAATTTTGAAATAAATAGGTGTTGATTTAAATTCTTACGTTACATCTTGTTTCAAACACGACTCCAACACCTTACCCTTATTTTACTGAATACAACCAACTATCCAACTCTATAGTAGATTTCCAAGTCTTTTCAATATATACCGACCAAAAGGAATGTAAGACTCAACACAAAAGATTTCATTATCCCAAAAGAAATCCCAAGTTATTTCAATAGACTTAAAACAAACACCATTTTAAAACGGACACGTGAAATAGGAAACTCGAAGAATACGCTACAACGGAGGTTAAATATCTAAAAAGAAGCGAGCTAGCCACCCTCCTAAGGATACAATCGATAATAATAGGGGATCATACATATATAGGCATATTAGGATACATATACTCAAATCCGTCCAACATCTACTCTAGAAGCATGTATTAATCCTCTTTCATGCAATCATACTTAGGAATCCATTGAATTTGTGGTACTTGTATAACTATGTTGGCCATCATACTTATACAATCACCCTTTCCGCAATGCACTCCCTCCTATGATGACACTTATAAGAATCAATACAACACATAACACATACGTCCATCAACTTACCTAAGCACATAACCACATAAACAATAAGGTCAAAAACTCCAACTACTAAAATAACATAGTCAAACTCCTGGAATACATAAATCCATAGTCTAGCTAAAACAGCAATGACAAAATCCAAAACGAAAACCTAATCAATTATAAGTTATGTCGCCCCTCAGAGTAGAAACAGCTTAAAATCCTTCATATCTACCTACTCCTAGTAACTCGAACCACTACAAGATTCTTAGGGAACATGACTTAAACATAAAAAGAAAAATACAATACCTCAGGTACATAAAATAACTCAACAAAAGACAGAAACTACCATGTACCAAATTATGTACTATAATGTACAATTTAAGCAAAATATAACAATGACTAGCGTGTATGATTATGGTTCAACCCGCACTAGTCACAACCCGAAAAGAAAATAACATGTGGCTAAGTATGAACTACTATGGTTCAACCCATACTAGTCAAAACTTAACAAACATCGCAAGTAAAAATCAATAACATCAACTAATATCAAATGCACACATACTCCTATGACGCCTATATGCGAGGACCCTTAAGCTATAGACTAGGCTACGAGACTAGGCAACCTAATTCTCTATAACCATTGGCTCTGATACCATTCTATCACACCCCACCATGGCGGAATATGGGGCGTGACGTATGGATATCATCACAACATGGCGTGTCTATAGAGATAACTAAATAAAATAAGAAATGTCATAAAATGGTGACATAAATGTCATGACAATATCTCAACAATGCAGAAGTCTAGGTAAGTAGGTAATAGTCCTACCACTTACCCAAGACAAAAAAATTAACATAAACAAAGAAAACATATAGGTGTCAACAAAGTATCACTTATTCAAATATCAAATAAAGACTAAGAGGCAAGGGGATTCCTCCAACTGCAATCCTAAGCCTCCAAAGCTAGCCACTCCTATTCTCATGCTTAACCACATTCTCACCTGAAAGAGACACTAAAACACGTCAACATAACGTTGGTGAGAGTCATAGGTTTAGACTCCAACTCCAAATCAATTATAATATAAGTTGTGAATAACAACCATTAACAAAAGAACATATGGACAATGTGCTACAATTATGTATTAACAACTAGCATTCAAGATTAACCAATCACCACAAATCCAAGGCTCCAAGCCTTACCAATAACAACAATTCCAAGGCTCTAAGCCTTACCAATAACCATGGTCCCATAGGCGCCCATACACCTATGAACCAATCCCAAGGCTCCGCCTTATCAACATCCCCTTGGTACCAAGTCAAACCACAATAACTGAGACGGTACGTGTCCCCCGATCCAAATCATAAACACAATTAGGGGTGTAAACGATCCGAGCCAAGTCGAGTTTTGGCCTAAACGAGCCAGGCTTGTTTATTAACTTCCTTGCTCGAGCTCGAATAAAACTTTATAATCTGGCTCAAGCTCGAACTCGAATATTTTTTTGTTGTTTGAGCTCGAGCTCGAAGCTCGTTTACGATTTTTAATTTTTGTTTAGACAAACTTCTATTATAAATATAGTTGGATAGACTCGTTTATTAACTCAAGCTCGAGCTCAAAAGCTCGTTTATGATTATTAAAATGATATTAATACTTAATGAGTAAGCTAAGGTGTATATAACATATACATTTATAGATTTATCATTAAGCTCGAATAGCTCGTTCGGCTCGTTAAGCTCGAATAGCTTGTTCGGATCGTTAAGCTCGCTCGGCTCGAGACAATTAAACGAGTTTTCAAACGAGCCAAGCTTAATATTATTTTTCAAAGCTCGGCTCGCCAAATTAAACGAACACAAATATTTGTTCGAGATCGACTCGAGCTCGAGAGTATTAAGTTCGAACTCGAGTTTAACGAGCTCGAGCTCGAGTAGCTCGTTAAAATCTCGACTCGTTTACACCCCTAAACACAATCAAGAATCACATAGCAGTTACTCACATAAGTTTACATACAAGTCCATCACAAACCATAAAAACATTCACAACATTCTTTACAAAACCATACAGTTTCTCTTCCATCCCATCTAAAAATCAAATCATAAAAATACATGGGACTATGAAACTAACCTGAACAAGCTTCTCCAAGTATTCGCGCTCTAGCAAAAATCTAAACACACAAACGTATACAATCAAGACATGAACCACATACCAAAATGGCTCATCAATCTATGATGGATATCTAACCTTCTGCTACAACTTACCCCTATTTATATGCCATATGCATCTCATTACACCCCTCTATAAAGCCCTTAACTTAGTTTAGTTCATAACTCGTCCTGTTAACATTTTACCCAAAACAGTCCCGTTTTTTATACTTTAAACTATGGGTCGAACACCCCTTAACCAAAATAACATGACCTGTAAAAGCAACACTATGCCCTTACATGTGTTAGCTAACTCTCCTATTTGGCCGAAACCTTAAAGCTACTGTTAAGGCATCCATATATATATATATATATATATATATATATATATATATATATATATATATATATATATATATATATATATATATATATATATATATATATATATATATATATATATACTTTTACCTATCTAGAATTTACTGATTTTGAACACATGAAAAGTTTGTTATGACCAGAGGGTCTTAACCTATTCCATTTACTTAGTCCCACTCCATATCCTTTCTATAATATATAAAATAACTCCCATATTTGTTTTAAGGTCTATCTATAACCCTAAGCACCCTAACCTACTCAAAATATAAAATGTAAATAGGCTGATCCAAAAACTGCTTTGACACCCGACTGATGTAACCTGTTTTTGACCCACTTCCCTAGCTCCAATTTAATTCTCCTTTCTTGCATTTGAAAGCCAATTCAATTACCTTTTCAAAGACATAAGATTCGAAACTTAAAAGTTTGTAGAACTCTAGATATGATTAAAACACTGGACCAAAAATTCTTCCGAGTTTTTAAAAACGTATTTAACACAACTAGTCTAATTAATTATCCACATCATGTATAATTATTAACCCTAATTCATCTAAACATGTTTATATAATTAAAATACAGAAGTTATGTTTAACCTAACCCTAGATCCATCATCTGTTGATTAATTACATGATTAGATTAATTAAAATCATACATTAAAAAAGTGTTTTGAAGATTTTATCTTAAAAATCAAAGGAATAAATTGTCTTTGATGAAACCTAATTCCACCATTGTTAAAATTCGACTATGAGATGTTATGGGGGTAAAAAATCTGATTATTTTGGTTATGGGATGGGTTTGGTTAAGTCCTAAAGTCCCCCTAATCTCATTACTAGTCCATTGGGCATGTTTTTGGGTTTTTTTATGGTTATTTTCTTTCTTCCTTTTCTTTTGGCTGTCCAAACCAAGCCCAAAGCACCTAAGAATCTGGTTTTTAACCTTATTTTATAACTTATATTATTCTTAAACTAAATCTCACATTCGGGTTACTTCCGGACCATAACCCGAAAGCCTTACGTTGATTTTTTCGACTTTCTACGCGATTTCCGAACTAACCATCATTTCCAAAAGTTTCTAATTATGGAAAGTATCTCTAAAACTTAGCCTAACCATATAATATGTACTTAATACATACATACAACATATGATACGTACACGAAACATTGTAAAAACGATATCCAAACTTTCCCGCAGTTCATTTCTGAACTCATTTCATTTCATTTCATTTCATTTCCAACCCGTACCATGATTTACAAATCATGTACCTCATTTCGTCCATTCTCTTCCCCAAAATCACACATATAAACACATAAATCACATAAAACACATAAAACACATAGTCACACAAAATACCCCAAAAATAAGACTAAGTGACGAACCTCAAAAACCGGGGTTGTCACAGTTATTGCATATGCATCACGACAGCTGAAACCTTATGAAGAAAACTGTCCTACTAACGATTTAGAACTTGCAGCAGTTGTTTTCGCGTTGAAGATCTGGAGACATTATTTGTACACAAGAGTCTCAAGTACATATTCACCCAGAAGTAACTGAACATGAGACAGAGGAGATGGTTAGAGCAATTGAAGGACTACGACACCAACATTCAGTACCATCATGGTAAGGCGAATGTGGTGGCAGATGCTTTAAGCAGAATGTCGGGTATGATTGCTGGCATCTGGATTGCAAAGGAGATCATCCGTGACCTAGAGATGACTGATATTAAGTTTTGTGTACGAGGACAACACGGTTACTGGGCTAATCTTAGAGTGTGTAGAAACTAGAAGGGGGGGGGGGGGGGGGTTGAATAGTTTCTATTCTATTAGTCACCTAATTTAAATTACTTTGAATTAAGTGTGTATCAAAATTATCTTTTACTTGAAGCTAATTTGCATAATGATTAGGTTCAATTCAAATGCATTAGCAATGGTAATAGGTAAGTATAATGATAATGAAATAAGTAAAGAGTAAGGAAAGAGACAACCTAGTGACAAGACACCAAGATTTATAGTGGTTCGACAATGAGACTCTATCCTCGTTTCTACTCCACTCCTCGAGTACACCTACTCGAGATTTCCACTATATCCACAAGCTCCCTTCTTGGCAGAGAAATCCTTACATCGTCGCTTACATTATTTTCCGATGCTAAGCTAAATGTCGAGACCTAATCATTAGCTAGGACCAATCTACACAACTTTGCCTACTTCACAATTTAACGACACAAGGCTAGATGTCGAGTTCTAATCTCAAGGTAGAACCAATCTTCACGACGTTGCCTACTTCACCATTTAACGACACAAGGCTAGATGTCGAGTTCTAATCCAAAGTTAGAACCAATCTTCACGACTCTTCACTTTGAAGCTAAGTGAGAACTTCACGCGACACAACTACTAATCACTTTCAAGTTTAGTGAGAACTCACAAGACACAACCACATCACTTTATAGTTTAGTAAGAACTACTACACAAATCTATTACAACTCAACTAGACATATCCAAGTACACACATGTAGCTTGGATCTACACAACACAAATCCAAGCAAACACATATGCAATGGATGTACACAATAAATCCAAGTATTCACAAATAGCTTGGATGAACACAACTAGTCCAAGTATTTCATAAATACAAATGGATCAACAAAGATAAAAAGGCTAACATGATGAACATGACTAATTCATGGATTCATCTTTATCACAACACTAGTGAGTTAGTGATCTTCTCATTGGACAAGGTAAAGGAGGGGATCAAGAGGATAATAAAATGTAAACATACTTAACACATTAAGTGATCATTTACTAATGATTATGATATAGAAAAGAGAAAGGGGGTTGAGAAAAACGTCCAAGAGGCTTGTTGGAAAATGAGATTTGATCCACTATTTATAGAAGACAAAGTCCAACGGCTAGCTGGGCGCGGATCCTTATCTAGCCGGCGGTTCCATATCGCTAAGGAACCGCCTAGCTATTTAAGGTACCGCCCAGTAGAGTCCGCTCCCTTTTTTGTCTTTTAGTGGGGTAGGAATATCTGAGGTTTTTTAAACCTTCAAAGGATATTCTTATGGCATATGGAATATGCCATTTTCAAATTTACATTTTCCATTTTAATAAAACATTTTCTTAAAAAGAAAGTTTATTAAAAAATCTTTTGTCATATTGACAAAAGTGAGTTTTAAGGATAATCACTTTGATGATCAATAAGTATGATTAAGAAAAGTTAGTGATATGATTATTACCTTGATGATAGTGTTAGTTAAATAATTCGTTTTGTGTTTTACACTAAATGTGTTGTATAGTTTATTGTGATCAAAACTAAGAAAGATTAGTTAACACTAATAATGTTTTTAGGCATCACTTGCATTAACAATCTCCCCCTTTTTGATTACGACAAACTATAAACTCATTAACTTAAAAACACAAAATATCGAATTATTAACGAGTTTATCACTATCATTTCTCCCCCTTTGTCGTAGCAAAAAGGTAAGCACAAGTCTTTGAAGATATCCGGACTTTGCTAGTAGCTCCCCCTTGGTGGTTGCTCCCCCTTGCTTGGGGCACCAAGTGTATGAGCTAAGGTGACATGCTACACAAAGGTTAGTAGAAAGGAAAGAAACACCAATGTATATATGATCACTACCTACTAAGTAACTTGAGAGGGAGAAGGAGAAGAAATCTCAAATTAGAAGCAAGTATTTGCTAAGTATGTCCAAAAAGGTAAATGACAATATCAAGGTTCAATTGGTGGAATGGAGGTAGAAAGGAAACATCCAACCAATGAAGATGATAAATTTGTCAAGGGGTTAAAATTTAGAATTGATGGAATCACCCATAAACAATTGTAAATATTAACCACGATCAACTCAAAAGAAAGAGAGAATGATCAAATAAAGAAAACAAACACAACACAAAGATTTCATATTACATAAATATGAAAAAGACAAACAAAGTAGATAGTCATACACACAATATGAGTATCTAAAGCAAAAGATATGGAAAATAAACCACAAAGCATAAGCTAGTCTAATAGTGATAATTTTCCAAGATTGCTTAAAAACACTAATGACTCTAAAACAACTAAAGTTTTATTGACTCCAAGGGAGTGTAGCCCTTTAGTTGGAAAAATAAGACGACGATGCATCATTCGAAGTTTTGTCCATGGGAACAAAAACTTTGAGAGGAGGTCGAGTGAGGAGGAATTCAAGAAAATTTAACTTCTCATACACATGAGCAAGTTCAATTTGTTGAAATCGACAACAAGCACACGAGGATCCATGATGCAACACAAATTCGGTTGATGGGGGAAGGCCATCACACCTAGGGTTTGGTGGTGGTGAGGAGAGTGGGTAGGTAATGTCTTCATAATGCCTTGTGAGGTTTGGGAAGGTTTGAAGATCATTGAGTTGAGGGGTGTCAAAGAGTTTTGGTGATGGGGGGAGATTTTCCTTTTCTCCGGTGATAGGGTTAATGAAGTAGGTCTCATTCCAATACTTGATTGGAGAGAAGGTGGGGTTCTTGGGTGGTTTGGATGAAGAGGGTTCATTTTTCTTGATCCAAATAGGTCTAACCGAGATTTTCGGTTTCTTGGAAAGCTTGGATGAGGAAGCTTTGGGTGAGGAGGTTTGTGACAATGAAATGTCAAGGTTATGAAAGGGAGAGTTAGGCATTGTTGAGGTATGAGAATGAGATCTCAAGGTGGGGGTATAAGAAGAAAGTATACAAGGCAAGGGTTTGAAACTCCAAAGTAAAGTGTCAAGGAATGTTTAGCCAAATTGAGTAAACATGGAATCTTGACTGGGAATAGAGTGATGGAGAAAGACCAAAAACGAGCCATAAAATGGCTTTCTGTCCGCGGTACCTTATAGGGACCGGCGGTTCCTTATCACTTAAGGAACCGCACGACTTTAAGGAGCCGCGTGTAGTGGACTTGAAACCTTGATTTGTCAGGGTTTTGAGAAAAACTACGAATTTTTCAAAAAATTACAAATCTTAGAATTTTACCTCTATTAGCACTAAATTGTGCTAGGGTTGCATAAAAGCAACACATTCACCAAGAATGTCTTGACAAAGGGTGACAAAAAAAATTTGGATAACATTTTGAACCAATTTTAGTCAACTTTTAGAGGTTGTGATAGATTTAGGTTCAATTTTAATTTGGAATTAAAGTTGATTAATGTGCACATAAAGATAGAAACACACAATGCTAAGTCCATAATTCATTCTCATAAAACACTCATGAAAGAGATACATAAAGAAAATAAAGACAAACAATTAACTAAACTATAGATAACTAAAGACTAGGTCTTGATTAGTAATCTTCCTTGGCTTGGTTTAAAGAAAAACATATTAGGGAAAATCATCATTTATCTCCTAGGAGGATGATTGGCAAAGAGACTCAACAAAAAACTTTGCAACTCTATGTGAGCCCCAATCATCTCCATTCTAAGAATATCAAGGAGATAGAAGTTGTTGAGGCAACAAGGGCAATTAGTGCCATTGTGCATGAAATACCCATAAAAGCAGGATCACCCAAGTTTGGAGTGTTTGAGGGAGGTGAAGGTGGAGGAGGTTTGTTCTCCAAAGGTGATGTTGGTGAGTGTGGAGGCATGCTCTCCAAGGGTGAAAAGGGTGAGCTTGGAGGGGTAAATGGTGAAGTCACCATGGTATCATCAAAGTCATTCACAATTGGAATGCTTTGGATGGGTTGTGGTTGGGTAATCACATCCAAGAGATTACTTGGAGAGAAGGGTGAGGAAAGCTCATTCATCCTAGATTGGAATGAAGATGAGGTAGAACCATGAAAATGGTTGGTTCCATTGGTAGAGGTAGTCTTGCATGGAGCAAGAGGAGGTGAGTTTGATGAAGAAATGAGAATTGGGACAATCTCATTCTTGGGAGTGTGAAAGGGTGAGGAGTTAGGTTTAGCCATTTTAATCTTAATCTTAAGATTTTTCTTTGTGGTGGAGGTTTTGGATGAGTTTGAGCTTCTTGTAGAAACCATGGTTGAAATAAAAGGTTTAAGGTTTAAGGAAGAATGGTTTGATGTATGAAGAACATGGCTAACAAGGTGGGTTTAAAAAGGTGAGGGGATGATCCAAACTAGTAATGGGTTAAAAACATTTTATGTGAACAATGAATTTAGCTAACCTAGTTTAGGAAATGTGCAGGTTTTTGCAAAGAATCAAGCAAGGTTTACACAGATTAAGGAAAATAGTGTAAAGCAAAGATTCTGTCGCACACAGTAGCCGGCGGTTCCTTATCTAGGGGCGGTGGTTCCTTATCAATAAGGTACCGCGGGTTTATAAGGAACCGCGACCAGTGGTGTTCAAAAAAGGTACTTCCTCAAACTTTAGTTAGCCCAGATTTTTACCAAAGTATTTTCAAGCCAAAGTTAACTACTGACCAAAATCTAGGAAGCTAACTAACACATAGGATGCACAAAGCTATGCAAATCATAATCACAATGGCAAACATTTAGGATAAATAACACATAATCCAAACAAGTAGAATTTAGTTAATACACATTCAAAATAAAAAAAGTTCAACATCACATTACATGTTTGCCAACATGTATACTTTGAAACAACTCAAAGTCTTCATCTTCTCTTCTTGCCCAATCCCTTGATCATGTTTCCTAAGTACTTAATTCCCTTTCTTGACTCAACCCGGTGTTCATGTAAATCACTTTGGGTTCGAAGATTTTGACGGTAAAGTTCCTCCAAATTGAGATTATTAGGAACTTCACTAGTGGAATGATGATGAGGGGAAGCAATGTCATCTAAACCATCCACGAATGAGTTTGTGGAGTGGTGAAAAGTACTCGAAGAATCAATGGGAGCACTTGTGCCAATGCCATCACCATCACTTGTTGGCATGTCCATGTCCTCATCATTGGACTCATGTTGGTCGGATTTACGATCACATCTTGTCTTTCTCTTATATACCTCTTGAATAGGTAGCATGACCCGTTTGACCGGTTGAAACTGAGAAAGATCAAGATTTGGAAAATCACGGCCAACCCTTTTAAAAAGGCGAGTGAGAAGCATTGCGTAAGGGAGGTTTGTTTTAGGCTTGTGAATAGCATAATTGATCCGTTGAGCGATAAAATATGCCAAATTGTAATTGGTGTTGGTAAAGATGCAATATAACATATGCACTAAACACGCCGGAACATGATCCCGGTTTCCACCAAGACAAAACACATTTTCCCTAAGGATATTGGTCCATTGGACCATATTATCATTAAGGTCGCTTAAGAGAACCTCATGACGTTTCACCGAACGTACCTTAGTATGAAGGCTTCTCTTAATGGGTCGATTACGCTTTTTGGAGACAATGTCAACAATGAAGTCAAGATCAATTTCCTTATGATCATTTGGAGGACAATTGTAGGATTCAAGGAGAGCACTAAGCTTCCATTTATCCGTGAAGCGACAAGTGCCTACAAATGAGACATCAAGAATTTGAACGAAGACTTCGAGAGAGTATTGAATTAGTTGACCTTTCAAGATGAACCTAACAAATATTCCATCGTCGTTTTCAATGGCGGAGTATGTGCTAAAGAACTCCTATAGTAATCGAGGATAGATGTCTTCCTTAATGTTCAACAAACAGTCAAATCCAATATTTTTAAACATGGACTTGATGTAGACATATTCCTTAATATCCTTTTGGACAACTCTACCCTCATGAAAACAACGGGATTGAAGGGAGGAAAAAGTATGGGCAAGGTGAGACGAGTGACAAAAGTTAGAAAGGTTAGGCATATACTGTTTGGTGAGTTGATGATCCTTTTGGTATTGTGAAGGCATGATTAGTACCTAAATAAACACAAGAAAATATTTTTCCAATCACTCATATGAAAAATAAAATCAAAACTAAAAAATATTAGAATGTGTTATATCAATTTCTTGACAAACAAAGGATTGACTCCATATCATTCTCATGCTCACAATGTATCTATTCCATTATTAACCAAGAACATATGAACTATGTTGGATCAACAATGGACTAGAACATTGGTTTTTTAAAACAAGGTTTTTAGGTAAGCATTAACAATGCAACTACCTATTTGTTCATGGGTTCATCTCAATTCCATCTTTTAACCAAAATAATTTAGCCAAATTTCGGATTTGTTCTACAAGTGGGTTTTAGTGAAATCTTAATGAATATGAACCAAAGGAATCATAGTAAAATAACCATGTCAACCCATATTCCTATTAAGGTTTTAATTCAATTTCAATTTTAAAAATCCCCAATTATGAAAGGATGAACCCTAGAACAAAATAGATGAAATTTAAATAAAGTACTTACAATTAATTGATGTTTGATGAAAGATGAGTGAAACCCACAACTTGGAATCAATTAATTTGAGTGATTGAAGGTTTTTGAAGCTTCAACAATGGTGGAAAAGGTGAAAACCGTCGGCTGTGTGTTTTTGGAAGAGAGAGGGTTTGGTTTGAAAAAGGTTATTTTAATAAAACTGGCGCTCTGACAAACTTTACAGCCCGCGGTACCTTATCGATAAGGAACCGCAGGTTTGAGCCGCCAGAGATAAAGAACCGCCTGTAGAGGCTGGTTTTTATCAATGAAACACGCCAAAATTTTTAAAACCAAAATTTCTAAAATACTTAAAAATATATCTTAAACCTTTTAGAATATCATTTGGATCATCATAACACTAAGCAATATGCCTTAATGAAGGATTACGAGTTGAATCGAGATCGAAAATAACCGAAACGGATAAATGACTACTCGTAGCGAAAAGGCAAAGTGGAGAGAAGTCAATGGAAGTGAATCAAGAATAAGATCAATGCTCAAGGGGTTAATGACAATCTTCAAATCATGGAGACGAAGAGCTTGTGTCATATATAGTGGTTTAAGACGTGCCTTTTCGGCGAAGTGTTAAACGGCTTTGGTAATGAATAAACACAAAGCAATTATTGATGCATAGACTAAGATCACTTTCAATAATAGTCTTAGTATAAACCAAAATATGAGCAAGGTATTGATTCACTTTCTCTCCCACAAAGGGCCTACTAACCGTATGGGTGAAAACCATGGAAATCATGCTTGATACTTTAAGCTACTACTAACTCACTCTACATCACCATAGTGAGTCAAGTATCCAAGCAATGAAGGTTTGAGAGGATAAAAGAAAAGAATCACAAACCACAAACAAATGTCAAGGAAAGGATGCCAAGAACAAGCACATAGTCAAGTAATGATCAAAAGAATGATCAAAGGGCGTGTAGAAGAACGAAAGCGTACCTTGGCTACAAAGAGCAATCCATCAAGGAATCAATGCAATGCCCAACAATGACTATGATGAGTACTAAGTCTTCAAGGACTAGTATCATTCTCAATCATCTTGATATCATCATTCAAAGATGTTGAAGATCAATGAAGATGAGTCTTCTACAAGTGCAAGTAACTCAACCCACAACCAATTAAATGATTGATCTTCATGAGTACCTACGTAAAGCAAGATGCAAACTAGTAGATAAATTTCAAGAGTAGATCTAAAATGCATAAAGACTACTAATCTAAGAAGGATGCAATATTACCAGTTAAAAGACCTATTTTCCAAGAAAAAATAGTTTTGACCAAAGAGAAACTTTAGTAAAACTTGACCTTCTAATTAGAGGAGACAATGGATCGATCCAAGTTTTAAAGTACAATATACTTCAAAGATCTTGAGTGACCATCTCTCTAATACCAATTGTAGAAACTAGAAGGGGGGGGGGGGGGGGGTTGAATAGTTTCTATTCTATTAGTCACCTAATTTAAATTACTTTGAATTAAGTGTGTATCAAAACTATCTTTTACTTGAAGCTAAGTTGCATAATGATTAGGTTCAATTCAAATGCATTAGCAATGGTAATAGGTAAGTATAATGATAATAAAATAAGTAAAGAGTAAGGAAAGAGACAACCTAGTGACAAGACACCAAGATTTATAGTGGTTCGACAACGAGGCTCTATCCTCGTTTCTACTCCACTCCTCGAGTACACCTACTCGAGATTTCCACTATATCCACAAGCTCCCTTCTTTGCGGAAAAAGTCTTACATCGTCGCTTACATTATTTTCTGAAACTAAGCTAAATGTCGAGACCTAATCATTAGCTAGGACCAATCTACACAACGTTGCCTACTTCACAATTTAACGACACAAGGCTAGATGTCGAGTTCTAATCTCAATGTAGAACCAATCTTCACGACGTTGCCTACTTCACCATTTAACGACACAAGGCTAGATGTCGAGTTCTAATCCAAAGCTAGAACCAATCTTCACGACTCTTCACTTTGAAGCTAAGTGAGAACTTCACACAACACAACTAGTAATCATTTTCAAGTTTAGTGAGAACTCACAAGACACAACCACATCACTTTATAGTTTAGTGAGAACTACTACACAAATCTATTACAACTCAACTAGACATATCCAAGTACACATATGTAGCTTAGATCTACACAACACAAATCCAAGCAAACACATATGCAATGGATGTACACAATAAATCCAAGTATTCACAAATAGCTTGGATGAACAAAACTAGTCCAAGTATTTCATAAATACAAATGGATCAACAAAGATAAAAAGGCTAACATGATGAACATGACTAATTCATGGATTCATTTTTATCACAACACTAGTGAGTGAGTGATCTTCTCATTGGACAAGGTAAAGGAGGGGATCAAGAGGATAATCATATGTAAACATACTTAACACATTAAGTGATCATTTACTAATGATTATGCTATAGAAAAGAGAAAGGGGGCTGAGAAAAACGTCCAAGAGGCTTGTTGGAAAATGAGATTTGATCCACTATTTATAGAAGACAAAGTCCAACGGCTAGCTGGGCGCGGATCCTTATCTAGCCGGCGGTTCCATATCGCTAAGGAACCGCCTAGCTATTTAAGGTACCGCCCAGTAGAGTCCGCTCCTTTTTTTGTCTTTTAGTGGGGTAGGAATATCTGAGGTTTTTTAAACCTTCAAAGGATATTCTTATGGAATAGGGAATATGCCATTTTCAAATTTACATTTTCTATTTTAATAAAACATTTTCTTAAAAAGAAAGTTTATTAAAAAATATTTTGTCATATTAACAAAAGTGAGTTTTAAGGATAATCACTTTGATGATCACTAAGTATGATTAAGAAAAGTTAGTGATATGATTATTACCTTGATGATAGTGTTAGTTAAATAATTCGTTTTGTGTTTTACACTAAATGTGTTGTATAGTTCGTTGTGATCAAAACTAAGAAAGATTAGTTAACACTAATAATGTTTTTAGGCATCACTTGCATTAACAGAGTGGAACCAGACTTACATTCTAGGATCAAGGAAGCTCAAAAGGACGATGGTGAGATTTGGGCTATCATTCGGAACCTTGAGCAACAGACGGAGTTTCGTGTTGACGACGACGGTATCTTATGGCGGGGCACTAGACTAGTGGTTCCTGAAGACTCTACACTTAGGGAAGCTGTGCTGACTGAAGCTTACAGTTCTCTATTTACCATACATCCTGGTTCTACCAAGATGTACCATGACATCAAGCAACACTTTTGGTAGAGTGATATGAAGCAGGATGTTGCCACCTTCGTTTCTAAATGTATGATCTGCCAACAGGTGAAGATCGAACACCAGCGAGCTAGTGGTTTACTACAACCATTAGATATTCCAGCATGGAAGTGGGACAAAATCTATATGGATTTTATTATTGGTCTTCCGGTTACTCAGAAGAAAAACGACGCTATCTGGGTTATTGTGGGTAGGTTGACTAAATCTGCTCATTTTCTGTCGATTCGCAAGGATCATCCGGTCAGCAAATTAGCAGACACTTTCCAGAATGAGATCATGAGACTACATGGTACTCCATCAGAAATCATCTCTGACAGAGATCCCCGTTTCACATCACGTTTCTGGCAGGGTTTACAGAAAGCTTGGGGCACCAGACTTAAGCTCAGCACTGCCTTTCATCCTTAGACCGACGGACAGTCAGAGAGTACCATTCAGACATTGGAGGACATGTTGCGGTCATGTGCTCTAGAGTGGTCAGGAAGCTGGGATGATTATATATTTCTCGTAGAATTTGCATACAACAACAGCTGGCACGCTAGCATCAAGTGTGCTCCTTTTGAGATGTTGTATGGGAGGAAGTGTCTCGCCCCAATCTGCTGGGATCAGGTGGGCGAACGACTGCTTTAGGGTCCAGAGATGATTGAGGTGACCAATGAGAAGGTCGTTGTCACTAAGGCAAAGATTCAGGAAGCTCGTGTTCGACAGAAGAGCTATGGTGATAAACGTCGTAGAGATGTATCTTTCAACGTAGGTGATCACGTTTTCCTCAAGGTATCACCTGCACGAGGAATTAAACTTTTTGGAATCATAGGGAAGCTCAGTCCTTGCTTCATCGGACCGTTCGACA
The DNA here is from genome assembly GCA_025667525.1 of Glebionis coronaria. Lineage (NCBI taxonomy): Eukaryota > Viridiplantae > Streptophyta > Magnoliopsida > Asterales > Asteraceae > Glebionis > Glebionis coronaria. The sequence goes on along the minus strand of CM046882.1, from coordinate 506,926,439 downwards.
TCATAGAACGCGTTGGTGAAGTGCCATACCGTTTAGCATTACCGCCTCAGCTATCACACGTTCACAACGTGTTCCATGTGTCCTTACTCATAGGATACAACTATCATCCAGTTCATGTTGTCCAGTATCCACTTTATCAGATTCGAGAGGATCTTTCATATGTCAAAGAACCCGAGAGAGTTCTTGAGCGACAAGATCGTGTCATGCAGAGGAAGACGATCCTTTTCGTCAAAATCCTCTAGAGAGATCATCCTGAGCGGGAAGCCACTTGGCTGACAGAGGAGTCTATACGGACTTCTTACCCTCATTTCCAGTTCTGATTCGGGTATGTTTTCTTTCAGTTACATTTCTCCAATTCGAGGACGAATTGTTCTTTTAGAGGGTAAGAGTTGTAAAACCCGCATTAAAATACCATGAATAGTACACATGAACAGTACACGCATGAAGATACGGTAAAATTAAAACTTTTTCATTTATAATATAATTCACGTGTCACGGTATTTAATAACATGTAGTTACATAAATATTATAAATGTGTTATGTACACGACGTATAAAAATCGCGACATTTAAAACATAAACGGTCACGCAATTTATTAACTCGGGAAAAGATACGGGTTTCCCCGTCGGCTTCCTTTAGGCCGTGGCTAACACAAAGGAAAAGGAGAAGATGGGATTTGGCCCATGACCCATATCAAACCCATGTAAATAACAAAACACAGGAAAACCTTTTCATAATTTAGGTTTTACAGAAAAGTTGTCTCTTGCCTCCTTTTGCTCTTTTGCCGCCGGCCACCATAAACAACGAGGACAAACACGACAATATTCTTGTTGATCATTCGTGTGTACGTGATCTTGTTCATAACCTTTTTCTTTTTCACGCGTTCGGTAAATTAAACACTTCCTTTTTATTTTAATTCTTTATGAATTCATGTTAATTATTTAATTAATCATTAAAGCAAGTAAACAAATCATGTAGATTAATTAAATCATGGTAAAAAGGGGTGTTTGTTTGTGTTTATGTTCCGGCTGAGGCATCACCGAGAGCCAAGAGGCTCTTGGCTTGCGTTCAACACCACCACCGAGACCCACAAGGGGCTCGGCTTGGTTGGGTTTGGCTCGGACGACACAAGAAAACCCCAACCGCATGTCGGGGGTGTGTTTTGGTTTGGACCGAGAGCCAACCGAGACCTTAGGGTCTCAATGGGGTTCTTTTGGGCTGAGAGTGGGAACTGAACAAAAGCAGGGGGAATCGGTCCACAGCCGGTATGAACCGGTGTGAACCAGTGTGAACCGGCTGAACCACCGATGTCAACCGTAGCTCGGCAGTGGGTACCGCAAGCCACCAGTGGCAACCAGCTAGCCGGTCTAGCCACTAGTAGGGCTGTTGGTTTCGGCTTATGTATGTGATCGGGTTTCGGGCTCGGGTTAACTTTTAAAATACGGGTTCGGATCTCGGGTGAAATATTAAAATCAGAAAAACATTTTAATTAAATTAATTACTAGACTTTTTAATTTAATTAATTTCATGACTTAGGTTTAAAATTAATATTACATGTATAACCTAAGGTATTTAACTTAGCTTAATTTAATTAAAACATGTATTTTTAATTAAATTCCATATAACGTATAGTTTAATTAAGTAACCAGTTATTTTATTAATAAGCTATAACCATGACTTGTATTATACTATTTAAACTTTATGTATTATTATAATCCAACTTATTTCTAATAATGGAAACTTATTATTTTTGAAAACTTTCTATTTTTAGAAACTTACTATTTATGGAAACATGCTATTTTTAGAAAGTTACTTAGTATTACAATACAAGTATTGTAATATACTAATACATGAATAATACACAACAGAACATTAAATATCTACAGTTAACATAGTAAACAGTAAAACACACATATTTCAGACAACTCATACACGTCCATATTTCTTATGTAGTATCATCCGTCGAGGTAGAGTAGTCTTCATCGTTTCATTAGCTTCTACTGGACATAAGATACGGATTTCTCGTCCTTCAATAAGGACAATCTCTTCCTTCATTAGGATTTCCCGTATGCAGCCAACTGTTTTCCCCAGTAGTTACAGATTAAATGCTTATTTTTTATTAGTTACCTTAGCCATATACATGCATGACCAGTTTCAACTAGTTATGGAGGTACCATAACCATAACAATAGAGGCATTAGTGTTATGACTTCACCACGACGGAGTGATAGCTCGTGGCGTCCTTTTTAGTTATTTGGCCATTATATTTATTATCTTATCATTTGGGCCGTATGGGTGCATCCTAGTTACATGTTTCAGTCAGGATTTCATGGTGAATGTGGTGTGTGCCTTGCATCCTTCACAAGGAGCTGATCCCTCCTACCCACTTACTAATTAATTAGAGGCATCCCCTCTAATTTGCATGACGAGGTCACCCCTCCACGTATTCATGCACGTTGTTGACCTCATGACCTATATTGGCTTTTGGTATATTAACTAATACAGATTTTTCGTAAGTAACATAAGCTATGTTTTCAGAACTATAAGTAGTTAACATGACAAACAACTAGGTTTTTCAGGACTTATTCATTTCCGCTGCTATTCATGCTTTATGCTCTTTATATGCTTTCATATTCTATGTCTTTCATGCTTTATTGTATATCCATGCACTGAGCGTTATGCTCAGCCGTCTACTTTTCCATGTTCCCAAACGGCAGGTACCCAAGGTCGCAAGTAGGAACTCCAGAGTATGTGCATTCGGATTGGAAGCTATCCGGCCTCTTTTACCTTATGCATTTATTCCTACTTTATCATACTTTACTTCATTTGGACATTGTTTAGTCCTTCCATTTACAGTAACCAATATTGCTTGTGTGTGAGTTACTAGACTACCGATGTTTGATTCCGGTATTTCTATTTATGGTCATGAATACTTAGACATTTACCTTGCATGCTTTAATGACACGCCATAATTTACTCTAGCATTCTACCCTAACAAATGGGGTGTTAGAGATAGTCACCCACTCTAATTCCCCTTCCCTAGGCCACACCCTAAAGAGCATAGAAGGATAGGTATAGACTTGCCATGTAAGAATCTGTTCCAGGATTTTATGGATGCTGAATCATTGAATGTAGAAGTTAAAATATCAGATGAATAACGTAACCTTGACTGTGACTATGGTCCCCTTTGCTTTGACTACAAAGGTGACTATATTCCTGAATTTGATTTATATGGTGATAGATCTAATTTCTGGGAAGATGAGGTTTCTTCATTATACAATGAAGAAAACATTAATAGCGGAACTGTCACTGACTTAAAGGTTGAAGGTAATACTTGTAGGGTTAGTTTGACAGGGACTAAGGACTTGAGTGGGCAATGTAACAAGAAAGATGTGTTTCCAAATGAAAAAAAGGAGGGTCTACTTTCCTAGTAAGCGGTTAGGATTAAGGAAGATAAAGATGGCTAGGGTTATGAAAAGTATACTGAAGAATAAGATTAAAGGTAGTCAAAGGAAAAAAAAACTAGTTTGGTGGTTGAGCAACGGGACCTTGAAGACAAGGTATGTTGTTTGTGGCGAACAAGCAAGCATATGAGAATAACGGTGACGAAACAAAAAGACTTACTTTTGTATTTTTTTCGTTATGTGAAACAAATACAATTGTTAAGTTTTTTTATAATAAGGACCTTATCTTTTGTGTAAGACAAGTACGACAATATGTCGTTGGCATAAGCACTATTTGTCATAAGCACTATTTGGTTTTGTTTTTACAAGCTAAATTGTTGTACCCCTGTCTATTTCCGTATTTAGCGACTCCCTTGTTTCATTTGATATGGTTAACCACCAATAATTGTTTTTCATTATTACCCCAGTAACACTAAACGGTTTTTAAAATGAACTGTTTTTTAATAACGTGGTAACTTCCTACATTCTCCATGATATACTATAACTTCCCACTAACACACTCTCACCCAAGTTTTAACTTAAATTCACGTTCCAAGTTTCATAATCTTTTCCATAAACAATTTCGTCTATCAAACAAAACCATAACTTCACACTCTCAAAATGACGGCTGCTACGTTTGAAGATGTAAGCTTTGATTTGTTGATGATTATGTTACTTCATTTACCTGTTTCCATTTTGTTGATTTGCAAAACTATTTGCAAAGCATGGTACAATGTCATTACCCACCCCGTATTCATTCGACGCCATTCTGAGGCAGCAAGGTTCAAACGAATCGTATTTAAAAACGGTTTTGCAATATCCACTCGGCTCCTAAATGATGACGCGTTAAATAACCTGTCAGAATTGTTCTTTGGCGATGGTCATCCGTATCGTAACCCTGATTTCAGGCGTGTATTGGAGTCTTGCAATGGATTGATTTTCGTGAGCTTGAGTGATGGGGGTGTCATTTTACAGCCCATCAACTCGTACAAACTTAACGATTGACATGAGTCGTGAAACGGAGCATCCATATCAAGCTGAGTACGGATTTGGGAGAATTTTTTACGGAGATTATAAGTTGGTGGCAATTTGTAAGCATAGAATGTACAAGGTTAAGATTTTCTAGTTGGCTAACGGCAATTGGAAAACCGTTGGAGTTCTTCCACAACAAGGGTCTATTCTTGGGAACGGTTTGTATTTTGAAGGACGCTTGTATTGGAAGGATTCGATTTGGGTAGGGATGGGCAACTTCACATGTTTCATTATTTCAATCGATCTGCGAATGGAAACATTTCACGAGGTTGTTGTTCCTAATTTTGGAGCAAGAATTAAATCATTTGGCTTAGGTGTACTAACACAAGGCCTATGCATGCTCGCTAACTTGGTAAACGATCGTATTTGAGATGTGTGGATACTAACAATCACTCCCGTTAATCAAACTTGGAACAGAGTGTATTCTATTCTCTACCCCAACCACGAACTTGATCCTAGAATTGATTTCGTTCAAGGTTGGACACAGTACTCGTGCCCAATATTTATAACAGAAGATGGTCGAATTCTCCTTCATTTTGGTGGTCATGTTATTTTGTATAACACTATAGACATGACTTATCAGATTATAGAGGAGTTCGCCCAAGACACCTGTGCTTATGTGGAGACGTTGGTCACACCATTACTCACAAGCAGACGTTACAGCCTTAGGAGTGCACCTAAGGTTGTTTATTCTTGATTTAGTCTTTAATTAGGTTTTATTTTCAAAAAACACTAACCTACTACTATGGTTAGTTTTGTTTTTGATTTTCTAGGAACTTTATACGTTATCTAGTACGTGTTTCGTAATCATGTTTTATGGTTATGTGGTTTTCTACTTATGTAAATTGTGCGTTATTTTATGATGGATCTTATTCAGCTTTGATTATGTTTATTTATTGGCGCAAATGTTGTTGGTCATGACATACTTTTGTGGTATAATTTTAGCTAAATTATGCACAAACATTTGTAAATGTGGTTATGAATGACTTTGGTTAGTACACTGTAACGCCATCTTCTCGATACAAAACATAGACAAGGACAAAATGGCTTGAAAATTATTTTATCAAAAAGTCCAAACAAAGTATTTTTTTATAAATTTTTGATAACTTAAATCTATTTTTAAATGACTGAATCTATTAATGATCTCCTCAAACTTCAAAATATCCACAATATCAATTCATAGTCTATTAATGATATGCAATAAGAAACATAAAGTGCATGTACGCATGGTACAACTTGTTATAATAATATATGTCGTAATAGAAATTCCATATAAGAATGCTAGTTTATAAAACTAGTTGGAATTGAAAACTTTGCCAAACTGTTTGTGTCTTGAATGGAGCTTGTGGGTTGACTTGTTGTATCTTTTTTTAGAGCGAAAACAGTCAAGCAGTTGTTGCTAGTAGAACGTGCAGTGCTTTTGTTAGACCCGATAACTTTTTTGTTGTATTTTCTTTTTTTACCTGCATTCGCTTGTAGAAAATAAAGTGTCAGCTTTCAAACTTGGCAACTTTTTTTTTCTTATGTGATGGTATATAGTTTGAACACTTACAGAAGATGAGATAAGCGGTTTATTGCATGTAGTTCTATTATGGCCTATACCACCACACATCAAACAACTTTTTGGAATATTAAACTCACCCTTTGACGGTATACGCGCATTCTTCTGGGGTCTTCCAGGTTGGGCCTTGACGATAGCAGGTGGTAACACTGGAACTAAATCTTCAAGTCTCTCCCACATGGACTCATCTAACAATGGATAGACACTTGCTCCGTATGTTGCTTTAACTGTCTTGTTAAGGAACCACAGTTTGGCTAGCTGATGTACGCTACTTAAACCTGCAAACCATGCAACAGCACAAACATGTCCACATGGTAACCCTGATAACTGCCATTTTCGGCAAGAACACTCGCCCTTTTTCAAGTTTACTGTGTGATGTTTCTTATAGTAATTAACCTCATAAATTCTATGCATGCTCACTCCCTTAACATGCCATGTAGCACTCTTTATCAATCGGTCGTTAACCTTAGCCATAGCCCATGGTGAGAGCTCGTCATCTGGTGAATCTGCTTTCCAACCACAAAAATAAGGGTAACATTAGTCATAATACTGCATTGTAAAGTATAAATTGGTATTTGAGACAAGATGTATAATAATACCTTCATCTTTTGCAGGTCTTTTAAAATACCACCTTTGAAGCAGATCTCTAAACCAATCGAGTAGTTTTATTATAGGATCCTTTCTCACATGCCTGGATAAAGCATTTATCGACTCAACATAGTTGGAAGTTAGGTAATTATACCTATTCGCTGGGTAATGTGCCCTACACCAATTCTCAACACCTGCTTCGACCAGTTTTTTATATGCAGTAGGTTTTTCTCCACTGATATTTGATATTAGATACGTAAAAGTATACATTGTGTAAGCTTTGCAAGTCTTCCAGTATAACCCCTTCACAGCGTCACCTTGCATCTTGCAGTTTAACATTAAACGACGACAACAAAACCCATGGAATGCAATGGGAAACACGTCTTTGCAAGCCATAGTAATGGCATAGTGTCTATCTGATATTATAGTCAACCCATCAACATCTCCAATGCATTCCTTTAGTTGGATAAAAAACGAGCTCCACGACTCACCTGTTTCTCCTTGTGTCACAGCTGTAGCTATAGGGATTATCTGGTTGTTTCCATCCATTCCAACAGTAACTAGATTAGTACCCTTGTAAGTTCCTTTAAGATGAGCAACATCTATAATCAGTAATGGACGCATATATCGCAGGAAACTCTTCACCTGTGCATGTAAACATGTGTTAAGATTTTATATAAACTAAAAAGTGTTTGGGCCCGTATACATGACATTTTGGTTTAAAAAAATAAGTGTAACAACAGTTATGGGTTATTACCCATCAGACAAAACATAATTTTCATAAGCCCATGTAAATAGTAACTGAAGAAAACCCTAAAACTTGCAATCCTTACTATCGTTTTCCACACAACTTTCCACACAACCGCCAAAATAAAATAACCCCACAAAAAGTGTATTTTTGGTTTCATCGTTCCTGTCAAAAGATAAGTGTCGTCTAGGACCAATACAGAAATGGCGACACAATCAGGTTATTATAATCAATTATTCCTACTTTATTAACTATTCAATCAATTTAATTAGTTTAATAAGGCATTATCTTTGTGTATAATAGCATTTTTTATTTAATGATTGAAATGAAGATGATTAAAAGAATACTGAATAGTTAGGGTTTCTTGTTATTGTTTATTTTATCTATCATGTATAGCAGCAGGTTCACCACAGCGGGACATTTGCATATGATCCATTAAAATACGTGAATGGGAAGGTTAAAAGTGTTTCAGTCTTTACAGAATATAGGCACATCTATGCTGACTGCTTAAATTCAGTAGTGGGAGGCATATCTAGTAAAATATGGGCACTTTACTACTGTGTTCCAAAGAAATCCATGGAGAACGGTCTTACTCTATTGCACATTTATAATGATGTCCATACTTTTTTTGAACTGGCTGAGAGGCACGATTTAATACACTTGTATGGCACATTTCAAACTGAAGCTAGGGAAATTCTATTTGAAAAATATGTTTTGGAAAGAAGATGATGCTTCTTTAAGATTCAGTAGTGAAGATCCTTTCTCCACTAGGAAAGAAAGAAAGCTTGGTGCTACAAACATTAATGGTGTGGGATTGTTTAGGAGCAAGAGGAACATAACATGGGGAGCCACGGGTGAAAGCATCAATGTTGTGGGCCGTGAGATTGAAGAGGATCAAGAGGCTATTTTTATAGGGGTTGTGAAAGGTGTTGATGATGAAGTGGTGGCAACCCAAAAAAGAAAAAAGAAAAATGGGAAGGTTAAGGAGAAGATGCTTGAGGAGAGTGGGTCATTTGGTAAAAAACAAAGCAAAGGTGGAAAGGGTAAAGAAAAGCTGGTAGAGGAGAGTGGATCATGGGAGAAAAACACAAACGAAAATGATAATGGTAAGGAGAAGATTGTAGAACAACATCTCACCTCTGGACAAAAGCGAAAGGCTCTTGGTAAGATGAATGATCTGGTTTTTTATGATGATGTTCCTTGTCCTGAAGACGCTAAAATGGAAGTTAAAACTTACAAAAGAGGAATTGTGAATGGGAGAGCAGTTATGGTTGAAGTGGTGGAGCAGGTGGATCACATAACAAAGCGTGATAATGTTCTTGGTTTGTCTGCTCCAGGGGACAAGCATTTCCATGTGTTCAAAGATCGGGCATCAAAAAAAGCTTGACAAATGTGTAAGTCTACTAAATAAGAAGATGTTTTGTTCTTTTTATAATCTAGGTGTTACCCTTGTGCGTAATGAAATGCATTAACATTCAAATTTTACCAAACATTGCAGTGGAATATCTCACCTTAGAAATACTGGTGTCGGGTAACATAAGGAAGTAGCAAATCTTTTGGTAATTGTTACTGAAATTTCTTACCGCTCATTTTGGAATTTCAGTCTTTTACGTTGTTTAATATGTAGAATGATGCAGTATTATAATTCATAGTATCTAAGACAATCTGTGTATGATATGAATTTGGATTGGTCACATGGTATGCATATTTTGGAATAGTGATAACGTATTTAAGTGGCTCTATATAATTGTGAATTCAATGGTTACTACATTAACATATTAGGTTATATGAAATGCTTACCGCAACATCGAAAGCTATAAAAGCCATCTTAAATCTTCGTTGGTCATCTGATTCGATGTGCGTAACACAATCTGGGTTAGCCAAAGTTAAGTTATGGAAGTAAACTGGCAAATCTGCAAACGAACTAATAGGGCATCCTTGGTTAGCAATCAAAGCTAGTTGTTTACCCTTCCACGCCCGCTTGTAAATCACATCCAAATTTAGTTGCATATTCAAATTTTGCATAATGTCTTTTGGCTTATACACTTTACTAACGTCAGACAGCTTCGGTGTAAGTAGTTTGCCCTATATTTTTTAGTCACATTGCGATGGTTAGGATTAAGAAGTGTTTTGGAGCAGGTGTGGGTGTCGTTTATTTTTATGATTCGGAATTGTGTACCATATTATGTTTACGAGTGAATACACACCAAGAACATTGAGGTATGAAGCATTTCACAACATACCTACAACGGTTTGATCTAGCAACCCTGTATTGATACCCTTCCTTTACACACTTAAGCCCAATTTCATATATGCACTCATCTTTATTATCAAATCTTTCGTGTACTTCCAATACACGATAAGAATCAATGATGAGTTTATTAGAATTCGTGCTCTCTGGAAAAGCAGATACATTAAGATCAATGGAGGGGGTTGGTGATACCTTTATGGTTAGTGTAGTGTTTGTGATGAGTAATGTTTGAACAATTCTAGAATGTTGAAACACATGATCTACAAAGACGAGTAAGTCTTCATCGTCAATAATGTTGATCTCAGATGAGCCATTGTTGTACACAAAACGTAAAATTGTGTCCGACCCAACGTTAAACTTTCTCTTAACGTAACGATCAAGAATAAGGAAACTTAAATCTTTTGGGAGGACAACACCGCACTGAAGTTGTTCATAAGCCAGAACGACCTTGAACTTGATAGTAGTTGAAGTTTCCATAACGATAGTTTTAAGTGTATTGTTTCCCCTACAAAATGCGACTCATAAACTAATGAATGGAATAGAAGGTTAACCAAACAACCAAATGTTGCACAAAGAATATTATGTCGCCCAGAAAGTACAATTTTGGACGCCAACATAGATTTATTGATCTTAAAGTTGTACTAAAGTACAAAAAAGTGTACTATTGAGCACACAAACAATTACTAGTATACAACTGGTTAATATGTAATGTTAAGGTTACATTAATTATCTAACAATATGATATGTATGAAAATTCAAGAAAGCTAGCTTCTTTGTGTTTCCACCTATTTTCAAGTAATTAAGTCCCAATATCTTATGTCTGGAAATACATGGAATTGCATAGGTCAAATGTTACTTGATTCATGAATTTAAGTGTGTTTATGTTAACACAATGTAAATTTAAGTATTTAACTAAATTTTACTAACATGTATTTGCTTGGGAAGAGATTGTGCAAAAGAAGGGGAACAAGACTGCTGGTTCCAAAAGGAAGGGGAAGTCAAAGGCCTCATGTTTGTTACACTTGATGTATTTTCTTAGTTTCTGCATTTTCCTATGATGTATTTGCTTGAACGTATAATTGACCACAAATGATGTAGTGGTCAATAAATTTTGCTAATGAAATTATATTAATGTTATGTTTGTGTTTGGTTCATGATTTTCCTGTCAAGTAATCTGTTTAATCAGGGTTAAGTATGAAACCACATTGTCTACATAATAAATTGTACTAACATTTCTAAATCTCCTCTTGTTAACCTCCACTGTGTGGACATTGTGTGCACATCTACAGATGTAGCACAAACTTGTAACAAAATGTAACATAAACTAAATACATTAATCTTGAAACTTGATAGTATCAAAGGTCGCACATAAGGTACAAATTTGTGCGCGGGCATATATTTTCGGATCTTTAGAGTTGCCCAAATGTACAAAAATGTTACTTTTAAGAACAGAGAAAATCAGTCTACTACTGGCTAGTTTGTACTAACAAATTTAAATAATTATCTAACAAATGCTTATTCAAGGTTATAAACTACCAAAGAAATGTGACACATGAACAAACAAGTGTACATTCACACATCGTTGATCCGTAGCAAATTCTTGCAATGTTTAACTTACATAACATAAATTCATCACGGAGTTAGGGTGCACAATTTAATTATTACAGACATTAGACTAACCATAAATATGTTTTACAGCAAATACATACGATTGATCTAGTATTAGGATGACCATGCCATATTTCCAGAAACCACAACAATTGTCCCACTGGTACTCCTATATAAATTCAGACAAACGTTGTTGTTAATAAAACACAGTATATGGATTATAGATGACAATGGTTAAAAAATTCAAATCTATACATTGAGATACCTATAGCTAATAAAATGTACAATCAGCATGCTTAACCAGAATTAGTGACTCCCTATGAGGGGCACAATAGATTGTTCATGGACCACTGATTAGACTAACTTGACGAAATTCATTAGTTTTAGGATTGTACACATGTGTGAATCTAGCTAGTGTACATGTACCATGAATTTGAACAATTGGGTCTTCTTGGTCAGTAAAACCAACCAGCTCAGTTACCTCATTTGCGGGTATTGCAAACAAGATATCAGAGTAAGTTTTTAAAAGTGGCCCCTCAACCTCAAGCTGCTACGCAAGAATCATTAGGGCTTCAACGTCGAGGTAATGACAAGAAAAGACAAGGGAATTCCCAAGATTTGTGACATAAAAGGGTTCACGAAGATCGTTTGACATGTTGGTCGGTATGTCATACACTTTGAAAACATGATTGACCAGATCAAACCCAACCATCATTAAACGTTTGTAAGTAGTACCCCCATCACTCAGCGAATTTTCATACCCTATCCAAAAAACAATACCATGGACAACAGCCTGAGTAGAACCCTCCAATCTTATTGACTCTCTAGGTAAACTTTGTGCATTAACCGGGTTCCAAGATAAGGAACTCAAGTTAAATACTAGCACAGATCTTAGACTATGGGGAGATGGGGGATAAACAATCTTAATAATAACAGGGTCAAGATTATCTGCCCGAACACCAAACCAACAAAACTTTCAGTACATGGGGTTTCAAAACTGAATACTGGAATTTTTATAGCTACAGATCTAAGTATTGATGGATCGCATGGCACATCTAGGTGGTGACAGACAAAGGTAAAGCACCATACACCCATGGAATTACCAATTGCTTTTAAGGCGGGTATTTGAATATTAGTATGAATATACTTTATTGAAAAATCTTTATCTATTGAAACCATAAAACCATAAGAAACAATAAAGTTATCAGAGTCGATGCAACTCTTCCAAATCTTTGAAACGCGGCAAAAATTTACTAAAGAAGTTGCTGGAAATATGAACATGATTTCTCTTTGCATTTCAAAGGGTATGTAGTTTGACATAGTGAATTGAAATTGAAAAAAAAACTGGCTCACTCTTAGTTGGTATTTATCCAAGTATGTAAAAACATTTAGGTACATATATACATGGTTGATGTTAGCTTTAAAAAAAGTTGTACTTTTGGGTTTTTACAACCACTAATATACTGTCACACCTACTAACAATGTACTTAATTATTAAAAAAGAATGGTCCATTGGTTATAAGCTTGTGAGCATTACTAAGAATGTACTTACTTATTTTAAATTGTATGTTTACAACCAATATTTATTCTAGACTTTATGTTTATAAATGATGGTCAATACCTTGTTTCACGTCTGCTTCATTGATTCGACCTTGTGATCCCAAAAGAAGTTGAAAAATGTTTCACGGTATGCCAGAGCTGTCTGTAGTGGATCATCAAAATCCAACAGGATATTATGGGATAGTCTATATAAGTATATACAAACCAACATTCCACAATCACCGTATAGATTTGCTTGGGTGGGTACTTCAGTAAAGGCATATGTTATTTTATAGTCTGTGACAGAAATTCCTTTGCTCCTTAACACATCGTGGTAATTCAGGTACTTAACAAGTTGTATTGGTAAGTCCTCCAGCAACTTCCTGAAAAACGTCTCCTACCACTCTGCACCCATCCAAGGCTATCGTAAAAGGTTACCTTTCCAGTGGATATTTCAAGTTCAGCGAGACATCAATGGTAGTCTGGTTCATTCACTGGAAAATATACCTAAAATATTCATAGTCGAGACTTGTTAGCTAATTTATAAAACATTGAATGGCTATACAATTGAGGTTGTGTAATACATACTCTATCGACTTCAACCCATGGCAAAGGATATCTAGCCCCGTTAGAAAAATAATCGGGCATCAACCCACCTAGCAGGGAGGAACAGAAAAGAGGGCTGGCCATAGCCCAGTCTGCAGTTGATGGTCTAAAACTCCACAGCAAGTCGATGAACAAATCTAGATGCTGAAGAAAAAATGTGTCATAAGTAAATCCTTTTCTTAAGAAAAAATGTTGTTACAATAACAGAAATTGTGTGTTCACTTACTAAGTCAGACAACCATCCGCCTTTAAAAGTTTGCAAACAAGTGAAAGCTAACCAAAATTTACGAGCTACTGATATGTCACGGTGTCCCCAAGGAAAACGATACTCCGGTGGGTCAATCAACTCTAAATACTCCATAAATGAATCCGGGACAGTTACCTTGTCGATTCTGCTGTGAGCTGGTCGCGACAAAACCTATAAATACATATGATATTAAAGTTAAGTATTTGATTGTGGTTAAAAAAAAGTTACACGTACAAATATAATTACCTCAACAAACGGAGTGTCAAAAGAAGCACGATAAAAATGGCTGACCCTACGTGTCCTTGGCTTTCCCGAATGATCCTAATCATTGTAGATTGAAAGATGCTTATAAGGTAAACTATAGTGTAGTATACAAAAGATATCTTTTTATAATAAAGTACTTTTCATAGGTGTTATAGTTTACCAGATTATCCAAGACCAGTTGGTCCATGCACTCCTAATCAACAGTATTTGCCCTCTTTCCAACAACAACATTTTTTAATCGCTTGGCTCTCTTCTTCTTCCTTGATCTTATAGACCGTAACACCTGGTTACATTTAGTGGAATCATCGGTTTTCTTATTTTTTAATCTCAAAGACCCAAGAGTGTTTCCAAGCAAGTTGAATCTTCCGGAGTGACCACATTACGATAATTACTCGGCATCATCTGATGTAAGAAAAAAGACAATAATTATCTATAGAATTAAATATAGTTTTTAGCAACAGAAACAGCTTGACAAGAATTACATAGTATTACCGGACTGCCAGATGTAAATGTTCTGGATCCTGATCGTTCTGACACAAGCGCCTCAAAGAGGACATGCTTACCACCCAACTTGTCAACCTTCTGTTCCACTTCCATGTCATCTAAATAAATTTTCAGATCATCTATCTCATTATTCAATAGCAACTTAAATCATCTGTAAATTCTCCTTCATGAAATAAATTATGTACATATTAATAAACTTATGAGTCTCACTTAGATAACTAAATGAAAATAACAAATACACAACTTACTGGTTCCTTTTGAGCAACAGGCTGGTTTTGATTGTTACGCCATGTAACAGGCACTTCAACTTGTCTGTGAAAAACATCCAAATTAGGTTGCTGTTGGGTAACCGCTAAAGCTTGTATTAAAAGGCACAAACTTCCCTTACACATCTGTGACTCTTTCAATTTAGAATGGGTAACTTTATATTCAACATGCATAGCTAGGGGTGTCCATTATTTGGGTTTGACCTACGAAAACCGAAAATTGAACCAAATCAAACCCGAATTAGAACCGAACCAAAAATAGAATTTGAGTTATGCGTCATAACCGAACCGAACCGAACCGAACTACTAATTTGGTTTTCAGGTTGGGTATGGGTTTGGCAATCGGACCCGAAAACCGAACCGAAAACCGAAATTATACAAATATATATGTTTATATATATATTTTATATATAAAATAATTATTAAAATTAAATCTTATTATAAAAATACAATTTTTATACTTGAAATAATTTTTTTTTGATAAATATTTAAATAATTATATATTTTTTTAGAAAATTTAGATAATTCGGGTTATTCGGGTCAACCCCAGAACCGAACCGAATTCAAATTTAGTTTTCGGTTCGGTTTGGTTGAAATCTAGTTCGGTTCGGTTCGGTTTTCGGGTTGACTCAGAAAAAAAGTTTAACCAAATAAATCGAACAACCCGAGAACCAAACCGAAGGACACCCCTATGCATAGCAGGATTACCTTCCGGGTAAGAATCACGATGTTGATTCTGGTTTGCTGAGGTAGCTTTGTTTGTATTTGTTTCGTTGGGTAACGAACCTTTTGTGTTGACACTTGTTTCACCTTTGTTGTTGCTTGTGTAAACACCACCCTGTTGTCCCTTCATTCCACCTCTCTCGATAAACACAACCAACTCTTCTAAAGCTATTATTCTTGATTTAATAGCTCCTATTTATTCATCAAGAGTTGCCTTCGTTGACTCTAACCATCTAACTTGTTTCCCAAGAGTATACAACTCAACAATAATATCATCAATACGAACCGTACTTTGTTGTTCCACACCTCCATTACATGGAATGACATGTTCAAACAAAGCCTTTGCATTATCCTTGATGTTAACGCCTGGCTTCTCATAATCTTCATGTAAGTCGGAAACGGCTTCTGAACTTCGGGATTGCAGGCCTATTCTGGCAGTACCTCCTTGTTCGCCTATGTTTGGTTGTTGGACATTCCAATTGACATTCTCACCAAATTGAATGCCTCTATCAACCAAACAACTAATGTAGTCAGCACTAGCAATTAGCCACTCTTCCCTAAGTTCTGTGTCAGTTACAAACAGACCATCAACTGGCTTTGACTCCTGAGACATATATGTTTGTAAAATACAATTTAGAACTAATACGATAAACTAATAATTATATTTACAAAAAAAATACTATTTATGTCGTTACAGGTCCAAAGAAATCTAAATGATCCGATTTACCAAACTTTGGTAACTTTGTCCAAGCTATACCATGGGGGTATGACATTCTCGTTTTTTAACCACCAATTTTTGCTATTGGGTAAACTCTCCAAAATCCATATCTGTAATTACACTAGCATAAATATCTAGGAAATTTATAACAAACAAAATTATGCATAATATGAAACTGACCTTAAAAGCCCAACAAAACCCGTACATATTGTACGTAGGCTGGAACAATGGGTTTTTCCCAACTCTGCAAGGTGCTTCGTCCTATGGTTTGCTACAACATTGACAGTGCGTTTGTAAAAGTTATTCCAAAGATACTCCCCAACTAAACGCATTCTAGGCATTAAATCTTCAACCAATGATACTATATACTTAGGAATGCAATTCCTCTTTTCACGACCAACAAAAACTAACTCAGTAAGAACCAGTAAACACACACGAACAACGTCTTCATCAGAAAGTTTTAACCACGTATTGTTGTCCCTAATAACACTTAACAATTCATGAGCTTTGAGATTCTTTCTACCACTAGTTTTTTTCCCTGGAAATACTCTCTCTAAAAAAGGGCTATATTCATTATGTTCTTTATGAACATTACCAAATCAAAAACCGGTTATCAAACAAAACTCCTTACGACCAAAGTGCAAATAGTGGTCACCAATATGAAAAATAAGAGGAGGTGTGTCATTACGATTACCAGGAACATATACATGGTGTTGTAGAACATAATGCATTAGATGATTATCATTATCATCACCTGGGACGTCCAACCATGGCCCAAATACAGTACGACGGAACAATTGTTCACGATTGGGATGATTAATTATAATACCTTTAATTTCAGTAAGTAACTTAACCAAAGAACGAACACTGATCTTGCAATCGTACAATGGTATAGGCTCATCCATCTTCAATATGTTATTTGGATTAATTCATAATAAACGGAGTTTCAAATAATCATTTCGGCTAAGTTTGATTCGGTGAAATGACGATTTCTATGAATTGGGGGTTTTTGTGAGAAGATGGTGTTATGAATCTGGTGGTGGATTACTGTGTTTGTGTTTGGAAAGATGATTAAGATTTAAGTTTATTATTATTGTTATGATTTATCAGTAAGTTCCCCAAAAATATACAAATTGTTACAAAATACAGTTATAGTAAATGACTAAAAAATCAGTCGTACAAATACAATGTCTAATCCTTCTAGAAGTTGCCCAAAAAATTATACAAGACAAAGTCTTACACACAAAGTACCAACAATGATTAGCATTGTACTATATTAATTAAATAATGTGCCACGTGTTATCTTCATATGAAAAGTATACGGTTGTCCAGTTGCACATGACATTTTGAGAAAAATAAGTCGCCGGAGACAAACACTGCCTAAACCACTTAGGCGGCGGGACATTTTCACAATTATTGTTGATCCCAAACTTAGATCGATTAAGCTTGTGTATACGAGATTAGATCAAGTTATACACGTAGAGAAACTTTGTTTATGTATAAAGTAATCTAAGTGTTATGCGAAATTAACACTTAAACAAGAACACACAAAGATGTAAAATAAACTTTCACTTGATTGATAATAACAAACTTGCTTACAATGAAAGTGTTTAACGTATGAAAACTTATATTGAAACATAACCTAAAGGTCTTCTTTTATAGACATAAGAAGCCTTGTACAAGAGTCTACGTATCAACTATTTTAGGTAAAGATAATTATAGAAAATACAATGTTGAACTTATCTTTACTAGAAACAAACTAGAAACATAATACGCGTAGACTATATCTTTCTATCAGTGCTTGTCTTCAACCTATCAACGCTTGACTTCTTCTTGTCAACGCTTGATATGTCAACGTTTGTTTTCTTCTTATCAACGCTTGTTTTCCTCTTGATAGCGCTCAAGTGGACTGGCTACATTTTATTCCCAACAATCCTCCCCTAAACTTGATATCTACTCTAGTAATCAAGTTTCTGAATAAAAATTAAGAACTAGGAGGAATCTTACAATCTTATCATATTGGTAATAAACATGTCTGATCAAATCTTTGGCCACGCCACTTGAATAGTCAATCTCCAGCTGTGTTGTCTTCATCTTCTCCAAAACTTCTTTGGACATGGAATACTGACCATCTACAAGAAGATACTCAGCAAACTTTGTAGAGCTCAAATAATACACACCAACAGCTGAATACAAACGCCATTGAAGACCACTGAGATCATCCTCAAGATCCTTCCAAACAGCAGGATCTTCTTCTCTTGGTCCACACATTCTCTTGAATGTTGACCAAAGTTTTATTCCATTGACTGAAGTAGGAGCTTCAGTCTCATACTTGGCTTCCAACAACCTCCGAAGGTCTACCAAGTCTTCTCTATCAACACTTGCAAAGAGAGATACAAGAGTAGTAAAAGTGTGTACCTCTTTCCCATACCTGCCAATCTTCCAAAACCCACTTTCATCTTCTTCATAGCTTATAATAGGGTTTCTGGCATCAAGAGGTAACACTTGTACCATATCTGAAGCTTCTAATGGTGAGAGCTTGATGCTCCTTTGTATAGTTGCTTCACTGGGCTTCAATCTATCCATATCTTTAGGAAACTCAAGAGGAACTCCCTTCTTCAAAGGTCTTGGAACAATCATTGCCTTCTCGTTTAACACCATGCTTTCTCCGAAGCTTTCATATGAGTAGTCACTACGCCCTACCCTATCGCTGAGTCTTTGGAAGCGGTTTCACTCCTTTATAGGTCGGAACTCTGGAACCTAAAGACTTTCTCAATCAGACAGGATAGATGGATTGAGTGCGTCTTAAGCTCCATCTATTCTGCAAGTTCTTCTTTCATTTCATCTGAAAGAAGTCTCAGAATGTTCATTTCCTGCACTTTTACCCAAATGGGATAAGCCTTGTACTCCAACTCTTCAAAGGATAATCCCAACAATTTCTTATAGGTCCATCCTGTTCCATGACATCTGAGTAGCATGTAGTACAGCTCCCTTCTATCCCTCTTCAGCAGTGAAAGAACATTGCTAGCTTTGTGGTTCAGAATTACCTTGCAGTCTTTTTTAACTCTTAGAAGAATCTCCAAACCCCAAATCTGGTCTGATATAGTCAAATCTGGATTCTCCATACACCTATCCTCCCAAGCATGGTACATCTGAACAACTTCTGGCATATCAAAATATACTTGCAATTTCAACTCTCTAAGCTTCTCTCTTGCCAAATCATCACCATATTCAAGTCTCTCAGGTTGCTCAATTATCATCACACTTGAATCTGAACTGGCTTCATCACTTCCTTCTTGTTCCTCTGAAGTGACAACAAATGGTGATTCAACAACCTTCTTTCTTTCTTGTTCCACAAGTTGTGCAGCCAACCTTTTATCAAACTCTACATGTGCTGCATCATTTGGAACTTCTACTTCTACCATGATTCCTTTACCCTTATCTAATGGATCAATGATGGGTAAGGATGATGGTAATACCTGTGAAGATACTTCTTTGATGATAGATGATGACTGGAATACATCAACCTCATCTGCAGGTCTGTCAACGCTCAAATTCCTTGTGTCAGCGCCAATTTGCTCATGTCAGCGCTTAGTGTGTCAGTGTTCAAATTTTGCTTATCAACGCCCAAATTACTTGTCTCAGCGCCTCTTGTAATTTGCTCCAACATAGCTGTAAAAGACAAGTCTAAATTGGTAGGAGTTACCAGAGATGTGTCAAAACCTGGTTGCTTCTTCAATTCAGTTAGGGCTTCAGCAACACCCAAAGATTCACCATCATGTGAGCCCTTATCACTCACATTAATCTACACATCCTCCCATTTGGAAGATTCCTTCATCCCACGCCTTGTGCTAGCATTCTCCAAAATATCAATCCTCTCCCTCAATTGCTTGAGTTCAAGGCCTTGTGTACTGACAATTTGTACCAAGTCTACATTTTTCTTTTGCAAGCTAATGCAGACAGCCGTCAATTCCATTAATGTGTATGGTTCCAATCTGCCCTCCTCTAAAATGGGTATATGACCTCCCAAGTTAGATTCATGGGGCATGGATGAGGTCTTAAAGATGTTAGGACTGGCTTGGCCTGCATCTAAGCTAGAACCAATAGTCCTAGCCTCATCCATAGCACCAACCACACTTGTGGTGGTGGTTCTCTCTGCTACATGGCTAGGACCACTCGAGGAGAACACTCCAATAGTCCTTTGGCGTTTTTGCAACCTATATTGTGGTGGGGTAGAAGATGATGTGGATTGGGTGGATGTGGGAAGGTTAAGGGGTGTTTGGGTCTGTGAAGGAAAAGTGTCAACGTTTGGATTACTTGTGTCAACGCCAACATTTAAGGTGTCAACATTGAAGGGTGTTTGGTTAATTTCCATGTGTTGAGGTGAAGGCAAAGGTTCTGGTATTGGGTCAAGTTATGGTTGTGGGTCTGGTTGGGGTTGTGCTGCTGCAATAACAGCAAGCATAGCTGGGGTGAGGGGTAAGTCACGATGAGGGGGTGAATTCATCTTTGTAAAAATAGCTTTCTTTTGCACAAGGATCTCATAAAAGTCATCATGATCCCTTGTGCAGTAATTTTGCACATCAAAAACCATTTGTAAAAATCTGGGATAAGCCAAAGTCATCTTATTCCCTTTGTTTTACACATGCCATCAAAAATCATTTTAGAATAATTAAACTTTTGCCCAGTTGCAATGCACACAATAGCACTAGCAATTGATCTATTAATCTCATTATGTGTAGTACACTTGGGACTCAAACATTGTAAGATGACATGTATGAGGTACTTCCAGGCTGGGGGAAAATCCTGTTTATGATATTTGTTTAAAGTTCCCTCATCAGGGAAAGGATAACCCAAAGCCCTTAGTCCTTGTTCTATTTCATGAATGGGAAGGGTGGTTATACCATCAGCATCATCAAGATGCAAAGCCTGGCGAACCAAGGCTTCAGTAACCACCCATGTACGCCCATGAACAATAGATGATAATGTAGTCACATTATTAACTGTTGAGGAACTAATAGTGTTCCAAAACTGCTTAATATGTGTGACAGAGATGAGAGGAGCATGAGAAAGAGCATACCTAATTGGGGATGCATTCAAATACGCCACCATCTGGGTGTATTGTGGAAACAGAGTGTCATCAGCGTCCAAATATGCAATCATGTTGTGTTGACTCCTGAATCCCAATACCAAATCACTTGGTTTAAATTTTGGTGCCATTGTAGAAGAAAGCTGTTTGTGAATGATTTAGAAAGATGAATTATAGGAGAAAATTGTTAGACAAGAATATGAGCTACCCTGTTTAAAAATAGGAGCCAAATATATAGGAGAGATAGATGCATGTGATTGGTCAAAAATAAGGCAACTATTTTCAAAATATCATGATAAAAATATTGAAAAGAAAATAAGTTATCTCATACATTAATTAAAAGTTATCTGCTCCCAAAATTACGCCCCCAAAATTCGTCAAAAAGTAACAACTGGGTAGGACCCAATGAGTGTCAACGGTAAAAAATAACCCATCAACGCCCAACGGCTATATTCTTGTCAATGTTTGCCAAAGCCATGTCAGCGTCTAAATTGGTCATAACAATGCTTGGAAAAATACTTGTCAGCGTCCAAAAATAAAAGCAATAAAAATGAAAAAGGACCTTAACAAAGTAATTTATCCTAGTGAAGATAACCTATAAGTTGATAATTATTAAAGGGCGGCAAGCACTGTCCAGTTATGCACACTTGCTTATGCAAGATAGACATAACAGTCCTCTAGTGTCCCTTGCTAACCAAAACTCTTAACAACTAAGTTATCTAATAAAATTCCTTGTTACAGTGCCTCATGATTTAGTAAAACTAACTCATACTCACCTGTGGACACAATCTAGAATTGTGATAAGAGTATTTTAAGAATACCCAAAAGTCCTAAAGATTCCTAAAACCTCCCCTTAAACTGTGATACATATGTTGCCCAAAAATATGCATGAACATAAAATTTATGTCAAGATAGGAATATAAATATTCCAACCATCATCCATAAATAAAAACATGCTCAAATGATTCTCCAAGGATCCATAAGCAACTCTGTATCCAATGGTATAATGCTAACACCACCTGCACACTTAGATTAAAAATCACAAAACTAACATTGTTGCTGACAACGCCACGATAACACTTGTCAGCGTTAAAGTAACCTTTGTCAGCGTTAGAAAAATATAATGGAAAATCTAACTTCAAAAGACCAATAACAATGCATTATCCTGTACATACTTTTACATTAAGACCTCAAAACACATATTATGTGAGATTGTTCATTCCAATACTTGTTACCAAGTATTGAAACCTTCCAGCATCAAAAGGTTTAGTTAATAAATCAGACACATTTTCTTCTGTGTCAACCCTATCTGGTTGTATTAAACCCTTTTCAAAACAATCTCTTATAAAATGATGTCTAATTTCTATGTGTTTTGTTTTAGAATGATGTACAGGATTTTTAATAATGCATAAAGTGCTGTTATTGTCAACAAAAATCTTGGTATGCATAAAATTATACCCATAATCCAACAGCTGGTTCTGCATTGCCAAGATATCAACCTACTCCCAAGAAACTGACATCCACCAGTTGTGGATTTTCTATCAAACTTATCACCACCATAGTCACTGTCTGAATATGCAATAAGCTCCAATGGTGAATCTTTTGGGTACCACAAGCCAAGATCTGGATAACATCTAAGGTACCTAAAGATTCTCTTGACAGCATAAAGGTGACATTCTTTAGGAGTCACTTGATGGCGTACACATGCACACATAGCAAACATGATGTCAGGCCTTGAGGCTGTGAGATACATCAATGAACCAATCATTGATCTATAGTGCCTGACATCCACATCTTTTCCATCTCCAACTTTTCCCCAAGGGTGTTCTCTATCCATAGGAGTAGTAGCCCTCTTTTCATGTGGAGAAAAGCCAAACTTCTTCAAGATCTCTGCTACATACTTATCTTGAGAGATGAAGATACCATCTTCTTTCTGCTGAACTTGTAACCCTAGAAAGAAGTTCATCTACCCCATTGCACTCATCTTGAATTTGTTTGTCATAAGCTTGGAAAAGTCTTCACTCATCTTTGGATTGGTGGAGCCAAAGACGATATCATCAACATAAACCTAAACAAGTAAGATATCCTTACCAGCCTTCTTTGTAAATAATGTCTGGTCTATGGTACCCCTTTTGAATCCATTTTCCACCAAATAAGTGGACAATGTGCCATACCATGCTCTTGGGGCTTGATGAAGTCCATACATAGCCTTCTTGACTCTATACACCTTGTCTGGATTCTCTGGATCTTCAAAACCAGGAGGCTGCATAACATATACCTCCTCAACAATTATGCCATATAAGAAAGCACTCTTCACATCCATTTGATAGACAGTGAAGCCCATGCAGGAAGCATAGGCTAGAAATATCCTTATAGCCTCAATCCTTGCAACTGGTGCAAAGACCTCCTCATAGTCTATACCTTCCTCTTGTGTATATCCCTGAGCCACTAAACGTGCCTTGTTTCTGACCACAATGCCTCTTTCATCTTTCTTGATTCTAAGAACCCATCTTGTCCCAATAGGTCTGACATACCTGGGACGATCAACCAGCTCCCAAACATCCTGAATAGCAAATTGGTGAAGCTTATCCTGCATTGCTTCCACCCAACTTGGTTCTTTGAGAGCATCAAAAATCTTCTTGGGTTCCTGTTGTGACAGAAAATAGGTAAACAAACATGCTTGAACAAGAGGGGTATCAATCTTCTTGTGTATATTGGCAATAAATCCACTAAGACTCTGATGAGATCTTCTAGTCTGAACAGGAGACATGACATCCCCAATAATTTGAGAAGTGGGGTGATTCTTCATAGTGGAAGTAAGAACTCCTCCCTCAAAGAGTCTGTTGTCTTCAATCTCATCCTCCAAGTTGCCAATATCTTCTTCAGACTCTCTTCCATCAATATTTGTATGAACCTCTTCATTCCTGCTTGAAGGTTCACCTTGTTTAAAATTTGAAGATAAGATATGCTCAAAAGTGTTGTCAACGCCTGAACCAAGGTTGTCAGCGTTTGGATCATCAACGCCTGAAATTGTGTTGTCAACGTTTAAGCCATCAACGCCTGAATTTGTCCTGTTAGCGCCAGATTTTCCTTTGTCAGCGCCTGAAGGACCATGCATGTTGTTAACTGGTGATACTTGGGGACCACCATTATCCTTTCCAGCAGCAGCAGCAGCAAAAGCATATGTCCATATGGGAATTGTGACATACTCTTGTAAGGGAGATGTCTTTTCTGCTTGTGATCCAACCTCTTCATTAACCTGTGTACCTGAAACATCAACAACTGGTTCTTCCACAACATTTGAAGTTACCTTCACAATGTCTGGATTAGTAACAGGCATATAATTCAAAGTCCTAGATAGAGGTTCCAAGTCAAACAACCAATTTGGACCAATTTCAGGATCACTAGGTTTACTTTCTAAAAACCTAACATGTACTCTTTCAAGTATACGTTTTTCCTTCTTAAGGTAAACCCTATATCCCTTACTCTGCACTGAATAACCCATGAAATAGCCTTCATCACCTTTAGCACTAAATTTACCTAAGGCATCACTAGTATCTAGTACAACTACATGACAACCAAAAGGTTTAAGAAAACCGATATTAGGTTTCCTTCCCTAAAGTAACTCATAAGGTGATTTGTTCTGTATCTTGTTGACCAATGCTCTATTCTGAACATAACAAGCTGTATTCACAGCCTCAGCCCAAAAAGCTATGGGAAAATAAGCATCAGCCAACATAGTCCTGGCTGCTTCAATTAGGGTTCTATTCTTTCTCTCAACAACCCCATTTTGCTGTGGGGTTCTGGCAACACTAAACTGCCTAGTAATCCCTTTCTTGGCACAAAAATCATCCAACAATTTATTTCTAAACTCACCACCATTATCACTCCTAAGCATTTTAACTTCATTACCAGTTTTCTTCTCAATCTGATTAATAAAGTCAATTAAAGTATCAGCAGTGTCACTTTTCATAGCTAAAAAGAAAGTCCAAGTAAACCTAGAAAAGTCATCTGTGATGACAAAGCAGTATGATTTACCATTCAAACTCTCTATTATTTGGACCAAACAGGTCCATATGCAGCAAGTGAAGTGGTTTAGAACTAGAGTGCACCTATTTAGACTTAAATGAGACCTTGTGCTGTTTGCCTTTAAGGCATGCAACACAAGAGTGGTCATTGTGGAAAGCCTTTTCGGGTAAACCATCAACCAAGCCAAGTCTCACAAGCCTATTTATATTCTTAAAGTTAATGTGCCCTAGTCTCCTGTGCCATAGATTACTCTCATCAACTAAAGCTTTAGCATAAAAACATGACATATTATTATTCATCCTAATACCATTAAGATTCACATTATATATGTCCTTATGCCTAGGTGTTCTATAGTCAATATATTTCTCATCTGGTATTTTAAAATTCTTGCTCAACACCAAGCATTCAGTATCAGTAAAAAGAACCTTATTTTTGTTATCACAAACTTGTGATACACTAAAAAGATTATAATCAAGTTCTTTTACCAGAAACACGTTTTCAAAATGAAAGTTCTTGGTGAGAAGAGTTCCTTTGCCTGTGATAGTTCCATATCCGCCTCCAAAGTAAACTTTATCACCATCCTTAATGGGAGTGAAGTTGGTAAGATAATCTTCCTTCCCTGTCATGTTCCTAGAGCATCCACTATCCCAATAGCCATAATCATTTACCTGTTTTTGAATGCCCTGCACATAAAGAAAACAAATTAGTTTTCTTTGGGAAACCAAGCCTTAGCAGACTTGGATTCATCTGGTTGTTCAACAAGAACAGACTTAGTTCTCATAACAACCCCTTGTTCATCCCTTTTTGGATGAAATACCCAGTTAACCCTAATTGGTTTTGTGATGACCTTTGAAATATAATTAAATCTGTTGCAGGTCATAGAAATCCCATTAGAATTAGGGTTTTGATCTTGCTTAGGTCTCCATGTCAAGCTAGAAGAAGCTTTAGACCCCTTTCCCTGTGGTTGCAAATATTTAGGTCTGGCAACGTTTCTGTCAGCGTTGGATTTGGTCTTGTCAACGCTGAAATTACCATTGTCAGCGTTGAACCTAGGATTTGCTACAGAAACCCATTGCCTATTAGACCAAGTATTGGTCTTCTGAAAAGGTCTTTGTCCATGAGTGTTAGACCCTTTAGTGAAGAATGGGGCTGGTCTAACAACTTGTGGACTTTGCTCCACAAAAGTTTTGGGTCTAACAGTGTTTGACCTTTTGACAGCGTTGACCTTGGAAGCTTTGACACACTTATATGCTAAATGTGAGAAGCTACCACAAGTGTAACATGCTTTTCTAGACACAAATCTAGGTCTAGAAGAAAAGAGACCTGTTCCATTGTCACTAACTTGGCTTTTTGGTGACCTAGTATTCCTATACATTTCTGCATACTTAATGCTAGGTTTCTTAACAGTGTTTGAGCCAAGGTCAACAGTCTTGCCAGTGATTGGGTTTGTTACTTTAATAGGGGTTGACTCATTTGGACTATCACAAAGCATGCCACCCTTGACAAACAAGGTAGGGTTGGCTTTCTTCCATTCATTCAAGTCAGTCAACTTTTGCTTATATTCCTCAACTGGGGTAAGGACTCTTGGTGGAGGAATAAATTCCTCTTCTTGGAGTTCTGGTAAACCAGTCCAAGATAAGTCCTTTCTTTTGACACCATAGAAGTCCCCAGCTAGTGGTGGAACACCAGTATAGTCTTTCATCCCAATCCAGTCATGTCCTTAGGATCTCTCTGTTTATTAACACATTCTCCTAGGGTTTGTGAGGCCTTATCAAATCTCTGAATTTTAAGGTCAACATTATCCTTATTCTTGATAGCCTCATCTAACTTAGCTTGTAATTCAACATTGACTCTTTCCATGATGTTTCTAACATCATTACTAGCATTTAAATCATGTTTTAAGATATTTATTTGATCTTTTAGGTCAAACTCCATTTTTTTATACTCAGAAACTGTCTTCTCAGTTTGAGTGAGAGCAATTTGATAGTTAGACAATTTGCATCTCTCAGTACTCACATCTCCTAACAATCTTGAAACCTCTTTGTTAAGTTTTTCAGTATTCAAACGACAACCCTTACTACAAAAAGCATCATCGTATACCTCATTGTCTGATGAAGAGGAGGAGTGTGCCATGAGAGCATATTGAACATGCTCTTCTTCTTCTATTTCAGTAACCAAAGCCTTATCCTCTTCCTCATCCTTAGCCAAATAGCTCCAGTCCCATCCAATACCATCAATTTCTTGCACTGCCACCATGGCCTTAGGATCCTGAGCCTTAACAATTTGACTTGAGGGTTTTCCAGCATCAGATCTTCTTGGAGATCTGCATTCCCTCATAAAGTGCCCCATACGATGACAATTGTAACACTCAACCTTGGATTTGTCAAATCCAACATTGTCCTTTGCATTAAAGGTCATCTTCTTCTTAAACCTTCTATTCCATTTGTTTGATCTTATACTTGCAAGAGCCATATTCCACTTTATATCCATATCCTCCAAATGCTCATCACTTATTTGCTCAAGGTCCTCATATGTAATCACTGAACCATTGGGCAATAAAGCAATGTATGCACGCACAGTATCCAGATCCAAACCAGCAGGCTTAACTCTTGGAGAGTCAATTTTGTATGTGTCAGCGTCTGAATGTGAGGCGTTGACAGGATTTGATCCAGTGTTGACACATGTTGATCAAGTAACTGTGTGCATGTATGAGTCCTTCTGATCAAATTGACCTTCACTATGTGAGAATAAGGCCATGTTACTATTGGTAGACTTACTTCTATGCTCCAAAAGAGTTTCATTCTCCAACAGCCTTAGTTTGTTGTAGATATCATCAAAAGTAGAACTTTTGTGAGTGTTATTGGCAAGTATAGATCTTGCCTCAATCTTCCACGCATCACCAAGGCTTTTAAGAAAAGTGGCAATAATGTCAACATCACCAACTTGTGTCCCCATGAAGGACAGCTTGCTTGTAATGTCAAGCAGTCTGCTTCTCACACTGCTAAGCTTCTCATTAGGTTGAGCCTTAAAAACAACATACTCATGCATGAGTTGCTTTTTCTTCTCTTCCTTAGTATCAGCATTACCACCATATGCAACTTCAAGGGATGCCCAAAGGTCTTTTGCAGACTCATAACCTCTGTATTTGTGCTGATTTTCTTGTCCCAAGGAGAGTTTCAGAATGTTTAGGGTTTTCATATCAACCCTTTTCTTGGCTATGTCATCAGCAGACACAACTCTACCATCATCAGGTTTTTCTTTCTTATCTTCTTCTGAACATCCTAGAACAGCTGTTCTTGTAGCAATGGCATTGGCAATCTTTGCAGCCTTATCGAATGTGTTTCCATATTCAATAATCTCCCAGAGAGTGTAGTCATAGATCCCCAGATATTGCTCAAAGTTGAATTTACACAACTCAAAGTTGTTTGCATCTAGCATGGGAATCTTGATGTTGTGGTTTGAGGAGGAGGAGGTTGCTTCTGGAGTGGACATGATGTTTTTAGGGTTTTGTGAAAATTAGGGTTTTGGTGATTTTAGGGTTCTTGTGTTCTTTAAGATCAAAAGTTTCTCAACAAGCTCTGATACCACTTGTTGATCCCAAACTTAGATCGATTAAGCTTGTGTATACGAGATTAGATCAAGTTATACACTTAGAGAAACTTTGTTTATGTATAAAGTAATCCAAGTGTTATGCGGAATTAACACTTAAACAAGAACACACAAAGATGTAAAACAAACTTTCACTTGATTGATAATAACAAACTTGCTTACAATGAAAGTGTTTAACGTATGAAAACTTATATTGAAACATAACCCAAAGGTCTTCTTTTATAGACATAAGAAGCCTTGTACAAGAGTCTACGTATCAACTATTCTAGGTAAAGATAATTATAGAAAATACAATGTTGAACTTATCTTTACTAGAAACAAACTAGAAACATAATACGCGTAGACTATATCTTTCTATCAGTGCTTGTCTTCAACCTATCAACGCTTGACTTCTTCTTGTCAACGCTTGATCTGTCAGCGTTTGTTTTCTTCTTATCAACGCTTGTTTTCCTCTTGTCAGCGCTCAAGTGGACTGGCTACATTTTATTCCCAACAATGATCCCTTTAATAAAATACAAATACAAAAAACAAAAAAATCATTGCGTTGTCACAGAAAATTTATAATATTTAATAACTAAATTAAGTAAAAAAAGTAAGTAATAAAAAAGACCATTAAAAATATATTCTTAGTAATTTATATTAAAACAGTTATTAAAAGTTAATTTTATCAATTTTTAATAAAAATACAAAAAGATTAAATAATAAACAAAATTATTAAAATATATTCTTATTAATTTTTATATAAAAAAAGTTATTAAAAATTAATTTTATCAAATTTTACTAAAGAAAAAATAAATGATAAAGAAACATTAAAAGTTTGCTCAATATCTAGTAAAAACAAGATTGAATCACCCGCGCTTCGCTGCGGGGAGTTTTCTTTAATCTTTACTTGCACAACATAGCTCATATGACATGGTCCTTAGATTTAAAAAAAAACCTCCTTGTACTCTAGTCCTTGAATGTACATAAAAGAACTCTGCCAAGGGCTTGGCAAGCATTTAATCTGAAAATTTGACTCCATTTGGAGGCTTAAAACCGTTTACAGATGTAAAATATGTAGAAAGAAATGGATGCTAAACCACTTGCCTAAATCAATTATTACAACTTTCAGAATTGTTCTCTTGGCTTTCCTTGT
The DNA here is from genome assembly GCA_025667525.1 of Glebionis coronaria. Classification (NCBI taxonomy): domain Eukaryota; kingdom Viridiplantae; phylum Streptophyta; class Magnoliopsida; order Asterales; family Asteraceae; genus Glebionis; species Glebionis coronaria. Next base: position 506,896,480 of record CM046882.1, on the reverse strand, counting down.
GTGTAACTGATTCATCCCTGAGACTGTAAGAGCATTATTCGAATTCTTCATTTAACTCTCAGTCAAACTTTTTCCCACCATCCTGAACAAACTGTCAAAAAATTATGCTTATCTTTAGGTGCTTATCATGCTTGAGAAAAAGAATAGTTTTGCAAGTAGATAAGCACTTACCGAAACCGCTATCAAGCACACCTCCTATACTCCATGGCTAGCCTGCTCCTTTTGTATGACAACATGACTCTAATATATCAGCAAAATTAATTGTTGTGTAAAGAGTATATATGTTTTGTATGCTTACTGCTCACTTCAGAGCAAAGTATTTATACTGTTATTACATGCTACACTTGAGGGGAAGCAACACTAATGAATAACCATCATGATCTGCTTTGTCCTTCGGGTTGATCTGGAAAAGAAGTACGTTGCTTAAAATGAATAACCCGTTCTGCAACTGCAATGTTTTCCAGTTGTTATAGATTTAATTTCTACAGAAAAACATTTGCTAAAAATTTACTAATCATAGACGTAATATCAGTGATATTATCTAAGCCAAACCTAAACTGTAAGCTTATGTTACTCATTCTTAAGCACTTCAAATAATCCTCGCCAAACACCCCTTAAGTAGAATTATGGCAAACACATGAAAGACAATAAAGGGCTACAGAAATTTAGGACGATGGGCATGTAGTACTCGAACCGAACTTGAAGAAATTCTTCCTAATCCAAACACAACCTCAATTCCTATACGGGTCAGTCTACACAAAATGAATATGACGTGCCCACGTCTTGTTTATTCTGAGCCACGACAAAAAAGTGATTATTTGGGATCACCAAGGCTAGAACAATAAAAATGTCTAAACTAATTATAATCACATAATGTCAATTGAAACTGAAAACACAAAGGTATAAGGTAGATTAACTACATTAAAAGAAATTTGGGGAAATTAGTACTAACCTTTTTCCAATAAGACAGTGGTGTCTTGGATTTCCATATAAGAAACACGTGTGTTATCAAGGCTCGTAAAACAGAATACTGTACCTACTGTATTCAATTTTTTTGGCTCAGAAGGGTAGACCATAGGATAAACAGTGCGCATCTGCCATGGCTTCAACTTTCGCAAGTTGCCAAGCCAAGATGCAGACCGCTTCAGGACAGTTCCTTTCTACCTCGAATATCATCATCGCCTTTAAAACTGTAATTATCCAAAAGACAAATCTAAATCAGTTTCATCAATTTCTGGCCACCGGCTGTAGCCTTTACTGACACAATTTCAGGTAAGTCGCAAACTTTAGTGTAACAATCAATCTGGAAAAGAGAATGACGATAACAACAATGTGTTATCTATTTCTAACCACACCAAATTCAAAAGCAGGTACACAAACGCAACATTTATATAGTCAAACCAATTCACAAACAGGTCGAATGATACCAAATACAAAGATAGACTTGACTTTCAACAAATCAAAACATAAAACTCAAACCCCTATTTGTTATATAAAACTGAAATCATGATTAATTAAACGAAGAAGAAACCACCTTACCATTTTCTTTATTGATTGAAAATTCCAAGAAACGACTATAGGTGGTAACCAACATCACCTACCCACCAACGACGCCGCCCACCATATACGGCGGCAACGAAGTTGTCAGGGCAATGGAACCTTTAGATCTCAAGAACGAAAGAAACCCATCACAAAGAGAGCATAATGATTTGCCCTAAAGCAATCATCATCAATTCATGAAGAACGACGCCGCCCACCATATACGGTGGCAACGAATTGGAAACCGATCACAAAGATGGGGGACGAAATCATGGACAAAGACAGTTATGAACAACCCATCACAAAGAAAGAAACCGAGGCGGTGTGTGTTTAATTTCCCCAGAACGTGACAACCCTATCACCATTCAAGTCCAACGCAGCACATGGGAAACACCTAAGCGCCCATAAAGCAGTAAATTAAACCCCCGGTTTAACACCCTCCCCCACCCACCCACACCCCGCACCCCCCGAAAAACATTCTCTAACAACAACGATCTATAACCGCGAGCGCATAGCACATTTTTATGGCCAAAGACTACTAAGGAAACCTTGAACAAAGCGAGCATAAATCATGATATACGAAGAAATTTATAACTATATTCTGTTTACCATTCAAAGTGAACATAAATTATACGATACCAACAAAATAATCGATACAAATAAGGTAATTGTAAAAGCCACTGCTTCACTTACCTCAATCAATTATCCGCCACGCCTTGGCTACAAATCTAAGGATTTGCCTCGCCAGGACTGCAGATTAGGCAACTAATAAGCCACACCAAACTCAGCAGCAACACTAAACCATAAAGATCGTGGCTTGAATCGCTAGGGTTTCGAAACCCTAAAAGAATTCGACAATGAATAACGCGACAATCGAAGCGGCAACCATCATTAACAATTAGAAACGACACTTTAATCCCACAACATATGTAACACACGAATTACGCATGTGTTATATTTGGGGATTTCATTTTCGTACCGGCAACAATCAACAACAATTACAACCCCCACTTGAATCTCACAACAGATCTAACACATCAATAATGCATATGTTATTTGTGGATCTCATTTTTGTATGTGGTAGATCTGTGTGTGCGTGGTTGATGTGTTTGTGTGTGTTAAATCTGCCTGCTACATTCATATGTTCATATGTGTGTTTTCCCAGATCTCTTTGTGGCAAAAAGTATGCAAAATGGGATATGGGACGGTAATATCTATGTGAGTAGTTTAGTGGCCACGCAGACACATACGTGTCGATATTCTTTTCCCGCCAAAAACAGAAAGTATTATTAAAAAATTCCTATAGCTTCGTAAAACAGTAATAAGATATAATACATAAGTTTTTTTTTAATAACATTCTTTTTTAGATAAAAGATGTGAGGTTTTTTATTATCTATTTTTATAATTCATGTCTTTTAGTAAAAAGGAATTATAATAATTATAATAGTTATATATTTTATTAATAAGCAGAATTTTTATTAAATAAATGTCTTTTACTTTGTAATGTACGAGACCTTAAAACATCCATTGTGATAAATTTTTCTATAGGTTTATAACAATTATTATCAAACTTTTTTGTTTTATAAACCTATTTCCTCTATGAATAAATCTCATCAAAATTTATAAACCTCTAATATAATTCAAATACATTAAATTATGAAAGATTCAACATTCTAAAGCTCTATGCCACATAAGTTTAAAATAGATGTTCAATGTGATTTACAAATTTTTAGACCTCTTCATAATTTTTTAAACCTATATATGAACTATCATAATGAATGCCCTTACGACGTCAATTCTGATATGAGACTCGCATCAAAGGTTGACCTTGTCGGTTAGCGCCACCCTTTCCAAAGATCGACACCAAGGGTCCTTAAAACAGTGTTTTCTCGAAGAATTGAATAGTTTGATGATTGACATGCATTTAAAGGTTTGAATCTAGTACAAGAAATGATTACGAATGAAAATTTCACGAAAATTGGCACGACACTGGTAAAAGATAGGAGAGATGTGGCCAATAAATAAAACCAATGGCAATATAGTTATAAAACCAAAAAACCAAGGTTAGTTTTATAACAGCATATGTACATATAAAGTAGTGCATACCCCCATGATCAATATTCACACACACTAAACTAGAAAGAAAGAAACATTTCATACTTTGTTTCTTTTATAAATATATAATAAAAATGCAGAAGATTTCTGCCATGTTGTTAGTGGTAGTGGTACTATTTTCAATCTCCAATGGTGTTTTATCATTCACTGATGGTTAGTTCTTGTTCTTCATTTATTTGTTGTTGTATGAAATGTGAACTTATTGTTAATGTGAACTTATTGTTGTTATGTTGTCATTTAGACCCACTTCATGTTTCAAAATTACTATCAAGTGACAAAAATAAAAATACTCATGTTAGTTTGTATATGGGGGGTAGTTTAGATAGTTTTATCTTATATCTTATATCTCATAGTTCAAATTTTCAGGCTTATTTTGAGAGTAATAGATTATTTAAGCTTATGAATGTAATCACCATATGTAGACTCACAAAGTCTCATGAAAAGTTTGAGCTTATGAAATACAAGCCGATATGTATATATATAAACACGGAATCTAAGATTTTTAGTTAAAGTAAGTTAATCATATTTAAATAAAAGGTCATAGTGACGAAGAAGATTTAATGTATTAAATAGTAAAAAAATATCTGTAATACACATAATAATAAGTAAATTACGTTGATTAGAAGAGCTCAAAGCTCCGCTCTTAATCATATAAACTCATAAACCCATAAATAATCTTAGACATAAAGTATTGTATGATTATTGTTTCATAGTACATATTGTATTGCTTTCTTTTAGATTATTTTCAATCGAAATGAAGTGCTATTTATCAAGTACGTTTGATTTATTAACGTACTAACTAGCTACTAGCTTGTTCCTGTTCATGAATGATGGTATACAATTTTGAATAACAAATATTATTATATCCGTTGGTAATAACAGTATGTGGAATTTGAGCTTTATTGGTATTTACATACGCGTGACATAAATAAAACCTAACCCCTCTGACTGCTTTAAATATATGTACACTAATTACTTTTCAGAATGTTACCATACATTATGTGTGAACAGTACTGTACTATAGTAAGGTTTAATTTTGACGTATTCTAAAATGATTTTACATTTTTTACTGACTAACCCGTGTAACACTTCGTCATGAGGATGGGAAAAACCTATAACATTTGGGTAACACAAGACGTGGTACCGTTACAAGAATAATTGTACCACAAGACGTGGTACCATTACAAGAATAATTGTAACGGTATCCTATAACTCTCGATATGGTGCTCTAAATAAGTGATAAATAACCTACAATCGGATGTCAAAACGTTAGTATATCTTAATGTAACTTTTTCATACGAAGGATTATATGTATATTGTAAAACGGATAGTCACAAAACGACTACGTTATATTCGACGATTGAATATCTTAAATACCGAATTATGTAGTCTATGGGGAACAAACATATAACGGTGCTATCCATACCTTTAACCAATTTTAAGCTTACACACGAGGGTTAAAATCGAAAACCAGGATAATTTTAGTAACTTTAGATACCGTGAATAACAACATCCAGATCTATTTAGAAAGAGGTATAACTACTACGTCCCCAGCTGAAATGTTCGTGTGGTCCGATACCAAAGCTATAAATGTGAAATAAATACAAAATACTAGTAGTAATTTTCAAATCTTTACAAATTGCCACACAATCAGCCGTACATTGAACATTATTATTTGCATGCATTATTTTTTGTTATCCCATACTTTCAAGATTGGTATTTATTGGAAACTGTTGCATGATTTCAACTTGTCTCCTGTCCATATTAGGGTGCTCTTGTTTTTTACCAGTAAGTCTAAAATATTTCCATGTAAGTATACATTTTTAGTAAAGTTACGTTTGAAATTAGTAACCAAATTGGATTTGAGACTTTTTTTTCAAGGTCACAATCTTGAGGTGTCTATTTATCGCCCATCAAAATCATGCTAAAACCTGTCTCATGGCCTGCCCCTTGTAGGCCATTTCCACATGAATATGTATAGTTATCAATGCAAATCTTTTATTCGATTGGATCAATATTTGATATGTAGTACTAAGGTAGTTTTCCTATTTATTATGCCGATTCCAAAATTTTTAGATTTTACATTGACATATTAAAAGTTTCACCCACATAATGAGTATGTACGGGTGTCGATTACTTTAGACCATCGCGCTTCAGGACCATATAAACGTTAGACTCTAGCGTTGTAAACTCTTTTCTGTACGACGTACATATGTTATTAGCGATGATACGTTTCGAAAGACTTTCGTCACTTGCAATTTACTCAAGAGATTATAAATGAGACCAAAATATGCGTACCATGAACGGTACGTAGTAGTAGCTACTATATAAGACGACCTAGCCTAATCTTTTTTATGATTTTCAACATTAGTTTTTGTTACGTAGTATTTGGTGAACATGTTCTTTTGATACACCCATGTTCTTGTCTTTCCAAATTTTCATTAAAAAGACAAAAAACATTCAGTACCATTCGTCACGTGACAATAAGACAACACACGTGATGACATGCTGGCATTTGCTTTACGTCTTCTCCTATTATTATTTCAGATAAATTAGTGGCAAAAAGCAATTGGTCCCCTTAAAAAAAAGTGTTTTAGACACTTGTCTAACGTGTTATATTGTGGTCCTAGACCAGATAATCGAAGATATGTTAAAGTGCTAACATGTATGTTAATCTTTTCTAGGTATATTGCCAAATGGTCAATTCGAATATGGCCCCAAACCGCACCAAATGAAGGGCACTAGAGTGATCGATCCAAAGGCGATACCAAACTGGGAGCTAACCGGGTTTGTTGAGTACATAAAATCAGGCCAAACACAAGGAGACATGTTGCTAGTAGTACCCGAAGGAGCTTATGCGGTTAGGCTAGGTGAGGACGCATCGATTAAGACCAAAGTGAAGGTGACGAAAGGGTTGTTTTATTCCATCACGTTTAACGTGGCTAGAACTTGTGCTCAAGAGGAAAAGTTGAATGTTTCGGTGTCACCAAATTCTGAGGCTCACGATTGGGGAATTTTGCCGATGCAAACTATGTATAGCAGCAATGGTTGGGATACTTACTCATGGGGGTTCGTGGCTGAGGCTAGTGATATCGAGATTGCGATCCATAACCCATTAACTGTCGAGAAAGACCCTGCTTGTGGTCCTCTTATCGACTCCATTGCATTGAAAGCCTTATTCCCACCTAGACGAACCAATCGTATGTATCTCAAGTGTTCTTTTCAGTTAATAGAACGTTCGGGAAATAAGCAATCCCAAACATCATTATGTATTATGTTACAAATTTGGCAATCTAATTGTTATTTCCCTTTGAATTGCAGAAAACATGTTGAAGAATGGAGATTTCGAAGAGGGTCCATTTGTGTTACCTAAAACCGATGTTGGTGGAGTTTTAATCCCACCCAACATTGAGGACGACCATTCACCACTACCCGGTTGGATGATTGAGTCACTAAAAGCCGTCAAGTATTTAGATGCAGAGCATTTTGCTATCCCCAAGGGCAAAAGAGCCGTAGAACTAATTGCAGGAAAAGAAAGCGCTATTGCTCAAGTGGTCAAGACGACTCCAGGCAAAGTGTATGCACTTTCTTTCGTTGTAGGTGATGCCAACAATGCTTGTGAAGGTAACATGATCGTAGAAGCATTTGCGGGTAAAAACACTCTTAGGGTACCATACATGTCAAAAGGCAAAGGTGGATACAAACAAGCCGTACTTAAGTTCAAGGCCGTGACAGCACGTACAAGAATCAGATTCTTGAGTACTTTCTATCAAATGAAGGTCGATGGTTCTCTTTGCGGCCCAATCATTGACGACGTGAGATTGATTGGCGTCCGTTATGCCAAAGGAGTTAAACATGCTTAATTCGTTTCGTTTCTTGTAAAATCCTCGAAACAATGTGGCACGGTGATGCTTTACCATCCCGCCTATGATGTTTATTTACCACGTTCTGTTATTATAGTATCGTAATGTCGTTTCTGTTGTGTACTAGAAAGAAAAACATGTTGTATTACACCGTTTTATCGATCGATGTTATACCGGAATAGATAAATTGAAATTATTTTATTAGTGATCTCGATGAACAAAGTTTGTAGCAAGTCAATGAACACATGTTCACATTCACTAATTTGATGAAAATATCACATGTAAATGAAATTATTTCTGCAGACAACTATGGTTTTTCAACATGGTCTATAGGTGACAAATTGTGCCCTCTAATTATCACCTGCCAAATTTATACAAAATAAGCACATGTTCACATAGACTCCTTCTTTCCTTGTTCATGTACAAAAAACTCAGCGTATGATGCATTTCGCCGGATTAACTTTTGTTGACTGCAACAAGAACAATTAAAATCAGTTTAGTTCACGAGAACTCCTTTAATCGGCACATTTAAAGTTCTCATGAACTAAACTTATTATGGTGTCATTGTACCAAATGCACCACTTCACTCTTGGTCACTCATTATCATCACCCGTGGCATATTATAATGACTAACTAAACAAGGTACACAACACATACATAATATAGACAAAAATGTACACTAAACAATTAGAATTAGTTTAGGTCACGAGAAGTCCTTTAAATGTGCCGATATTGTCATTCAAACTTACTATCAAGCTCATACATATATGGGGATCATGAAGCCAAAAATCAAAGGTCACTCGATTTATAAAAATATCATGATAAGGCCCATGACGCATGGGAAGAGGTTGCACCAGAAAAAACCAATTTTAAGATTTTGGAAGTTTTCAATTGCATATCACCAAGGATTCCTGTTGTATCTGTACTGTAAGGATGATTTTTGTACTCCCAAGAAGGACTTGAAGTACAATTTTCTGTATAAAAGTTGAAATAGTCACAGCTATATTCGTTTGTGCTATGAGATTATAATGACTATATTACAAAGAACATTGGTTTATTGATGGTTTTCACAACATATTGCAGTGGAATTGTTTATGTGTGTTTGCTACTGCTAACCGTGCATTGCATCATCGGCGAACTTAGTAATTTGAATTTGATTGATAACACACCAATATATAATGTATTGGCGAAAACTCAAAACATTGGAGATCAAAATGAATGGATAAATGTCATCTATTTGGTGCATATATGAAAATATGAATTCTTAAAATTGAAAAAGTAACAGATTGTAGAGTTCATTGTCTGCATATAATCTAAGGTGTCGTTTGGTTCGAGAATATTCAAAGATATTGGGGGATATTTAAAATTTTTACATTTTAATATCCCCAAATATTATGTTTGGTATAACCAAAGAAGAAATTTAAAATTCCTTGAATTCCCAAAATGAGGGATATTAGAATTCCTCCAAAAAGTGAGTAATTTTAATTTACTTGAAAATTATTTTTTATAAACTTTTTTTCTTGTCGTTATTATTTCGGTTTTTATCTTTAAATAAAAAATTTTAAAATTTTAAAAATTTATATAAAATTTATAAAATTTATATAAATTTAAGTAAATATTTATATATAATTTTTTTATGAAATATATATATAATTTTTATAAAATTTATTGAAATTTCTTAAAAAGTTTAAATACTTTTTTTATAAAATTAATGATTTTTTATAAAATATATAATTTTTTTTATAAAATTAAATTATTTTTTTAAAATTTTAGTGAAGTTTTTTATAAAACTTATATAAAATTTATATAAACTTTTTATAAGATTTTTATAAAATTTATATAATTTTTTTTTAAAATTTTATTAAATTTTTATAAAACGTAATGAATTCTTTTATAATATTTATATAATTTTTTTTATATAATTTATGATTTTTTTTTATAATATATAAACTTTTTATAAGGTTTATATATATATTTTAAAATTTTTATAAATTTTGTATAAGAATTTAAAAAATTTATATAACGCTTTTACAAAATTTATATAAATTCTTATAATATTTATATATATATATATATATATATATATTTATAAATTTTAAATAAAATTATTATATATTTTTTATAAAATTTATATAATTTTTTAAAAATTTATATAAAATGTGAAAATTCGAATTTTAATCTTTTAAATAAAAAATATATATAAAAAATATTTATTCGTTAATTGGTTCAACCTAAAATCAAGATTTCAAAAAAAAATAAATTCTGCCAATCAAACAGACTTAGGCATTTTAAATTCTGAGGAATTTTAATATACTAGAATTTAGAATTTCAGAATTTTAATATCTTGAACCAAACAGCCCTAAGATGTTTAAAGTTAGCCGGGGAATATGGACCGGCTTTTGAAACCAAAATAGTTCGGCTTTCGGCCTTTAGAGACAGTCCGGATTCCGTTTATAGGTGATAAGGTTTATCAGACTTTGGTTTTGTGATATTTGTTTTCTAACTTGTGACTAGCAGCACTTGGTATATTTTTAGCTTTCAAGAAATCCGACTTTGGTTATTTTCTTATTTTGATTTGGTATAAATGTATAATACTCTACGTAACTACGTATATGAGTCATGTTACTTATTACTTATTAGACGTATGTACTATGTAGTGTACAATAGGCCTAGTCTTTTTCATTGGGCCTGTAGCCTTATACAGCATAGTATAGTTTGTTCACAATGGACTAAAACTTAATGATAAAATTCTCTTTGGGAATGGTTAACTTTTGGAATTCTTGTGGACCTGGGGTGATGATACAATGATTGAATTCAAATGGATACGATAGGATGACAAAGAATCCCAAAGCCACTACATGGATGGATTCGGATGTATGGGAAACCAATATTCAAGAGTTCATAATGAACACGTTTTAGTGTTATGTGTTATGTAGAGGTCATTGCCTTGTGTCAGAATGTGTGATCGTTTAATTATCGAAAATAAGTGAGCTTATTCAGACGTACATTTAAACACGAACAACACATTTTAATTGAGTTATTAATATTTATATTAAATATTTAATATATAGTTCACTATTTATTTATTTAACGACCGTTATAGCGTGTTACATGTTTAACCGACTTAACGTATGCTTTAAATAAATAAAAGGGGGTTAAAAGTCAAAACCTGAAACTCTTAGAAAAGCCCTTATAGTGGTCGGCCTCTAAAAAGTCCGATAGAAGCCCGTAAATGACCCAAAGGACAGATATAGGATTAGTATAAGAACCCTTTTCCCAAATGTGGAAATGGTGTTGATGATTTTGTTACTAGTTTATTCATATAGGTATTTCTCTCTCTAGAAACCATCCTCCATATCATTTTCTCTTTCTAAAACACCTTTTTGATCCAAAATTACATAGCTGTAGTTATGTGATTTCGAATTCTATTGTTTTACAATTGGCATCAATCGTCATGGGATGATATCATAGGGTTTGTACATGTTTTGTGAAATTTAAAATTAAAAAACTTAGTCTTTTAGCAAAAAAAAAGTACACGAAAATTTTAAAGTTTATTGTTAGTAATGTCTCATGTTAAAGATGGGTACTTTTAGATAGGTTTTGATGTTCTAAATGCTGTTTTAAAACGGTTTTTGAATCCTTTGTGTGCATTTTGAGTTATTAAGATATGATAGTTGTTGCTTTTGAAAAATCCGTACATTTGTTCTTGGTGGCGAGATATATAGTTTTTGTCGTAGTGAGATATAAAGTGTTATAGTAGCGGGATATACGTTTTGTTAGTAGCGGAATATTAGTTTTCAAGTAGTGGCTTAGGAATTTAATCTAGCGGGATAGAAACATTGTCTTAGAGGGATAAAACTATAAGTGTAGCGGAATTGATTTTATTCCTTGGCGAGATATAAAAGTAAGATAGCAGACTATAGATTAGCGGAATATATATATTTTTAACTTATTTCGTAAGGACACGAACACCAATACTCGTCTTTATAAGTCGAAACTCTGGTCAAATTTCTTAGGTATAGCGAGATATAATTTTGCACTTAGCGGAATATAAATGTCTAGTGACGACATATAACTTTTGTCTTGGAGGAATATAGATCGATCTTGGTGAGATAAAGATCTGCTTGTGGCGACGTAAAATTTTCATTCGTGGCTAGATATAACGAGGTATCTTGACGGAACAGAGCTTTACTTTGGCGACATAGAATTTAGCTCTTGGAGAAATATTAACCTTTGTGTGGGGACATAAAATCTTACTCGTGGTTGGATACAAACGTCTTGTGGTGTTATATCATCTCGTTGGCGACATATACTTCTATCTTGGCAATATAAAGCCTTGTTCTAAGCAACTCCAAAGTTTCTTATGGCGGAATATAAAATCGTTCCTTAAAACTTATTTGTGGGGAGATAAAATATATATGTGGCATCATAAAATTTTGTCTTTGGCTAGATAAAGTTTGTGGTTGGTGACATACATTTTTTTGCAAGATAAGATCTTTACTTTGGCAACATACAAACGTCCCGTGGCTAGATATAATTAACTTTCAATCCTACTACAACAACAACCACTTCAATCTTAATTTAAAACTTGAACAAACACCGTGTATCATCGTTTGAATCCTACATTTGACCATCACACTTCCACTTAGATCCGATTCAAACATTCTTGCTCAATGGAATTTACAAGTTCATCAAAATGCAATTGATATAAGATGAGGCAAATAATTTGAACTCCCTTTGCATAACACACTTCAAAGTCCTCGATTCACATCATAACGAACTTCATCGCAAGTTGATAACAAGCTACGCACTTCAAGATGCATTTAGAAGATTCTTTTATGAAACGCATCAAACAATAAGAGGAGAAATACAAAAAAAATGACATTACTTCTTAGACATCTTGAAAGAAATGGTATGCTAGTGCGTGATTCTAAGACTTGCTTTGATGAATTTAGAACATTGTTCAAGAAAATATTTGACTCGAAGATGTGAATGCTTCATATAATATTAATCGACAATAACAAAAGTATTTCAAATAGGACTTATGATGGGAATCGAAGCATACAAACAGAAGTTAATTCAATACTTTGGTGAACTTGCTGAGGTAATCGATGAAAAGATTCTCCAATCTGCTAAACTACGGATAAAACAAAATGAAGTTAAAGTTATAAAGGAGGATGAGAAACGAATTAAGTTGCAATCACTAGAAGAGATGAACAATATAAAATGCACCACATCGGGGAGAATCAGCAGCTTGGATTTGAATAAACATGATGTGTATACTACTTCAAAGGAGAGATGCATGGCATATTTTCAAACACTTTATTCACATCATCTATTACTTTTAAATGTTGACTCAAAAGACGAGTGTATCAAGTCTGGATTCACAAGAGCTTTCACGTCTTTCTTTGATCAAGATGTTGAATCTTTCACTACAACGTTGCTACTTAACGTGGATCAACTAGAGCAACAACTTGACAAAGATGAGTTTCAAGAGACTAAATCTATGGTTGCTTTTTGGGTATTCTACAATCAGTTTAAGCTGTTTATCAACTCAGAGTATACCTCACATCATGAAGTTCCAATGGCAAACAAGTACTTTGTTGATTATACTATAGTTTTGGTTCACGTTTTCAAAAATATGCTAGATAAACACTTGGCTAATGTCAAGTCGTCTATTGAGAAAGAGTATTCCTTCAATGTGAGCATAAAAGCAAGATCAATGAAGGACAACAGCATACTCAAGATGAAAATGTTCATACGGATGACACATTGGATGTTGATTTGGTTAACGTTGATAGTAGTGGTATAGAATCACAAAAGTAGGATACTAGCAGCACATCAGGGAAAAATACAGACATAATGATGCTGACACCAGAACCGTTTATGATGAAGAGTCAATGATTGAGGTAAATTTGAGTGTTGTATATGATGCATCTACTATTTAACAACAACATATTGAGCATTATAAACCTAGTTATTACTTAAGTCATAAAGAGGGAGAGATTGATCAAAATGTTGTCAAATATCCAGATAAATGCCACATGACTGCTTCGTTAACTGAACATACAAACCAACCTCTTGAATCTGAAAACATTTTTCTTAAAAGACCATTGCCCAAGTTCAAAAATACTTTTTATAAATGGAAGCGCATTGTATCAGTTTTAAACTTCAATATAAAAACAAAGCTTTAAAATTAGGGCAACAAGGTCAATTTTTGAATGAATCAAGTAATAAAGCGAGGATAAAACAAGACATCGATGTTATTGAAATCAAATTGAAACATATTGTGGTTGTATTACGGAAGGAAAATGAGACTTTGAAACAACATTATAATCAATTGTATGCATCTATCAAACACACGAGGTCTGAGACCTTAGAACAGACAACTTCTTTGATAGCAAAAAATTATTGATTTAAAAGCTTATGTTTAGGAAAAGGTTTTTGCAATAGTTGCGTCAAAAAACGAGTTGAGGAAAATTAAAGGAACTAGTGTGGATACTAAGTTTGAAAAACCATCAATTATTGGGGGAACTGCCTTCAAAATCACTAAGAAACTATACAGTTATTAGACAATCAACTGTGTTTAGATCTGAATGACCAAAGTTCTCAAGACCGCGGTTTGCCTCCCAAGTTGATGTGCATCATTTTTCAAAACCTTTCACTTCACATACTAGGCCCCCGCGACCGCGTAGCTGAATCTGCTTTTGCAAAACCTAGAAATATGATTGCCTCTAGTGAATCTAGGTATAGAGTTTCAAGATTATGTTAAGATATTATTCTAATAAAACTCTCGACTCTACTATGAAAAGACACAAATAAGAGATAATAACTTCAAATCTAGTGAAATGCCTTCTAGATTACAACCCACTGCTAACCGTGGCATACCAAAACCTATGAGCATCAATAAATCAACTAGGACTTCAAGATCATACTCAGACTCAAAACATGCTACTTGAGTACATGTATGAAATGTGTCTTTAATGTGAATCATGATGGTTGTGTAAAAAATTTCTTGAATGAGGTGAACTCTCGTGCTAAAGTACAATTCCACAGGATAACAATTAGAACCAAGCCTATAGAACACTTAAATAATTATATGAAATCTAAAAGATAGATCTCTAAAGGACAATTTTTCTCCCCATATGTCTTCCACTGTTAATGAGAAAACTACGACTCCTAGTCTTGTCTTAAATGGAAACCAACAGGTAGAATCTTCAAAAGTGGTGGTCTTAGGTGGTTTCCTATAGGGAATATTTTAGCCTCTTGCACTAGAAAGGTCGATATTGAACCTTCACATTGTTCCATTATATATATCACTAACCTACATGAATGCAAACGAACTCCTAATGAAATCGCAGGTACACCGATCAGTGTTCAAAAAGAACAAAGTCGTACTCTACCTACAGGTACTTCATAAAGTGTCATGAAGGACAATCTCAAAGTTTGGTTGCTGAAAAGGTTGATGTCTACAAATCAAGTGTCTAAGGGGTGTCACATATGATCTCATGTAAAATGATTTACAATTTAATATCAGACTATAACTCTTGCTTCAGAGAAAGGAAAGTTTATCTCACACGATAACTTATCCTAGTAACGAGAATTTAAAGTTTCTCGGTCATGAGCTATAATTAAAATATTCAAAGTTTTAAGATCATTAAATTAGTTTACAGTTAAATAACAGATTGAAACCCATACATTAAAGAAAGGAAACTTTATCTCGTACAATAGCTTGTCCTCAAAATAAGAAATTAATTTTTATCGATCATGACTCATGAGCTTGCATTATTAAAACATTTGAGGTTTAAGCTCAGGAAATCAGACAACGTTAGAAGTTCCTACATCATAGATGACTATCACGATGTCAACGACAAAGTTGGAAATGCTACTCGATCTTATGGTTGATGAAGATTTTAATAGAGAAAATCAAACTGTTTCAAAGTCCTCTAGTGTGACTTCTACAGATGCATATGATATACGTCAATTACAAGTTGATTCAGCTCCAACAACATTTGTCAGTGTTATTGGAAACTTCGAGGTATGGCTTCCAATTATTACAGACTGTAACCCATTTTTTTCACATTAAGGAAGATTGTCGACAAAAAAAACTATTCCTCGCAACGGGAAATTAAATATTCTCGGAAGCCTCATGTATGCTTCAATACATGATGTCCTTAGAGAAAGAAGAGTAGTCTTATTTTAAAAAAAACTGAGCACTTACAATTATATCATTTATCTTTCCATCATGTTCGGGTTAACATATTTTGTACAACCTATCATAATTTGAAGGGGAGCTTATTTGTAACCATGGTTAATCGGACTTGCATTTCTCCTCAACTTTTTTATTAAAACTTAATAAAATAATTGATATCCAAAATATCTAGGGACTTAATATTTTTGATAAGGGAGAAAGTGTGAATTAATATGTGATTAATGAATTGTCGAATTTTAAGTGCGGGTTCTACCACACATGTTCTAAATACATCTTCGAATATTGATGCATATGTGTAAGGGGAGCAAATGGTTTTAGTAATTAAAATGTTCAAGGTACATATGACTCTTTGATTTATATAAATAGTACCTTGATTGATTTTCTAATGGTTTTCTCATACACAATATACCTTTCCCAACAACTAATTTTAATGACACTTGTGGTGACAAAAGGGTGGTAGGTTAGGTGTAAGTCATATGATCTAACCAGAACCAGTTGAATCTAACCAAGGCATTTCATAGTTTGAAATAGTTGTCCTTAGGAAAGATAGAGTTAGTTTGTGAACGAAGCAAAATGCCGACAAATAACTTAAGCTATCACTATAATAATCACAACAAGGTACTAATGATGATGTCTTGGTATGTATTGAAGGGGTCGAAGAATAAAAAAGAAATATAGAGATAAATGATGAAAAGAAAGAAGCCCTCTTTACACTTAGGCAAAAACCAAGTCAACTCATGTGCTATCAGAATCACAATGATGATTGGTGATATTGAAGATGGTCATCATGACACTTGTGGTGAAAAAAGAGCGGTAGGTTAGGTGTAAGTCCTATGATCTAACCAGAACTTGTTTAATCTACCCAATGGCATTCCATAGTTAGAAATAGTTGTCCTTAGGAAAGATGAGGTTAGCTTGTGAACGAAGCAAAATGCCGACTATTAACTTAAGCTAGAACTAGAACAATCAATTTACTAATGATATATCTTGGTAAGCATTGAAGGGGTCGAAGAATGAAAAATAAATGTAGAGATAAAGGGTGAAAACAAAGAAGCCATCCTTACACTTAGACAAAAACCGAGTCAACTAATATGCTATCAGAATCACAATGATGATTGGTGATATTGAAGATAGTCATCATGGACCAAGTGATACAATGTACAACCCCTTATAGCTAACTCAAGTATCTCTCAAAAGATATTTGTTTTAATTTCACAGGGTAAAACTTATTTTCTATTGATTTTCTCATTCCGGGTAAGTAGGTATTGAAAAGTGACATCAGCTCCTGTCTCCGATCGTCAAAATTTTTTTTTGCACTTATCGATTCTAGAGCCAACAAGAAGATCATTATTAATTACACTAGGAAACTTTCATGATAACACTTGTTGTTCACAATCAAAGAACATGAAGTCTAAATATATACAGAGTCCTACGCATTATCTTCATGATCTTGCCATAACATTTAGAGTGTACTTTTCAAGTTACACAATGATGAATGGAAATTCTTGTAGTGTTAACATCAAATAGCACCACGGTAGGTCATGTGGAAGATTCACTATGAATCAAACACGTGTCACGTGGAAAGCAACAATGGTGCGATTCTGAATTGAATCAAACTTGTTCCATGTTTCGACGCAACATCCTTGTGATCTTGCCAGAGTGATTTAGTTTTTTGTGTATTTTTTATTCATTGTTGTAAAGGTTATACTCTTGGAGCTGAAGGAAAATTCTAGGGTTGCGGTTGATTTGGCCTTAGGAACTCGACTTTCTCATTCATGTGTGGAGCAATGCTAAAGAAAGTTTTTCGTGATAACTCTACTTATTCTCTTTATTTTTATTGAGCATAGGTGTATAATAAGGAAATTGTACCAAAAAATTGGGGGGTGTGAGCAGAATTACCACTTGAGTAATTTTTTTTCGAATTTTCTAATTATTTTGAAAATTTTATGTCATTTTTGGCATATTTTTAAAAAAAATTCGAGATTCATCTACATAATTTTCATGGCGGTCAATCTTCGGATTGCGCTCCACTAGTGAGTCGTGCTACTGTACTATTACTTGTATGAAATATGGTAGTATCGAGGCACTTGATTCTCCTTCAAGATATCATAATTATAAAAGTGTTTTGACATGTTTTTCACATTAAACTAGAAGAAATCTATGTCGAGCACACACATTACCCTTTATTTCATTGGTGAGGTATTATTTATTTCGTTTTCATTACTTTACATAAGTCTACCAGATATTGAGTGTGTCGGTAGTATCGTAGATGTTAGAACTTGGCTTGTATCGTCATTTCGAGATCGATTTGGGTGATAGAAATGGCAATCACATAATGAATTCAACCAAATCACCTTATATGTGTTTGTGTATATCGACTTGTTACACTGACTTGTCAATCCTCGTTCTCAAAACCGATTGTATTCATTTTAAGTGTATGTCACTAGTATAACCAGTTGAAGCCTTTCCTTAAGATTAAACCAACTTTTGTTACAACTTTACACCAAGCCTGCCCTTTGTAGTTGATTCTGCGTGGATGAGTTATTTGCTACTTAACAACCATTTGTTTTCAAAGATTGGTTCGTGAATTACGCTTATTGTAATTTTATTATGATCTTTGAATACCCCTAGTATTATTAGTATTTATCTTAAATGAGGGGATATGTGTTTATGATTATGTTTCAATAAAATAGGAAAAAAAATATACATATGTGTTTAGTTGGTACGTATATAACCAACAAGTGTTGAAGAATGGGTGTTATTTAAACCCATAATAAATGAAGATCAAGATTCTCGTGCTTTAAAGCTTAAACTTATAGAAGAGTGATGGTTACTAGTGATGACATGTTCTCAACTGCACATTTTATGTTGTATACATTTTAAAACATTTTTAGGTGTATCCTTAGGAATTATCCTATCTTTGTTTAACATAAAGTAGCTCTCACCTTTAGCTTTTTCTAGTTAAGGACGGTGCAGTTGTATGTGTCTTTTTCATCTTTTTGACTGAGCATGTATAATCTTTGGCTTTCTTCTTGGAAATAGCAATTGGTTATGACTACTTAGCCTGTGTGAGTAAACTCGTTACCATTTCAGATTTCTAAGTGTGCGTATATTTATGTACATTTCGAGCTTACGATTGTACCTTCCTATGACTCATCAGTTGAGTGAACACCCCAACTTTTACATTTAGACTAAGATAAGAGTGATTGAGTAGGATTCCATAGTTGGTGAGGTGTTCGACTTAGATATCTATAATAAGGAACTAATTAGGTGTCATTTTATACACTTTTTAGGGGTTATTGCACTCCATTATTTGTCCTAAAATGTCCTTAAACATCTCAATCCCTTTATTTTTGTGTTATTTTAGCAATTTGGAAGCACTTGAGCATTTTGGTGGTTTTGGATGTGTTTTCTACCATTTTTAAGGCTATCGGAAGAAGTATGGAAGAGGCCAAGTCAAGAATGCATGTATTTCTAAAGTCACAAATAAAGATTTCATCAGGCTCTATCGACGGTGACATAAATCCAACTGACAACGTCGCAACGATCGCTTAGATGGTGTCCCCCTTTGATTCAGCCAGCTTCGCAACTTATCGATAATAGAAGCCCATAGAAGATTTGCAGGCCCGATGGTGTCGCACTTATAACTCGACGTCGTCGCAATTATAGACTCCTTTTAAACATACAATTTGTGTATAATTAGGTTTAGCTTGGAGAAACCATAACCATACGATTTTAGGGTTTATTAACCCTAAGAAACTCCATTCATTCACCCATATCAATTGAAGAACAAGGTTTTACTTATTTTCATTAATCATGTTTATGTGTTTGATGATTATATTATATCTTGTTTTTATTGATATGTTAGGATTTTCTATGCTTACACGAAAGCTATAATGTGATCTTCTTGTATTTGTTTCTTCTTGGCTTAATTTTGTGCGCGTTAGGTCCTAGGAAACCAGCCCATCTTCATATCTTAATTGTTGATATGTCCAGGGAAACGTGGGTGATAGATGATGCCTCGCTTCGATGTCCATATTCTTGGTTATGAACTCCCTTGACCGGGTCATAAATTGCATGGTAATCTTGTTGCTTTGTTTTGGAATTTTCATTTAAGTGTTTTTTAATGCATGTGTTAATGAGTATATATGGGGTTTGTTTGTGATTCTAGGTTTATGAGTTATCATGTAGACGATTACAAGGATGTATGTCAAATGGGTAAAAACTAGTAAACGTCGCCATACCACTATGTTATGGTCTATCTGTTTCACATATGACTTGTAATTAATACAAACGGAAACATTTACATATTTAATCGACAAGATGTGACGGGTCGCAAACACATTAAGAGAACATTGTAGTAACTAGTGCGTAATTAGGTAACATATTTTATTTACTTGGTGAAATTCTACCATATTAGTTTATATTTAATTAAAGTGTTAGTCAAAACCCTCTCATTTACCCCGATATTTTACTTGCTTTTATAAAACATAAAAATACAAAAGGAATATTTTTCACACATCTAGACCTTTTGTACGTTTGGCACTAGCCTCCTAGACTATTCCCTAAGAGAACATTAACAATCCCGAGTCCTTATCTATACTATATCTACACGACCTAGGTACACTGCCCGAGGGGTTGTAAAACTCCTTGAGGAAAGGATTCTATTTTAGGGATTTCCGTTACACCCTCATCAAGTTTTTTGCATCGTTGCCGGGGAATATAATGAGGAAAATAGCTTTAGGTCTACTCACTCGATTCCTTTCTAGTGAGACCATCTATCCTTATGAGTTATCATGTAGACGATTACAAGGATGTATGTCAAATGAGTAAAAACTAGTAAACATCGCCATACCACTATGCTAGAGTTTATCTATTTCACATATGACTTGTAATTAATACAAACGGAAACACTTACATATTTAATCGACAAGATGTGGCGGGTCACAAACACATTAAGAGAACACTGTAGTAACTAGTGCGTAATTAGGTAACACATTTTATTTACTTGGTGAAATTTTACAATATTAATTTAGGTTTAATTAAAGTGTTAGTCAAAACCCTCTCATTTACCCCGATATGTTACTTGCTTTTATAAAACATAAAAATACAAAAAGAATCTTTTTCACACATCTAGACCTGTTGTGTGTTTGGCACTAGCCTCCCATACTATTCCCTTACAGAACATTAACAACCCTGGGTCCTTATCTATACTATATCTACACGACCTAGGTACACTGCTCGAGGGGTTGTAAAACTCCTTGAGGAAATGATTCTCTTTTAGGGATTCCCATTACACCCTCATCACGTTTTTGGCATCGTTGTCGAGGAATATATTGAGGTAAATAGCTTTAGGTCTACTCACTCGATTCCTTTCGAGTGAGACCATTTATCCTTTTAAAAAAATATGTTTTTATCCTTCTTGGTGTTCAATCTTTTTCATCGTGTTAATTGTTTTTGGGAACTCTTCCATTGACTATTCCATTTTTCAGTAATGGAACTCGCGAATCTACATACTTCTTCACCAACCATCATTTATATACCAACGATCGATCTCACCCTCTTGGATTCACTGCTCGAGTTAACGAGCTTTTGAAACTCAGGGAATAAATCGACCTCCAACTTTTCTATACTCTTAGGTATTTCCGTGGCAAGGGTGTCTCTTTCTGATTCTCTACTTTCAGCAAAACAACTAAGGAATTGGAACTCCATAATAGGCACAAAAATGCCATTGAAAAGGCTACGCTAAGGAAATTATTCCCCTCGTAAAAAGAACTAGCGTACCACAAGGAACTACTTAATGAACCCACACCCCATTCTATAGAAACCATACCGAAAATTAAAAAGGGGACACCCAAACCTGAAATTTCCATGCATAATTGGCACATGTTACACGGGGCAAGATTATGTCGATATAGAATCTCCCGTCATTATCATGTCCTAAGCCTTTTACAACAAAATCCGAGTTAAAGGCCTTCCACGTAGAAGAAACCCTCTCCTTAAAAGTATTGCAATTTCGTAGGAAGAGCAAGGCATTTACACATTTATGTAGGAAGCTTTATGTATTTAGCTAGCTTTATGGTACTTGACAATTTGAATTGCGTGATTGAAGGTAAGATCTGTAGGTCCGTAGTTTCTTATGATTAAGCAATCTATGAATTATCTATTGAATGAGATGGAGAAGTGGAAGATGAACTAGAGAGAGAAAGGAGAGAAGGGGAGGAGTGGAGAGAGAAAGTAATGTTTTATTGAATGAAAGTGTGAAAAGCTTACCCTTCCTAACATGCTAGGAAGGGTTATATAGCCCACCATACATGTGGGCTTAACGGGTTATACGTTTACTAACTAGATCACGAGCCCATAACATTAATGTATCGTTAGAGCGACCGATCCTTCATAAATACGTAAAACCGTATTTCCAACAATCTCCCCCCTAAGGGAGGTCGCTCCAAGAGACAAAGTTCTAAATAGTTTATATCTCGTGATCTATGCTGACTAAGATATGACCGAGACTTTATTAGGAAAAACATATTTCCAACAATCTCCCCCTAAGGGAGGTCACATCTTTTTACAAAATCTTAAACCTAGCATCTATGCTCGAGTCTTCGATCTTGTTCTTGTGAATATGCTTAATGTGATCTTTGACTTTAGTCTTGAGCATGTTTTCTTGCCTTGACCTTGTGCATTCATCACTTGTGATATTCGCCTCTTCGTGACGTCATGTTCCACATACTTATACCTTTAAATTCTTGAAAGCTTCAGAGTTTGATACAGCGGAAGACTTGACGTTCAGACTTTCTTGAATTTGTTGAAGTACTAAGTGTATGCAGTATAAGCATGTGGTGACGACTTCTTCTGGATTGTACACCGCAATGCCACCTTCTTGTTACGCTGCATAAGACAGTTAGCAACAAACCATATACACTGATGAAATGGCCTTGAACATTTCATTCTAATTCGGTAGCATTTTACCTCCGGTCGATGAAGACCGTTGGACGATATTAAATATCGTACTTGTGGCAGGTAATTTCAATTAAGAACCTCCTTGACAAGATTTCGCGGATAAATCCGTTCTCTTTATTCGACCGTCCAAAGCTGACTGCGAACATAAAGAGTGAATCATTTGGATAATATTATCCGCATGATTTGAAGCCGTCAATTCATGTTCCTGGAACAAGTGAAGTTCAATTAAGAACCGCACCATCGTTGCTTTCCAGTTGTCACGAGCTTGATTTGTATAGAATCTTGCAAGTTACCTACTAAGTGCTGTTTGAGGTTAACACTAGAAGGATTTCCACTCATCACTGTGAACACTAAGGTATCACTCTGAGTGTTCTGGCAAGATCACTAATATATTGCGTAGAGGCCTGGAACGTGTTTAAATTCATTTAAGAATTAAACCATTGTTGCTTTCCAGTTATCACAGGTTTGATTTATAAAGAATCGCACAAGCACCTACCATGAGCTTTTTGACGTTCGCTCAAGAAGGATTTCCATATTCATTGTAAATACTTTCGTATTACTCGGATGTTCAGGCAAGATCATGAAGATTTTGCGTAGGACTCTTAATATCTTTCTTACTTTTCACATTGTGTGAACAAGCAAGGAATAATGAAAGTGTGTCCTAATGAGATATATGATGATCTCATATGGCTCTAGACTCGATCGTGCATTTTGGATTTTAGTGATCGGAGGCTGGAGAGGAGTACCACCTTTTCAATACCAATTTATTCGGAGTGAATAAATCAATAGATAATGCGTTATCTCCGTGTGATTAAAACAAATATCTTTTGAGAGATATCCGAGTTAGCTGGGATGGGTTGTGCCTTGCATCACTGGGTTCATGATGTCTATCTTCAATATCAAGAATCATTAAAAATGATCTCAATAGCATATGAATTGACCCGGTTTCTGCCTAAGTTGTAAGGAGGGCTTCTTTCTTTACACCCTTTATCTTTACAATTCTTTTTCATTCTTCAACCCCTTCAATGCCTACCAATACGTCATCACTAGCACCTTGTTGTGATTGTTCCAGTACTAACTTAAGTTCTTGGTCGGCATTCAGCTACGTTCACAATCTTTCTCCATCTTTCCTAAGGACTTCTATTTCTAGCTATGGATTGTCCTTGGGAAGATTCCATCGGTTCTAGAGGAATCATTGGACTTTAACCTATCATACCATCCTTATGTCACCATAATCGTCACCGTCGTGAATTAAGATGATATGGGTAAGTATATGTCACCATGAAATCCATTTTGAAGTACAAATCCATTTTGCTCCCCCTTAACATATGCCACGATATTCGAAACCATTTCGCACATGTCGGGATGAGCCAGCACATTAAGTCAAACCATTGAATTAATTAATCTCATATTAAATCACATTTTCTCCCCCATATTAAAAATATTAACCCAATCGATGTTTTTAATATCAATTGATTTAATGAGATTTTAAGAAAATTTGGGAAGAAAAATGCAAATCCGATTAAATCCATTTATCTTCGTGATTTTTACAAGCTCCCCCTCAAATTAATAAGGGTGCACTTAATTCGCAAATAATAATATTCACGAGCAAAGATCATATATGATAATGTATTCACAAGATTAGCGATTTATGAGCTTGGACATGAATGATGGAGAACATCATATGAAAGATTCACATGGTTCTGGTTCACGAATGTTGGTCACCTCGTCGCGTCTGAAGTTATCTCTTGACTCCATGTGTATGATTTATATCATTGTCTTGACACCAATATGTGAACTTGGCACTCTCGGCATCAAGGATTCTGAATGCTGGACAATTGCTCCCCCTCAAGTGTTGACCCGTGTTCTATTGAAAGAGCTGTAGTCACCGTTTGAGTAGTCGCATCGTCGAGTATGTAGATATCAATTGTAAACTGCTACGGTTGGTGAAGATGATAACTTCATAAAAACAAGATTTCTCTTGTTTTAACACATAAATGCACTGACATGTACATATATTCGTGTTAAATTGTGTTATTCCGTAAACACAATCCCATACATGGTTATAAAGTAAACCATGCCCGAGAAAATTAATTCCCGTTGTTGAGTCAAAGCTTTCCGGTGAAATGCTTGACTTGAGTATGAAAAGCGGGTTACTATCTGAAATAATAGCAAACCATTTTGAGCATGTTTTAAAACATTTGAACTTCTGCTCGAACTTTATTTACAACCCGTGTCATTATTGAATGACATTTCTAGTATCGTAAATATTATTGATTCCAGAAGACATGTTCTTTTTATCAAAACATTTTTTGAACACACAATTTTGAAAGATTTAGAAAACCTTTTTGAGAAATTCTCGAAAAATTGTGGTCAACGTTTTGAAAACCAATTACTTGAGCTTAAGATGTTGAATATCTTGCAAAACGAGCTCAAGTCCGAGAAGTTGTAAACTTCCCGTTGTTAAGGATAAGTTTATCATCAGCGTTAAACTTTCCTTTTAACTGAAGAACGAGTCCTAAGTTGACATTTACTTAGAAGTCGTTTTCATGAGCTTGAAAAACTTTGACTGTTTTAACGTAAAGCTCATGACCGAGAAAGACGAATTTCTCGTTAAGAAGAAAAATTCTCTTATTTAAAAGATACACTTTTCTTTATGAGCTTGAAACTTGGAATGTTTTAATACAAGCTCATGACCAAGAAAAATTAATTTCTCGTTACAAGGATAAGCTATCTTTAAAGATAAGCTTTCCTAAAATTTAAGTCTGAGTTACAGTCTGATATTTAACTGTAAGTCATTGTGCATGAGCTTAAAAACTTCGAATGTTTTTATTATTAGCTCATGCCCGAGAAAAACTAATTTCTCGTTGTAAGGATAAGTTTATCATCGGCGATAAACTTTCCTTTCCTTGAAGTCCGGGGCATAATCTGAAATATAATTATACGCCATTGTGCATGAGCTTAAAAACTTCGAATGTTTTTAATATAAGCTCATGCCCGAGAAAAATTAATTTCTCGTTGTGAGGATAAGTTTATCATCGGTGATAAACTTTCCTTTATTTGAAGAACGGGTCAATGTATGACATTTAACAATGAACCATTTTACACGAGCTTAAAACAGTTGAATAGTTTTATAGTAAGCTCGTGTCCGAGAAAATTTAATTTCTCGTTTTTGAGGATAAGTTTATCATCGGCGATAAACTTTCCTTTATTTGAAGATCGGGTCATCATCTGATATTTAATGAAGAGCCTTATACACGAGCTTAAAACCTTTGAATGGTTTTAGGATAAGCTCGTGTCCAAGAAAACTTAATTTCTCGTTAAGAGGGTAAGTTATCGTTGCGTAGATAAACTTCCCTGTCTCTGAAGTCCGGGTCATCGTCTGTCATTTAACGAGGAGCCATGGTGCATGAGCTTAAAAAACTTCGAATGTTTTTAATATAAGCTCATGCCCGAGAAAACTTAATTTCTCGTTGTTAGGATAAGTTTATTATCGGCGATAAAATTTCCTTTCTTTGAAGTCCGAGTTACAGTCTGTGATGTGACTATAAGTCCTGTACACGAGCTTAAAATCTTTGAATAATTTTAATAATAGCTCGTGCCCGAGAAAAATTAATTTCTCGTTGTAAGGATAAGTTTATCATAGACGATAAACCTTCCTTTCTTTGAAGATCGAGTTACAGTCTGTTATGTTACTGCAAGTCATATGCACGATGTTTAACTACGAATCCCCTGAGACACTTGTTTATCTGATATCAGCTTCTTCAGTAACCAAACTCTGAGAGTGTCCTTAGTTGAACGATATGTAAATATCGGACCGCTGTGTTCTTTTGAAACATCAACTTTGGTACATGCATTCTCATTACGAATTTGCATGCTTTGATATGGGTTAGCGATATCTATCTTAGAAGCAAATGGGGGTTCACCGTTGTCGTTTCTTATGCCAGAGGCGACCTGAGTGGATGATTCACTTGTCTTAGTTGGCAAACGTTTCCGTTTATAGAAAACCTTAAGTTCAGGCTTACGTGACGTATCATCCTTTTCAATTTCCTCCCTAGCAGTCTTAGTAGAATCGGAGATAATCCTAGTTAAAGGGCACTCGTTTCCTACAAGAGTGAAAGTTCTACCAGTGGGGCACCACATTTTACCAACGGGTTTGATTTTAGCAACCCACTGGGATTTAAGTCTAGCACGGGAGTTCACCTCATTAAGTAATTTTTTGATACAGGAATCATGATTGGCTCTAAAGACACATTTCCTACATGTTTTACAAGTAGCATATTTAATGTCCGAGTAATTCCTAGATGATTTATCGATGCTCCTAGGAGATGACATGCTATGGTTATCAGTGTTAGGTAATCTAGAAGGCATCTGACTAGGTTTGACATTGCTATCTCTTATATGTGTCTTTTGCTTAGCTTCCTTTAGACCAGATTTATGGCAGACGTCATTTGAACTCATTCTAGACGTGGTCTTGGTATTTTTAGAGAAACTAGAGGTAATCATGTGATTAGGTCTTGCTAAAGTTGTTTTAGTCACATTAGGCCTAGTTGGTGGGGTGACTGGTCTAGAAAAATGAACCAAATAAACTTGGGAGGCAAACCGCGGTCTCGAGGATTGTGATCGCTCGGATCTAAATGCAGTCGGTTGTCGAATGAACTGATTTGTAGGCGGTTTCCCCAAGATTGATGGTTTTTCAAGCTTAGTGTCCACACTAGTTCCTTTAGTTTTCCTCAATTCGTTTTTTAATGCAGCTATAACAAAGACCTTGTCTTGAACCTGAGCCTTTAAAGTCTCATTCTCTGTGAGCAATCTATCTTGGGATGCCAATTTAGACTCTAGAAACTGAATTTGTTTCAAAAGATTATCCTTTTCAGCTTTAGAATCTAAAACTTTTTGATCCAATTTTCTTTCAAGAACAACGTTTGACTTTTCAAGTTTTTCAAAATATGTTTCAAATTTGTCCGTTTTCTTGGAAAATTCTAATTTGGCATCCTCAAGATCTTTTGATTGTTGAGCTACAATCGTTTCAAACTCTTTAATCTTGGAATCGGAATCAGTTAACGAAGCAGTCATAAAGCATTTATCATGATGTACTATATCATTATGAACAATCTCTCCCACATTATGACGCACATGGATGAATCTAAAGTGATAAAACTATCACCATTTTCCATCCCATGTTTGTCATAAATAGGTTCGGAATGCTCAACATGCGTTAGTTCATCCACATAGACATCATATACAACATTACATTGTACCATATGTGTAGACTCTTCATCATAAATGGGTATGGTGTCATCATAAGAGATATCTGTAACATTCCCTGATGTGTTGCTGATGTGTTACTGATGTCATGCTTAACTGTTGATTCTATGTCCTTACAATTTTTAGCAGCCTCCAATGCGTCAATTGTATGATCATTTTCCTCTTGCATCATTGAATCTCGCACTCCATTATCACACACTTGCTGAAGTCGGGATTTTTCATAAATCGAAGACGAGACCGAGGACAAAAGTTTCAATAGTGTACCACGGAAAACTTGAAGCTCGGTTTGTGTGTATCGAAAAAATGATCGGCATATCCCTGAATTGTCAGACTTGATGATAATGAATTGGAGGAAAGGTGTTAGTTGTGTCACAAGAGCCTCATATGATGTTTCTGATGTAGAATTATTAAAGTCTTCATGGTGGAGTTGCTCTGCTAGTTGGTTCAAGATGATGAACATCGATTTCATGAATATATGACGATCTTGACCAAATAGTGTCACAAATTCGCTCCCTCCTTGAAGCCATGAAATGTTCACAAGATGAGACTGAAGCATTTGAAATGAAGTGATGTCATTTTCTCTAACTTTGTCTTGCAAATTATGCGATTCTCCCTCGTTCGATGTCGAATTCAAAAAATCCATTGAATTTTGTAGTTGTATTCGTGATTTTGCAGTTCGTGAAGCAATTTGGAAATAGAAATTCACGGAATATGACAAAACCAACGAAAAATCCGTAAAAAACTCTTAAAAAATCCTCGTTTGATAATATATCTCTTTTCTCGGCTGAAGAGTTTCTTGTCGGATCAAACGTTGATAAAACAAACCCGATCACAAATCCGTAGCCACTAAAAATAAATCCCGTCACTTTGACTCGTCACTTTTGTCTTCAAATCCGGCCACAAAAACTTTTAACCCTTCAAATATTTTACCACTTTGATTCTTTCAAAATACCCGCCTCAACACAATGTACTAAATCCAAATATATCAATTGACAAAAATATACAAAATTAACTAAACTAAAAAATTAACTTTAAAAATATAAAAAGTAAACTTAACTTTAAAAAAATTTACTTAACTAAAATTCCAAAAAATAAAAAATAAATAAAATAAAAATCTGATATATATGTGACTATTCAAACAAAAAAAATCAACCATGCATTTTTTAAAAAAATCTGAAAGTTTTGATTTGTCAAATTGTACCCCCACGTGGCCAAATACCCTAAAACGTGGCAGATGTGATCAGAATTGGCTATCTTTGTTTTCTCCGTCCCTACACGTGTATCCGAGTTGAACACACTTGGCTCAAAACAATTAATACCCTATATATTTTCCCAATTCAGTCAAACATAAATCACATTTATCTAAAAAATCCTCCGCCTCTCTCTCAGTCCATAACTCCATATCACATAAACAAAAAAAAACGTATCCACTTTGTCTTATCAAGACTCTCAGCCACAAAAAAAACAGATCTACCAAGTTTCTTGTTATCTCCGCCTCTATTTACTCTGATTGATGCTCCCAAAGCAGCCAAACTAATACAAATCTCAATGCTCCAAGTTCAGTATACTCTTCTAATCTCTTTGAATGAATTACTTTATGAATCACCAACGATCGTCTTAAAAAAAATATAAATCAAGCCCTTTCTGAGTTCGTTTGACCGAGTACCAGACGTGAAGAGGTCTTCAAGATCTGTATATTAGGTCTCGGGTAAGTTTAGTGAAGAATTGATTGTTGCATGTCGGTTTTTGTGTTGATTTTAAATCGAAATACAGATTGAGTCTAACATTCTTGTTATACTCGATTCTTGGTATGTTTCGAATATTAAAAATGGTTGAAAACCCAACACTAATCGATGAAGATTATTTAGATCGTGTTTAGATCTTATTAAAGATCTTGATAAAGATATCCGAAACACGAACTAATAAACTGAGATCAATTTGTGATGATGATTGAATTGTTTGAGTCGAAGTTATAAGATGAGGCTTTCGATAATGGATATAAAAGGTTGATGAGATGGAGTAGTGACGAGTCTTTGAGGTTTGACCGAGAGGAGAGGGTCAAGAGATGTTGTTGGTTCGTTTTGAGAAAGAGGTTCGAGTGAATGTTTTTGGTCGAGAGACAGTGTGAGTTCGAGAGGTGAGGGAGTCGAGGTTTTTTGTTGTAGATGTCGCGTCTGTTTTGATGAGTCGAGGGTGTGAGGGTGTGTTGGGATTGGGTTGAGGCTGGGTTTTTGTGCGAGTCGTTGGTTGAGTCGAGTGGTGATGAGTGTGGAGTCGATGAGACGAGGGTAAGGATCAAGTCGAGTGAGACGAGGGTGAGTTGTATGTTGAGGTTGTTGTTTGTGTGAGTGATGTGCGAGGGTCAGGGTGAGTGTGAGTCGAGTCTTCGAGTGTTTGTTTTTGGTTCAGTCAAATGGTCTGATTTGTGGGTCGAGTCGAAAGTCTAAATGTTTTGAGTTATGTGGTTGCCGTTGTGTTTGAATCAGTTTTGAGTGGAGTCGAGTCTTCTTCTGATTTTTAGAAATTCTTCGGAATAAGCTATTTTTTCAGAAAAGAACCAATTTTCAAAAAAAATGAACTTTTCAGAGAATTCTTCGCAATAAGTGTGTTTTCAGAAATTTCTTCGGAAAAAGTGGGTTTTCAGAAAATTCTTCGGATAAATCTTCGGAATAAGAGGATTTTCTGAACTTTCTTCGGAATAAGTGTGTTTTCAGAAATTTCTTCGGATAAAATGATCTTTTCAGATAAATCTTCGGAAAAAATAGGTTTTCAGAAATTTCTTCGGAAAAAAAATGGGTTTTCAGAAATTCTTCGAAAAAGATAACCCTTTTCCGAAAAATACACAGACGGATGAGACAAAAAAAAATGACAGATTTGAGAGAGAGAAAATCAATTTGGACAAAAGTTTTTGATAGAAACAATAATAAAAAAAATTGATAAAAAAATGTGCCAAAAGATGAGACAACTGATAAAAAGATTAAAAAAAATGATACTTTGTGATTTACAATGATCAAATTGATAGAAAACAGATTACCCAAAATTTAGAAAAATTGATGAAGTATGATATAAAAAAAATTGATAGATAAAAAGATGATAAAAAAAATTAGAAAAAATTAGAAAAGAAAATTTTTTTACCACCAAAACAAAAGATAAAAAATACGTTAATCCTAAGAATCAACCTCGCTCTTGATACCAATTGTAGGTCCATAGTTTCTTAGGATTAAGCAATCTATGAATTATCTATTGAATGAGATGGAGAAGTGGAAGATGAACTAGAGAGAGAAAGGAGAGAAGGGGAGGAGTAGAGAGAAAGTAATGTTTTATTGAATGAAAGTGTGAAAAGCTTACCCTTCCTAACATGTTAGGAAGGGTTATATAGCCCACCCTACATGTGGGCTTAACGGGTTATACGTGACTAACTAGATCATGAGCCCATAACATTAATGTATCGTTGGAGCGACCGATTGTTTCATAAATACGTAAAAACATATTTCCAACAGCTCAATGAAATAGTATTTGGGAAATCTTTTATTAAAGTATCTAGGCTTGAGTACGACGAAGATAAGGGCAAAATTAGGATTACGCATTGCGGGAAAGAAGTTGTCGTAGAAACTAGAAGGGGGGGTTGAATAGTTTATGTACATACAATATTTCAAGAATAAAAATAAATCAAACGATAAACAAATAAGATCAGTAAAAAATAAATACAAATCTATCTACTTATCCACGCCGTTATTATTGTAGCTTCCATGAAGTTTGAGTAGGAGTTCGTTCAGTTTTCCTTACAGTCAGTTACTGGACAAGAGGTACGGATTTTTCGTCCTTCCGTAAGGACTTCTTTCCCTATGCATGATTAGGATTTTCCGTCTGCAGCCAAATGTTTCCTCAGTATATGTTTTAAGCTTATCAGTAATCATTTTAATAACTAAATAATTGCCTGAGCTTTATATGCAAGCATGATCAGTTTATGTACTAGTTATAGAGGTACCGTAACCATGACACTAGAGGCACTGGTGTCATGACTCCTTTGCGAGGGAGTAATTTCTCGCAGCATCCTATTTATTCAGCTTGGTCATTTTATCAGTATTATTAGTGGGGCGTATGGGTGCATTCTAGGCTATCATTTTACAGTTTATCAGGTTAATGTGGTGTGTGCTCTACATCCTTTACATTGGATTTGATCCCTCCACCCAACACATTATTTAGAGGTCACCCCTCTACAGCATGACGAGGTCACCCCTCTATTTATTCATACAACAGTTGTTACAGCACATGACCTATATAAGCTCTTGGCAATTAAAATACAGTAAATGCATGTTTTCAGATTTAACAAATAATAGTTTAGCTTTATTATTTATAAATCAGACTTTTCAGATTTTACACAGATTTCCGCTGCAACTTTACTTATCAATCTTAAAGCTTCAGTATTTTATCATCTGCTTCATTTTAGTATTTCTTATCATGCTCTATATCTGTTCACTGGGCGTTATGCTCAACCGTGGTTCTTTTCATGTTCTAACGGCAGGTACATCAATACGCTCTTAGGATTCTGAGAGCATGTGCATTTGGATGGAAGCTATCCAGACTTCCTACTTTATGCACTTCTTACGTAATTCTGCTTATTTGGACATTGTTTAGTCATTTCCTTCAGTATTGACTTTTCATGTTTTGAGCTTATGTTTGGATTACCGATGTTTGATTCTGGTATTTCCTTTATGGTCAGTTAATGTTATGGAAGCTAACAACTTAGGACCTGATCTCAAGGGACAATCAGTCAATGAGACTTAGTATAGAGGTATGACTGGGTCACTCATGTACTTAACTGCAAGCAGGCTTGACATTCAATTCTCTACATGCCTTTGTGCAAGATACCAAGCAAATCTAAAGGAATCACACCTTACTGTTGTAAAGAGAATCTTCAGATACCTAAAAGGTACACCAAGTCTAGGTCTTTGGTACCCCAAATCCTCAGGTTTTGACCTAAAGGGGTATTTAGATTCTGACTATGCTTGATGTAATTTGGACAGAAAAAGCACTTCTGGTGCCTGCCAATTGCTAGGTGGCAAACTTGTGTGTTGGAGTGATAAAAAGCAACAAACAGTTGCCATGTCTTCAGTAGAAGCTGAATATGTGGCAGCTGTTGGATGTTGTGCCAATGTTCTTTGGATGAAAAGCCAACTGGCTGATTATGACATAGAATATGAAAAGGTACCAATCTTTTGTGATAACACTAGTGCTATTGCAATATCCAACAATCCAGTCCTCTACTCAAGAACAAAACACATTGATATCAGATATCACTTTATCAGAGATCACATTGTGAAATGGGATATTGAATTACATTTCATCCCCACTCAATACCAACTGGCTGATACCTTCACCAAACCATTGGATGAACCAACTTTCAAAAGATTGATAATGGAGCTTGGTATGCTGAACATTGATGATACAAAACCTGAACCTTCAGCATTCACTAAAGAAGTTTGAAGGTTCAGCATTTCATAAAAGATTTTGATTAATGTTAAGTAGCATTGTCGGAGTAAAGGAGTGTGCAATGTCATGTGTCTATTTCACTTTATGTGATTGTGTATATGATGTTTTGTCGCATAATCTGATTCACTGAAGCTGAACAATAATCACCAGTCGTCAAAAAAGGTTCCTTCAGCAATACTGAACAAAATTTTAATACAACTGAGTAGCTAGGCCTGAGTAGAGGAGCGTGCAATGTCATATGTCTTGTTCACTTATGTGAACATGTATATGGGGTTTTGTCGCCTCATCTGACGCACTGAAGCTCACAAGTATTGCCATCAGCTTCAGCATATTTGGGCAACAACATTTAAAACCTATCAATCATGTGATTCAAAAGAGTTAATGGCACTGATTTTTTTCTTGTGAATAAAACAAACATTCTTTCAAAAAGGTGTCACCTGTTAATTAAGGAAATTTCAAACGTCTCCATCCATATTCAACAACTCCCTGACACATGGGGTGTTTCACTATTCAAAGCAACAGAAAATCATACCTTTTTGCAGAAAATTAATGAGAAAGTTTATGCCAAATGTTCAAAAGAAATCCTAAAAGATTTATAATTTTTTCAAATGGTTTTAAAAACTTTTT
The DNA here is from genome assembly GCA_025667525.1 of Glebionis coronaria. Classification (NCBI taxonomy): domain Eukaryota; kingdom Viridiplantae; phylum Streptophyta; class Magnoliopsida; order Asterales; family Asteraceae; genus Glebionis; species Glebionis coronaria. Next base: position 506,862,400 of record CM046882.1, on the reverse strand, counting down.
ACAAATCAGTTAAAGTTTTTATATAATCCCTAACAATTGGATTTCATTCTACGCTTACAAATCTTTTCATCCAAAAAACATACACAAACACTCTCTCTTTCAAAACACACACAGAAACATCAATGGATGAATCATCTTCCACTCTAAAGATTGCCAAGATCACTCTCAACCCATTCACTCATGTTAACTATCCCATTGATGAAATCTTTTTCAAACCCAACAACATCACCTTACTCAAACCTGAATCTATTAAATCTGTTCCTGGGGAACAAGTTTTGACTTATCTATCCAAAAGTGTTTTAAGGTATGCTTTATTTGAGTATCTTGGGATGATGTTTCAAAATGTACTAAAAGAATTTTGGTTCACAGCAGAGGCTTCTAACAACAAGAAGTCCATTGAGTTTGATTCTAGCACGGTTGGGATTCATGGTAGATTTGGGTTAAAGTTATTTAGAAAAGTTTTGGGGTTAGATTATTTGGAAAACCCTAATGATTATGAAGCTGTACCTGATGATTTTATGGTTGTCAAAAATTTCTTTAAAGAGATTGGGTATACTGAAGAAATTACTGAAAAAGGGGCTTAAAAAGAAGTTCTTTGCCACCAAGATAGAAATTGCTGATGTCCATTCTTATTGAATGTTTGTGGGGGAAAACTGGAGGCCTTGACCAGATCAACCAAAAAGATGCGATTATTTTATACTGTATGGCCAAGGATGTTAAAGCTGATTTTAGGAGGCTTATTTTTGAAGATCTTCATGGGAAGCTGGAGAAAAAGACTAGAGAGAAAAACGTTGTTTACACCATATTTCTATCTCTCCTCTTTGCTGACCATCTTGGAAATGACTTATCAAAAATCAATGGAGAGAACCTAATTTTTAAGACCTTTGATCTCACTCGCTGGAACATTCTAGTCAACACCATTGATCCTTATTAACAAGTAAGTTGACAGGTTGTCATAAGTTGAAGGGTAAGTAAGGTAACTTTTTCCTTTTATATTTTTTGTTTGTATATTTTTGTTTCAGTTTGGTAGGTTGCTTAAAGGCTAAGGGCTAAATATGACAAGCAATGGAAACTCACGTCAACCCTAGTCTTTGGACTATATATTCATCGCATTCTAGTTAGCTACTCATTCAGTTTTATCTCTCACACATAGTTTGTTCCGCCATTGTTGATATTAAGAGTTTGTTCTTGATCTTGTATACGTATATTGATCTTGGTTTGTAAGATCAATCATACACTTGTTTTTCTTTTCTTTCTGCTTTGTAAGTACGATCAAAAAGTTAGGTATCACATTTGAAGTGATAGCCTAACGCAGTTTTAAGAAAAATAAAGGGGAGGTTGGTTGAATTACTTGATTCTTGAGTTTGTTTTATAAAATTGAATATGGTATCAGAGCCTATGGTTCTTGATACTTGTTTTTAAACGCGTTTTTAACTCTAATTTCAATTAGCTACTGGTTAATTGAGTTTTTGATCAAATCTAAAAAATTAGGGCTTCGTAATTTTTGGGGGTTTTCTGATTTCTGGTGTTCCTTTGGGTTTAATTGGGTTCTTTATTGGTTATTTGGGTTTAATTTCATCTCTAGTAAGGTTAATTGAAGAAACCCTAAATTTCAGAAATTAGGGTTTCATTCAATTTTTGGGGATTTGTTGTTTTTTGTTGGTTATCTGTTATAACTAACTCTTTCAGGTTGGTATTCCGTTGTGCTTATTGATTTGTGGTGAGATCTTCTTGATCTCATTGGATCTTGGCTATTCTTTGCTGGTAGCTACGCGTTTTGTAACACCTCTCTTGCTCTTTCTTTAGTTTTGGTTTCTTGTTTCTATTTAGAGGGTGATTTAGGTGTCGTAGGGATTAGGTAGTCTTGGTGGATTGATTCAGTTTTCTTTTGTGCTTCTTGGTAGCTGTGTGTAGAGGAGATATAAGGGGTTTTTTGTTTTTGTGTTCTTATGTGATATCTTTGTGTTGTTATCATGTCTGATCCCAAAAAAGGTGATCAGGATGATAATCCTGTTAGTGATACTGAAACAGAAAATGAAACTGTCATTCACACTAATGACCCATTATACTTACACCCTACTGATACTAATAGGCAGCCCATTGTGAGTGTTAAACTAACTGGACCAGAGAACTATAAAGTTTGGGCTGCTGCATTTAAACTTGCTTTACATACTAAGAACAAACTGGGTTTTGTTGATGGTACTTGTGAGAAAAATAATGATGATGTTGTGTTGTCTGATCAATGGGATAGATGTAATATTGTGGTTTTATCATGGATTTTTGGATGTATCTCTTTTGAGTTATATCAAGGACAATTTTTTTAAAAAAAATGCTAAAGATGTGTGGGATGAGTTTAAAGAAACCTATGATAAAATTGATGGATCTGTTATCTATAATTTGCATTATAAAATTTGCTCTCTCACTCAATCTGGGTCTTCTTTGTCTGAGTATTATCATAATTACAACAGTTTATGGAGGCAGTTTGACTCCCTTGTCAATCTTCCTTCTTGTAATTGTGATGGTGCTCCTCAAATGAAGAGTCATAATGCTCTTATAAGGCTTATGCAGTTTCTTATGGGTCTTGATGACACTTTCAGTATTGTTAGGAGCCAATTGTTAACTGCTGACCCTTTGCCAGATGTTAACTCTGCTTTTGCTACTCTTTCTAGGGTTGAATCCCATAAGAACAATTTGGTTCATGCTGTTAGTGATAAGAGTACTTCTACTGCTTTTGTAGTTAAACCTAATAATTGGTCTGGTAATAGAAATACTCAAAACAATCAAAATGGTCAAAACAGAGGTCCTAATAGAAACAACAATAAATTTGTTTGTACTCATAGTAATATGAATGGCCATACTGTTGATAGATGTTTTGAGCTAAATGGTTATCCTCCTGGTTTCAAGAAAAGGAACTCTCGATGATCTAATATGTCTAATAATTCAACTAGTTCTCATGGTAATAGTGTTGGTCAAGGATCTGGGAATTCTCTTCCCTTTACTACTGATCAGATTAATAGGCTTATGGCCTTAATTGGATCTAAGACTGATGTTGGTGATGTGCAGTCATGTGCTGCAGGTATTAGATTTGAGTCTAATCATGTTATAAGTTTTGTTACTTGTAGATTTTTTAACTATAACACTAATATAAGTACTTATAGTACATATATTGGGTGGATCTTTGATTCTGGAACATCCCAACATATGACTTTTTCTATAGATCATTTGTATGATATAATAGATGTTTCTAAGCTAAATATATCTGTGTCACATCCTAATGGAACTATTGAAAAGGTTAAACATGTTGGAAATTTTAAGCTTTCTGATCAAATTGTGTTAAAAAAATGTGTTGATTGTTCCAGGATATAAGGTGAGCCTTATATCTGTTCATAAGTTGGCCAAGGATGATAAATTTGTTGTTTCATTTACTGAGTCAAAATGTTTTGTTCAGGATTCTCTTCAAAAGTCCCTTCTATGGACTGGTAGTGAGAACAATGGTCTTTATCTGTTTGATTCAGGTAGGAAATACATTAATAGCTCTATAACTAAGTGTTGTTTGTCTAAGTGCATTTGGCATAACAGACTTGGTCATCCCACTAGTCAAGTATTTGCCATTTTAAAAAATGACATTCAAATTGATTCTATTGATAATGTTCAGCCTTGTGATGTTTGTCATAAGGCTAAACAGACTAGGGATCCTTTTCCATTAAGTGAACATAAGACCAAGGGTTTGGGTGATATTGTTCACTTAGATGTTTGGGGTCCTTATAAAATTAAAAGTAGAGATGGATATAGATTTTTCCTTACTATTGTTGATGATTATACTAGGGCTGTGTGGTTGTATATGCTTAAAGGAAAAGATGAAGTTTTTAATAAAATTGTTGACTTTTATAATTTAATAAAACCTCAATTTGATATGGCTATTAAAGTATTCAGAAGTGACAATGGTTCTGAATTTATTAATCATAAATTTGAAGAGTTTGTTCAAGCTAAAGGTATTATTCATCAAACAACATGTGTATATACACCACAGCAGAATGGTATAGCAGAGAGGAAACATAGGCACTTACTTAATGTTTCTAGAGCCCTTATGTTTCAGGGGGGATTACCTTTAAATATGTGGCCTGAATGTGTTCTTACTGCTGTCTATCTTATTAACAGGATTCCTAGCTCTGTTCTGGAAAAAGTCCTTATGAAATGATTTATAAATTTAAACCTAATATCTCTCATTTGAAATCTTTTGGTTGTTTATGCTTTTGTATTGTGCTTAATAATATGGATAAGTTTGCTGCTAGGTCTGAAAAATGTGTCTTTATTGGTTATTCTTTTACTAAAAAAGGGTATAAGCTTTTTAGTCTTGAGTCCAAAACTGTGTTATTTTCTAGGGATGTCAAATTTTATGAAACAATTTTTCCTTTCAAAAATAATGTTTGCAAAGGTGATTTAATTTTTGAAGAACAAGGTACAAATAGTTTAAATATTTTTGACCTGGTAGTAGACAAATCTGATGATCCCTATGATGAAGTGAGAGATGTAAGCTTAGAAAATAGAGGTATCATTTCTAAGAAGTCTGACTTAGCTGATAAAGTGTCTACTGACACTTCTACCATTGTTACCAGTCACTCTCAGGGGTCAGATACTATGGACAATAATGGTCCTAGTGTTGGAAACCAGAGTGATCTAGGCAGTAGTGAGGCTAGTCCTATAGACAAAAATGTTGCCCTAAATGATGATGATTATGAATCTGAGGGTGAAGAGTTTATAGAGTTTAATCAATTGTTTCAAAATAATCTAGAGAGATCTGAGCTAAGAAGGTTTACTAGACCACACAAAGTTCCTGTTAGGTTTGACAACTATGTTCTTGATAAGAGAGTTAAGTATGATATTAATATTGTGATGAGCTACACTAATTTTTCTATGCATAACTTTGTGTTTTCTAATAATCTTAACAAAATTCATGAGCCTAAATCATATGATGAGGCTGCCAAAGACCCTAGATGGGTTGAGGCAATGAATGAAGAAATGGAAGCTCTTCATAGAAATAACACATGTGTTATTGTAGACTTACCTTTTGGTAGGAAACCTGTTGCGTGTAAATGGTTGTGGAAAGTAAAATACAAGTCTAGTGGTGATGTTGAGAGGTTTAAAGCCAGAGTTATGGCTAAAGGATTTAGTCAAAAAGAGGGTATAGACTATGAAGAAACTTTTTCACCAGTTGTGAAAATTGTGACTGTTAGGTGTCTTCTTTCTGTTGTTGTGCATAATAATTGGCCTGTTTATTAGTTAGATGTGAATAATGCCTTTCTGTATGGAGATTTAGATGAAGAAATTTATATGAATCTTCCTGAAGGATATGGTTCTAACTCAAACAAGGTGTGCAAGCTAACTAAGTCTTTATATGGGTTAAAACAAGCACCTAGGAAATGAAATGAAAAATTAACAAGTGTGTTAATTGAAAATGGTTTTTGTCAAAGTAAAAGTGATGTTTGTTTGTTTACTAAGACTGAGAATGAGTCTTTTGTTGCTCTGCTTGTTTATGTTGATGATATTATCATAACAGGGAACAATGAAAGTATTATCAATGACTTTAAAGAATATTTGAGTTCTAAATTTAAATTAAAAGACCTTGGGAAACTCAAATATTTTTTGGGTATTGAAGTACTTGATACAGACTCGGGATTATGTCTTAATCAAAGAAAATATTGTCTTGAATTACTATCTGAGTATGGAATGTTGGCTTGTAAGCCAGCTAAAGCTCCTATACCAGATCCTTCTAAGAAAAGAAAGAAACTTGTTGAAGATGAGGTTGATACTATTCTTGATAATAGAACTTGTTATCAAAAAATTGTTGGCAAATTAATATATCTGACCTTAACTAGACCTGATATTGCTTATGTTGTTCACTGTTTAAGTCAGTTTATGCATGCTCCTTATAAATCTCATCTGAAACTGGCTTTTCATGTGCTTAGATACCTTAAAGGGTCTCCTGGAACTGGTATATCTTTTGAAAAATATAACAATCTGAATCTTAATGCTTTTGTAGATTCAGATTGGGCTAAGTGTAAGATTACTAGAAAATCTGTTACTGGATATAGTGTATATCTGGGTGATAATCTTGTGTCTTGGAAAAAGTAAGAAACAATCTGTTATAGCTAAATCTTCAGCTGAAGCTGAATATAGGGCTATGAACAGTGTTACTTGTGAAATCATGTGGATACTTAAGATTATGAAAGATCTTAAGGTGAATGTTGTCTTACCTGTGCCAATCAGTTGTGATAGTAGTTCTGTAATTCAAATTGCAGCTAATCCTGTATTTCATGGGAGAACTAAACATTTTGAAATTGACTTATCTTTCTTAAGAGAAAAGGTGTCTGCAGGTTTGATCAAAACTATTAAGATCAAATCTGAAGATAATGTTGCAGACTTGTTTACCAAAGGGTTGTCTATCAAATATCACAATTCTTTTTGTGATATGTTTAAGCTTGTTGATCTCTATCACAAGTCAACTTAAGAGGGGGTATTAACAAGTAAGTTGACAGGTTGTCATAAGTTGCAGAGTAAGTAAGGTAAATTTTTCCTTTTATATTTTTTGTTTGTATATTTTTGTTTCAGTTTGGCAGGTTGCTTAAAGGCTAAGGGCTAAATATGACAAGCAATGGAAACTCACGTCAATCCTAGTCTTTGGACTATATATTCATCGCATTCTAGTTAGCTACTCATTCAGTTTTATCTCTCACACATAGTTTGTTCCGCCATTGTTGATATTAAGAGCTTTGTTCTTGATCTTGTATACGTATAGTGATCTTGGTTTGTAAGATCAATCATACACTTGTTTTTCTTTTTGCTTTGTAAGTACGATCAAAAAGCTAGGTATCACATTTGAAGTGATAGCCTAACGCAGTTTTAAGAAAAATAAAGGGGAGTTTGGTTGAATTACTTGATTCTTGAGTTTGTTTTATAAAATTGAATAATCCTCCTCTTACACAACCCATGTTGGACATCTGCTCAGCTGATGGTCCAGTAGTGTACAAAGCTCCCAAAGACACTTCTCCAACTGGAGAAGGGGATCTAAAAGGCAAAAATCCTGGAGCTTTATTTGGACCTCGTTAGAAGCAAACGTCAATCAATACCAAGAAGGTTAGACGTAAGTCCAGAAAAAGGAAAACCCTCACACAATCTTCCTCAAAGAAGATTGATGATGATTCCCAAGGCCATGCTTTGAAGAAGACCAAGTCCCTGGCCAAGGACAAGAACCCCAACCAACCGTCACCTTCAGTCTCTGTTGGAGGTGATATGCATAAAGAGGCCCAAAAGGCAACCCCTCTCTCAACTTCTTTAGGAGAGAAGGGTGAAGATGGATCTTACCTCAACTCAGTAGTGTGGAGTCAGCATTGGTAAGTACTTTCATTCTGAATACAAGTCATACTTCATTACCAATTTCTATCACTTATCACTATGAGTCTGCATCGGGGAATGATGCATTAGGAAATCCAACAGCTGATCCTGACCCTGACCTATCTGTTTCTAATGATGTAGCTCCCCCACAACAGGGTTCTACTGAAGGAACAAAAAACTTATCATTAATCTACACTTATCATGGACTCTTTCTCAGGATCCATCAGGTCAAACCAACCCCGGTGGTGAAGGCCTTGAAACTGATCCACACACTAAAGATGATGCTCAGAAGATTCCCAAGGAAGTGAATCTCGCCACTGGAGCCAAGGTGGGACACTTGCCTACATTTGTTGTCAGCATGTCTGGGGATGATTTGGAAAAAGAACTAGGGTTCAGTGAAAAAATCCCAGTTAATCTAGATGACAGTAATGAAGAGACTTCTGATGCAACACAAAAGCCACCTTCCCCCAGAACTGAACAAGTAAAAGAATTAACAAATCAAGTGTTGATTCTTCAATCATAGGTGGCCAGACTGAAGGAAGAAAAGGTGCTTGCTGACACTGATATCTCAACTCTCAAAGCAAGACCAATTCCTCCTTCTGCTGAACAAATCAAGGATGTCATCATTGCTGCTTTGAATCCTTTAGTCCAAGATGTGGCCACCACCACTTCCTTAAAGCAAGAGATGTCCTCTATTATGGACTCCATCAACGGTGCTTCCGTGGAGTTTCCACCAGAATTCACACCAGTTCCTGGCCAAGTTAATACTTTGTGTGATTCTATGTCAAAGATCAAAGATAGAGTAGCGTTGCTGGAGAAACAAAAGCTGACCATATTTGATGAGGTTCACCAGAAGCTACAAGCCCTTGAAACTGTTCCAGCCATGCTGGCCAAGGTAACTACCACTCTTAATCATCTTTGTGGCCTCTTCCCTGCTGGTGGGTCATCAGAAGCTGCTGGGCAGTCTTCTAACGAGGGGGGAAAAACACAATCCAGCAGCTCTTTCAGAAACATGCCCAAAAGAAGGCTTAGAAACAATCCATTGTCTACGAGTCACCTATCACTGAAAAAGAGTCCAGCAAAGGGTAAGGGGGAGTCATCAGCCAAAACTGATCACATGCAAGGGCTGACCACAAGTAGGGAAACAACTGATAGTGGTTCACCTCCCCTTATACCCAAAACAAAGGAGACTTTACTCTGAATGATCGTTTGATCAGAGCTGGAGTGGCCACTCAGGAAGAACTTGACAAGTTATACAAGCTTCAGCAAGAAGAAAAGCTAAGAGATCTGAAGTTAAGCTTGTATGAACAAATTAGGAAAGTTGAAGTAGAAAGTGTCTTCAAGAAGAAAGTGTTATATGAAAAGTTTTGTATAACAAGGCTTAATAGAAGAAATATCTCACCAATCACCAATGTTGACCAGCAAAGGTGACATCCATCTCAAGATCTATAGGGGTGATGGAACTAATGAGATACTTGAAAACTTAGAAGGAAATGAACTTTCTTACACTGAATGGATTGAAATGAGTGTGATGATCGAGAAAAGGAAATCCAAGAGATGGGATGAAGCTCGCACCAGAATCGAGCACTATATGAGAAATCATGAAAGACTGGGTGAGATTCCGAACATCAACACTCAAGTTTCTCTGGAAGATCAAGATCCAATACTGGAGCTGAACAAAAGAGAAAATCTGATACAACCTGAAGTGGGTGACATCTTTGTCACTACAAAGAAATACAAAGGCTTTGTTCAGTTTCAAAATCATCTCCCTGGTCATGTACTGAATGAACCAGAACTAGGAACGATTATGTTCAATCATCAAGAACGTCAAGACTCTGTGGGCATAAATGATCTTGATGAAATGAACAATGAACTTCTCTCGAATGTTCAAAGGATCTTTTACTCTCTTCATGGTGGTTCAGGACTTACTGATGCTGCTAAAACCTTCAGCATGTGCTTGCTTGCTATATTGGACCACAGAAACTCAGATCCATTAACTCAGACTTTCATAATTGAAGAACTTAGGCATAAAGAGAATTGAATAATCATTTGTATTGATTTTGTTGTAATTTGTAATGTTATTGAATAAATGATTATCTGATGTTTATAAGTTATTAATTGTTCAGTGCAAGTAAGAAGAAGTTATGCTCACTTACTACTGACATTAGACTTAGGCTATTTGTATATCTAAATAGGGGGAGATTGTTGGGTCAGTATTAACTTACCCTGAAGCAACTCTAGGATTTGAATATAAAATCCCCCTAAGTGTTTCATGCTCAGCAATAAGGCCAGTCTGCTGAAGGATGACCGGAGGAACAAAGTTCCTACTGAAGACTTTAAAGCTGAAGAAAGTTCAGCACTGAAACTAGGAATTTTGTATGTATCAATTAAGTTCGCTTTCCTCGACTCGACTCGAATTTGATTTCCAATTATCGTATCGACTTAACTTTGTTCTTGGTAAACGTATTTTTAGGATATTTTAAACTAAAAGCTAATATTAAAAACTAATTTAAATTTAATAAACTACTTTTAAAAAGAACTATTTTAAACTAATTTATATAAAAACTATTTTGAAATAAATCTAATTTAAATCTAATACTAATTTTAAGCAAAAACAACTTTTTAAATGAAATCTATTTTAAAAACTAAATTGTAAATAAGAATTTAAAATCTATAAAAAAAACTATTTTTAACTTAAACTAAAACGAAAATTAATTTAAAAATTCCCAAAGTAAATAAAATTAAAATATTTTTGACTTATTATATTTTTAAAAAGAAAAACGAGTTAAAAAGAAAATTAAAATAAACTTTTTAAAATAAAATTTAAACTAACTAATCTTAATTAAACTTTTAAATAAAACTACCAATAATTAACTTCCCTATATTAATTGAACTGTGCAAGATAAAACCTAAATAAGATACTAGAGCAGATGGCTGAGTCGTTTGGCTGGTAAGCGAGAGGTCCTGGGTTCGAACCCCAGCAGACCTAAATTTTGCTATTTAATTTTTATTTGATTTTTATTTTTTGAACTTTTTTGGAATATCAAAAAGGAACAACAGATAAATTGCTTCTGTTGTCCTAGATACAAAAATAACAGCAATAACAACCCAACAAACAGAGATTATACACAAACCAAATAAGCAGTAGCTAATAAGTTAAAAGTTAAATACCCTAATAAGCTAAACAAACTATCTCACAAGCAAATATAAACATTCAGACACGAAAAACAAACAGACACTCCTACAGATTAATCAAATAAGCCAAATAAGCATTATGACGAATTGAATAAGCTACACAGATGAGAAAACTAAGCAAACAAAAAGATTGAACAATTTTAAAGACTAAAATAAGAAGATCAAATAAGCAGTAGCAATTTAATCACCAGTTCTTCAAAATAAAATAAAATAGATGACAACCTAAACTGAACAACCTAAATTCAGATACTGAAAATAACGAATTTAACAGACTCAAATTCAATCAGTAACAGATCCTACATCAAAATTAAAGCAGAAATATATAAAAAAACGTAATCACAAAACAAATTAAGCAAATCTAACCAAACCAATCAATAACCAATAAGCAGATTCAATTAACTAAACAAAACCAAACCAGTATAAAACATTAACTAAATAAAATTTAACATAAAATTAAAAGAAGACAAACCTAATGTAGAAATCCTTTGAGAAGTAGGGTGGGCGCTGTACCCCCTAATGAACCCAAACAATTGAACCAACACCATCTTATTTCTTACCCAATATCCATCATCATCATCACCACTTTTTTCAACAGTAACGGATAAAACTAATTTTTATATATATTTTCCCAGTAGGGGAAATTATTGCTATCCTTATTAATTTAATAATTATTTAATAAAAAATAAATTCAAGAATATTATGCAGTTAAATCAAACGAGACACAAATTAAACAGAATCTTAAATTTTCACTAATTAAAATTTGGATTACAATACTTTAAAAAAAATTACATAAAGCCCTAAATCTATTTTTTCAGAAAATAAAAATTAAACTAAAGAAAAGCACACCCAAATTACATGATAGGAGGGGTTTTTATAGGAGAACCCCAACAAACCCTCTTGATAGCTTCACTTGTAAGCTTTGATTCTGAGCCGTAGATTCCTTCTTTTCTTCTTTCTCTCTTTTCTTCTAATCAAACGGCTGAGAATGATTCTTGCATCCACGGATTGCCAGCATGGCTCTTTTTGTGCTAGTTGTGTTTGTTGATTGGTGATGTGGCAAATGGTTATTGGATGATGGGTGTATGGAACGTGTAATACCCAATCAAATTAATAGATTTGGCCACGTTGGATGATGGGGGAAGGACCACAAGTGAGTGTGTGCTCCGATTTTTCTGGGGATTTAATTCCTTTGGGTGTGAATTACCATTTGAGGGTAAAAGCCCCAAATTTGGTTGGTAATTTTTGGTGTAAAAAATTAGGGTTTTGGGAGTATAGGAGATGGAGTGGGGGAAGAAGGAAGATGAGCAGTAAAAAAACAATTGTGTGTGTTTTGTTTGCTTCGTTTGTAACGAATAAAAGTGGGTGTGGGATAAAAAGTTTACTTATTTTGTTTTGTGAGGTGAATGGGTAAACGTGAGTGGGTAAGAAAGTCTGTTTGTTTACACGTGTGAGGGAGTGATTTGAGGGTTGACTGGGGTGTTTGACCTCACATTGTTATCTCCGTCCCAACATTTACTCTTATCAAATGGGCTTTAGCCCAATAATCTTGTAAACCGTCCTTTATCCCATTATTGGGCTTTAATTTGGACCTTTGGTGAAAAGTTAAATAACTCTTTTCCTTAAATGGGCTTTTGAGCCCATTTATCCGATGTGGGACCCACTTGGCTTGAATATCTTCAAAAATGATAAATTCCATTAAAACGAGCTCGATTCTGACTTTCTTGATCATTTCTTCAAATTTAAGTGGACTTAGCCGGTTTTCGTGATCTTGGCACACTTTTGGTCTTTTGATCTTGTCTTCGACTCTTTCTTGACTTTTCTTCGACATTTGACCGTGAAATCCCGTGTTTTCTCTTCTTTTGATCATTTGTACCTATTTAACACACAAAACACAAAACCACGCGTAATTCTGACTTTTATGATATAAAACACATGATTCGGTCTTGTTTTTCCTTGATTTTAGTGGCAAAAGGATAAGTGTTTACACACTTATTAAATCCCCTACACTTGACCATTGCAATGACCCCATGCAATGCATAGTTATAAAGCATTAAGTTACATTTTTCTCATAATAAATCCATCTCGGCCTTTATTTCTATTACTACTACTACTACGACGAAAAGATAAAACTTAAGAAAGAGATAAAGGTTATAATCATTTATTAACTTGGAAATTATTCGATGGAAGAAACTCGTAAAGAAATCTAAGAATTGAATTAGGGCTTTGGTGTCATGAATATTAATCATCCTCAAGTTTCACGTTCCCCATACCAAGCTTAAAAACGAGATCATTGTTTACCATAAGTTAGCACAACAAACACTTACTCATGTGGTTTAATTAATCACTTAGACCCCCTTATTCCTACGGTGTATCTCTTGTATTTTATTTTTGTCTTGAATGATCACGAGGATGCATTTTTGACTTATTTCGATAATTTATTAAGGCCGAAAATAAAGTAGGAGGATTTAATCAATAGTTAGCTAAAGGACAAAATCTTTTAAAACTGCTTCTCGAAACCTCATAAAGTTCATATCTTGGGATAACTCGTTTCACGATTTGAGACCTTTCTCGGACCGATATTTGGCTTGTACTTCAAACTTCAAATCTTGAGAGACGATCTTGAAATTATGGTCTTCTCTTCATTTTGGTATACATCTTCATAAGGATTGAAAGATGCTTCAAACGTTGACCACGACTTCTTCATTTATCCTCTTCTTTATTTAGGATTTTGATATACAACGATCCGCCTCCTTTTCGGACTTGGATCTATTTATCCTCATACCTTTTTAGGGTCTTTTTGGATAGACTTCTCCATGATCTTTAGGGGAGTAATTGCTTCTCGTCGTGTGTCTTGATCCATCATATTGATTTGGATTAATGATCTTCACATCATCTTTGGATCTTTAGCAAAAAGTGAATCCTCATGCCTTGTGAGGACCTTTTTGGACTCGGGTATCCTCATGCCTTGTTAGGGCCTTTTTGGATAAGCCAATCTTCGCGTCCCGCTTCAATAAGTTATGCCTTGGTTATGAACTCTAATTAATACCGAGCAACTTTTAAACGATCTTGTGCTAGAAGCTAAGTAACTTTTCAAATCGTACAACCTTATTTATTGCAAATATATTTCTTAACAAGCGATGGGAGAAAAAGCTCATAACTAACTCACATAAGTTAATGAAAGAATACCAAACTTATAATTAACTCTATCATCTCTCGTTCTCCACAATATAAAATCTCAAGGAATGAGACTCGTGGATGCTTAGCCTAATAAACCAATTAAGGTACATATGGTTAAAGATACTAGCTAGAGTAAACTTAGATAAGTAAACTCGGGTTGAGTCAAAATATTCACGACGGGCCTAATATATCAAAGATATCTAAACTTGTTAAAACTATTTTAATTATTTATTTATTTTTGACTTTATTCTTGAAATGGAAATTATTACGATGCGATGATAAAAGGAAAGAAAATAAAAATACTACTAGGCCAAAATAGATCAAAAATTTGAAAAACGTTGAAATTATTTTTAATTTTCCGGTTAAATGGGGTCAAATTCATGGACAAGCCCACTAAAATTCGATAGAAGTCCCCCCTACACTTAATATAAACATTGTCCTCAATGTTTAAGCATGTGGGAGAATAAACTCCCCTACACTTAGGACATTGAGTACGTTGTTTAAAATCGAGCTAAGGAAGGGACAACTAAAGTGATTACATTTATTCGTTATATTTATATACAAGTATGAATCACGATAGTGTTGATAGAACCGGGTACACGGGAACACGGGATCACGGGTCGCGTCAAAAGTACCAAAAGTGGATCATCAAAGAACATGTCCCTGCACAACATCACAACACACAAACAACCTACTTGGCTCCCCCTACACTTATTGGTGGAAATGGATGAAGGTGAAAAAGGGTGGAAAGGATGGTAAAGGTAAAAATCTAACCTAGTTATACGATGCTTGATTTATTTATCACAAGTCTCTAGCTCGACTCGATTTCCCGAATTAATTTAAGGGAAATGTGGAGAGGGATGGAATCATCTCATGAGAGATGTCCTCTCCATAGTACAACTTAACCCGTTGGCCATTCACCTTAAAGGTGGGCCCATTTGGTTGGGATAACTCAATGGTGCTATAAGGAAGACTTGGGCCACGGTGAATGGACCGGACCAACGGCTCTTAAGTTTACCCGAAAAGATTTTCAACCGAGAGTTAAAGAGTAAAACTTGATCACCAACATGGAACTCTCAGTTTTTAATCTTGGAATCATGAATGAGCTTAGTCTTCTCCTTGTAGATTAATGAATTTTCATAAGCCTCATTCCTAAGTTCATTAAGTTCATTGAGTTGGATTTTCCTATGATCACCGGCTTTGTTAATATCAAAATTAGCCTATTTCAAGGCCCAATAAGCCTTATGCTCCAACTCAATGGGGAGGTGGCACGCCTTTCCGTACACAAGGCGATAAGGGGTACAACCTATAGGTATCTTATAAGCGGTACGGAAAGCCCCCGTCATTGTCTTTTTCGGTAGTGGTATAATGCAATTGAGCCCCCGTCATTGTCTTACTAGCATAATGAATAGGTTGGAAATGTTTGTTAACTCGTTGACCTAAAACCGCTCCTACCGCGAAATCACTAGCATCGCACATGAGCTCGAAAGGTAACTCCCAATTTGGAAAGACTAAGACCGGTGCCTTAGTTAATTTACCTTTAAGAAGTTCGAAAGAGTCGAGACATTCTTGAGAGAAGATGAAAGGAGCATCCTTTTCTAAGAGATGAGTCATTGGACGAGCTATTTTCGAGAAATCTTGGATGAAACGTCGATAAAATCCCGCATGGCCTAAAAAACTTCTAACTCCTTTGACGGTGGTAGGTGGAGGTAACTTATCAATGACGTCAACTTTAGCACGGTCGACTTCGATACCGGCTTTGGAAATTATGACTGAGGACGATGCCTTCTTTTACCATGAAATGGCATTTTTCCCAATTAAGAACGAGACGAGTGTCTTCACACCGTTGAAGCATACGTTCTAAATTAGCAAGGCAAGAAGAGAAAGAATCACCATCGACCGAGAAATCGTCCATAAAGACTTCCATAGTTTCTTCAACCATGTCATGAAATATCGCCATCATACACCTTTGGAAAGTCCCGAGAGCATTGCATAAGCCGAAAGGCATTCTTTTGTAAGCAAATGTTCCATAGGGACAAGTGAATGTGGTTTTCTCTTGGTCTTTTGGATCGATAGGGATTTGAAAATATCCGAAAAAGCCATCTAAGAAACAATAGAAATCATTACCCGCTAAACGCTCGAGCATTTGATCCATGAAAGGAAGAGGGAAATGATCCTTACGAGTGGCATCATTTAGTTTACGATAATCGATGCAAACTCGCCAACCCGTTACGAGTCGAGTAGGAATCAACTCGTTGTTTTCATTGAGAACAACGGTGATTCCGCCTTTCTTAGGCACACAATGGACGGGACTAACCCATGGCGAATCCGAGATAGGGTAAATCATTCCGGCATCGAGAAGTTTGATAACTTCTTTCTTAATGACTTCATGAATTTTTGGATTAACCCTTCGCTGATTTTGGATTGCGGGCTTAAAGTCATCTTCCATGAGAATTTTATGAGTACAAAAATTAGGATCAATTCCGCGAATGTCGGAGATTTTCCAAGCAATTGCTTTCTTATGATTCTTAAGCACATCGATAAGTCGGGATTTTTCATCTTCTTTTAAGTCCTTAGCAATAATGACGGGCAACTTATTATCCTCCTCTAAGAAAACGTACTCTAAATGAGATGGTAAATCCTTAAGCTCTAAATCCGGTGGATTGTCAATGGAAGGTTTAGTCAAAGTAGGATCATCATTTGTAACTTCCTTAGGAGTAGGTGGAGAAATATTGTCCTCATTGAGAAGTCTCTCAATGGTACGAATGTCTTCATCCCAATTGGTGGGAGAATTATCATACTTAATATCGAGAGGACCCAAGCTAGCTTCAAAATCATCCAAGTCACTTTCTCCAAATGGAGTCAATGAAGGAGCAATAGAAGCTACGGTCTCAACATGAGGTAAAGGAGAAATCCCGCTCTTACAAGCCTCGTGAAAACGTTCTTCGCATGCTTCGTCGAGCACATCGATGTAATTCACGGATTCGGGCTCATCAGGAAGTTTGGAAAGTTTACCCATGTTAAAGACGATTTTGTCATCCCCGACCCTCATGATAAGTTCACCCGCGGCTACATCAGTTAATGTACGCCCGGTTCTCAAGAAAGGTCGTCCCACAATTAAGGGAACACGGAGATCCATTTCATAGTCGACTACGACGAAATCGGCGGGAAAAGTGAATTTGTCGACTCCTACAAAAACATCCTCGGCTATCCCCACCGGATAAGCAACCGTACGGTTAGCTAATTCCAATGTCATACGAGTGGGGACTAGCTCGGGTAAAGATAATTGTTTCCACACGGACAATGGCATAAGATTGATACTCGCTCCGAGATCCGCCAAGGCCATACAATTCTCAACACCCGGAAAATTACAAGGAATAAGGAATCGACCGGGATCTCCTAACTTAACCGGTAACTTTCTCAAAAGAACCGCGGAACAATTCTCATTCAATTGGGTATTGGCAATATCAAGCAACTTTTCCTTATCACTTAAAAGATTCTTAAACATCTTAGCGTACTTAGGCATGTGAGCGAGCGCCTCGGCAAAGGTGATATTAAAATTCAATTGTTTGAACATTTTTAGGAAGTTCTAAACTTGAATATCATCCTTATTCTTCAATTTCTCTTTCCGCAACCTTGAGGGATAAGGTATATTGGGTTGAGATGAAGGCTTTGGAGTGGATTGCTCACTCACATCCTTTAGTGGAGGAGGAGTAGAAATGGTAGGTGAAGGAACCGGTTTTGGAACCGAAGGTGTGGTAGAAAATTTAGGTATCGATGGAACATAAGGTGTAGACGAATGCATAACGGGAGGTATGTCACAAGTGGAAGAAGAGGGAGGTTGTGTCGAAGAAGAAGGTATCTCGGGTCCTTGGTTAGGTGGGGAAGGTTCTACGGTGGTCTTACCGCTCCTAGTAGTGATAGCATTAACATTAGCCCTAGGATTGGTCACGGTGTTCGAAGGGAGGGCACATTGGGGACGAAAGGTTTGAATCATAGTCAAAAATTTCTTATCGGTCGATTCTTGCATCTCTCTCATCATTCGTTCATGGTCGGATAATTTTTGTAAAACCAGGTCCATTTGAGGATTATGCATGTTCATTTGATTATACCCTTGATTAGGAAAACCTTGGTTTTGATATTGATTAGAACCTTGATTAAATCCTTGATTTTGAAAACTTTGGTTATTAAATCCTTGATTATTTAACCCTTGGTTTTGCCCTTGAAAATTCCCTTGATTTTGATTAAAACCCCGTTGATTAGAATTTCCTTGAAAATTACCCCGTTGAGGACCTTGGTTCCTATTTTGGGCGGGTGGGGGTGGTCTTTGTGGTGCTACAAAACCCGGGGGAGCCAAATAGTTATTAGACTTGTAAGACAAATGGTTAACATCAACATTTGGTTTGAAATGAATCCGATCATTTTCATTGTTGTTATAAGCATAAACTTCTTGTTGATTATTGTAAACCTTGTCACAATTATAGTACGAATGTGGTCCACCACAAGTTTCACACTTTTCACAAGTTTCTTTCACGGCATGCACATGTGTAGTGAGGGCGTCGGTTTTTAGAGCGAGTGTTTCAACAAGCGAAGTAAGTTTATCGATTCTCTTGTCACTCTCACTAGGACTAGCACTTGCCATAGTGGCCCTAACACTCTTGGTTTGCACTTTAGCCTTGTTTTCAATTATAGCCCAAACCTCGTTCATGGTTTTCACAAGAATATTGCCCCCCGCGACACTATTAAGTGAGTCTTGGTCGTTTAGAGTTAAACCATTATAAAACGTGTTGATTTGATGCACTTTAGTGAAACCGTGTTGTGGACATTTTCTCAAAAGATCTTTAAAACGATCCCAAGACTCACTAAACGTTTCCCCATATTGTTACTCAAAGGTAATTATTTCATTTCTTAAAGAAGCGGTCCGTGATGGTGGGAAAAAGTAGTTAATGAACTTGGTCTCTAAGTCGATCCATGTGGTAATACTTTGGGGTGGTTCCTTATCAAGCCAAATCCGGGCTTGTCCCTCGAGGGAAAAAGGAAAAAGTTGTAGGCGAACGGCCTCTTGGGGCACCCCATTGTATTTGACGGTATTAGCTAATTGGATGAAACGTTTGATATGAGCGTGTGGGTCATCATTAGTACGGCCTAAAAATGGTGTAGCGGAAACCATTTGAATAAAACCCGATTTAAGTTCGAAATGATTAGCTCCAATATTCGGCACCACAATCGCGTCATCGTTTCCTTCAACGTGAGATTGTAGAATCTCAATCATTGGTCGATTATCCGTTGCCATCGTTATGTCGAAAGCTCGATTCTCGGGATCGGCTTTAATGACGGTCTTTTTGTTTTTCTTCTTCTTCTTTTTAGAAGAATTAGAAGTATTTGGTACACCAATCGGTATGTATGTATGCGCGCGAGTGCGCATACAATTAAAACTTTGGAATGAGGTAGGTGACCTCGGTCGACTTTGAGAGGAAAAGGATTTTCCCTCTCGAGGAGCAATATGAAAAATCTACAAAAATATATACTTAAGTACTACTTGAGTTGGCAAACCAATAATCGGTCGTCCCTCTCAATATACGCACAAGCAAGCGGGGAAACGAGGTGGCACAAAGCACTTAAAAACCTTTTTCCTTAGACGGCCTTTTATAGCGCGTCGCCTTATACCCACCTTATAGTTTGTATATGTCGAGTTCAAACGTCTTACTAGTATTTATCTATTTTGCCATTTTTTTCGTTATGGATGCGACTACAATAGTTAGGTGATGAAATCCCAACTAAGGCTTATTTGAAAAGTAGGTAATTTATTGTGCTACGTAATATACTATAGTAAAAGAAAAATCTTTTTGTATTTTTTTAGAAAAATATATATTCACAAGAAAAACGAAAGAAATCGAACTAAAAATTTAACACTAATACGTAATATTTTTAGGAAAAAGTATTACTTTTGATTTTTTTAATTTTTTTTTGGTGCAATTCTTAGGCAAGAAATTGCTTTTGTGATTTTTTAATTTTTTGTATTTTTAAGTTTTTTATTTTTTTTATTTTTAATTTTTTTTGTTGCAAGAAAATTAACGTTCAAAGCGAACGGATCCCAAAATCCAAAACGTCTTCACGAAAAATCGTCAATCGTACGAGCGAAGCGGCAGCGGCGCCAATTTGAAACTAGGAATTTTGTATGTATCAATTAAGTTCGTTTTCCTCGACTCGACTCGAACTTGATTTCCAATTATCGTATCGACTTAACTTTGTTCTTGGTAAACGTATTTTTAGGATATTTTAAACTAAAAGCTAATATTAAAAACTAATTTAAATTTAATAAACTACTTTTTAAAAAAACCTATTTTAAACTAATTTATATAAAAACTATTTTGAAATAAATTTAAATTAAATCTAATACTAATTTTAAGCTAAAACAACTTTTTAAATGAAATCTATTTTAAAAACTAAATTGTAAATAAGAATTTAAAATCTATAAAAAAAACTATTTTTAACTTAAACTAAAACAAAAATTAATTTAAAAATTCCCAAAATAAATAAAATTAAAATATTTTTGACTTTTTATATATTTTTTAAAAAAAAACGAGTTAAAAAGAAAATTAAAATAAACTTTTTAAAATAAAATTTAAACTAACTAATCTTAATTAAACTTTTAAATAAAACTACCAATAATTAACTTTCCTATATTAATTGAACTGTGCAAGATAAAACCTAAATAAGATACTAGAGCAGATGGCTGAGTCGTTTGGCTGGTAAGCGAGAGGTCTTGGGTTCGAACCCCAGCAGACCTAAATTTTGCTATTTAATTTTTATTTGATTTTTATTTTTGGAACTTTTTTGGAATATCAAAAAGGAACAACAGATAAATTGCTTCTGTTGTCCTAGATACAAAAATAACAACAATAACAAACCATCAAACAGAGATTATACACAAACCAAATAAGCAGTAGCTAATAAGTTAAAAGTTAAATACCCTAATAAGCTAAACAAACTATCTCACAAGCAAATCTAAACATTCAGACACGAAAAACAAACAGACACTCCTACAGATTAATCGAATAAGCCAAATAAGCATTATGACGAATTGAATAAGCTACACAGATGAGAAAACTAAGCAAACAAAAAGATTGAACAATTTTAAAGACTAAAATAAGAAGATCAAATAAGCAGTAGCAATTTAATCACCAGTTCTTCAAAATAAAATAAAACAGATGACAACCTAAACTGAAAAACCTAAATTCAGATACTGAAAATAACGAATTTAACAGACTCAAATTCAATCAGTAACAGATCCTACATCAAAATTAAAGCAGAAATATATAAAAAAAAACGCAATCACAAAACAAAGTAAGCAAATCTAACCAAACCAATCAATAACCAATAAGCAGATTCAATTAACTACACAAAACCAAACCAGTATAAAACATTAACTAAATAAAATTTAACATAAAATTAAAAGAAGACAAACCTAATGTAGAAATCCTTTGAGAAGTAGGGTGGGCGTTGTACCCCCTAATGAACCGAAACAATTGAACCAACACCACCTTATTTCTTACCCAATATCCATCATCATCATCACCACTTTTTTCAACAGTAACGGATAAAACTAATTTTTTATATATAATTTCCCAGTAGGGGAAATTATTGCTATCCTTATTAATTTAATAATTATTTAATAAAATATAAATTCAAGTATATTATGCAATTAAATCAAACGAGACACAAATTAAACAGAAACTTAAATTTTCATTAATTAAAATTTGGATTACAATACTTAAAAAAAAATTACATAAAGCCCTAAATCTATTTTTTCAGAAAATAAAAATTAAACTAAAGAAAAGCACACCCAAATTACATGATAGGAGGGGTTTTTATAGGAGAACCCCAACAAACCCTCTTGATAGCTTCACTTGTAAGCTTTGATTCTGAGCCGTGGATTCCTTCTTTTCTTCTTTCTCTCTCTTTTCTTCTAATCAAACGGTTGAGAATGATTCTTGCATCCACAGATTGCCAGCATGGCTCTTTTTGTGCTAGTTGTGTTTGTTGATTGGTGATGTGGCAAATGGTTATTGGATGATGGGTGTATGGAACGTGTAATACCCAATCAAATTAATAGATTGGGCCACGTTAGATGATGGGGAAGGACCACAAGTGAGTGTATGCTCCGATTTTTCTGGGGATTTAATTCCTTTGGGTGTGAATTACCATTTGAGGGTAAAAGCCCTAAATTTGGTTGGTAATTTTTGGTGTAAAAAATTAGGGTTTTGGGAGTATAGGAGATGGAGTGGGGGAAGAAGGAAGATGAGCAGTAAAAAAAACAATTGTGTGTGTTCTGTTTGCTTCGTTTGTAACGAATAAAAGTGGGTGTGGGATAAAAAGTTTACTTATTTTGTTTTGTGGGGTGAATGGGTAAACGTGAGTGGGTAAGAAAGTCTGTTTGTTTACACGTGTGAGGGAGTGATTTGAGGGTTGACTGGGGTGTTTGACCTCACATTGTTATCTCCGTCCCAACATTTACTCTTATCAAATGGGCTTTAGCCCAATAATCTTGTAAACCGTCCTTTATCCCATTATTGGGCTTTAATTTGGACTTTTGGTGAAAAGTTAAATAACTCTTTTCCTTAAATGGGCTTTTGAGCCCATTTATCCGATGTGGGTCCCACTTGGCTTGAATATCTTCAAAAATGATAAATTCCATTAAAACGAGCTCGATTCCGACTTTCTTGATCATTTCTTTAAATTTAAGTGGACTTAGCCGGTTTTCGTGATCTTGGCACACTTTTGGTCTTTTGATCTTGTCTTCGACTCTTTCTTGACTTTTCTTCGACATTTGACCGTGAAATCCCGTGTTTTCTCTTCTTTTGATCATTTGTACCTATTTAACACACAAAACACAAAACCACGCGTAATTCCGACTTTTATGATATAAAACACATGATTCGGTCTTGTTTTTCCTTGATTTTAGTGGCAAAAGGATAAGTGTTTACACACTTATTAAGCACTCCCCTTCCAGTTAACTTAGAAGACACAGGAGTCTTTGCTTTAAATACTAGGCGGTCTAGTTGTTGAAGAACAAGGACTGAAGAAGGGCTTTCAGTTTAGTTTGGCTTGATAATACCAAACTGAATGATGTCGATCTCCTCTAGGATACTGAAGACTCTTCAGTATTCTGATGGTTTGCATTAGGCGGGAAAAGATAACTTTAAGTTAAAGTAGGTTGCTTGTATACTTAGATATAAGTACAACCTTTATCTTTTCTAGAATAGTTTAATAGGTACTTTGTACTGTTTATCCAGTATGGGCATCAACCACCCACTGGATAAACCCATGCATTGAAACATGCAAAATGCAAACCCTAATTTACACTGCCTATATAAGGAGTGTACATTGGGAGAGAAAGGATTAACCAATACAAGAGCTTAAACTCTGGAAAACCTTTCTCTCTCGATACCAACTAAACCATATAGCCAAGATGCATATGAACCGTTTAGATTGGAGCTTAGACTTTAACTTTGGTTAGACGTTTAAGTAGAGGAGATCACAACCCATTGTCACTCAACCACTTTGTTATTCCGCAAAAAAATGGGTTATAGATTCTTTATTTGATTCTAATAAAAGTCTATACGATGAAAAGTATATTGGTATTTTTGTTTTAATCTTTCATAGTTCTTATCTATTGTCAAAACAACACACTTGAGTCGAAGTAAAGAGTTATTACTTAAGTTAATAAGTAATAACGAATTACAAGGGACCAACAATTTGAAAAATAAGAAAAAAAATTTGGCATTGTTTTGTAAAAAAAATTATTTGGTTTTAATTAGATAATATTTGTAATAAATTTTTAATTTTTAATATATTGAGCTTTGTTTAATTCCTCATAACATATATTAATTAGACTATTTTTAGAGTTAGTTTTACCTAATACATTTTACCCCTTTTACTTCTAATTGAGTCTTTTTTTAATAATTCTTTTAACCATATTTAAATATAAATATTATTGTAATGTTCTTATATTATTTAAATAATTATTTGAAAAAAAATTATATTAAAAAATTAAACTAGGTCGCCTTGTTGCGGTAAATAGGTCGATGTACATCGTCGGAGAAAGAAAACTGACGTGACAAAAAAATGAATATCGCAATAGATCGCTGTTGTGGGTAGCCCAATAAATAGTCCTTCCGTCTCATAATTATTGTCCACTGACAAATACACGCAGTTTAATAAAAACATCATTTTTTCAGTTTATGCTCTCTTACTTTTTACACAATGACAATTTTACTATTAACCAGTTAATTTACAATTTTTATTTTTTGTAAAAATACCTTCAAGTAAGAGTAGTAAGATAAACTTAATTCACATTCTTTATCTATTTTTGGAAATAAACAATTAATTTATGACATCCGAAAATAATAATGTGTACTATGATTTTTTTGAGACGGAGGGATTACAATAATTGGGAACGGGTTTTTAAGATGGGAAAAAGACATATATGGTCAAAATCACCTATCCATAGTAAAAGCATGGTCATGTTTTTTGATGGGGACAAATTTAGTCATACATAAGTGCACAACTGCACAACTCCATCAAATGAACGACACGTGTCCCTCCAACTTCACATTTTAAAATGGGACCGGACCCACACATGTCCCCATTTACTATGACAATATTTGTCTTATTATGTTATCAAATGCACAACTGACGGCGCTCAACTTGCAAATGCTCAACCGTATCAGTACTTTTTTTTCTCGATATCCGTTATGAGATTTTCAAATTTAACCCTTCCAAATTAGTAAACGTTTCACATTTTACCCAAATACAACTTATTTCGTTGTTAGGATTTCATAGTATTTCAGTTACTATTTCAACCAGCCCTTAATCATGGCAGTTTAGATAAACCTTCATCATTGTTCATCATTGTTCATCGTGGATTTCATAGTATTTCAGTTACTATTTCGTTGTTAGGATTTCATAGTATTTCAGTTACTATTTCATAGTATTCCAGATTTGTGTATAACTATGGCCGGTATTGTACAGGTACGTTCTTCAATCATAAGAATTATGTTTAATTGAATATCCCATTTTGTTTATACAAAGTTTTTAATAATTATGTTTAATTGAATATCCCATCTTGTTTTTACATATGGTTTTTAATAATTATGTTTAATTGAATATCCCATCTTGTTTATACAATAGGTTTATGATGCTAAGGTTGGGATCAGAAGTAGTTTAGATTATTTGACAACTATAAAATCAAAATTGTCTATGAAGGCCTCGCGGCTAAATATGTTCAGGAAAACAGTATTTGGGCCTTGGTTGGATATAGGAACAGTGGAACATGATAATCATTTGATTAACTATCTTCTACAACATCAAAGATACAGTGAAGCAGAATTTAATCCAGAATTCTCAACTAGTCCGAATTCTATGTCCCTATTCACCTTATACATGATACCATTGCCCAGAACCTCTTGCTTGTATTGAAAAATAAAGCTGCAATTAGCAACCTCATGAGACCCGTATTCACGAATGAAATCTTCTGCGTCAATGATAGCTTTCAGAGACTTGCATATCTGACGACATCTGCATACGTCTCTTACAGGTAGTCTAAGCATGATTTCTCTTTGTATTTCTATTGGAATATATTCAGACATTTTTTAAGGAGGTTTGTGACAAAAGAAAGAAACAATTGGTATGTTGTATCTGATGACAAAGGTGATGTCAACATACTTATAACCTAGTAAATGCAGAAAAAACCTTAAAGGACATAGTACAATTTCATTAGTTGACTTTGTATCTTGACAAGACAAGTCAAAATAAATACAAGTTGATCACTTGAGCACCGTCAGTTGCTCAATAAGAATCCTAAATTAACATCGAGGAAAAGATTATTTCGCATGCCTGTTCTTTTACAAACAAGGATACATGAACTAATAAATCTGAAAGTGATTACTTGTGGTTTCCTCTTTTGGTAAAAACGTTCGCCCTGTTTTGATAAATAATTCCCCCTGTTTTGATAAATAATTCCCCCTGTTTTGAGATAAAATTTAACTAATAGTTGATAACGTGAGCACCGTTGGTTTATCACTTGCCTAAGTCTACGGTTGTTGAATTAATTTATGACTATTAACTAATGTTGTTACATTATCACTAAGAAAATCTTAAAGGACAGTGCCTACACTTAACACCCTTTCTGAATAATCTATATCTAGTTTCTTGTTGCACATATTTATGACCATTAACTTCACTGAAACTACCCTAAAGACTTTCCTTGTATACAAGTCAAAAGTCCTGACTTTCCTTGTATACAAGTCAAGTGTTCCATTACAAATTTTCTTTCAAAATGAAAAAGGATTCAGAATAGTGAAAAGGAAACATACATTAAGTCATACATTATACGGTTACATAATAAATACCCATACTTTCTAGTAACGGGTATAGTGTGCAAAAGGTTACATAATATTATACCATTACATAAGAGTTACCCAGTGACGGGTTAAGTTTGCAAAAGATTACATACGACAAATATACTACTTGTCGCGTTTACCTTTACCCTTAGAAGGCTTAACACGCTTTGGCTTGGATGTTGCATCAGAAATAAGATCATCTGGGAGGTCCTTTTTACCCTTTGAAGCCTGTTTTGACTCGTCATCGCTGTAACTTAGGAAAGGGCTTTTATATATGGGTTCCCCCTGTTTCTCACTTTCCGTGCCGTCATCAGAACTGGTTTCATCAACATTCCTTAGTTTGAGTTTTTTTGGCTTCAAAAAGAAGAACTCTGGTTCATCTTTCTCTTCTTCTTCATCAAACCAATTGACGAGGTAATTAAATGGACCTTTACTAGACACTTTTTCCATTTCAACCACAGAACTTGATGAACTCGATGAAAAGCTATCGTCTGAATCCCATGTTAAGTAGTTTGATCCATGAGAACTATTTTGATTATCTGAATTTGGCAACAAAATACGAAGTTAATTGGTATTCCTTAATTTTAAAAAAGAATCCCCTAAAATATAACAAGAAGATAAGTGTTCCTTAATCTACCAAAAATATACCGCATCTTTAATACACCAACAACATAATCTACCCTAAAATATACCAACAACATAAGTTTTATATAATCTACCCTAAAATATACCAACAACATAAGTATTCCTTAATCTACCCTAAAATATACCAACAACATAATTGTTCCTTAATCTACCATAAATATACCGAATCCTTAATAATCAATATACGACAAAAACATATCATATGTGTATCTCATATCTAATTATAATATTTTGTATAACAAATTAAAATTGTAGTATTATACGGGGGATTAAAATTAAATTGTCTAAATTTAGTAACAAAATCTATTAAAGATGTGACTTACCGTTATGATTTGCCATTGTTCCTGATTTTGGGGATCTGATTGATTTAGGTATGGGATTGGTCGTAAATTATGTTTTGATCGGTTTTTATGTATTACAATTATTAACCGCTTGTAAACAAACTTATCTAAACTGTGCAAAAATTACCCTTCAACTTTAATTAATTTTATTGTACATATATAAATTGGTCTTTTTCCCTAAATTTAAACATTGTTATGTGAAACTACCCCTCTTTAAACGACTTGATGTAAAGAACTTAAGGTGACTTGTTATGTGAAATAACAACTTAAGGTTACTAGTTAAAAAAAATATTACTTTGGAATTAATATGTGAAACTACCCCTCTCTAAACGACTAGTCTAGTATAAATCTTTTTAAAAGTCTAGGCCATTTGTTTCCACCTGTTGTAGTTACTATTCCCCCTGAATTCACAATTACTAACCCCTACGAAAGTCGAGCATCTACCCCCTATTAGTTGAGCACTTGTAAAATGTCCTTTGGTTGTTGAATATCATAAAGACCATTAATAGTTACATGAACTTTGATATTATATAATCAAGAAAAATGAGTTTCCTTTTTAGTTTCTTGTTACAAAAAAATTAAAAAAATGACTTCTTCCAGGAAAGAAATTAGTGTGTTTTTTGACTACGAAGGCTTAATTTTTGGTGTTAGCCTTAAGAAAAGCACAAATTACGAAGAACTTGTCTCTTATGTGAAGAAAAAGTACGAAATTAACCTGCATTCCGATATCACGTTTACTTATGAACAAGGTTCAAGATTGGTGCGCATACACGATGATGATGATGATGTCAATTTCTTCATCAATAATGTAGGTCACAAGAAAGGTAACCCGCATACAATATTTATACAAAAAAAAGACATTACTTCTAGTCCTGTTAAGAAGAGTGATTTGGATCCTCAAAAACATGATATAGATGATAATAATAATTCACCTATACCGAAACAAGAAACCTTAGACAAGTATGAAATAATAGATTGGGAACAAAATACATTAACAAATATAGGTAGTCCACCAGAAGATATAGATCAGTACATGATTGAAGAAGGTCACTCAGGTGAATCAAGTAAAGAATTATTTGATCGAACTGTGTCACAGGGTGATAGATTTGATAGTAAAGAATTATTAATGCGTAAACTTGGTGAAAAAGCTCTTTTAGAAGGATACCAGTTTAAGCCTAGGAAATCAGATCCGTTTAGATATGATGTAATATGTGTGCACGAGGGTTGTGGTTGGAAAATAATTTCAAATAAGCTGACATCTTCCAATGAATGGATTGTTAAAAAAGTAAATGACCATCACACTTGTCCAAGGAACCAAATTGGTATGCATCATCGTAATGCTACCGCAAAATTGGTGGGTCATTTATTACAAGCTAAGTTAAAAGAAAATACCACTCGTATATACAAGGGTAAGGACATTCAAGATGATATAAACAGTCAGTACAACATCGACATTACCTACAAACAAGCATGTAGATCCAAGAATGTGGCTTTGGAAGCTATAGCCGGTTGCCCTGTTGCCTCTTTTGCACAGTTACCGTATTATTGTCATAACTTAATGTTGACAAATGACGGTACTGTAACACATATCGAGACTGATGACGAAAAAAGATTTAAGCAAGTGTTTATAGCTTTTGGTGTTTCGGTAAGCATTTTTATTTGTATCTAATTTTTATCAGTATAAATAAACTTTCAGTATAGCTATAGTTTTTTAATTAATTTAGATTCGGAGCTTTAAGGACCATATGAGGCCGTTGTTGATAATAGATGGAGCTCATCTTAAAGGGCCATTCCAGGGAACTAATTTGACAGCTGTGGGAATGGATGGCAACAACCAAATTATACCTATTGCAACTGGTGTGTCTCAGGCTGAGAGTGCAGAATCATGGACATGGTTTTTGAACCACTTGAAGGAATGCATAGGGGAAAATCCTGAATTGGCTATCATATCAGATAGACATGCTGGGATTTTATCAGCTTGTGCTGCTGTTTTCCCAAATGCATTTCATGGGTACTGTTGTAGGCATCTAATGATGAACTGTAAGTTGAGCGGTGATGTACTTGAGTCAACATACTGGAAGATGTGCCAAGCTTACCTAATTGAAGATTTTAATAATAGGATCAGTGAAATTAGAGGCAAAAGACCGCAAGCATACAAAACCCTTATAGATGCTGGTGTAGACAAGTGGTCCAGGGCACATTGTACTAGTAATCGTTACAATTACATGACTTCTAACTCGGTTGAGTCAATCAATGCTTTAACAAAAGAACGAAGAAAACTTCCAATTACAAACCTAATGGAGTGGTTTAGGAAACTGGTTCAGAAGTGGTATTGTAGTCGTCGCCAAAAATACAAAGGTACTATTATTGTTCTGTTATCTGTAGTTTTATAACTAAGCCCATTTTTTTGATAAAAAGTCCCCCTGTTTTGATAAAAAAGTTCCCCCTGTTTTGATAAAAACGATCCCCCTGTTTTGATAAACAGTTCCCCCTGTTTTGCCTTAAAAAATGCAGTTGACTTGTAGTTACTCTATTTGATAAATAAGGAATAATTTAACAAATGGTTGATTATTTGTGGAATAGTTGAGCATTTTTACAAAATCTGAGAATTTGTGCACAGGTAAAAGCAGTTGATCATTTACAAACTGAGTATTATTTTTTATTTTTTTCAGATGCACAACCAAAGGACAATGAACTAAGTAACTGGGCTAAAGGAAAAATAAACAAGCGGTGGCGAAAAGGCGTTAGTTGGACTGTGACAGGCATTGAGAAGTTTAAAATTTACCAAGTTGACGATACTCGTAGAATCCATACTGTCGAGATATATAATTACTCATGCACATGTCGAGTTTGGCAACTTTCAGGTTTGCCTTGTGCCCATGCTTTGGCAATATGTAGAGTTCTTGGGTTGACAGAGTTTAATCACATGGCGCAAGGCTGGTTTAAGAAAGCAACGCTAAAAGCCACATACCAAGGAATGGTTTATCCGGTCGGAGAAGTTTCAAGTTGGCAACGTCCTAATTACTTGCAAGTTGTTAGGCCACCAATTATTGGTAAAAAACAACCGGGCAGACCAAAGAATAAAGATCGTATTAAATCACAAGGTGAGGAAAAGCTACCTGTTAAATGTGGAAAATGCGGTAATCGTGGGCACAACAGACAAACTTGCAGAGAACCGTTACCATCCAAAAAGGTAAGCTCTTTATGTTGTTTTTATATTTTATATTTGGTTACGTGGTTGTTTTGACATTTATATAAGTTTTTACATATGTTTTAGGCAAAGACGTGTGACAATGAAATAAGGCAGGGAGAACATAACGGCACTCAGCAGTCAACGTCGTACTCTTTAGACGTTGTTAACTTGGATGAGCCATAGATTGCATCAACTTATGTGGTTGTTAATGAACATTGATTTGTTGTTTATGTTTAAGAACTTATTTTCTTGTTTTATTTTTTTTATCGAACAATGTGGGTTGATTTAGATTATCTATCAAACTGTCTGTTAGTTGATGAGTCTAAACAATTGTTGATAGTTGAATGTTGTTTGACCATTTTGTCCCTGTTTTTATAACCGTTGAGTGAAACAGCCGTTATTGGATAAACAGATGTTTGACCATTGACTTTTAACGGCGGTTTGATCATCAGTTGGTTTAATAACCTTCAAAAACAATATATTGATAATTTTTTTTTTCAATTCATTCAAATCCGTCCACTATTAATTCTTCAATCTGCATATAAAATTCAATTCCCTTTTCTGGTTGATGGTAAATTGCAAATCAATCATAACCCACTAGCAATGACTACTATTAAATTTCAGGATTATCACAACATGGTTGCCAATTTGAAGAAGAGTGATGATCACAGGGAATTTGATGATATTGTGGCCTATCTTCGTGTTTGCTACTTTAAGTTCGCACTTCAGGTAAATCCTAAAATCTACACTTCACGCATTAAGCAGTTTTGGAATAATTCAAAGATAAAAACCGTCGATGGAGAAGTAAAAATTAAGAGTAAGGTTGATGGAAAATATAAGTGGGTAACTGTTGATTCAATCAGAGACTCACTTCTATTGAATGATGCGGATGGTGTCAGTAGTATGCGTGAAACCGAATTGTTTCGAAATATTTCATTGTTGGGCCATGATATTTCTGATAAACAAAAATTAAAGTTTTTTAAAGGACAGTTTGCACCCCACTGGAAATATTTAATACATGTTATTCAACAGTGTTTAAGTCCCAAAACAACCTCGTTTAATGAATTCGGGAGTAATATTGCGACGGCACTTGTATGTTTGGCAACAGGGAAAAAATACAATTTTTCGCAAATGATTTTTGATGCTATGTTGAAAAATGTTAAAGGCAAGAAAAAGTTTTGTATGTACCCAAGATTTTTGTCAGTTATTTTAGACATGGATGGGGAGATCAAACACAAAAGGTTTTACAAGATGGCCAAACACAAAGCCAAATTATTCAACACCTTGAAACCAAACACACCAAACTTTTCTGGGAGATATGTCCCATTAACAAAACCAATTCTTGATATAATTCAGTGTGAAGCTTCTGCAAACACAACAGAAGCCCATCAAACACCCTCGCCTGAATCACAACCTCATCCTGACCCTGTATCATCTCATAGCAAGTCGATCAGGGTACATTCAGTTGTAGAAGAAGACGCTCATACCATAGGTGAGGGTAGTAAGCAAAAGATGACTGAGCCAGGCTTTGAAGGTAGACATGAAAGTGGCAACACAGGTGAGGGTAGTATGGAATCCTTAACAAATACCGAGTTGACTGTTTTGTGCACTAGTCTACAAAGACAAAATGCACAACTTGAACAAAAAGTAAAGGATCAGGGTCTGGAAATTGAAATTTTAAAAACAAGACTTGAACAACTTGAGGGGACGAGAAGTAAAAGTTTGGTTGTTTCCTCTAGTGATGGCAATGAAGAGGATGATGCTGCAAAAACGAATGAAGATTCAAAGGAGTCAAGTGGGACTGAATATTATGACTATCCCACGGAAAATATTGAAACCGATACTTTTAATAAAGAAAGTGATAACGGAAGTCACAACATAGATGATATTGCTGATATATTGGCCAAAATGGCACAAACATCTGATCAAACACAGCAATGTAAAAGAAAATATGAGAGTGGTTGTCCAGGTACGTCTAGTTTGGTTAGTCAGCGTAACAAACCAAAAAGAATGAAAATGATGCAAAATCTAGGGAAGTTTGCTGCTGATAACACGGGACCATCTGATGAGGAGATTAATAAGAAATTGAAATTAGTTCTTCCTGATGACTTCAAGTTAGATTCAATCTCGACAAAGTACTCAGTTTATAAATATGAATCTGTGATTGATAAGGGTATGAGTTGGTGGAAGGTGTTTAGGACAAATGGTGATTGTGAAGCGTATCAAACGTTTCCAGAAATGTTTGAGGCTTTAGACAGAGAAGATCTTGATGATCTTTGGAGGGTTTTGAAAGAAAAATTCCTGTCTAAGCCACCTACAGAAGACATGGAAAAAGATTTTGACATGTGGACTACAATGAAAAGAATGTACGAGCATGATCAAAAAGATGCCATTTGGGGAAATCAGACGGATTCAAATATGATATTCTGGAGGCTGTTTTCTTCTTCTACAGTTATTGAGGTAATTATGACAGAGATGATTGTCTACTTGCTAGTCGATAGGATGTATCCCCTCACACAGGAAACTTTGAAGAAAATGCTGGAATTTGATTTACAGGTTGATTGTATCAATCATGTAGCTTATCAGTTGATCAGGTTTTTGCACTCTCAGATTCTCCCTTGAAGAAGCTACTTTATTTAATGTAATTTACTCTATTTAATGTAATTTACTCTATTTTCTGAATATTTACCAAGAATATGTTGGAATTTATTTAATGTAATTTACTCTATTTTAATTTTCTCTATTTGCACAAAAAATTCCCACTGTTTTGTCAAAATATTCCCCCTGTTTAATGGAAAAGTTGAGCATTTGTTCATTAAGCAACAAAAGTTGAGCAGTTGTGCGTAAAGTTGAGCATTTGTGCGTAAGCAACAAAGGTTGAGCAGTTGTGCAATATCCAACAGAAAGTTGAGCAATTGTACATTAGGAAAACAAATAGTTGAGCAGTTGTGCAATATCCAACAAAGTTGAGCATTTGTATTTTTCTTTTACAATACTGGTAATCCAAATACCAATAAACAAAATTTAAACCTAAGATTAACAAGATTAAAAGCTAAATTTCCTTAACAAATAAGTTGAAAACAACCTTATAACAATTGAAAATTAATATAAGCTGAAAACAAAACACCCCTTGTATACAAGCCCTAGGGAAACTTTATCAGTAAAGACCCTAGGGCATGATGGTAAGGTGTGTGTGTTGTGGTGTGTGTGGCGCAGGTTCGAGTCCTGGCTACGTCCAAATTTTTTAAAACTTTTTTATTTTATTTTTCTTTTACACTACTGGTAATCCCAATACCAATAAACAAAATTTAAACATAAGATTAACAAGATTAAAAGCTAAATTTCCTTAAGTAATAAGTTGAAAATAAGCTTATAACAATCGAAAATTAATATAATCTGAAAACAAAACACCCGTTGTATACAAGCCCTAGGGAAACTTTATCAGTAAAGACCCTAGGGCATGACGGTAAGGTGTGTGTGTTGTGGTGTGTGTGGCGCAGGTTCGAGTCCTGGCTACGTCCAAATTTTTTAAAAGTTTTTTATTTTATTTTTCTTTTACACTACTGGTAATCCCAATACCAATAAACAAAATTTAAACCTAAGATTAACAAGATTAAAAGCTAAATTTCCTTAAGTAATAAGTTGAAAATAAGCTTATAACAATCGAAAATTAATATAATCTGAAAACAAAACACCCGTTGTATACAAGCCCTAGGGAAACTTTATCAGTAAAGACCCTAGGGCATGACGGTAAGGTGTGTGTGTTGTGGTGTGTGTGGCGCAGGTTCGAGTCCTGGCTACGTCCAAAATTTTTAAAACTTTTGGTGGAAAAGTTGAGCATTTGTTCATTAAGCAACAAAAGTTGAGCAGTTGTGCAATATCCAACAGAAAGTTTAGCAGTTGTGCAATATCGAACAAAAGTTGAGCATCTGTGCAAAAAGTAGAGCAGTTGTGTACTATGAATCAAAAGGTTGAGCATTTGTGCACTATGAATCAACAAAGTTGGTGCATCAAATAAGTTGAGCATTTTTGCACTATGAATTAAAAAGTTGACCATTTGTGCACTATGAAACAAAGTTGAGCAGTTGTGCAATATGTGAAAAAAAGTTGTGCATTAGTGCAACATTTGACCAATATTTTTAACAAACAAACATAATAGATAAAGTATCACAAAACAAAAAATAAAACAAAATAAGTTAGAAGTTATTTGAAGCCATTCAAACATAACAGTTGATTAGAAGTTGCATCTAAGACATATGCAGGAACTACATTGCTATCTTGTGCTTGAAAAAGAATTCCAGCATTTTCTCTCTATAGGCAAGGGCGGTTTGTATTGGATCTTCAACATAGAGCGAGATACCATGGGCTAACCTATTTATATAGCAAAAAAAAAATTATAAAATGTAAGATCTGACAAAGGATATATAAGAAGACAATGAGTTATACAAGGATATACCTGTAAAGGAAAATGCAGAGAAATACGCCACAGTCACCAAATACCCCACCTTGGATTGGGACATTTTTTGCTCGACAGAAGTTAATAGAGTAGGAATTTTTTTCAATACCTTTGCTTTCAAACACCCCGGTTTTTTCTAAAACAACCGGAAGTTTATTCCCTAAACACTCCATCACTGACAAATACCAGTCACTACATTCATCATTATAATTTTCACTGTCATATATCGTAACATTTCCAGATGTGATGTGAAACTGTGCTAAGAACCAATGTCGTTTGGATTGATTAATGGGAATAAAGACCTATAAATATTATTATACATAAAATTAAATTAAAAATAATATATGATTTGCAAATACGATTTTTCAAACTTGAAATAATTACCTGTTCAACATCTTTCCACGACAACGGGTAAACTTCATCCGTTGCATAAAACAGTGGCATCGATTCGGCCATCAAAAGGTTAAAAAAATAACAGCTAACCATTGACCAGTCATGCGATGATTGTCTAAAATGCCACATGTACCATACCCATAGATCAATGTGCTATAACAAGATAAAAAAAAATTATAAATAAAATATAGATCAATGTGCTATAACAAGATAAATTAAAACATTTAGTATAAGTACCTCATCCAAATACCAACCAACTCGTTCTTCATCCAAACCAACAAAACTATCCCAGAAACTACGATCTACTGAAATGTCATTGCACCATGAGAACTTGCAACGAGGAATTGGTAAGTTGTTGAGGAAAAACACCGTCGGGGAATCACAATAAATTTTGTCAATACTTTTAGATGGTCTCCTAAGATCCTGAGAATAACAAATTATCAGTAAAGACAGTTAAGTTAACAAAAAAGATAACAAGTATTAATTTGATAAATGCCGTGAATGGCGGACAAACCTCTTTCCATGGTTCAAGATTCATGCACATTTTAATCATAAATGGATCAAGAACGTTCTTCTGATTTCTTAATGCATCAATGCTGGGTAACACAGTATCTGGATTGCTGAATCCCGGTTGCCTGACCACATTAACATACCTCCTATTGGTGTTGCTTCCAGTTTTCTGTAGAGCAAGTTTCATGTGACTGGAATTCGATATGTCCGTGGTCTTCATGCTTCGTTGTTCCTCTTGCAATGATTTCATCCTTTTTCTCTTAACCTCGTCCAGCCTATTCTTTTCAGCCTCTATCTTTTGCGCTTTGGTGCGAGAATTTAATACAAAAATTTTCTTCTCAGAACGGTGATCCTGTTTAAAGTTATATATACTTGTTAGTATACGCTTAAAAAAGATATTGGAATACAAAAAAAGTTGAGCAAAAAACATACCTGATTATCAAACTCATCTAAAGCTTTTACCAAATCCTCAACAGGGTCTTTGCTTGATCGTACAATTGGAGAACAATTAAATGAAAAATATTGTATTTCATCATCACTCAAATACTTGTCTCCAAGATCACACGCCTTATCAAGACTAGGCAACTTATCCTGTTGATTAATTTAAGAGGCTATTATTATATTGTATTGTAAACCATACCTGATTATCAAACTTATCCTGTTGATTACCTTTTGGGAAACTGTTTTAGTCTTATCTTTACGAGTGAGGACCTAAAACATAAAGATTAATGAAGTTAACATTAAATTAACAAGAGAATGTGAAAAACAACTTGATAAACCATGTTTTAAAACTTACATTGATAATAGTCTCAAGCTTGTAAACACGTGATTTCAAACTCTTTGTCTCTTTTGGTAGAATCATTAAACTGTTGGATAATTTCTCTAGAGCCTGAAGACGATTCTCAATTGATGGTTCTTTGCTAAGTGTACCTTTTGATGACTCAGCATCTTCCTCCTGGGCTTTGCGGGCTTTCATCAATTTTTTTAAATAATCACCAAATAGGCCACCGTATTCAACAGGAGGAGCTCTAGGTGTATACCACTTGAAATATTTATTACTTCTTGTATACCAACCAGTTTGCCCCTCAACTTTGTTTGGATAAATGTCAAAATCTGTCGCTTTTGCCTAAAGGTAAAGACATACAAAACTTAGAATGCCTATTTGATCAATTAAACCTGTACTAAATAAAACAAATATTCCCGTGTATTGTCAATAAATTCCCCCTGTTGTGCATTAGGTTACAATTTTTGGCCTGTTTGTACAAATATTCCCCCTGTTTTCAATCAACATAACTTAGAATGCCTATTTGATCAATTATACCTCTAGGGATCATATCAGTTGAATCAAATTATTTAGTAAATCTTTAACATAAAACATAAAACATAAAAATTACCTGGGGGAAAAGTTTGTCATAATCCTCAATATTCCTATGCTTTGACCAGGAAACGGCTCTAGGGATCATATCAGACATTTGGGACCACCAACAACCGCTCACTCTTGAACACTCTAAAATCCAAATCTATAATTTGTAGATGTAAAAAATGTTATGGTAAGGAACAACCACTGAATATGGAATACTATAAAATCAATACTCACTTTGAAAGCTAAGACAAATCCAGACAATGAATACGACGGAACAAAGTTAGGATTTCTCTCAAATGATTTACAGTGAGTATCCATATACCTGGAACTAACATTTCTAATGGCAGTATATAACTCCCGCCATATATACTCACCCCAACAAAACTCATTCCAAACAGCAATATTTTCCACCATCCGCAGAAATACATCATCAACAATTGCTCCCAACTCGTGACCCATGAAAATAACTTCCAAAGACAAAAGTAGACAAACTCTAACAGAATCTTCATCGGACAAATTGGTAAATCGCTCTTCGTCCTCAATGATACATAGAAGATCAATGTTTTTTACATATTCACCAATCTTCTCTGGTAACACTCTATCACGGAAACTGATTTCGCCAGCCCTATACTTACTGAAGCTTTGGTGCCCAAATTCAAAAGCAGTTATAATACAGAA
Source organism: Glebionis coronaria (assembly GCA_025667525.1). Classification (NCBI taxonomy): domain Eukaryota; kingdom Viridiplantae; phylum Streptophyta; class Magnoliopsida; order Asterales; family Asteraceae; genus Glebionis; species Glebionis coronaria. Next base: position 506,824,653 of record CM046882.1, on the reverse strand, counting down.
TTCACGCCGACCAAAGTGGAGTGTACTGCCATTAACATGATAAATTAAGGGCAAATCATAATGATCACTATCTGAATATTTCTGCTTCTGAAGCATATAATGTATCAGACCATCGTCATTATCAACATTATATAAATCCAACCAGCGACCAAAACATGTGGACCTAAACAACTCACATCGTCTTAAACCTAATCTCTCTTTCATCAAACGAAAGTAATGGAGTTTGCTTTTTATATGAATCTTCGCAACATATTCCTAAAACCATAAAATAATAATACTATATCAATTCAACAAATTAAATCAGTTTCATGGATGAACATACCAACACATACTGTTCGAAAAAAAAAAATTTAGTGACACTTACAAGTCGATTCATGGAGCTTCCGGGATGAAAAATTAGGATGCCAAAAAAAAAATATTTTGTGAAAATTAATATATATATGGTTTATAAAAGGGTGTAAATTGAAAATAAAAGGGGGTAAAAGTGAAAAATATTTCCGGATATCAAGGTTATGACAATAGTACATAATTTTTCAATTTCCAATAAAGTGAAACACAGAAGTTGTGCATTTGTGGGTTGAGCGCCGTCGGTTGAGCATTTAAAAAGCAACTTTAATGGGACACTTGTCACAATATGAATGGTGATGACCAAATTTGTCCCTAGTTGAAAAGGTGACCATGATAAGGTTTGTTAATGCTCAAAATGAACATATATGTCTTTTTCCCTTTTAAGATAATGGTAAAATAATATAAAGTAGTACAAGTGTACTTGTGTAGTACGATTGTAATGTGTTGATTCAAAACTAAAAGAAACGAGAGAAACTCGTGTTATTTGTGTCTATGACACTTACCTTCATCATCATTATTCATTACCATCAACATACTACGGAGAAGCAAGTAATCAAAGTTGAAGGAAGAACTTATAATATTTGGCATTGTTGGCTATTATTTTGAAGATTCATGAATACAATGATATGGGATATGATTCGTTTGAGGTAATTTTCGTTTATTCTTTTTAAAAGTAAGGTAATCTTGTCATCTATATGTGGTTGGACGAAGTGGATGTGAGTTATTACTGTGAGCGGGAAACTCACGCGTGAGTTTCTACCTTTTACCTACATCTGACGCGTGACTTGTTGTAGAAACGGTGAGTCATGGTATTTATATATATATATATATATATATATATATATATATATATATATATATATATATATATATATATATATATATATATATATATATTTATTTTGAATATGCATGGTATTTATATGATTATGATGACTTTTAGCCATTTAAAAGAAGAAAAAAAAAGATGAAATATAGTTGGTGACACGGTTGGGGAAGAAAGTGAGTTCGGTATATATTCAATTCATACCTTTGGATTATTTAAAATTTACATTTTCATTCTAAACTTTTATCTTTATTTTATAATGTAAGGTTATTTTCAGAATCAAATAAATATACAGAACTGTGAGAACCACCTTTATATTATTAACAATGCATATGTATTTTCATTATTATGTTTAAATGAACATTTAATGATTGTTTTATTGCTTATATATCCGAATACGATGAGCGATATTAAGAGTGCACATGTGTTTTCATATTATCCTAAAAAAGATAGTTATAATACATACAAAACAAATACATGTGCATGGTCCTAGGATACATGTTCCTAATGACCTACGATAATGAAAATTTATTTATTTCTACCTAATGAACTAACCCGATGAATATACATGTGCATTTTAAGAGTAAAAAGGTGGTTCTCGCAGTTCTGTACATTTATTTGGTTCTGAAAATAACCTCACCCTTATTTTATATGTGTGTCAGTTTCATAAAAATTGGATTTAACGTTGCTTTTACGTGTACGTTTTATTTACCTTTTTTACTTTACAAATTAAAATAATTAAGTTGATGGTGAGTTTTTCATCACCACTACATTTGAAAGGTGAATAGCATCAGTAAAGAAAAAAAATTTAAAATGACGCTAAGATAAAAGTAAGTTACCACCATCACTTTTTGTAACCTAAAATGTGTATACATGTATTTTGGACTTTTGGTAGCCCAAAATAGGCAAACTAGAACATACAGTACTTTGTAATCTTGCACTGTCAGTGAATAGTGCGAATATAGTAATTTTTGTTAATGGTATACCATAAGGTGGAAGGTGTCGACCAACTCTAGCGGCAAGGCAATGCAATTTGTGCCTCTTGCCATCGGCAAAGATGCAATACACCGCCCCTCTACTTCTAATTTTATCGTGGCTATTTTTTTATCGTTTATCGGTGTTTTGCACGCAAGTGACAAACAACTTTTTATTAAATTTTGGATTTTAATATTTTGTAATTAATTTTCTCTGGCAAACTATATTATTCGATTCAATGTTTTTCATGATAATAATTTTATACATGAATTTAAGTAATAACTATGTCGCGCAATGTCTCATATAAAAAACACAAAATATTCGTGCATCATGAGTCGACGATTCAAAAATCATACTAGGAATCAAAAATCAGACGAAATAGCAGGTATACAGTAAATTGGTCAATATTTTCAGGGTGAAAGTTATAAATACCACCGTACTTATCAAAATGTAACGATTTTTAACACTTACAATTTAATCGCTAGATATTACCGATGTACTTTCAAATTCATTATAGACTTTACTAATATAACTCTAAAATGACCGTATTACTCTTATCCTCTTTAACATTTTCTATTATATAAAAAAAACTCATATCCAATTAAGCTTCAATCATATAATTTGACTAAGAGGCGTTTCTTTTTAATTTAATGAGTTGATATTAATGAGTTGATGCCACTTCACGTCAAGTTTGAAACTTTGAATTATATGTATTTTTTTCTAATCTTTTTGTTAATTTTGCATAGACACCATCGAAAGCCACCTGTTTTTCATAAGCTTTCACACATATAATTGAAGTCTTCATACTGGAACACACTTCTTTCAATGTTATAGGGCAAGTGAATGGTTGTGGTTCTAGTACACAGATTGTGACTTTATGTGATAACCAATATCGAGATCTATGAGTATAAATTTTCACCTTTCAACATTTAAAAACTTTGAATAATTAACCTCATTATCGTAACCCGGATACATGTCAGTTAGTATCATCGTAACCTGGATACATGTCCAACCTAGATTGATGTTATTGAGTGTTTAATCCCAAATGATTTTCTTTTGTGTGTTAACATTGTGATTGATTTTTTTTCTTGTGCAATTTGTGTTCGTTGCAGGTTCATAGATTGATATAATATATTTAAATATGTAAAAAAAGGCAAGAGTAATACAGTCACTTTAAGGTCATAGTGGTAAAGTCTATTGTCAATTTGAAAGTTTATTGGTAATGTCTAACGATTAAATTATAAATGATTAAATTCAATACACTTTGATAAGTACGATCGTATTGTATAACTTTTACCCATATTTTCAAATTAGTCTAACTTGGCACCTTTTTGACGAAAAAGAGATGTGAGCAAGCATTTTTCCCTGGCTACGTTTTAGGGTGGTAATTAGTTGCTTGGTCGAGCATCTATAGCTAATAGTATTAAAAAATTACGATAATTAACTACGAAAGATACTTGCTAGTTAGCATAAGTCAATATTTTTACTACATATTAGTACTTTGATCGGTTTCTAACATGCGGCATATTATTTTTTTCTAATGACGAGGTATGTTAAAAGTAACAATTACTAGTATTATATGTGTTGTACGAGTATGTGCATAATAGTTGTAAAATTATTAAAAAATGTGTTTGAGAATGTTAGGGCATTAGCAACACATAAGACTTGAGTAACTTTTTAAAGTTGACACATCAGATTTTTAATTAATTCAAACTTATCAAAAACTCAACACGTCAATGCAAAAAAACTATTTAATAGTCTTTTCATCATAAATGTGATCTAAAAACAAGAAGCAAAAACCAATTTATGAATAAAATAATAACATATTAAAAGCTCAAACCGCTTGATGTTTACCAAGTTATCTTACCAAGTCTTATAAAAAGTCATGCTCCTCGATGTTAAAAAGCTTGTGAAAAACTTTTTCTAACAATAAAGCTCTTTGTCAAGCGCTCTATTAAAGATGCTCTTAGCAAGAAAACCAAGAGAGATAATCTAAAATGCATTATACAATAGTAGTTTAAAAAGGTAAAAATCATAAAATACTAACCAACTTTTTAAAATTTATCACAATAAAACACTTATTTTTTTATTATCATTATTATCGGCATACTTTTTTTAAAATAACCTTAACTTATTCTTTTATTACCATTATTATCAACTACTTTATTATTTTTATAGAAACTTTCCTAAGAATAGAGTAAAGTGTATAAGGATTATTTTAAACTTTTTCTAAAGAAAAATAATTTTTGATTTTAATTTTTTTTTTAGTTTAAAATGTGCGAAAAAATTTATTGTTTTTATAAGAGTACAAAATAAATTAAATTAAACTAAAAGTAAAAAAAGTTAAACTTTTTTGTTTTTAATTAATTAAAAATGCCCTATAATATAAAAGATTAATTTTGCAAACGATTTAAAACTAAATGGACTAACGTTGTCACAACACATAGAATTTTGGTTCAATTTGGAAAAAAATTAGTACGTTGGTGGTGTCGATAATAAAAAATAAATGTTTTATTATGGTAAGTTTTTAAAAGTTCGTTAGTATTATATAGTTTTTATCCTAGTTTGACAAAAAAAATTAAGGTGTTTTGGTTTGCAGGTGGAGCTATAATCCGATTCGGATTTAGGAAATGTATGAAATAAATTAGTGAAAGAACATACAATCAAAATTAATAAATATATTTTATTATTTCAAGTTTAGATTATTAATTGCAAAATGTAGATGTTATTTTCTCCGGATAGGCCTAACGTAAGAGGGTTTCTTTCGTTAGCTTGGTTACCTTCGGAATAGATACACACAGAGATAAGCATATGTCAGCCTCGTCCGAAGTGTTACCCCAACACCTAGCTCCGGTGTGAGAATAAGTATTCGTCGGAGACGAAGGGTTCAATGTGTTTTAAACTATTGTTAGAGTAAAAATGTGTCTTGCCTTGTAAGAAATTTGTGTGCTATTTATAGGGTAATGTGGACATACTTGTCATGGGGACCACCTATATTGTATCTTTCTCGAAATGGGTCTGTCTCAAATCGCCTCCGACACTATCCCCTTTCCTCTTAATGGATGTGTTCGGATAGTAGGTTCCCTTTAGCCTATTGTGACGTTCTTTTCATACTGTCACTCCTGCTCTGGTACAAAAAGACTACGTGGCATGGTTCTCGGCACAATGGCCGATACCATACACGAATATGTCCTCCAGTTAATTTTTATATGTGGTTGATGATTTTTTATATGCGAAGTCGTATGAAAAAATGAATTTTTTCACTAAAAGTTACCACTTTGGTGTGGAATGAGATTTTGGATTAAATATCTACTATTGATTAAAAAAAGTTTACCAAACAATATTTTGAGAGAGTGATCCGAGTCCAATAGTTGAAATCCGCTTAAACAAATGCACCTTTAAAAAGTATCACTTTCACTTGACGACAACCCAACGTGTGCACCCACCATTAGAAGTGGGCATACCAGATTTTTTTTTTAAATCGGATCGGTTTTTAATCCGGTTTGGTTTTAGTCAACTGGTTAACAAACTGGTTTGGCTTAAACCGGTTTTTTTGTTGAATTTTACTCGTTTTTAACCGAATCGGATCGGTTTTTAAATGGTCTTTAACCGAATCGGTTCGGTTACAAACCATCGAATCAGATTGAGAAAAACCGGTTTTTTTAAAAACCGATTTTGGTTATTTTCCTCGAATCATACCATGAACCGGTTACAAACCATCGAATCAGATTGTGATGTTAAGGCGTTGGCTTTTGCCAAAAGCTCTTTGGGCTGTATATTTTGAGTGTTGGTGGGCTAACAGATACTTTGTCTATTTCATTTAATTTATTTTTTAGGTTAAACATTATATGATCTCATTTTACACAATTATTTTTACCATACAAAATTTCACTCTTATTTTGTAATGTCGCATTAAATGATTGTCTTTTTCAAATCACACTACATCTTTATTTTCAAACTCAGTATTTCCCTCACAACCTAAATATACTCATTTGGTGCCCAATGTATTATGCTTATATACACATCTGAACAATATTTGATTAAAAAATGACATCTACTTCAATAAAATCTGCCACAATATTTTTCACAACAAAAACACAACCGGCGCGACAATCACAACCACTATAAGAAACCCAAGAAACTGAAAAGTGGTAAAGAAAAAGCAAAAGATCTAGAAAACCCATTAAGAAAACAACCAAAACAACACGACACCTCGACAATACCACAACAACAAAAAAATATTTAAAGACGTCCACTCGTTAGACGCAAGGCAAATAATTATTATTAGCCGAATGTTATGTTGTTGTTTTCTAGAATTACAATATTAAGAATTAACTAAGATGAACTTTCATTTTGGTACCGAGTTCTTTAGGATTAAACAATAGTTTTCTAACAACCTATCAAGGATATGATGATGAGAAAGTGGCAACCTTAAACTCTAATTTCGAAAAGTTCAATTCTATCTATAAACATTTAAAAGTTTGAGTAAAAGTAAAGAAAACTATGTTGACCTTAAGTATCGCTGTAAGACAACATGTAATGATGAGAGGATGAAAGATCATTTACTAAAGAAGCTTTGTGAGATATCTTGAGAAATACCCAAGTGAGATGCGGTCAAAAACTTTATTAAGATGATGATCCCGAATTGGCTAAATAAAACACGATGCGAAACACTACGAGAAGTAACGCACAAGATTTTGTCCACACTGCACAAAGTGAATTAAGACTCAAACATGAGATTACTCAAAATATTTACTGAATAAATAAAGAAAAAACACAATAATCAATAAGTTAAAATAAAATAAAAAATTTCACCGCTAATCAATGTTTTAAAACTCGAGTTTTAGTTGGTCCGGTTTAGTGACCGGTTCACGGATCAACCGGTTGAACCGTCGGGTCAATCCGGTTTTTTATATATGTATAATTTTTTTGTATATTTAATATATAATATGTTATAATTTTAGAACTTGTCTTACGTCAAGTTAAATAAATAAAAAATATTTAATTTTTTAGTTTAATATTTATTATATTATAGCGAATGTATGAAAAACAATTAATTTATATTTACAATTTGTATCAGATCATAATGAAACGATATTAATTTGTGTTTTAAGTTAGTTTTGATTTTATTTTAATTAACGTTAGTCATCGATACTTTAATTTATGTTTAAAATTTATAAATTTTTGTGAAAAAAAAGTTTTTGCATTTTTTAATAGAAAATCATGACTTGGTTGGGTTCGTTAAACCGGGTCAACGAAAAATCGACGGTTCAATCCGGTTCTCAAACAAACAAAAATCATGTCACATCCGACCCGATCTCCGAGCCAGTTCACGGGTCAGTTCAACCTGGTTTTTAAAACATTGCCGCTAACACCACGACGTTACCAGATTAAGATGCCATGATTACCAACATGAAAAAGAAAAATTCTATCACTTAAAAAAGAAATTCGTAATTTTGTTAGTTTTGCTCATTTTTCTTCTTATTTTGTATTGTAATTTTTAACTTTAATAACTAAAACTGATTTTGAAAAAATCATACTCTCTTATAAAGTATATTAACATGTTATTTTTATAATACTTAAAATTTATATATCATACTAAGCCATTTATACAATATACTAAGTCATTTTTAAAATACTTGAAACATAGAATTATAACATATATTGCATTAAACTTTATCATTAAAATAACCCATCAACTCATTTTACAATTAAAATAACACATGGTGTCACACCCCTACCATGGCGGAATATGGGGCGCGACGTATGAATATCATCACAGGAATAGCGCGTCTATAGAGATAACTAAATGAAATTAAAATATCATAAATGGTGACACAAATGTCATGACAGTATCTCAACAATGCATGAGTCTAAGTAAGTATGTAAAAGTCCTACCTTTCACCAAACACAAACAAATAAACAAACATCAAACATACAGGTGTCTAAAATGTATCACTTATTCAAACGATGAAAAGAAAACTAAGAGGAAAAGGATTCCTCCTAATGAAATCCTAACAGCCTCTAAACTCTAACCACTTCTAACACCATCCTTCATAACTACCTCACATGAAAATAACACTAAAATTTGTCAACATAAAGTTGGTGAGAACATAAGTTTAAGTTATCTAGAACGTCATAAGAAAACTTGACATCCGCTGTAAATAAGTTGAAGAAAACAAGTTTTAGCAATGGACTATAAAGTGATATTCATGTTACACACAACTACAAACAAAACATACTATGACAATTAAGAACACAAAATAAGAACAAATGCACCTACACCTATCCTGATCTTTCTCACACCTGTGGAGATGAACCATATCCACGTCGAGATACCTTGTCTCCGAAAAGACGATGCACAAGTACTTAGAACTCAAGTACTCATAACGCATATCAGTATACATAATAGATCATTTAACATAACACACAAGTAAGCATATCACATAATAACACATTAAGTTCACACGTTTGAAAAAATACTATCAAAACAATAAAAAAACATTACAAGTGTCATCTCCATCCCATACTAGAAAAACATTTAAAAACTTAGTTAAAATGGGAATATGAACTCACCTGATTGAGCTTCTCCAAATCCGCGCACTAGCAAAAAGCTAAACAAACAAATGCATAACATCAAGACATGAACCAATAACTAATATGGCTCATCAATCTATGATGGACATCTAACCCATACCCTGATATTAACTTCATTAATATGCTATAAATATCCCATTACCCCTCTCTAATAAGCATTTAACTTAGTGAAGTTCATAACTTATACCATTCACATTTTACCCAAAACAATCCCGATTTAGGTCCCCAAACTATAAGCCAAACTCCCACCTAACCATACCCATACTTTCGGTAAAGAAAATCCTATGCGCTTACATGTGTTAGCTAACTCTACTCTTGTGACCCAACCTTAAAGCTACTGTTAAGATCCCGATATGCATATATATAATTTTACCTATCCAGATTTTACTGATTTTGAACATATGAAAAGTTTGTTATGATCAAAGGGTCTTCCACTACCCCCAATTGATTATCCCTCTTTCATATCTCTTATTTAACATATAAACTAACTCTCATATTCGTTTGAAGGTCCAATTATACTCCTAGGTACCCTAACCATCTAAAAAATTAATTTAAAACCGACTAATTTTAAAACTGTTTTGACCTCCGACTGTTGTAACCTGTTTTTGACCCACTTCCCAGACCTCTAATTTAGTCCTTGTTTCTTGAATCAAAATCTAACTCAAATACCTTTTCAGGTGTACTTTTGATCGCATCTTGAAAGTATGTAGAACTCTAGATATGATCAAAATAATTGACCTAAAATTATGCCCAGTTTTTAATTGTGAATTTAATTAAATTAACCTAATTAATTACTCATAACTTAATTAATTACAAGTCCTAATTATTTAAAACATTGTTATATCATTAAAATATAGACTTTATAATAAAACCTAACCTAGATCCATTATACATTGATTAATAAAGAATTAAAACAATTTAATTAAAAGAAATTGAATGTTTTACCTTAGATTTAAAAGAACCAATATTTTTTTGATGAAAACCCTAAAACTCCATTGATGAACTCACGTGTTTTTTCCCCATGGATTATGATGTGTTTTGATGTATTAAAGATCCCTATATGTTATTTCTTACCCAATCTTAGCCCAACCCAAACACTTTTCCCTCTTTCCCTTTTCCCTCATTCTCTTTTCCCCTTTGTGTCGACTAAAAACCGACCCCCATATATATATTATTATTTTATTTTATTTTTATTAATTATTAATATATTATTAATAATACCTTAGTTTAACTTAATTTATTTCAACCCTTATGACCTCCAAAACCTCAAAACCGTAAAACTAGTCAGTTTTACACGTATACCGTAAAAGACGTAAAAATATACAGTTTTATAAAGACTCTTGAAATATGAAATAAATTAAATAACTAAGTCCTAAATGACTTAGAACCATTCCGTAAATTATTTCGGTGACTAAATACCTCATCCGAGACCTCAAAATGCTAAACCCTAAATCGTAAAAATACGATTTACTACAATACATATACGTACACATAAAATCTTAAAATAACGCCATATACTATTATAGCTACGTCCAAGTGAACTAATGAGCACTAACTAACCCCATCTAAGCATCACATAATATACTATGCACTACATGTACGATGTCTAACATCCAGTGAAAGGCTCAAATATTAACATATTGCACATAAATATACACTAAGAACAAAATTAAAGTCAAACAATCATAAGTGACAAATCTCAAAATCTAGGGTTGTCACACATGGTACAAGTATTAATACTTGAAAATTTTAAGTTACAATACATAATGTTATTTATACAAACAAAATAAGCATACATACTAAAAGTAGAAAACTTAAAACATGTAATTATACTATTAAAACAACATATCACATTAAATTTTATAATTAAAACATCTCCTCACCTTATTTTACAACTAAAAAAAATACATATTACAAGTATTAATACATAATTAGAAATCAATTAAAACATAAAAGTATAAATTAATATTCATACTAAAATTAATTAATACATAATAATTAATACAAACTTAAAACTAAAATTAATTAATACTAATTAATTAATATAATTGACACACATCATTACTTAAAAATACAATTATATATACACATTTTACACTAATAAAATATATATTTATAAGAGCGTACGTATTTTGTTTACCTAAAATAATGGTGTAGATTGTTTTGAAACCGAACCGGACCAACGAGTCACAATCAGTTCAGCTAGCGAAAGAGCCGTCAGAATAAGAACCGAAGAGGTTCCACAAAACCGATAAGAACATTCCCATTACATAATTATGTACTATTTTTAACGACCCATAAATCTGCACTACTTATAACAACGATTGCACTCTTTGCTACAAATATAAAGTAATACACATTTACAAACGTTTGTGGTACAAACTTGTACAACACATAAACTTTATATATTTATTTTTGTATTAATTAGAAAGTAATACACATTAAATGAAAAAGTTAATACAAATTAATACTCCGTATGTAATTTGTAAAAATAATTATTGCTATAAAGTATAACTTTTTACATAGAATTATTTAAAGTATTCACAAATGTAAGTTTAATATTATACGTGGGTTTGATTTGGATCATTTATTTTTTTATAAATTGGCATATTCGAAAACACATATGGTTTTTGTATGTATTTTAGTACAAATTTAGTGAAATACTAATTATTTTGTTAATTAATTCGATTAAATCGTACATATCAAAATAAGAAGATTTCAAAATTATTATAATATATGAAAACTGTACACATATAAACTACGATTTTTTTATATTTACACGTTATTTAATATTATGATGAATGTTAGAGATAGATAAGCAAATAACTTTCAGGATCAATCATTATAATTTCGTAATACTATTTTTTATATGGATTAATTTATTATTACTTAAAGTGGTCCAACTTAAAACTATCATTATATTTGTAAAGTTATTATGGAAAAACATGTATACTTATAAACATTACGTTCGTATAATTTTTATTTTATGATACCCGCAACCATAAGGCGCGAGTAATTATTAAAAAATAAAATAAATAAAGAGGGAAATGCAGAAATGCTCCATGTGGTTTGCTCAAAATGCAGGCGGCCTCCCCAACATTATGAAAGTGCAGGCGGCCTCTCCAACGTTAAGGAAAAGTCGGCAGACGACCTCCCCAGCGATTAACACTGTTAACTTTGACTCGTTATGTAAAGGCAAAAACGTCATTTCCCTCTTAAAAAAATGATATAACACTTTTCCACTAGTTTCCTAGAATGAGAAAAGTTATTTTGTGTTAGACTTACTTTTTGTTAAGCTGGCGCCTTTCACGTGAGGTGGACTAGAAATATTCCTTCTGCTATACGCAATGATTATAGTTGTACATGAGGAATAGTCTAGTGAATATAGGTCTATAAATACCCCCCACGACTCTCCATGGGGGTGCGGAAGCTTAGTGGTTTTTTTCTTTGTTCTCATTTCACTTGAAATAAAACACACACTTTTCCTCTCACCTCTCTCTAACTTTCTCTCTCTAGAACTATCAATGTTCATCATGTTCTTTGATCAACCCCGACCCCCCGATCTAGGTGGCTTTTTGATGCTTGTCAATTGGTATCAGAGCAAACCGGGGGTGTCTTGTATCTGTGTGGTTTGTGTTGGTGTCGTGGTATCAGGTTCGTGTTGTGTTATCAAGATTCACGGTTTGTACTTTTTGGATTCTATTTTTTTATCATATTTTAACATGTCTTGTTATTATCATATCTTTTGATTCTGTTAAAGTCACGAATTTCTTGTCCGAATCTATTCTAGTCTCGTGATAAAATTCTTCTTGTCCAATTTTGTGTATATCCGTGTATTGTTTTTGTCTCTTTTCACATTGATTAGATCTGGATTGTTTCCTGGGAAAAGGACAAAAAACATATGGTCCAACCATTTTTTCGGTATCTTCAAAGTTGGTCAAAACCCCTGTTTCGATGGCTACTTCGATCGCATTGATTACGATGGCTTGTTTAATCCCTTGTGATAGGTACATTGCGATGGCTCGCATACTACGATGACAATGTTGTGATCGTATCATGCGATGGCCACTGCGATCGTATTGCGATGGCTTGTCGCGATGGGTGATTACGATGTCATTGCGATGGGTGCATCGCGATGGCTCACACACTGCGATGGCATGGTTGTTCATTGTGATGGGTGCATCGCGATGGCTCACACACTGCGATGACATGGTTGTTTATTGCGATGGGTTCTTGTGACATATTGCGATGGATTGTTTTGACTCATTGCGATGAAAGACACATAAACAGTTTTTGAAATGGCATGTTTATTACGATCGGTGACTGTTTTTTGTGATAAATACATTGCGATGGAAGTAACAGACTGAAAACATTGCGATGCAGCTTATAACATTGTGATGACCATGATGTTTAAAACATTACTCGAGACCTAAATCGACTCTTGACCAGAACCAATATTGCCCATCCCCCTTATAACTCCACAATCAACACCAATCTAAATCCTAATCCCATCGTCCCCTATACCCTTCACATCTAGACTCTGGACCTCAGTTTTGTGTAAACGTTTTTTTAATCTTTAAAAAAGGATTTTTTGCGTTTCACAATATATCATCATGACTCGTATCAAATAGTTACTAATCAGAAAAATACCACTAAACTTCCACACCCCATGGAGAGTCATGAGGGGTATTTATAGACCTATCTTCACTAGACTATTCCTCGTGTACAACTATAGTCCCTGCATATAGCAAAAGGATTATTTCTAGTCCAACTCACGTGAAAGGCGCCAGCTTACCAAAAAGTAAGTATAACAATCTCCCTCCAAGATGGTGACTCACGTGAGTTGGTTATTAAATGATTCCTACAAGCAAAAATAAAGAAAAATGTTAAGCTTGAATTCCAGCATTCATTGAGACAGTCTTCAGCGACCTTCATATTCTTGAATACTCCAGCTCTATTTCTTCAGCTTTGTAGAATCTAGTTGAGTTTTACTTCATTCCAACTAAAAGGCCTTTCATAAAACAACCAGTAAATACTGCTCCCTCCCAAACAGATCCTTCAGAGGAAATACGTGGGAGGTGATAATGTCATCAACATTTTCTCACAAATTGAAGCAATCACAGTCTTGATTCTATGAGAGATTACTTTAAGTACACACTCTATCCCGAACATGAAGTCAAATTGTAGCACCATAGTCAATTAAGTCCCGAAAATGCACATTTCTCCTGACAGGACAATGATGATATAATGTTGCCACATTAAAGTCAATTAAGTCCCGAATGTAGTCAACTTATCCCTTTATGTAGAAACAGTAACACCAAAGTCAAGTGACCCCGCATGTACACATTTCTCCCTCCAGGATGATGCCTATTAATGGAATCATCCTTCATGTGTGTACGTGGTATGCCAACTGGAACCGCTTACTTAGTAACCAATACAATGTGACATAACAATTATTTAACATCCTAACCGACTCATTCCCATCTATTATTTAACAGTTAAGGTTTCATAGAAAAAAACTGCCGTGACATAACAATTTTTATCAACCATTTACAATCAATCCAAATCCAATCTAAACCCATCCCATTAACACCTCAACTCATCCTTTTCACACCGGGTCAACTCGGTATTTACCGAGTTGACCGGGTTAACTCACTGAGTTCAAGAACTTGTAATTAGAAAACATCAGTTTTAAATATTCATCTCAATCTACATCATCATCATACTTGAAACCATTTCAGTTAAACGAGATCTCTGTCCTGTTAATACGTTTTTTGCAATCTTTAAAAAGATTTTTTTGCGTTTAACATATCATCTTCATAGATCTTGACTGTGATGGTATTCTACCATCTTTGCTTTACGAAGTAAAAGTAAGAACCTTAACAAATCTATTAAGTTCTAACTTTGTTTCGTTTTTTGAGTATGAATAATCAAAACATAGCATATCAATTACATAACCTACCCGAGTCCCTTCGTTTATGGTCCTTGAAGCCGGATAAAAATGATGACTAATACTCGTGGGTTTCAAGTTTGAAGTGTGATTGGGATTTCAATTGATTTAAAGGATGCATTGGATTTGTTTAGTGATTTATGAATGATGGGTTGATCAGATTAGGTTAGATGGTGTCTGTGTTTTGATAATGGGGGCGGATGTAACAAGAAACGAAAGTGGGTTTGGTGTGAATAGGTACTACTTGTGTAGTTATATTAGGGTTAAGTAGTCAATCATACCACATATGGATCGGGTCTATATATGTGTATGGGATGACTAATTTATTTCAAGTCTACTTATTTGGCAAGAATTCTTGGAACGAAATGCTTATTACAAGAATGGGCTCACTACTTTTGTGTTGACTGCGTCCTTTAAATTCGTCCAAGTAATTGTTGGGCTTGAATATTAGTTATTTGCAAATCGGATGCAAATATTCGGATATGTTGGTGATTCAAATACATGTTGACGGGCCGATCACTACTCCAATCGAAGGCATATAGCGCGCCGATTAATTTTTGCAATCGAATTCGGAATGACCGATTCTATATCCGATTGGTGCAAAATTAATTATGTGGATTACTGGGTTATTGGATTGAGCCGGGTATTTTGAAAGAACCAAGTGGTAAAATTGTTGTCGGGTTAAAAGCTTATGTGACAGGATTTTATTACTTTGGCGGGCCATTTAAACAGTGACATTCAAGGCCGGATATCCATTTTCAAACACTTCTTCACGAATAACAAACACAACAAACACGATACATTACACTAAAACGATCCTTATCAAAAAATCACCTAAATTACTAATGGCTATTACGGTTTATGTGATTACGTAGATGATTCGATGCTACTTATTTGAGGTTGAAGTGAGATTTCTCGAAGGCGTTCTTATTTTATCTCTAAAGGAGTACTTACGACTTTATAAGATAACTTGTTCAAGCATATACGGTTATGGATAAGACTTGAAGTATCTAGTTTCCAGTTTCAAGGGGAGGATGGACGACGACATGGATAACTATCATTTTTGGGAGCTTTGTTGCGGTTCTCAGTGTCACACGCACTTGCAGTTGTGGATATCTTCAGAGGTGTAGTACATTTTCTTATACCGCCTGTTTTGGTATAGGGTACTTTAGAGAAGTTGTACCTTTTTTATACCGCCTTTTGGTATAGGGTACGTTTAAGACTTCTCTGCATCACTCTTCATTCTACAATAGTGTAAGCTTAAGTTCAAGTTTGGGGAATTCTACTTCAGTTTCAAGTTAGGATTATCGGGTTATCTTCATCAGTGGTCACTATCAATAGCCAACAGAATGGATAAGGGGATTCAGTTCGGGGTGATCAATAGAGAATTTTTGTTTAGAGAGATATTGTTGACATCTTCTCACATAGTATTGGTTACTAAGTAAGCGGTTCCAGTTGGCATACCACGTACACACATGAAGGATGATTCCCTTAATAGGTATCATCCTAGAGGGAGAAATGTGTACATGTGGGGTCACTTGACTTTGGTGTTACTGATCCTACATAAAGGGATAAGTTGACTACATTCGGGACTTAATTGACTTTGATGTGGCAACTTTATATCATCACTGTCTTGTCAGGAGAAATGTGCATTTCCGGGACTTAATTTACTTTGGTGCTACAATTTGACTTCATGTTCGGGATAGAGTGTGTACTTCTGGTAATCTCTCATAGAATCAAGATTGGGATTGCTTCAATTTGTGAGAAAATGTTGATGACATTATCACCTCCCACAGATTTCCTCTGAAGGATCTGTTTGGGAGGGAGCAGTCTTTACTGCTTGTTTTATGAATGGCCTTCTAGTTGGGAGGGAGTAAAACTCAACTAGATTCTACAAAGCTGAAGAAATAGAGCTAGAGTATTCAAGAAGATGAAGGTCGTTGAAGACTGTCTCAAGGAATGCTAGAATTCAAGCTTAACATTTTTCTTTATTTTTGCTTGTAGGAATCATTGTAACCAACTCACGTGAGTCACCATCTTGGAGGGAGATTGTTAGACTAACTTATTGGTAAGCTGACGCCTTTCACGTGAGTTGGACTAGAAATATTCCTTTTGCTATACGCATGGACTATAGTTGTACACGAGGAATAGTCTAGTGAAGTAGGTCTATAAATACCCCCCATGACTCTCCATGGGGGTGTGGAAGTTTAGTGGTATTTTTCTTTGTTCTCATTTCACTTGAAATAAAACACACACTTTTCCTTTCGCCTCTCTCTAACTTTCTCTCTCTAGAACTATCAATGTTCATCATGTTCTTTGATCAACCCCGACCCCCCGATCTAGGTGGCTTTTTTATGCTTGTCATTTTGGATACCATATTTTTCTTTTGACATGAGGGGAGTCATATCCACCATCCATCTCATTTCCATCTAATTGATGAGATTAAATATTTTTTTTTATGTATTTTTATAATCTAAATATTTTTTAACCCTTTAAGTGTTAAACGAAAATAATTATACCATCGCGACGAGTGTTTAATTATCTTTCCACCAATATGCAATATGATATACTTTCGAAGAAAAGAAAATTTTCGTTTTTTTCTTCTTGTTAAAATTTACGTGAAATATCATATATGATAATACTGTTTCATCATATATGATAACAGTGTTAATCATATATGATATTGGTTTCTATCATATATGATAGGTTATATCATATATGATACTGGCGTTACATCATATATGATATTAGTATCATATATGATAATTTTCGAAAACGTGAAAAAAGAATGAAGAAAAAAATTGTCGAAAATATATCATATAGCATATCTGTAGAAAGATAATTAAATGGCCATCGCGATGGTATATTTTTTTCCGAATAACGATTAACGGTTTAAGATATATTAATGTTTGAAAAAAATGGTAGAAAATGAGTTTTTTGTTTAATCTTATACATTAGATTATAATTGATATAGAGGTTGGAGATTAATCCCCTACTATCCAATAAAAACTTTGGTATTCAAATGAACTTAGAAAACATTTGGTATGTTTTTATTAATCACAATCGATATAGATTTCAGAATCATATAAATGACAATGAGAATAAAATTAGGAAGAAGGCACACTAACCTCCTTTGAAAAAGGCTAAAAATTAAGATATAATTATAATTTTTGATAAACATATTAATATACCAAACATTAACTATCATTCTAATTATCATTCCCTAATTCACATTCCCATAGCCGCATACCAAACACAACTACAATCGATTCACACACTTTTTGTTCAAATACCACAAGGTATTGTTGAAATAGCACAAGGTAGGTACAAAAAGGAATGCACAAAATACACCTAAACCCCACCGAATCTCCCAACACCCCTCCACACACAACCAACATCACAAAAAACCCCTAATTTCACTCGCTCCCATTATTATTACTACTACCTTTTAAATTAAAAAAACAAATTCCATTTCATTTCCACACACACACAAAAACACACCTTCACTGTGTGCTTTGCTTTTCTTTTTTATTCCGGTCAACAACCACCGCCGTAAACCTTGGGTTCCGGTCAATCAATCAATCATCATGTTACGAAGAGCGTCTTCTAAGCTTTTTTCTCTCCGATCTATTGCTGCCGTTAGATCTAATCGTACCGTCGCTTCCGTCACGGTCCGTCCTTCTCTCGCCGTCGTTTCGCGTCACTTTTCCGGTGAGTTTTTATCACGTCTTGTTTTATCAGATCTGAATCTAATTAGTTTATTGTTATCTGTATCTGTTGATTATTTGTGTGGTTAAAAATTTGTATATGTTTGTGTCTGAAATGATTTATGTTTATGTGTTTAATGATGTATAAATTTATATATACTTGTGTGTGAATTTATATATGTTTGTGTAGGATTTTAAACATTTCATGAACCGTTCGTTAAAATGTCCGTTTATGTTTGTTTAATTATTAAATGAAATGAACGAACGTTAACGAAAGTGTTGTCTGTTCATATATGTTCGTGAGCTTCCGATTATACATATACTAAGGGAGTGTTTGTTTTGGCTTATTTGCGGGCTTATGAGCTTATTTGATTTCGGCTTATCTTTGATAACTCTTGATTTTCTGGCTATTTTTGGATTTATGGGCGGTTTATATCATAATAAACTTACATAACCCCACAATTTTCAAAATAAGCTGGAAAATTGGGGCTTATGAAATATAAGCCAAAATCATATAAGCTCATAAGCACACATATAAGCCGCAACAAACACTCTTAACGGCGGTTTATATCGTAATAAACTTATATAACCCCAAAGCTCTCAAAATGTTCGTCTAATTGTTAAATGAACGAACATGAACACTTTATGTTGAACATGAACAAAAGTCTTGTCTGTTCATATATGTTAGTGAGCGTCTGATTGTACACACAGTCTCATGAAACGTTGGGTAAAATGTCACTCGTTTAATTATTAAAGAACATGAACACTAATTTATGTTTGTTTAGTTAAATGAATGAAGACGAACAAAAGTCTTGTCCGTTCATATATGCTCTGTGCTCATGAGCGTCAGAGTATACATACACTAAGGGGATGTTTGTTTCGGCTTATATGTGGGCTTATGAGCTTATTTGATTTCGGCTTATATTTTATAAGCCTCAATTTCTGGCTTATTTTTGGATTTATGGGCGGCTTATATTGTAATAAACCTATATAACCTCACAAGTCTCAAAATAAGCTGGAACATTGGGGCTTGTGAAATATAAGCCGAAATCATATAAGCTTATAAGCCCACATATAAGCTGAAACAAACACCCTCTAACGCTCGTTTATGTTCGTATGTTGTATGTTAATACACTTTAAATTTGGGTTACTTTGAGCAAAACAATCCTTATAAAACACGTTACTATTATGTATATTCTAAATTTTTCTTATGTTTAATTAGTATATGTACATGTTTGTTTAATATCTTATTGAGCGAACACGAGCAACCTTATTTTTTAATAAACGAACATGATATGAAAATTCGTCAGTTTAAGCGATCATGTTTGTATATTAGTCCAGTTAAATTTAAACAAACGGACATGAACAAGACCACTGTCCATGTTCGTTCGTTTAATTTAGAGCTCTATGTTTGTGTGTGAAATGGCAAGTGTTGCAGTTTGCTTAATCGTTAGCTATTTCTGTTGTTACTTGTGAAATCTATTATATGCAGTTGTGTTTTTAAGTCCATATATCTTTGTGTGTGAAATTATTGTTTGTTCTTTCTGTTGATTATGCATTAAATTGATGATAACCTATTTATGTGTGAACTGATAGATGTCTTGATAGTTATTTCTGCTGTCATTAGTGTGAAGTGAATGTGGACCTGATAAATATATTTGTGTGTGGAATTGATAGATGTAACAAAGAAGGTTGAAGAGGTGATGCCAATTGCAACTGGTCATGAACGCGAGGAGCTTGAAGCTGAGCTTCAGGTTATTTAATATTTATTTTTGTTCAATCGTTGATCTTATATGATTGGACGATTTTGTGTTAGTAGTGTGATTAATTTTTGAGGTTAACGCTGATTATTATTTTTTGTTTATATAGGGAAAAGATATACTGGAAATTAATCATCCAGAAGGTCCTTTTGGCACCAAGGTAAATTTTTTTGCAAAGTTGTTATTGTTGGATTGTGATGGTTATTGAATACTGCTTGGGTTTGGGTATCTGTATTAGTATTAATTAGGTCAAGGATTATTAACTTGTGATACTGATAAGTTTTTTTAAAACTTTGAAAGCGATGGGTGAATTGTTTGGCGTAGTTGCAAGAATTGCGATTATTCAATTTATAGTTATTACTATTTGGGGATGCGTTATTTTGTTAAGAACTGTATGGTCACACATAATTGTGTGTGATATGCCAAATGTAAATTGTATTCTTTGTTTAGTTATGATAATTTTAACAAGAACCATACTTTTTCTCAACTGCGGTGTGTTCACCAAGAATTGTCTATTTTATAAGTCAATAAAATGCGAAAGGAAATGTTAGCATTACAAGCTGACTTTCTTATAAGAAACACAAGGGTCTTGGTTTATCTTTATCAAATAAACTAGCCGCTTCCATATTATAAAATGTAATATTTTGTGTAGAAAGGTTTCGCGTACCGAATCAATTGTGTTATAACAGTTGTGTTCTATATATGCATGCTTGATTAAACAATAACTAGGATAGGGTCAAAACTAAGAAAAATCGGAGAAACATACTTGTCACAGATTTTTTTTAATAATGCATTTGCTCTATAATCATAACAATTATCTTGTAAATTTTCATGCTTAAATATAGACAAACATAAATAGTGTTAAAACTAAGAAAATTTGGATAACGGCTGTAACATAAATGTGACTACTGACTAGATATGTATGTCAAGATTTAAATATAAAGAGCTTATACAATGTACCTACTCTTGCTATTTGAACTCTATTTACCAGAGATTATCAGCACGCTAAAAGTTCCTAGTTAAATACTAGTTTTGACTAATCTTCTCCCAGGGATCTTTAGTCTTCTATAACATCATACTTAAGTTGGTGGATAACTTGCCTCAATCCACTGGCTTTTCTTTTTTCATACTAGATAAGCATAAATGTGTCATTCAAGAGAAACAATGTTGGAGCCATTGCAACAGTAACTATCATATAAAGGGATAAGAAAAACTAACTATTCCATGGCCGCACGACTTTCAGTTTTGATTATAATGTTTTTTATTTTCCACTCGGTGTCACTTTTTAAGTGTGACGTTTTTTATTGGTGCTATAATATATATGATAAGGACGGATAGGCAACACCTTCCAATCATCTTTTGAGCATACTAGAATCTTCCAAAAAGACTGAGGACATTCAATCCAGTCTTATTAGAAAGTATTCACAATATGCATCGTGCGAGATTTTCTTTTTATATATGAATTATTGCTGAAGCTGTGATCTTTATGCTGTTTTGTTGCTTACAGGAAGCTCCTGCTGTGGTGAAATCTTACTATGACCAAAGAATTGTTGGTTGCCCTGGTGCAGATGGCGGTGGGTCATTCTAGCTCTTTTTCTGTATATCTGACTAATGCACTCTTTGATTCTTTATGGTTTAATTGTTCTGCTTTTGCGTCTAATAGCTTATTAATGACTTCATGTTTCTTTTTTTAAATAGACGACGAGCATGATGTTGTTTGGTTTTGGCTAAAGAAGGATCAACCACATGAGTGCCCAGTATGCTCACAATATTTCAAGGTGAGTACAGATTAACCTTTCTATCATTTATGTCTTTCTGGGAATGGTGCGATATAGATCTACTTTTGATTATTCCTCAAAAAATTCATGTATTGTGTTGCAATACAGAGTGTTTACCTTAGGTCAAACTTTCATGATCCTTTACATATCACTTACATGTTAATTTGATCGTCTCTGTGCATTTATTGACGATTGTGTTTTGAAATTGACCATGGTAGTTGACAAATTGCCACCTTTGGCTTCTCAATTCGTAGTGATCAATCCATCATTGCATTCCCAAAAGATCTATTTGATCATTCAAGTGCCTCATCTACATGACTTGGGCTAAGTTTATGCCTTCTGGCTTGCTTGCATGGATTTATGTATTAGTCGATCCTTACGTGTGCCCCATAATGCTATATTTAGTTTGCTCGAATTGTAAGTCCACGATTCGTTTCCCAAGGGGCAATTTGTCTCTTTACCTATTAAATCTTGGGGTAAATATGTTAATATAGTGATCTATAAATATGGAAGTTTCCGGAAATTGTGCTTATCGTTTAGACATGGTCTCTTTTTTGTTTTTAATAGTCTAGTTGTAACTGGACATTGAATAAAAATAAAGGGTTTTGCTAATGATAGCCCTTAGGTTGTCGTTAAGAGAAATTATTTTAATATAATTCAATGTAAGAAATGAAATCATCCAATCAGAACCAAGTGTTTGTTGTGCAATCCGAACTTTTAGGGTTTGTATCCATGTTTTTCGGAATTGACATCCAATTATAATGATTCAAAAATAACTTCGTATCACAGGAAAACCCAAAAATAAAAAACTCAAGTATCACAGGAAGAAGTGTATGATGCAACTTGTGATATATACGAGCACATATTGATAAAAATATCTTTTGCTGTTTTGCAGTTGGAGGTAGTGGGCCCAGGAGGACTTCCCGATGGACTTGACGAGGATGAACATCATCATCATTGATTGCATTTTCTAGTATTAAAAAAACCGGAATAAGAATCTGGTGGGATAACAAGACTTTTAAGGTTCTGCAGCATTTGGGATTGAGAAGATCCTGCGTTTTGCTTGTTTCATATTTTACTGTTGTTTTTTTGGCTGAATCAGAGCATACTACTTACATTTTTTTGTCTTTGTGAATTCTTGGATTGTGGAGCATGCAATCTATTTGAATTGTGGACGCCATTGCTTTAATGCATTCAAAATAATTAATGGCGCTGAGTTTAGGCTCTTAGACATTCATCAATTTTGATATTGGCATGAACTTTGCCTGCACCACTATAACCCTGTGCCTGTGTCTTTGTGTAGTGTTTTAAGCAATCATTTAAACTACCGCTTGTGCTTTTGATAAGTCTGCAAAAAAGTGTACTGCTGGTTCAGTTCAACACCATTTATCGTGTTCAGTGACGGAACCAGGAAAGTAGGTTGTAGGGGGCAATTTTTTTCTTTTTTACCATAGCAACAAAATGAGAAAAAAATATAAAAAATCCAGTATTTTTAGTTAGATTTGAAAGATTTTTAAAGCCTTAAAGTACTGAATGTTATAAGTTTTAATATGTGGTGGGGGCAATTCAAGTTTTAAGGTAGGGGGAGGGGGGGCATTTTTAAAAAAAAATCAAAATTGAAAAAAAAAATTACACTAAAATTTGATCATGTCGGACTAGCTATGGGAGGCAATGCCACCATATACTCAACAAATACATCCGCCCCTGATCGTGTTTATTAATGTGCAATTTTTCCTAAACTAAATTGGTCATAGGCCAGTTATGATGATATTAAGCTTTCTTTTTTCCAATAACGAACACATTTGATGCTGATTGCTAGCATTCTTCCTATAGTTTCAGACCATAGTGATGCACAATGACTTTTCATAATTTCTCTTTCGAACAAAACAGACAAAGTCAATAAATTATCGTCCTATTGAATTGGAGCATAAGGCATATTGGGCCCTAAAACATGCCAACTATGAATTAAAGACCGCGGGAGATCACCAGAAAATACAACTTAATGAATTGGATGAATTAAGAGATAATTCTTATGAAAATACATATATTTTTAAGGAAAAGACTAAGAAGTTTCATGATTCAAAGATTAAAAACCGAGTTATTAACGTTGGTGATCAAATGTTACTTTTTAACTCTCGTTTGAAGATATTTTCCGGGAAATTGAAATCTCGTTGGTCGGGTCCGTTCACCATAACACAAGTGTTTCCTTATGGGACCATCGAGTTAGCTCAAAATGATGGCCCTAACTTCAAGGTGAATGGACATAGGCTTAAGCACTACTTCGGTGGGGAAGTCCCTTCGTTGGACGACCTCGACCAAGTCACCTTCCCCGATGATAAATAGCATTGAGGGGATCGAGTCGATCTCATGACTCTGTAATAAAAAACGAGGTGCCTCGTGGGGGAGATCCCATGCTTATCATTGCATATATTATTGCTTTCTAATGTAGTTAATGAGAGAGGATTTGTGCCCTTCCAACTCGTTGTCTCGTGGTTGTTTGTGAATGTGTTATCTAGATCATCATCATCGCCACGATTAAAGACTCTCGTGTTCGTTTACGTGAGCCTCGATCGTTTGCTTGAAGAGTTTTTCACGAATCCATGACATATCCTTTATTGTTCTAACAATTATCTTTTAGCATAATTCATAAACGGCTTTGGATATATTGTTGATCACCCTTTCAATGCTAGATCATAAGCATTCGACTCTTCGTCTCTAGTATGGGGGTGCTCCACCTTTAGACTCGAAACATTAAGGAAAATGTTTAATTTTAGTATGAGGGGTGAATAGATACTTGCCTTGCTACGCCCCCACGTTTTTCAACTTTCATCGTTTTGTTTTGTTTGTTGCAAAATAAGGCTAAAAATGACTCAATTTTAAATTTTTTAAGACACGAATGTATATTTTCCGATGGGTAGAATAAGAGTTAATTTTTGACTTGATGAGCATTTGGAGCCCTTTACATTCCTTAACCCGCTTCAATAAAGTTTTGCTAGACTTTTATATAGGGAACTTTAAAACGCGAAAGTTTTAGCTCATACGGGTTAAGAACAAGAACTTTTCGCAAGTTCCTATAATTGATCCTAGTAAGTCACTTACCAAGGGAACTTTAAAATGCATTCTCTAAACTTGAAAAAGTCTAAGAAAGTGCAAGATCCTATAGGTGACTTGAAAACCCAAAACTTCGATTTGATATAGTCTTAATGAAGCTAATCCAAATTTGACTTAATTTTGACTTGCATGGCTAAGTATTCACGAGTCTCTTTAATTAGAGGTCTTTAAATAGTGAAGAACGAGAAGTGATAGAGTTAGACAAGTGATCATGCTAAACGTAGAACATGAAAATGCTCTTTTAAAAACTCATATGTTTTTAATTGTGGCTTTTTTTCCTATAAGATCAATGCATTAGGAATAAAATAATTGCAATAAGTAAGGTCGTACGATTTGAAAGGTTACTTAGCTTCTAGCCCAAGATCGTTTAAAAGTTGCTCGGG
This sequence comes from Glebionis coronaria, assembly GCA_025667525.1. Taxonomy (NCBI): domain Eukaryota; kingdom Viridiplantae; phylum Streptophyta; class Magnoliopsida; order Asterales; family Asteraceae; genus Glebionis; species Glebionis coronaria. The sequence goes on along the minus strand of CM046882.1, from coordinate 506,799,218 downwards.
GTTGAATAGAGTTCATAGCCAAGGCATAACTTATTGAAGTGGGACGCGAAGATTGGTGAAGATCCAAAAAGGCCCTAACAAGGCATGAGGAGCTCTATTTTGTTGCTAAAGATCCAAGATTATGTGAAGAATCATTATTCCAAAATCAATATGAAGGATCAAGACACACGACGAAAAGCAATTACTCCCCTAAAGATCATGGAGAAAGTCTATCCAAAAAGACCCTTACAAGTTATGAGGATAAATATATCCAAGTCCTAAAAGGAGGCGGATCGTTGTATATCAAAATCCAAAATAAAGATTGAAGAAAAATGATGAAGTCGTGGTTCAAGTATGAAGAATCTCTCAAAAACGTCAAGTGAAGAAATTCCAAAATATGAAGAGAAGACCATAATTTCAAGAACGTCTTCCGAAGATTTGAAGAATGAAGTACATCCCAAATATCGGTCCGAGAAAGGTCTCAAATGGTGAAACGAGTTATGCCAAGATATGAACTTAAGGAGATACACGAGAAGCCGTTTTAAAAGATTTTGTCCTTTAGCTAACTATCGATTAAATCGTGCTACTTTATTTTCGAACTAATAAATACTCAAATAAGTTAATATGAATCACTTTTGATCCATGACAAATAGTTAAAAAAAATTCTAGATACCTTTTCTTAATAACTAGGATTGCGAGGAGAAAAAGTATTACACAATTTGGACGTATGAGTATTGTTAGCATTGTGACTTGTACCAACAATGATCTCGTTTTTGCACTTAGTATGGAATGTATGACAATCAAGGATGACGAACTTTACTCTATAAGACATTCAATTGTTTCTATTCATTGACCCTAAAAGTCACTTTCGTGATAAAAATCATACATTATGTCTTTAACATATCTTCGTAGTATTGTAGCAAGTTTGCTTTTTAATAAAGGTTAATAAAATTGATTTTTGGAGATTCTTAGATACTTTATTCTTGCATTGCGTGAGGGCACGACAATGGTTTAGTATGAGGGAGTGATGAGATGGCATTTATACATGATCTCATCGTTTTTTCGGGTTTTAAATGCATAAAACGTCATCAAAATACCATATATTATGCTTGTGTTTGTTTACTTGTGTATTTTAGGTATGGATATCATGAAAAAGACAAAAGATCACAAGAAACAAGGAAAAACGAACACGAGAAACGAAGCCGCACAATGAACCGGGCCCTAGTTATGGATTTCTCAAAGAAAAACCCTTGAAGACTTGAAGATGAACAAGAATGATCCCTCATTTATGAAGAAATGACACTTAAAACCCTTGTATATTCTTAATTACAAGTTTGGTCCCTTAAGTTTGTCAAAATTATAAAATGGTCCCTCAACTTTGAAGATTTGGCAAGATTAGTCCCTCAAGAATTCAAAATTGTCAACAATGGTCCTTTATGAAGTCAAACATCCATTGAAGACCTTCAAAGATGAAAAATGTCCAAGATCAGCCCTTGAAATATTCAAAATTGGCAAAACAAACCCTTAAAACCTTTACACCAAAGTTTTAGGGCAAAAGTGAAAAGAGGAAGTTTAATAACAAAGGAATGGAGTTTTATGGGCTGAAAACATTGTTTACATGTTTTACCAAAGAACAAGGGTTACTTTTGCCATTCTGAAACTTTTAAAAAGAAATTGCACCAAACAACTTGCAACTCCACAAAAAACGGATCAAAGGTTTTACTATTCACCGTATGAAACCTATTTTTACCTTTTACATATCAAAGGGTAAATCACAATTAGAACTTCCCACGTGTGATTCACCTTAAACCAAATCATTCCACACCCTCACAACAACAATCCCATCACTTAATGGTCCCCACCATTCAAACCGTCCACCAATGAAAACACTACTTCCTCTCCAAGGAATGTCACATGGCAAGATCAACGCTTTACACTCTTTACTTGTCCCCAAAGCCAAAAAGAACGTCTACGATCAAATGGGACAGCTCATTTCACCTCAAGCATCTAGAAGACTCAAAGGGCATTTTAGGGACTTCTTAGCTAGAGTTTTCATTGTAATCTTAGCCCTTATGGCCTATATAAGACTCCTCAACATGTGAGAGAGCCTTGTTCCAGTTTTACTCTTTAAACATTGTAATTCCTTTTTAAAATTTATAAAAGTTTGGTATTTTTAAGAAATTGTAATTCCTTTTTATGTTTATAAAAGTTGGTATTGTTTAAGAGTGATTCTGAGTTCTATTTGATGTTATAAAGGTGTTTTGATCTTTTGGTTGAAGCACGTTTATGTTTGATAAGGTTTTCAAGTTTGAAAAAGTTGAAAATCCTTGGTTCTGTTTTGCTTATTATACCTGTTCTAACCCCAACCAAAAGCTATAAGCCTTTGTAAGCTTGTTGACACCAAGCTAGTGAAGGTTTATCAACATTTGGTTGGGCTGTTTGTTGCCTTGTGTTGAAGATCATACATATCAAGGTCTGGTTCTACTTTGAACCATCAGCAGACCTTGATCCTTCTTGTTTCAAGGACCTCGGTCACTCTCTATCTGTTGAGAGTGGTCCAAGGAGCATAGCTGATCTCTCTAGGAAGTTGTGGGGGATAGGTATTGGCTCTATTTCAATTTCCTCTAAAAAATATCATGTTTATGTCTGTTATGAACTTTACCATGTGATTTGGTGTTCTTGTGTTTGTGCTTTGTGTTTTCTTTTTTGAATCTATTAGTTTTCACCTAGGTAAGATATTTGAATCATAAAATCAATAGGTTGTGTGTAGAAATAAAAAGTTTGCTTGAAAAGGGGTTAAAACAAGGCTGTTTGGTTTTTGGGATCAAAAGGCCTTGTGGCCTTGTGCCATTGGTTCTTTGGGTTTGGACACTCTAAACAAGTCATTTGTCGCTGGTTTTAGTCATTGGTTAAGTTTCAAAAGGTTTGGAAAAGGTTTGCTAAGTTTTGGAAAAATCTGAAATTATCACTTTGAAATTGGTTAAACACATCAGATCCAATAAAATCTTTGTTTGTTTGATATAGGGTCTGAAATTTGGTTTGGGAAGAATTTAGGTGATAATCTATCTATGCAATATATGTTTGTTGATTTTTGTGGCTTATTGTGGGTGCTAGAGCTTATGAAAGTTGGCTGAAGTGGTCATTTGCATCAGCAAAGTGACCACCTCATTTTGGGTTTGCATTTGCTATTCTAGTGTATGCCTTGTTGTTTAACTGCTTGAACCTTGTTATTTTGATGCTTGTGAGTGCTTTTTGCTATTTGGTTTGCTTATTTGTTGGCTTATAAGCCAACTGGCTTATTGGCTTAATTTTGCCAAAATCTATCAAGTATTGGCTAACTGGCCACTTGATTCACAAGGGCTCAGCCTTGAGTTCTTCATAAAAGTTGCTTAAAACAAGCTTATAATCAATCCCTGGTCATTTGGTAACATTTGGTGGACTTTGACTTTTGGTTAAATAAGCACAATTTGGCTTATTTTTCAGAACAACTTATTGGTACATGCAACAACTTGGTTTTTGTTATAGGTGTCATTTTTTTCAGCTTAATATCATATTTGAGAAGTTACAAGTCTTTTGGTTAAGCTTTTGCTAGGAAACTAGCTTATTTGACTTTTTCAGCCAGCTTATTGGCTTCTACAGCTTATTCTACTTGACTTTTTATGATTTTTCTTGTTGATTATTCTTAGTTAAGCTATTTGTGAGCTTTTGCAAAAAGAATCAGCTTTTGAAACCCTCTAGAACTCAAACCCGACTATTTTGTTGTTTAGTGAAAAAGTTCTTTTCAAAGTTCTGGCTTATTACTTGAGCTTTTTCAAAATTTATTTTTGTAGATTGGTTTAGAATCTCAATAAGATGATGTGTGTTCAATTAGAGCTTATGTCATTGGCTTATAGCTTAATTGGCTTATTGGCCCATTAAGAATAAGCTGTTAACTTATTAAGCTGCGATAAGCACATTTTCAGCTTTTGGGCCTTGAGACTTTTGTGTTTAAAATTGAATTTTGAGTCAGACTGGTGATTTTCAGCTTATTTGATTGAGTTTGATTTTATTGGGCCAAAAAGCCCAATAAGGTGGTCTGTTTTTGTTTTTAGCCCATTTGGGGGCCCAATAGTGGTATTTTGCTAATTTCACTTTCATTTTCTGTTTACTTAGGTTAATATAAACTAGTTTGTAAGTTTTTAGAAATTTTTATAATTTTTAGATTTTTAATATTATTTTATTATTAAAAATTGTTTTTAGGAATTTTGCAACTTTTACATTTTTCCTAGGTCCAATACATTAAGTTAGGATTTTTAAAACTCTTAGATTATTTTTCTCAACATTTATTTAATTTTTAGGATAATTTTAATATTTTAATAGTTTCTAATCATTTAGAAATAGTTTTCATTAGTTTAAAATTTCATAAAAATATTTTTTAGTTTACTTAAGTCATTTTGGAGTTTTACAAATTGAAAAAACTTTATTTGGGCTATTTATTAATTATTTTGATTTTTAGGGCTTTAATTAGCATTTAAAAATTAATATTTAATTAATTAAAAGGTTTGAAAAAGTTTTAATCATTTGTAAAATCTTAGTTCATTTTTAGCTATTTTTTGTAATATTTTGGGAATTTTTAGAATTAATTTTTATATTGTCACTTTTTACGGTTTTTCGTTTTATCGTCGTAGTGTAATTTTAACGTATCCGTCATTTCCATTTCCCTTCTTTTTCTTTCGTCAATATTAATCCAAAATCATTACGAATTATTCACACACAAACACCTCCTTGGGAAACAAATTTATTTGGGTCATTAACACTTGATTTTCCTAAATCATTTGTTTAATACTTACCGCATTTACGCCTTTTTCCTTCAATGTCGTATTTTACCACAATCATTTTGGCGCCGCTGCCGGGGAGGTGTGTCGTGATTATTTTTTTTATTTTGTTTTTAGTATCTAACCATAAATAGTATTTGTATTAGTAGAACTCTACTAATACGTATTATCGGATTTTCGTTTTTCTTGTGAAATATTATTACTATATTGTGTAAGTATCACAACAAATACAAAATATATCCAAAAGTGTGAAAACACAACCTTAATTGGGATTTGATCTCTTAATTATTGTATTCGAATCTCAAACAAAAAGAAAAAGGCAAAAATAGATAAATACTTTCGTGAAGCTCGATTTTAAAAAATACGAACTATAAGGTGAATAGATAGGCAACGTGCTATAAAAGGCCGTTAAAAGGAAGCTAGGTACTTAAGTGCTTCGTGCCACCTCATTCCCCCCGTTCACTTGTGAGTATTTGATATTGAAGGCTAATCAAGGGTTTTGCCGCCCAAAGTATTATTACGTATCATATATATATTTGCTTGGTTTCTTTGTGATTAAACCCTCTTGAACAGTTTGGTTTTCACCAAAGTTCTAAAGTCAATTGAAGGCGTTCACTCTACGTGATCGTTTTTATTCCTTTGAGGCTTCTTTATTTAAGAGTTTGATTCGAGGAGAGATTTGGTAGATTGTTGTCTACGAATACACACAAAATCCAAAAAAATTAAAAACAATCAAAAACACAAAAAATTGAAAATTCACAAAACACCCAAAAGAATCTTCTTTGCTCACCTCTACGTTCTACGTCACGTTTATGCAAACTCGTAATCAAGCAAAACGAGCTCGCAAACGTCGTCAAAACCAAAGAAATTTGGTTGAAGAAGAAGCTCCAATTGTCGAACCCGTTGTAGAACCAATAGTCACTATGGCTAATTGTACTATGATAGAGTTGCTTCAAGCATCCACTGAGGGTTTTGGAGAAGCTATTTTGATTCCCGCCATCCTTGCGGAGAATTTCGATATTAAGACGGGTTTAATGTCGATGTTACAAGCAAACAAGTTTCGAGGTCATGAAAAAGACAACCCGCATTACCACATATGGAGTTTCGATCGTCTCACCGTAACAAGCATGATTAAGGATGTTCCACATGACGCCATTAAGATGATGTTGTTTCCATACTCGTTAGATGGACCCGCAAAAATTTGGCTCGAGAAAGAACCGCCAAATTCGATTTTGACATGGGGTGATCTCGTTTCTAAGTTTGTGAACCAATTTTTTCCACCATCTAAAACAACACATTTGAAAAATGAGATTTCAAGGTTTACACAACATAATAATGAAAGTTTTTCAATGGCATGGGAACGCTTTAAGGAAATGTTACATGAATGTCCTCACCATGATTTTTCGGAATTGCATCAAATTGATACTTTTTATAATGGCCTTAACGATCATGAACGAGATTATTTGAATGCCGCCGCGGTTGGTAACTTTTTGTGCAAAACGACCGATGAGGCTTTAAAGATTATCGAGAATAGATCTAAGGTTTATAATCCTCGCAACACACCAAGTGTTGCCAATATGGGTTCATCGTCATCGTCTCGTAACATGAATGCCTTACATGATGAAGCAAATGAGGAAAATCGGTTTTTCGATAGATTTTCGACGATTATGACACATTGGAAAGCACAATATGGTGGTTATCAAGGCAATCAACGTAACTACAACAAGGGTAATTACCAAATTCGGAATGGGCAAGTTCAAAATCAAAACCAAAACCGTGATTTTCAAAACATTACACAAGGTTTTCAAAATGCTCACACTAAAAATCTTAATGGAGAATTTTTGGATTATGCAAAAGCAAACGATGCTAAGTTTGATAACATGCAACGTGAGATGATTAGCTTAAGATCCGAGCTTAAAAACGAGCTTAAAAACGAACTTGCTAATGAATTGAAAACTCATGCTAATAAAATGGAAGGAAACGTTCAACGTCTTCAACAAAACAAAAAAAAGATGGAACAAGGTCAACATGAGATTAAGCAAGAGTTGTTAAAAGCGGATATAAGGCAATCAAAATTTGAAGATCGAATGGCTAAAATGTTTAAAGAAATCATGTGTAAACCCTCTTCCTCGGGTGGTCTTCCTAGTGATACCATTGCAAACCCGAAGGGAGAAATGAAGGTTATTACTACTCGTAGTGGTAAAACTTTCAATGGACCAATCTCTCGTCCTAGTACTTCTACGGAGAAGGAAATCGAGAAAGAGCCCGAGGTGATGGTCGAAAAGGAGCATATCACAAGCCCACGAAGTACCCTCATACCACACCTACGGTTGAACCAATACTAATTGTGGAACCCGAGATTCCAAGGCCGTTGCCTATGCCCCAACCCACACCACCTTTACCTTACCCATCGAGACGAAACAAAGAGAAATTGCAAGAACGTAACAAACAACAAATTGAGCTTTTTATAAAAATGTTTCAACAAGTGCATTATAATGTGAGTTTAGCCGACGCGTTGTTATACATGCCTCGTTTCGCCTCCACTTTTAAAGGTATGATGAACGATAAGGAGAATCTTTCAAAGCTATCTAACTGTTCTTTGGTTTATCTTAATCGGATACCAGAAAAAGTTGGTGACCCCGGGAAGTTTCTCATTCCTTATGATATATAAGATATGAAAGAATGCCTCGCCTTACCCGATCTTGGCGCGAACATTAATTTGATGTCATTTTCCATTTGGAAATCGCTATCGCTTCTAGCTCTTACTCCATCGAACATGTCTATCGAGATGGCCGATCATTCTACGATTTTAGCATGTGGAGTAGCCGAAGATGTTTTCGTGAAAGTGGGGAAGTTCTACTATCCCGTTGATTTTATAGTAGTTGACATCCCCGCGGATCCTCAAGTTCCTCTAATTTTAGGTCGTCCATTTTTAGACACCTCGAGATCGCTTATAGACGTTCATGCAAGAACTATTACTTTCAGATTCCACGAAGAGGAACTTATTATAAACGCTACTCAAAACTCGACACCTTCTCATGTTTATGCAATCGCTACCATTAATAAGTGTGAAAACACTTATCCTTTTACCACTTATTTCCAATAATAACAAGACCAAAACGTGTATTTTATGTCGTAAAAGTCAGAATTATGCGTGGTTTGTGTTTTTATTGTGTTTCATGATAAAAATATGAAAAAGGGAGAAAACATGGGCTATCACGGGCTTTTATCGAAGAAAATGAGAAAACACGAAGTCAAAAGATCAAGAGTGCATAAAGAACGGAAGTCCAAGGCCTATTCTGAAGATTTATCGAAGAAAAAGTCTAAAGACGGAAGTTTAATGAAGTCGAAGAACTCAAGTCTAATTATAGAAGAAAATTATAAGACGAGTTCAATTTATATCGACAAATTCCGAGACGACGTCGAGAAAGACAAAGAATTTAAATCGAGTCGAGAAGAAAGAAAGAAGGAAGCAACACATGCACTCCCCACCTCCTATAAATACCCTCCTAATGACACATTAGGAGGGTGTTAGCTAGTTTATTTCTTTTTTGTAGTTTTTCATTCTAGAGAGAGAAAGTGTTTAACTTTCTCTCACTAAAACTTCATCTTTTCTTTCTTTCATGTTTAAGCTTTAATTTACTCTTGTATTTTTGAATCTTTAATCTACAAGTTAAAGTTAAGTTTTTCATATTCAATCTATTTCTACCTTTCTTATTTTGTTTATCTTTGATTAGTGATAATCTTTGATTTTGTTTCATCTTGATGTTTATGTGAATAAAATTTTTATCTTTTTATTCATATCTAAGTTTTACACGGATTAAGCTTTGAGTTTATCATGCTTATTGGCTTATTTTGTGTTTAACTTATTTACTTTAAGCTTTCTTAAAAGTTTTATCTTATTAAAGTTTGTTTTATAAAAGTTTCCGTATTTAGCATTTCAAAAGTCGTCAAATTTGTGCTTAATTAGTCTTGGCTAAGAGTTGGTAAATGCTTATTGGATCAAGTGCTTATTCATTTCAGCCTTGTTACCTTTTGTGTCCATCGCAATATTGTAAGGGTTTTACCTGTCACGATCCCTTGGATACGATCTCCTGGATACGATCGCATTGACTGCGATCCATACTTCTTTCATTGACTACGATCCACACCACGATCCACTTGTTGCGATCTGTGGGTGCGATCGTGTCACGATCCCTTGAGTACGATCGCATTGATTGCGATCCTTTTGGTTACGATAGCAGGCCACGATCCAATAGTGCGATCCCTCATTTATTGAGTACGATCCACCATTGCGATCCACCACTGCGATCCATACCACGATCCATCCTGCGATCGCTTGTTACGATCGTGTGTTGCGATCTGAGTACGATCGTGTTGCGATCTGACTTATGTTTTTGTTTTATTTATCTTAGTTTTCAAATTTAACTTTTCCCGTATTTTTACTTAGTATTATTTTTAAACGAGTTTTGTCTTACTTTATTTTTACAAAGTTTTAAGTTTTACAAAGTTTTCAAGTTTTAAATTCATTACGTTTTAATTTCTAAAAATTGCACGCTTCCTGAAATCTCTATTTTTACCAAGTGTTTTTCTAGTAATTTTTAGTTTAATTTTTAAAGCTTTTATTTTTACTCAACGACGTTTTTATATTTGCTTATAGTTTAAAATAGATAATCAACCCATTTTATTTGTCCACCAAGAACGACTGAGTCGCACTAATAACCAATAATCAATTTGAAAAGACTGGAATTACGAACTTTCATAACTAAGTAAAATCTAGTTATTAAATGGCGCCGCTGCCGGCTCTTCTCGTTAAGATTAACGGTTTTTAGTGAGAGACGCGTTGGATTTTGGGATCCGTTAACTTTTGAATGTTATTTTTCTTGCTTAAAAAATTGTCAAAAATCCATAAAAATTAAAAAAATTTCAAAAATTCATAAAATAGAAAAACATATAAAAACCAAAAATATTTCTTGTCTATCTTTCTTTTCTTTTTGTAGGTGTGCATGCTTACTCGTGCTCGTAAGAAGAAAGCAATTCAAGCCGAAGTCGTAACTCCACCTATTGTCACCATGGACAATCGACCAATGATCGAGCTTTTGCAATCGTAAGTGGAAGGCAACACCGATGCTATTGTCATACCCGAGATTGGAGCCAACAACTTTGAGCTCAAATCTGGCTTCATTCAAATGGTCTCTACTCAACCATTCTTGGGGCGTACACGTGATGATCCTCATGACCATATAAAAAGGTTTCTTCAACTCACTAATACGGTTAAGTATAATAGGGTTTCACAAGAGGTGATTCACTTGCAACTTTTTTCTTTCTCCTTAGAGGGACAAGCCCGGCATTGGCTTGATAAGGAACCACCACAAAGTATTCTTACGTGGACGGATTTAGAGACTAAATTCATCAACTACTTTTTCCCACCCTCACGTACTATTGCTTTGCGGAATGAAATCATTACCTTTGAACAAAAGTACGGTGAGACATTTAGTGAATCTTGGGACCGTTTTAAGGAACTTTTAAGAAAGTGTCCACAACATGGTTTCACAAAAGTACATCAAATTAATACTTTTTACAATGGTTTAAGCATGAATGACCAAGATTCACTAAATAGTACCTCGGGGGGTAATATTTTGGTTAAAGCTTCCAATGCCGCATGGGATATTATTAAGAATAAGTCTAGAGTGCAAACCAAGAGTGTTCGAACTAATGTGGCTATTGCTAGTACCAGTGACGCCGACAAGAGAATTGATAAGCTTACTTCGCTTGTGGAATCGATTGCTCTACAAACCGCTAACAATACCAAAGCCATCAATGCGCAAGTTACTGCTTTGAGTCAGTCATGTGAAATATGCGGGGGTTCTCATTCATACACTGATTGTCCTTCGACTCATGACAATTCGAAAAATGTGTATGCCGCCAACGGTAACTTTTCTACGGGAGGCTATCAAGCACGTCCTCAAGATGACCGCAGTTTGCTCAGTTATTGTTCAAACAACTTCCTTTCACCACCTGGTTTCCCCCCACAAAACCCAAACAACCTTAATCGCAACAATCAAAACCAACCTCGAGCTCCAAATCAATATCAAACCCAAAGAAACCCGTATCCACCTCAAGGAAACAATCAAGTTCACCAACCACCCGCTTATCAACCACCTGCCTACCATGCTCTTCCTCCCACCCAACCCTCCGCATTTAATCAAGAGCTTGACACTTATATGAGGACTAATGACGCAATAGTGCAGAATCTTCAGCGGCAACTCAGCAACTTGAAAGGAGATATGGTGAAACAAGGGAATGATCTTCGAGCCGATATGCAAAACTCTTTGAGCGGTCAAACAAATGACTTAAGGGATATGATGGCTAGTTTCTTCCAAAGTAATCAAGCCTCTGGTTCGGGTTCTCTTCCGAGTAACACTGTTGCTAATCCAAGAGGGGAGATGAAAGCAATCACCACTCGAAGTGGAAAAGGTTTAAAGAAACCCGAGCTTCCTACACCTACACCGGTGATTGTGACAAAGGAAAACGAGTCCCCTTCTCCAATTCCTCCACCTTCTATTTCACCAATTCCTCCACCTTCTACTTCCACCCCTCTACCACCCAAGGATGTGAGTGAGAATTCCATTCCAAAGCCTTCATCTCAACCCAATATACCTTATCCCTCAAGGTTGAGGAAAGAGAAGTTGAAGAACAAGGATGATATTCAGGTTTCTAACTTTCTTAAAATGTTTAAACAACTGAATTTCAATATCTCCTTTGCTGAGGCTCTCGCTCACATGCCGAAATATGCTAAAATGTTTAAAGATATTCTCAGTGATAAGGAGAAACTTCTTGATATCGCTCAGACCCAACTTAATGAGAATTGCTCCGCAGTGCTCTTAAGGAAATTACCCACCAAACTTGGTGATCCGGGTCGTTTTCTCATTCCTTGAAACTTCCCCGGGGTAGATAATTGTATGGCCCTAGCCGATCTAGGTGCTAGTATAAACTTAATGCCTTTAAGCGTTTGGAAACAATTGTCTCTACCCGAGCTAGTCCCCACACGAATGACTTTGGAATTAGCTAACCATACGGTTGCTTATCCGGTGGGGATAGCCGAAGACGTCTTCGTCGGTGTCGACAAATTCACCTTTCCGGCGGATTTTGTTGTCGTTGACTACGAGATGGATCCCCGTGTTCCATTAATCGTTGGATGTCCATTCTTGAGGACCGGTCGCACTCTCATTGATGTAGCCGCGGGCGAATTAATCATGAGAGTTGGTGACGATAAAATCATCTTCAACATGGGTAAACTTTCTAAGCAGCCTTTTGACAACGATAGTGATAATTTCATTGACGTTCTTGATGAGGCTTGTGAAGAACATTTCAAAGACGCTTGTAAAAGTGTTTCTTATTCTCTACCCATTGTTGAGACCGTTGCCTCTATTGCTCCATCACTAACTCTATTTGGAGAAAGTGACTTCATTCTGAAATAATTTGAAGCTACTTTGGGAGATGTGGACTTACAATATGACGATTTTCCCTCTAATTGGGATGAAGACATTCGTACCATTGAGAAACTTCTCAATGAGGACCATATTTCTCCACCGTCTCCTAAGGAAATCTCTATCGATGATCCGAATTTGAATACGCCTTCCATCGAAAATCCTCCGGATTTAGAGCTTAAGGACCTACCGTCTCATCTCGAGTACGTTTTCCTTGAAGACAATAAGAAGCTACCCGTCATAATCGATAAGGATTTGAAAGAAGACGAAAAATCTCGACTTATCGCCGTGCTGAAGAATCATAAGAAAGCGATTGCTTGGAAAATCTCCGATATTCGTGGAATTGATCCTCACTTTTGCACACATAAAATTCTCATGGAGGACGACTTTAAACCCACTATTCAAAACCAAAGAAGGGTGAGTCCCAAGATCCATGACTTTATCAAAAAAGAGGTTATCAAACTTCTTGATGCGGGAATGATCTACCCTATCTCGGATTCACCATGGGTTAGTCCGGTCCATTGTGTGCCTAAGAAAGGCGGAATCACCGTTGTGTCCAATGAGAACAACGAGTTGATTCCTACTCGTCTCGTTACAGGGTGGGGAGTTTGTATAGACTATCGCAAACTCAATGATGCTACGAGAAATGATCATTTTCCCCTTCCTTTTATGGACCAAATGCTTGAACGTCTAGCGGGTAATGACTATTATTGCTTCTTAGACGGTTTCTCTGGGTATTTTCAAATTCCCATCGATCCTAAAGACCAAGAGAAAAACACATTCACTTTTCCTTATAGAACATTTGCTTACAAAAGAATGCCTTTCGGCTTATGCAATGCTCCCGGGACTTTCCAAAGGTGTATGATGGCTATCTTCCATGACATGGTTGAAGAAACTATGGAAGTCTTCATGGATGATTTCTCGGTCTTCGGGAGATTCTTTCTCTACTTGCCTTGCCAATTTAGAACACATGCTTAAGCGGTGTGAAGACACTCACCTTGTTCTAAATTGGGAAAAATGCCATTTCATGGTAAAAGAAGGCATTGTTCTTGGACATAAAATCTCCAAAGCCGGTCTTGAAGTCGACCGTGCTAAATTCGATGTTATTGCTAAATTGCCTCCACCTTCAACCGTGAAGGGTGTGAGAAGTTTCCTTGGTCATGCGGGCTTCTATCGTCGATTCATTCAAGATTTTTCTAAAATCGCTCGCCCGATGACCCACCTCTTGGAAAAAGATACTCCCTTTATATTTTCTAAAGAGTGTATTGAATCCTTCAATCTTCTTTAGGACAAGCTAACTAAGGCACCGGTCTTGGTTACCCCTAATTGGGAGCTACCTTTTGAATTGATGTGTGATGCTAGCGACTTTGCATTATGCTAGCAAGACAATGACGGGGGCTCAATTGCATTATACCACTACCGAAAAAGAGCTTTTAGCTGTAGTGTATGCTTTTGAGAAGTTCCGCCCTTATCTTGTCCTTTCCACCACCATTGTCTATACCGACCATTCCGCGTTGAAGTACTTGTTAACTAAACAAGATTCTAAGCCAAGACTTCTTCGTTGGGTTTTTCTCCTTCAAGAATTTAAAATTGAAATTCGTGACAAGAAGGGAGCCGAAAACCTAACCGCGGATCATCAAAGTAGACTTGAGGATCCTTATGAAGGGGATCATCCGAATCAAGAGATCAATGACTCTTTTCCCCTTGAGGCCTTAATGTCTATCGATTCCAATCTTGATGACACCCCGTGGTTTGCGGACATTGCAAACTACTTAGCGGGTGGAATTCTCAAGGAAGGGTTAACGTCCCAACAAAAGAAAAAGTTCTTTAAAGACATTGAACATTATTTTTGGGACGACCCTTACCTTTTCACAATGTGCGGATCTTGTCATTCGTCGATGTGTTGATGGGCCGGCAGCGTTACTAATCCTTGAAGCTTGCCATAAAGGACCCACCGATGGTCACTTTGGTCCTAATTATACCGCGAAGAAAGTATTCGACTCTGGATTTTATTGGCCCACCATTTTTCATGACGCTCATGAAATGGTTAAACATTGTGATGCTTGCCAACGCCAAGGAAAGATCACACATAAAGATGAGATGCCTTAAAATTTCATACAGGAATGTGAAATCTTTGATGTATGGGGTATCGACTTTATGGGGCCATTTTCATCATCTAAAGGAAACAAGTACATCCTCGTAGCCGTTGACAACGTATATAAATGGTTTGAAGCTAAGGCTCTCCCTATGAACGATGCGAGGGTGGTTGTGAACTTTCTAAAGCAACTTTTTGCTCGATTCGGTGTTCCTCGTGCTATCATCAGTGACCGCGGGACTCATTTTTGCAATGATCAATTTGCTCGAGTCATGGCTAAGTACGGTGTCAATCACCGTCTTTCCACCGCTTATCATCCTCAAACAAATGGTCAAGCCGAGATATCTAACCGTGGAGTAAAGAGAATTCTTGAGCGTACTGTAGGAGAGCATCGTGCCTCGTGGGCCAATAAGTTAGATGATGCTTTGTGGGCTTTACGTACCGTATATAAGACACCTATTGGTTGCACTCCATATCGTCTTGTGTACGAGAAGGCTTGCCACCTCCCTATTGAGCTGGAACATAAGGCGTACTGGGCCGTGAAGTGGGCTAATTTTGACATCAACAAAGCCGGTGATCTTCGGAAGATTCAACTCAACGAGCTAAATGAACTGAGGAATGAAGCTTATGAGAACTCATTGATCTAAAAGGAGAAGACCAAGATCATCCATGATGCAAGGATTAAGAACCAAGAGTTCCACGTTGGTGATCAAGTTTTACTCTTTAACTCTCGGTTGAAGATCTTCTCGGGCAAGCTGAAGAGCCGTTGGTCTGGTCCATTCACCATCGCCAAAGTTTTCCCTTATGGCACCATTGAGCTTTCTCAACCAAATGGGACCAATTTCAAAGTGAATGGCCAGCGCGTGAAGTTGTACTTTGGTGAGGACATCTCTCATGAGGTGATTCCATCCCACACCACGCTTCCCTTGAATTAGTTCTGGGTCGAGTCAGGCTCGTGACTCGGTTAACAAAAACAAGCGCTTCTCGGGAGGCAACCCGTTGATCTATCCTTTACCGTTTTCATAATAAGTGTAGGGGGGATCCCCGTATGTGTTTGTTGTCTTGTTTCTTTTGATGTGCAGGGATTAAAAGCTTCAAAGATCCATTCTCGATGACTTTTGACGAACCGTGATTCCGTGTACCCGTCTTCCCGGTTCTATCCTAAACTGTCGTGATTCAATATTTCATATCTTATATGTTCACATTGAAATCACTATAGTTTTCCTTCCTTTAGCAAGATTTAAACAAAGTGCACAATGTCCTAAGTGTAGGGGAGTTTACTCCCACATGCTTAAACATTGAGGACAATGTTTATATCAAGTGTAGGGGGACTTTTATCGAAGTTAAGTGGGCTTTTCCTTGTATTTGTCCTCATTTTAACCGGAAAATTTGATTTTTCGATATTTTTCAAAAATTTTAATCTATTTTGGCCTAGTTGTATAGTAGTATTTTCCTTTTTTATAGTTATTTTCTTTCTTTGCTAGAATAAATTTTAATAAAGTGGTTTTAATTTTTC
Organism: Glebionis coronaria; assembly: GCA_025667525.1. Lineage (NCBI taxonomy): Eukaryota > Viridiplantae > Streptophyta > Magnoliopsida > Asterales > Asteraceae > Glebionis > Glebionis coronaria. The sequence goes on along the minus strand of CM046882.1, from coordinate 506,783,324 downwards.
AACGTTGTGAATCTTTTGACTCAACCCGAGTTTACTTATCTAAGTTTACTCTAGCTAGTATCCTTAACGTGTTTAAGTCAAGTTTTGCTAGGCTTTTATATTGGGAACTCTAAAACGCGAAAGTCTTAACTCTCACGGGTTAAGAACAAGAACTTTTCGCAAGTTCCTATAATTGATCCTAGAGAGTCGTTTATCAAGGGAACTTTAAAATGCGAATTCTAAACTTGAAAAAGTCTAAGAGTTTGCAAGATCCTATAGATGACTAGAAAACCCAAAACTTTGATTTAATAGGCTAAGCATCCACGAGTCTCATTCTTTGAGATTTTAAATTATGGAGAACGAGAGATGATAGAGTCAATTATAAGTTTGGTATTCTTTCATGAATTTATGTGAGTTGATTATAAGCTTTTTCTCCCATCGCTTGTTAATAAATATATTTGCAATAAATAAGGTTGTACGATTTGAAAAGTTATTTAGCTTCTAGCACAAGATCGTTTAAAAGTTGCTCGGTATTAATTAGAGTTCATAGCCAACGCATAACTTATTGAAGCGGGATGCAAAGATTGGCGAGTCCGAAAAGGCCCTAACAAGGCATGAGGGCTACATTTTGTTGCTAAAGATCCCAAGTGATATGAAGAATCATTTATCAAAAATCAATATGAAGGATCGAGACTCACGACGAAAAGCAAATACTCCCCTAAAGATCATGGAGAAGTCTCTCCAAAAAGACCCTAGCAAGGTATGAGGATAAATAGATCCAAGTCCTAAAAGGAGGCGGATCGTTGTATATCAAAGTCCAAAATAAAGATTGGAGAAAAATGAAGAAGTCGTGGTCCAAGTATGAAGAATCTCTTAAAAACTTCAAGTGAAGAAATTCCTATTATCAAGAGAAGACCATAATTTCAAGAACGTCTCTCAAGATTTGAAGTATGAAGTCGCTGCCAAATATCGGTCCGAGAAAGGTCTCAAATCGTGAAGCGAGTTATGCCAAGATATGAACTTTAAGAGGTCCCGAGAAGAAGTTTTAAAAGATTTTGTCCTTTAGCTAACTATTGATTAAATCGTCCCACTTTATTTTCGGCCTAAATAACTATCAAAATAAGTCAAACAATGTATCCTCGTGATCATTAAAGACAAAATTAAAATATAAGAGATACACCTAGGAATAAGGGAGTCTAAGTGAATAATTGGGCCACATGAGTTCGTGTTAGTTTGTTAACTTATAATAACAATGATCTCGTTTTTAAGCTTGGTATAGGGAACGTGAAACTTGAGGATGATGAACATTCATGACGGCCAAAACCCCAATGTAAGTCTTTGATTTCTATCTTTTTACTTTCCTTAAAGTTTAGTATTTAATAAAGGCCAAGGTGGGTTATTTATGATGAGAAATATAATCTGTACTTTGAAATTAATGCATTGCATGAGGGCATTGCAATGGTCAAGTGTAGGGGATTTAATAAGTGTGAAAACACTTATCCTTTTACCACTTATTTCCAATAATAACAAGACCAAAACGTGTATTTTATGTCGTAAAAGTTGGAATTATGCGTGGTTTGTGTTTTTATTGTGTTTCATGATAAAAATATTAAAAAGGGAGAAAACATGGGCTATCACGGGCTTTTATCGAAGAAAACGAGAAAAGACGAAGTCAAAAGATCAAGAGTGCATAAAGAACGGAAGTCCAATGCCTATTCTGAAGATTTATCGAAGAAAAAGTCTAAAGACGGAAGTTTAATGAATTCGAAGAACTCAAGTCTAATTATAGAAGAAAATCATAAGACGAGTTCAATTTATATCGACAAATCCCGAGACGACGTCGAGAAAGACAAAGAATTTAAATCGAGTCGAGAAGAAAGAAAGAAGGAAGCAACACATGCACTCCCCACCTCCTATAAATACCCTCCTAATGACACATTAGGAGGGTGTTAGCTAGTTTATTTCTTTTTTGTAGTTTTTCTCTAGAGAGAGAAAGTGTTTAACTTTCTCTCACTAAAACCTCATCTTTTCTTTCTTTCATGTTTAAGCTTTAATTCACTCTTGTATTTTTGAATCTTTAATCTACAAGTTCAAGTTAAGTTTTTCATATTCAATCTCTTTCTACCTTTTTTATTTTGTTTATCTTTGATTAGTGATAATCTTTGATTTTGTTTCATCTTGATGTTTATGTGAATAAAAAGTTTATCTTTTTATTCATATCTAAGTTTTACATGGATTAAGCTTTGAGTTTATCATGCTTATTGGCTTATTTTGTGTTTAACTTATTTACTTTTAAGATTTCGTAAAAGTTTTATCTTATTAAAGTTTGTTTTATAAAAGTTTCCGTATTTAGTATTTCAAAAGTCGTCAAATTTGTGCTTAATTAGTCTTGGCTAAGAGTTGGTAAATGCTTATTGGATCAAGTGCTTATTCATTTCAGCTTTGTTACCTTTTGTGTCCATCGCAATATTGTAAGGGTTTTACCTGTCACGATCCCTTGGATACGATCTCCTGGATACGATCGCATTGACTGCGATCCATACTTCTTTCATTGACTACGCTACACACCACGATCCACTTGTTGCGATCTGTGGGTGCGATCGTGTCACGATCCCTTGAGTACGATCGCATTGACTGCGATCCTTTTGGATACGATAGCAGGCCATGATCCAATAGTGCGATCCCTCATTTATTGAGTACGATCCACCATTGCGATCCACCACTGCGATCCACACCACGATCCATCCTGCGATCGCTTGTTACGATCGTGTGTTGCTTTCTGAGTACGATCGTGTTGCGATCTGACTTATGTTTTTGTTTTGTTTATCTTAGTTTTCAAATTTAACTTTTCCCGCATTTTTACTTAGTATTATTTTTAAACGAGTTTTGTCTTACTTTATTTTTACAAAGTTTTAAGTTTTACAAAGTTTTCAAGTTTTAAATTCATTACGTTTTAATTTTCAAAAATTGCACGCTTCCCGAAATCTCTATTTTTACCAAGTGTTTTTCTAGTAATTTTTAGTTTAATTTTTAAAGCTTTTATTTTTACTCAAAGATATTTTTATATTTCCTTATAGTTTAAAATAGATAATCAACCCATTTTATTTGTCCACCAAGAACGACTGAGTCGCACTAATAACCAATAATCAATTCGAAAAGACTGGAATTACGAACTTTCATAACTAAGTAAAATCTAGTTAGTAACCATCAACCATATTGACTTAGTCGATGTAGTTTGCAATGAGTTTTCACAAGAAGTGTTTGGTTTTTCTGATAGTTCGTCAAGTGGCGATCCCACTATTTTGGATCCGATTCTTGCTAATTCTACACCAAATCTCACTCCATTCCAAGGAGGCGATTTTATTTCAAATGAAATTGACAATGAAGATGAGGTGATTATTGGTAATGATACTCTCATTCCACCATTTCTTCCGCCGATGGAAGTTATGAGTGTTGAACAAAAATCTTCGATCGAGGAACCGCCAATCCTTGAATTGAAAGATCTTCCATCTCACCTTGAATACGCATTCTTGGAAAGTGATGACAAGTTGCCGGTTATTATTGCAAAAGATCTTGCTAATGATGAAAAAACCGCACTTTTGAAATTTTTTAAAGCTCATAAAGGGGCAATTGCGTGGAAAATTTCCTATATTAAGGGTATTGACCCAAAATTTATACTCACAAGATTTTAATGTAGGAGGACTATAAACCCGCAATTCAAAGTCAAAGAAGGGTAAACTACAAAATTCACGATGTCATAAAAAAGGAAGTCTTAAAACTTCTTGACGCGGGAATGATTTATCCTATATCCGATAACTCATGGGTGATCCTAATCTATTGTGTCCCTAAGAAGGGAAGAATAACCGTTGTGCCCAACGAAAACAACGAGTTAATTCCCACTCGTGTTGTGACCGGTTGGAGGGTGTGTATTGACTACCAAAAATTAAACGACGCCACTCGTAAAGACCACATTCAGTTTCCTGTATCTTCAACTCCACCACCACAAAGACAAGTATGGTTTCAAAGGAAACAAACTTTGCAAGTACTGTCTAGATCAAGAATGAGCAATGGATCAGACAAGACTGAAGAGGTGCAAGTTGAAATGATGGCTTCTATAAAAGAAAGAGTATCTGGGGATACACAAGTGATTGAAGAAACAAGTGTGTCTAATACTGGTGAAATCAACACTGTTGAAGATCCAAGTACTTCTAAGCCAACTAAGCCGACTGCAAGTACTGCTGACATTGTTGAAGACCCAAGTACTGCTAAGCCAACTAAGCCGATTGCAAGTACCACTGGTGATCATCCTTCGCTAGAAAGTCAAACTCCTTTTGGAGAGGATGAGACTTCAGCCCAATTACTGCTCGACTTAAGAAAGAAGAATTTAGTTGAGAAGACTAAACAAGCAGAGGCAGAGAAAAAGACACAACAAGAAGTTCTTGCCAAAAAGAATCAAATTCAAGGTAAGAAAGTTCAAGCTTCACACCCTACTAAAGGTATAGTTATTCAATAGCAAGCCAATGAGGAAAGTTCTTCCAAGCTGAAGAAGAAGCTACCTAAGATTGATCCAAAGGATCAGGGGAATAAGCAAATATTATCAGAATCTGAAGATGAAAGTGATTCAGATGATGATGTAAACAAATTCATGTACAGATTTAATCAATTAGACTATGATGAGGAATATGCTTACAGAATACAAGCACAAATTCGTGAAGATGAATTACAAGAAGAACTTACATCAAAACAACATTTGCTAGAAGCTAAGAGAATACAACAAGAATGGAACATACAAGAGTATGATAGGATTTAAGCTAAATTACATGCAAGTAGGCTTCTTGCAGACTCATTGATAGCTGAAGAGAGAGATGCTTATGATGAAGAAGAGAAATCAAAGTTGATTGATGATCTGGTAAGGGAGCAACAAAGATTCTTTGCTGAAAAGAGAAGAAGAGAAAAGATTAAGCCTCCAACTACTATGCAGATTAGGAATCAAATGATGAATTTTCTTAAGAGAGTTAAGGGTTTTACTCATATTCAGCTGGTCAAGAAGAATTTTGAAGAAATCAAGACTTTGTATGAGCAAAATAAGAGAACTGAACTGAATTTTGTTGAAATTGGATCTGAGGCAGATAGAATAGCTGTTGAAAGACATAGAAGACATCTGCAACAACAAAGGCAATTTGGAAGTACTCCTAGAATTGAGCCAAGTACTGCTGAACCTACAAATACATCTCCAACTATCAAGACCACTTATGTGAAGAAGAATAGAAAGGAGAAGGTAAGTTCAAGGGAGGAAGAGACTGCTCAAAGAATGAATATAGGAGTTAAAGCTCAAGATATTGCTCAGACTGAAAATGTACAAGCAGTACATACACAATCAACAGTACATACAACAATACATACTGAGGAGACGGTACATACAAACTTGGAAGAGGGTTCAACAGAACTTGAGGGAACCTCCAAGGGTGTTAAAAGGAAAAGGTCAACAAAGACAAATAAGAAAGCCAAGAGGGCTAAATCAACAACAGAAGATAGTGATGATGATGAGAGCTTGAAAAAGTACTTGAAGATTATAAAATTTGAAGATCAATGTATTGATACAGAGATTTTTGGAAAGAGATCATCTATTCCTAGATGGATTTACACTATGGATCAAGGACTTGAAGCTGTAGGAATTCAAAGAACTGATGGCACAAAAAGGATAGTCAGACTTTTGGAGGATATTCTTCACATTCTTGACAGACAAGATATTCAGGATCTTTTCAGGTTAGTTCAAGAAGCCAGTGCAGGTAAAACTGAAGTATCACTATTATACAAGGAATCTCTCTTTATGTATGAACCACACAATTGTGATCAAGAAATGTTGAAGGAATTAGAGAATCAGGTTCCTAGTTACTGGAGATATTATAGGTCATGTGGATTGCATATTTTGGATATAGATGATGTTACATACTATATGCTGCAAGAGAAGACTTACCCTTTCAAAATAAGATTGTTGGAAAGGATGTTAGAACAACAATTGGAAGTTACAGAAGAATCTGTTGATGCTTTGGAGTTGATCAGAATGGTTAAACAACAAATCAAGGATTTGAAAGATGAGGAAGAAGCTGAGAAAGGGCCTTAAATGTTTGACTTTCAGTCACACTTTACAAATGGTTCTCAGTTCACCATGTCTAACACACATAAGAACTGGCTAGTCCATAAGCAAACGGTTTGTGGTAAAGACTTATCAAATCCGTTGAAAGCTGATAGTTTGCTAAAACCTATATGGTTCTAACTCACCTTGTTTCGAGACAAAGAGTTGGCTAGTCCTAGACAAACGGTACTAGGTAAAGACTTCATCAAATCCGTTAATGGTTGACAATTTACCAAAAATTGTAAGGTTATCAGTACACCTTATTCTTTATGAATAAAGTATTGGCTATTCCAGAGTGTACGGCTAACTGGTAAAGAATTTATCAAATTCGTTGATAGCTGGTGATTTGCTAAAAATCACGAAGCCAATACATATTGGTTTTTGTTGTTAACTGTTTTATTTCAGGTATGAAGATTGCAAGCAAAGAAGTATTCAAAGAAAAATACTTAGAAGGTTTTGTCTCGTCAAATCAAGACTGAAGTTCATGATTCAGAGTTCATAGATTTAACTCAAGAAGACAACTACTGATGCTGCAAAGATAAATGAATGTTTAGAAGACACAAATAAGATCATAGTTTGAAGACAAAGATGATACTTATGATGTTTGAAGATTATCTTTTCAGAAGAAGATCTACATTTAAATTGTTTGGCTACATCCAGTTGAATACAAATACAAATTACCAAGTTCAATCCAAGGATGAAGGAAAGATTGAAGACATGTACATTCAGTACAAGAGAAACAAGAAGACAAAAAGTTATCATTCTTGTTTAGGGGAGGATTGTTGGGAATTATTTGTTAAGTGTCAAGTACCGTCAGTATATTTTAAGTACTGTTAGTGTTATGTAAGTATCGTTAGTGTTAACGCGGTACATAGTAAGTACTGCTACTTATAAAGTAAGTATTGCTATACTGATTAGGACGAATATATCTTTGTATAAGATATGTCATAGTTATAGTTAGAGTATATCTTATGTGATATACTTAAATAGTTAGAATATTGATAATATATCGTCTGTGATATAGTTATCTTTATAGAAAATTCTAAGGTTTCTAGGGTTCCTTACTCTATAAAAGGAACATAGGTAGAATGTCTTTCATGTACCTCATTCAAGTCGATTAATAAGAGAATCGAATAGTTAAAAGTAATTCTGTTCTTCTGTGCTTTATAAGTTAGATTCCGCATAACTTATTTAGTGTTAGTAAGAGTGCTCAAAGTGTTTTAGTTTGATTACAAACTACTATACTAATTCTTAACAGAATATAGATCCAATCAAAGGGATCAACATATTCAACAAAATTCCGATGTACTGTGACAACTAAAGCGCCATTGCCCTTTCTTTAACTACGTTCAACACTCCCGGGCGAAGCATAATGACATACGCTACCTTTTCATCAAAGAGCAAGTGGAAAATGGAGTGATCAAGCTGTATTTCATCAACACTGGGTATCAGCTGGCGGAGATATTCACAAAGGCCTTAGATCGAGGACGTATCGAGTTTTTGATCGAAAAGCTGAGCATGAAATCATTTTCACCGGCGACTCTTAAGGAGTTGGCAGAAGAATCTGCAGAATAGTGGTGGTAAAATATTCTAGAGTATCCTTTTTATCGTGATCATGTATATTATCATGTATATATACCATCAAAAGAAAAATACAAAATATAAAATCTACAAAAACTATAAAAATATTAAATCAAGAAAATCCAAAAATATTTTTCATTTTAAATCGGGCATGTCTTTTAGTACGGTAATATTTACGGCCTTAGAAATGTCGATTAATATTGACACAACGCATAAATAGAGTCCGTATAAAAGTTGTACATATTTTAAAACATGCCCATAATGGCTTGTAGTTATTTCTGACTGCAACCCGCTTTTCACATTAAAGTCACGTATTTCTTTTGAAAACGTTGGCTCACAACGGGAATTAATTTTCTCGGGCAAGGTTTACTTTAAAACCTTGTAAGGGATCAAGTTTAATTTATAACTTGGTCTAACACAAATTTGTACGCTTCAGTGCACTTATTTTGTTAAAATAAGAGAAATCTTATTGCCACCAGAATCATTTCAAAAAATCACTTTATGAAAATGTCTTCATCGGTGTTTGACTCCTTAAACAATGACTACAGCTCTTTAATTAGAACACGGGTTAGAGTTTAAGGGGGAGAAAATATCTTTTCATCTTGGTTTTCAAATTGGTCTTCAAATGGATTTTCAGAAAATTTGCTCTATGTGTGCCTTATGTGCAATATGTGCCCTATGTATGAGGATTTGATTTGGCCTTAGGTATTTTAAGTGCGTTAGTTGCGTGATCGTGTTATTATGAAAGATAAGAGGTTATGGGGTAATGTGTTTGTTAGTTCACCTATTTTTACAAGTTTCAAATGAACATACTTGCAAAAAAGAGGGGGGGGGACCAAAATGCACACTTTTCAATATTGTTTTCGGATTGACCTAAGTCAACACCCCACCCCCCTGTTTACTCCTTTCGTCTCAAACACACAAACAACAACACCCTTGAAAACCATTGTTGAACTTCCTCCGAGCTTCGTTTGATTATTAGCCTACTGTTATTCCATCTAGGTATTAATCAAATACATGTTGTTTCTATGATTATCAATTGCTTATCATTTCAAACGTACCCTACATCTCGTTTATTAAGAATTAGGGTTTCGGATTTTTTTGGTGATATAAAAGTTGCAATTGATAGAGGGGAACTGCTTTTCTAGCATGTCTAAACATAGGTCTTGAATCGTTTTGCTTAAAACATAGCCTTTGCCCCGTAATCGAACGTTCAAAAGTTGCTTAGTTATATCCGTCCCAAATTGCGATGCATATTCCGATCGATCATTGCGATGGCTATATTATTCCGATGGCACATTCTGATCGATCATTGCGATTGCTATATTGCGATGATCATTCCGATGGCACATTCCGATCGATCATTGCGATGATCATTCCGATGGCACATTCCGATCGATCATTGCGATGATCATTACGATGCATATTCCGATCGATCATTGTGATGATCATTCCGATGGATTCTGTATTCCGATGGCTTTATTCATATTCTGATGGATTCTGTATTGCGATGGACTTGTCTAAATGACATTGCGATGGTGCTTGTATTACGATAGATAGACATTGCGATGGTGCTTGTATTACGATAGATAAAAATTGCGATAGATAGACTTTACAATGGTGTCTGTAGGTGGAACTTATAGACATCACATATTACATGTATGTGCACATTGCTAGATTAAGAGTTGTGAAACATAAAAAATGCTAAGTGTTGTATGTTTCTTCAAAATTAATCTGACAATATTTGATATGACAAGCATATAATGAGTTAGGATATTTTCTTAGATAACGTCGTCATGCAAAGTTATGTGACTTGACATGCTTCTCCGTGCAAAATAACTTCATAATGTATGATATATAAATCTTTATTTATCATTTGCATATGTTGGTTATTTAAACAGGAAAATTTCTATCACTGAAGAACAACAGCGACAACTCGATCTTGCATTAGTTCCATTTAGTGCCAGACTACCACCTGTACAGAACAATTCTCGTCTGAAAGACGACTTTGATCCACCTTTGGAAGCTTTCAAAGTCTCAATGGATATCCTGGACATGTCACCGAAAAAGGATGTCCTTAGAGCCACTGCATCAGTTTCCGAAGTTTATATGCAAGAATTTTGGGCCACAACATTGATCTCACAGGGAAAAAATTTATCTAAGAGGTTTATCACCTTCAAGATCAACAAGAAGAAATTGACTCTTAATTTAAATCAATTCAGGCAATTGTTCAAGTTCCCTAGGTTAGCAAAAGGAAAACAGTATGTGCCTAACCCAGAGACAGATGAAATGCTTAGAGTAGTTCGAGTTCTGAACTATGAGGGTGACATTCTTAATCTATCTCAGTTTACCACTTCACACATCGAGCAACCGTGGAAAGCAATCTTCACTATCATCACTAAGTGCCTCACTTCAAAGGCTCGTGGATTTGACCAAATGAGACCTGTTGGGAATAAATTTAGGCCAGAACACTTGAACGCTGACAGGAACAACTCAAGCGTTGACAAGAGCAAAGTGAGCGCTGACAGCATAAGCGTTGACAAGATAAAGTCAAGCGTTGACAGATTGAAGACAAGCACTGATGGAAGTTGTGAGCTACACGTATATTATATTCTAGATTACTTCTAGTAAGGATAGAAACGACAATGTATTTTCTATGTTTATCTTTACCTAGAATAGTTGATTTGTAGCTTATTGTACAAGACTTCTTGTTCTATAAAAGAAGATCTTTTAGGTTAATGTTTAATATCAGTTTTCATAGTATTCGCAAGTTAAACCTTTCATTGTAATCAACAAGATTATTCTAATACAAGTGAAAGTTTGTTTAACATCATTGTGTTTTAGATCAAGTGTTAATTCCGCATAACACTTTGTTACTTTATTCATAAGCAAAGGTTTCTCTACGTGTAGTACTTGATCTAATCTCGTATACACAAAGCTAATCGATCTAAGTTTGGGATCAACAAGTGGTATCAGAGCTTGTTGAGAAACTTTTGATCTTTAAGTAACGCAGAACCCTAAAACACCAAACCCTAAAAACCCTAAATTCTCAAAACCCTAAAAACACCATGTCTGGCACAAATCAACCTCCTGCTTTGCTTCAAAACAACTTCTCAAACCCTAGCATCAAAATTCCCATGTTTGATGCCAGGAACTTTGAACTTTGGAAGTCCAATTTTGAGCAATACATAGCTATTCATGACTACACTCTTTTGGAAATTATCGAATATGGGAACACATTCGATAAAGCAGCAAAGATTACTGCTGCTATTAAGGCAAGGTCAGCTATTCCTAATTGTCCAGAAGCTGATAAAGTGGAAAAGCCTGATGATGGGAGAGCGGTAGCTGTTGAAGACATAGCCAAGAAGAGGGTGGACATGAAAATTTTGAACATCTTGAAACATGCCCTAGGTCATGAGAATCAGCATAAGTACAAACGTTTTGATTCTGCAAAAGAGCTTTGGGAAGCTCTTGAAGTAGCACATGGTGGCAATGCTGACACAAAAGAAGAAAAGAAGAAGCAACTCTTGCATGAGTATGCTGTCTTTAAAGCTCAACCTAATGAGAATCTCAGCAGTGTGAGAAGTAGACTTCTTGACATCACAAGTCAACTTTCCTTCATGGGAAAACAGATTGATGACCCTGAATTGAATGCTACTTTTCTCAAAAGCCTTGGTGATGTATGGAAGATTGAGACAAGATCTATTCTTGTCAATAACACCCACAAGACTTCCAGGTTTGATGACATCTTCAACAAGTTAAGGCTGTTGGAGAATGAATGGCAATTGGAGAGTGATAACAAATCTTCCAGCAGCAACATGGCCTTCTTTTCACAAAGTGAAGGCCAATTTGATTCCATGAACTTCTATGGACATTCAGCAACTGGATCTCAAGGTGTCAGCGCTGGATGTCAATCTGTCAGCGCTGGATCATACCCTGTCAACGCTTTGTACTCAAGCGCTGACACACACAATCATGGCGCTGATAGAATTAAACCTGCTGGTTTTGATCTTGATACTGTGTGTGCCTTCATTGCTTCTTTGCCTAGTGATTCAAGGATTACTTATGAAGATCTTGAGCAGATAAGTGATGAACAACTGGAAGAGATGGATATAAAGTGGACTATGGCTCTTGTAAGTTTAAGAGCAAACAGGTTCAATAAAAGGTTCAAGAAGAAGATGACCTTTAATGCTAAGGATGTTGCTGGATTTGACAAGTCCAAGGTGGAGTGCTACAACTGTCATAGGATGGGGCACTTTATGAGGGAATGTAGATCTCCAAGGAGATCTGATGCTGGGAAGCCTTCTAGCCAAATGATTAAGAACCCAGATCCCAAGGCCATGGTTGCTGTTCAACAAATTGATGGCGTTGGGGAATGGGATTGGAGCTGGATGGCTAAGAATGAGGAAGAGGACAGAGCTTTGGTTGCTGAAGTTAAAGAAGAGCATGCTGAATATGCTCTCATGGCACACTCCTCCTCTTCATCAGATAATGAGGTATATGATGATGCTTTCTGTTCTAAGGGTTGTCGTTTAAATACTGAAAAGTCAAAACAAGAGATAGTTAAGTTATTAGATGAAGCAAGTACTCTAAGGTGCAAATTATCTAACTATCAAATTGCTCTTACCCAAACAGAAAAGACAGTAACTGAGTATAAGAAAATGGAGTTTGATTTAAAGGATCAAATAAATATCTTAAAACATGAGTTACATCAGAGTAAGGATGTTCAAGATATAGTGAATAGGGTTAATCTTGATTTGATAGCTCAGTTAGAGGAGGCTAACAAAAACAAAGATAATGTGAGTCTTAAAATCCAGAGATTTGATAAGGCCACACAATCCCTAGGAGAGTGTGTTAGTAAACAAAGAGACTCTAAGGATATGCGTGGGATTGGGATGAATAATTATACTGTTGTTCCACCACCAGCTGGGGATTTCTATGGTGTCCAATCAAAGGACTTATCTTGGACTGGCTTGCCAGAATTCCAAGAGGAGGAGTTTATTCCTCCACCTAGAGTGACTTCCCCAGTTGAGGAATATCAGCAAAAGCTGACTGACCTAGAAGAGTGGAAGAAAGCTAACCACACCTTGTTTGTTAAGGGAGGTTTGTTGTGTGAAAGTCCAAATGAGCCCACACCAAACATGATACCAATTGTGGAGTCCTATGATCCTAAACCTATTAAGATCACACACCCTACCACTGGCAAACCTGTTGATCTTGGCCCACAAAATGTTAGAAAACCTAGTGTTAAATATGCAGAGATGTATAGAAATTCTAGGTCACCAAAAAGCCAAGTAAGTAATCATGGAACAGGCTTCTTTGCTTCTAGATCTAAGTCTATGTCTAGAAAAGCTTGTTATACATGTGGTAGCTTCTCACATTTGGCCTACAAATGTGTCAATGCTTCCAATGTCAACGCTGACAGGAACCATTTCAGCGCTGACAAAAGTCAACATAGGTCAAACACTGTCAGACCCAATACCTTTGTGAACAAAAGTTCACAAGTTGTTAGACCAGCCCCATTCTTTTCTAGAGGGTCTAACACACAAAGCCTAAGACCTTTTCAAAAGTCAAATACTTGGTCAAATAGGCAATGGGTTCCTGTAGCAAACCCTAGGTTCAACGCTGATAAGAGCAATCGGGGCGCTGACAGGAGTAATTTCAGCGCTGACAGACACACTGCTAAACCTAGGTATTTGCAGCCACAGGGAAATAGGTCTAAAGCTTCTACTAGCTTAACATGGAGACCAAAACAAGACCAGAACCCTAATAATACTGGTATTTCTATGACATGCAACAGGTTTCATTATATTTCAAAGGCATTGTCAACACCAATTGGGGTTAACTGGGAATTTCATTCAAACAGGGATGAAAATGGGGTTGTTATGAGAACCAAGTCTGTTCTTGTTGAACAACCAAATGAATCCAAGTCTTCCAAGGCTTGGGTTCCCAAAGAAAACTAATGTGTTTTCTTTATGTGCAGGGCATTCAGAAGAAGATCAATGACTATGGATACTGGGATAGTGGATGCTCAAGGCACATGACAGGAAAGGAGGACTATCTGACCAATTTCTCTCCTATTCAAGATGGTGATAAGGTATACTTTGGAGGGGGCTACGGCACCATCACTGGAAAAGGAACCCTTGTCACCAACAATCTTAGGTTTGATAATGTCTTCTTGGTAAAAGACCTGGATTATAATTTGTTTAGTGTATCACAAGTGTGTGATAACAAAAATAAGGTTCTTTTCACAGATACTGAGTGCTTGTGTACAGGATAATGCATTGTTATTGGTCTTTGTGATGATTTAGATTTTCCACATTCTTTTTCTAACACTGACAAAGGTAAATACAACGCTGTCAAGTGTTATTTTGCCGTTGTTGGAGATATTATGGTCTAACGCTGACAAGAGTTCCTTCAACGCTGATACGTGTTTTCGGGACGCTGTTAGCAACAAGTGTTAGTTTTGTGGTTTTCATCTAAATGTGCAGGTAATGGTAGCTTTATGCCATTGGATACAGAGTTGCTTATGGAACTTTGAAGAGCTATTTGGACATGTTTTGTTTATGGATGATGGTTGGAATATTTATATTCCTATCTTGACATAAATTTTTAATGTTCATATATATATTTTGAGAACTCATGTATCATAGTTTAAGGGGAGGTTTAAGGAACCTTTAGGACTCTTGGGTATTCTTAGAATACTCTCATCACAATTCTAGATTGTGTCCACTGGTGAGTATGGGTTAGTTTTACTAAACCATGAGGCACTGTAGCATGCATAGTATATCAACTTTGCATGCTGCCAAGACATTTTTGACTTAGAATTGGTTATGGTCTGATGGGAGACTTGGGAATCCTTTTGATATGGGTTTTACCTGGGAGTAACAAGGATTTTATAAGGTAACTTGGTTGTTAAGAATTTTGGTTAGCAAGGGACACTAGAGGACTGTTATGTCTATCTTGCTTATGCAAGTGTGCATAACTGGACAGTGCTTGCCGCCCTATGATAATTATCAGCTTTTGGTTATCTTCTCTAGGATAAATTACTTGTTAAGGTCATTTTTCACTTTTTAAAACAATTTTATTTTTGGACGCTGACAAGATTTTTCCAAGCGTTGTTGTGACCAAAATGGACGATGACATGGCTTTAGGCGAACGTTGACAGGATTATAGCCGTTGGGCGTTGATGGGTTATATTTGACCGTTGACAAACAATGGGACCTACCCAGTTGTAACTTTTTGACATATTTTCAAGCCGTAATTTTAGGAGTTGTTACTTTCATTTAATGCATGAGATAACTTATAAACTTTTTCAATATTTTCATGATTGATTTTTGAAAATCTTTGCCTATTTTTGGGCCAATCACGTGCATTCATCCACTCCTATAAATTTGGCTCCTATTTTAAACAGGGTATCTATAATTCTTGTCTAACAATTTTCTCTTATCAACCTTCATCTTTTATACATCAAATTAACAGCTTTCATCAATGGCACCAAGAAGCTTATCCCCGTTTTCTGCAAATGGTTTTTGATGCTCAAAGATATTGTTTAAGGGATCACAATGACTTTTATAAGATCCCTGAACAAAAGAAGGCTATTTTTACCAAGATGAATTCACCACCTCATAGAGACCTACCATTAACCCCAGCCATGCTTGCTGTTATTGCAGCAGCACAACCCCAACCAGACCCTCAACCTCATATTGACCCTCAACCACAACTTGAACCTATCCCTGAACCTTTACCCTCACCTGACCAAATGCAAATAGACCAAAATCCCTTTGACGCTGACACATCTAATGTGGGCGTTGATATGCCTATTTCCAACGTTGACACCCAACCATCACAATCCCAAACACCCCTTAACCAACCTACATCTACACCATCTTCTACACCATCTTCCACACCACCAGAATATAGGTTGATGAAACGCCAAAGGACTGCTGGAGTGTTCTCCTCTGGTGGTCCTAGCCATGTAGCAGAGAGAACCACCACCACAAGTGTGGTTGGTGACTTGGATGAGGCTGGGACTATTGGTTCTGGCTTAGAAGCTGGCCAAGACAGTCCCACCATAATTAAGTCCTCATCCATGCCCAATGAACCTAACTTGGGAGGTCCAATTCCCATTTTGGAAGAGGGCAGACTGGAACCAATGACGCTTTTAGAATTGACGGCTGTCTGCATTAGCTTGCAAAAGCAAAATGCAGACTTGGTACAAATTGTCAGTAACCAAGGCCTTGAACTCAAAGACTTGAGGGAGAGGATTGTTGTTTTGGAGAGTGCTCATTCAAGGGGAGGTATGGAGGAGTCTTCCAAAGGGGAGGAAGCAAGAAATCTGAGTGATAAGAGCAGTCAAGATGATCAATCATTGGATATTGCTGAAGCTCTTACTAGTTTGAAGGAACAAAAAGGTTTTGATACGTCCTTAATCTCTCCAACAAATTTAAATTTATCATTTACAGATATGCTGAGAGAGGTTACACAAGGCGCTGAGGGAAAATATTTAAGCGTTGATAAGACAAGTTTGGACGCTGACAGAAGTATTTTGGGCGCTGATAGAGGAAATTTGGGCGTTGACAGATCTGCTGAAGGAGGTGATGTATTCCAGTCATCATCTATCATCAAAGATGTTCCTACTCAGGTATTATCATCTACCTTACCAACAATTGAACCAACAGATAAGGGTAAGGGTAAGTTGGTAGAAGAAAATGTTCCAAAGAATGCAGCTCAGGTTGAATTTGATAGAAGGTTGGCTGAGCAAATGATGGAACAAGGTGAGAAGGAAAAGTCACCATTTGTTGTGACTTCTGAGGAAGAAAGTGATGGTGGCAGCTCAGACTCAAGTGTAATGATTGTTGAACCAGAAAGACTTGAGTATGGTGATGAGCTTGCTAGGGAAAGGCTGAGAGATTTGAAGTTGCAAATTGATTTTGATATGACAGAGGTAGTTCAGATGTACAATTCTTGGGAAGAAAGCTGCATGGATAATCCAGACTTGACCATTTCTGATCAGATATGGGGTTTGGAAATTCTTCTTAGAGTTCAGCAGGATTGTAAGGTGATGTTGAAGTACAGGGCAAGCAACATTCTCTCTGAATTGAAAAGGGATAGAAGGAAGCTCTATTTTATGTTGCTCAAATGTCATGGAGTTGGATGGACACATCAGAAGCTGAAGGCTTTGACATTTGATGAGTTGGAACATAGGGCTTATCCTATTTGGGTGAAAGTGCAGGAAGAGAACACTTTCAGACTTCTTTCAGATGAAAGAAAGGAGCAACTTGCAGAAGAGATGGCAATCAAGAAAGCTATGATAGTCCCTAGACCAGTGAAGAAGGGATTTGTTCTTGAGTTTCCAAAAGATATGTCTCAACTGTATCCAAGTGAAGCAATCATTAGAAAGAGCCTCAAGCTCTCCCCATTAGAAGCTTCAGATATGGTTCATGTGTTACCACTAGATTCCAGGAATCCAATTATAAGTTATGAGGAAGATGAATGTGGATTCTGGAAAATTGGAAGATTTGGAAAGGAGGTACACACTTTTACCACTCTCATATCTTTATTTGCAAGTTGTGACAGAGAAGACTTGGTCGACCTTTGGAGGTTACTAGAGACCAAGTATGAGGCTGAAGCACCAACTTCAGCCAATGGAATAAAACTTTGGACCACATTCAAAAGAATGTGTGGGACAAATGAAGAAGATCCTGAAATATGGAAGGATCTTGAAGATGACCTCAGTGGTCTTCAATGGAGGTTATATTCAGCTGCTGGTGTATACCATTTGAGTTCTACAAAGTTTGCTGAGTATTTACTTGTAGATGCTCAGTATTTCATATCCAAGGCTGTTTTGGAGAAGATGAAGGACACCCAGTTGGAGATAGATTATACAAGTGACGTGGCAAAGAATTTGATCAGATTTATTTATTACCAATATGATAAGGTTTGTCAGACTCCTCCAAGTTCTTAATGTTTATTCAGAAACTTGATCATAAGAGTGGATATCAAGTTTAGGGGAGGATTGTTGGGAATAAATTTAGGCCAGAACACTTGAACGTTGACAGGAACAACTCAAGCGTTGACAAGAGCAAAGTGAGAGCTGACAGCATAAGCGTTGACAAGATAAAGTCAAGCGTTGACAGATTGAAGACAAGCACTGATGGAAGTTGTGAGCTACACGTATATTATATTCTAGATTACTTCTAGTAAGGATAGAAACGACAATGTATTTTCTATGTTTATCTTTACCTAGAATAGTTGATTTGTAGCTTATTGTACAAGACTTCTTGTTCTATAAAAGAAGATCTTTTAGGTTAATGTTTAATATCAGTTTTCATAGTATTCGCAAGTTAAACCTTTCATTGTAATCAACAAGATTATTCTAATACAAGTGAAAGTTTGTTTAACATCATTGTGTTTTAGATCAAGTGTTAATTCCGCATAACACTTTGTTACTTTATTCATAAGCAAAGGTTTCTCTACGTGTAGTACTTGATCTAATCTCGTATACACAAAGCTAATCGATCTAAGTTTGGGATCAACAAGACCCCCTCAGGCACATGTATTTTGGGGTCTCTACACTGCATCTAAAGTGGATTACGCCCTACTACTTTGGGAAGAATTCTACTACCAGTTCACCAGCACCAAGAAGAAGTAAATGCATCTTCCGTTTCCACGGTTCACAAAACTTATCATCGACCATTTCATGAAGAGTGTCCCATCCATTGAAAAGCGTGGGAATTTCTTCTACCATACATCAGACAAAGACTACGTGTTGGATCATATGGGTGAAGACAATTATTTTACTAAGTACTCACTACGTCCAGCTCTAGTGCCCGATGCAATGATCAATGAAGGGATCAAGGACAGTGAACCTTACACACAAATGCTTAAGGATATTGAAGAACATATTAAAAGATCAAACGAAGATCCATCTGATAAGCAAAAGGGTAAAAGGAAAAAGACTGTTGTCAAGCACGAAAAGACTTCTTCACCCAAAGCCAAAGGCAAGGCTAAAGGGAAAGAGCAACTCCGTGATGAAGATGCAAAAGAAGAATATCCTACAACATAAATGTCTGAAGAAAAATAGATGAGAATAGCACGTTAGAGAAGCAAGTTGGAGGCACTGGCTAAGAAAACAGGTAGTGGTTCTGGATCAAAAACTCCTGAAGAATTAGCCCTGGAAGCTTTTGGAGATCCAGACAACTTAACTGATGAAGAAGAACAAGATTTAAGACTAGAGGAAAGAACCACAGACCAAACAAACCAAGATGATGATATCATAGATGATTATGTCAACTATTATTATGAAGACCAATCTCTAGGAGGTGGAGGAGAAGATATGGAAACACTCCTGTACCATGACGTCAACCTTGCAAACCACTTCCTACTCCTTCAGCATTGATTGCATAAGAAGACGCTCATCTGACGGTGATTACTAAACAACAACAAACACCTCCACCGCCACCATTGATTAGCACTGTCGTGACAACCGTCCCCCTGATTGAACCCACAATCGAAACCCTATAACCAGTATCATCGCCACTGATTATCCAACAACCCGTACCAACCACCGCCCAAATGACTATCCCAACACCGCCACCGATCATCCCACAACCCGTACCAACCACCGCCCAAGTAATTGTACCAACACTGCCACCAATCCTCGAACAACCTGTACTAACCACCACCCAACAACTTGTATCATCCAAAACTCCTCTAACACTTGTGATAACACCTCCACCAACAACAAGTACCATCCACCTCCAATCCATTTCTCACAGTCAATGATCCACTTATTCAGCACCTCCAAAACAATTGGAGGATCAGGTAAAATAGATTGCAATCTGAAAACATCGATCACTAAGCCTAATACAAAATCCTTCAGAGAACAAAAACATGACAAGTCCAAACTTGACGAGACATACGCCAGCTCTTAAAACTTCAAAAGAAGCACAAGGAGTTGATCGCTGAAAAAGAAGCACGTGACAAAGAAAACAATGCCTTCATCGACTCCATAAATGATACTATGACTAACATCATTTAGAGTGAAGTTAGGTCATGTGTACATCAGGAGCTTCCAGCACTACTAACTAAAGGCCTTACCGACCTTGAGTTAATGAAAACTTTAGAGACTCGATTAACCAAGACCGAGTCACCAGAAACAAAGGCTCAACACAAGCTGCTAACACATAGCTCTTGCTAAAACAATAATGGAAGCTTCTAACACATCACCATTGGAAGACACTGAAGTTCCCTAATCTTCAAAGAAAAGGAAACGTCAGGAGCCTGAAAATGAAGATGAGGAAGAAGATGAGGAAGAAGAGGAAGAGGATGAGGAGGAGGAATAACATACTGATAAGAATGAGGAAGAAGAAGAGGATGATGACGAGGAAGAAGATGAGGATGAGGATGACAGGGAGGACGAGGATGAGGATAGTGATGGGGATGACGATGACGATAATGATGACGGTAATAGGATTGGTAAGGGTAAGGAAAAAGGGAATGGTGATGAGGGTAAAGGTGATAGTACTGATGGCGAAGAATCTGAGGAATCCGAGAAAGGTGATAAGGATGAGGAAGAAAGTGATGCAGATACAAAAGAAAAGGTTGGTGATAAAGAACAAAACGAGAATGAATACAAAGACGATGACGAGAATGATGAAGCCAATGACAGCAACACGGAGGATTCACCATGCATATCACTAACTAGTGATGATGGCAATAGAGAAAACCGTCAAAAGAATCTCCATGGAAAATTCATCTCGAGAGAATCTTCATCTAAAGACACAGGTAAGTCAACTGAAACGGTTATTACTAATTTATCACAAGAAGAACCTATAGAACTAGTGCTCGAAGACAAACCAATGTTTGAAGACGAACCGACACCGTCTGTGGAAAAACACTCTCCACCTCCTACACCTATTCAGCATCACACAGACACAGACACAGGAATGTCTTCTGAACTGGTTCCTACTACTATTTCATCAACAACACCTGTAGAACATATGCACGAAGACGAACCTATGCAAGAAGACGAACCGATATCGTCTATGGTACATCACTCTCCACCTCAACATTATATCAATATGGATATTGAAGACATAAATCAACCAGATCCTGAGTTTGCTGACACATTCAATATTGACGAGACTATTTCAGAGCAGCCTTGGCTTGCATAGGCAGCAACTACACGTACAATCTCTGACCATGAAAAGGCGAATCTTACACAATTTCTCAATAATCCATTCGACTTCTCTGGATTCCTAATTGACACATATGGAGTACCTACCATGGATACAAATACACTACAAACGACGCTTAAAAACAAGAACTTTTGGGATTCCATGCAGATTGCCAAAGATGAGGGAGAATATCACTTCAATGAGCGCATGAAAGCAATGAAATCAGCAGTGTCAGGTGAACAAGCTCCAGTACTTCTTCCACTAACAGCTTCTATTATTGCCGCAACCAAGAACCTTCCAATGTAGTACTTCGTCAACCGTGATCTAGATTACCTAGAAAATGGCGCAAACAGGTATGCTACATCATTAACAATGGGCAAGGCAGTAAACTTGGAGGATGTTCCTTGGATTAAAGATAAGGTTCCAGACCTATGGAGCAAAAAGCTTGTCAAGGAATATGATCCACATGCGGAATTAGGTATCTCACATTGGCAGGGCAAGAAGAGGTTGGCTTACTACTTCTATAATTATAAAAAACTAGGTACACTCATAACTTCAAACCGTCGAGTCACAAGCATACAGGGAGTTAGTTTTCTACATATATTCGGGTATTCCTACTTGAAAGATATCAGATTCAAACGAGAAGACGGTAAGATTTATAGTGTAAGTGAAGGGGATCTTCAATTCCTACGACTTGAAGATATTCAAGATTTTCTACTTATCTTGGCTCAAGGCAAGGTCCCTCACCTAGAACCTGAATAAGTCATTGCCCTAAGTTCCAACATTCGCCAATATACTCGAAGAGTTGTGATCAAGCATAGGGTTGAAGACTTACAACTTGGTGTAGAGAGTTATCAATCCAGGCTAAATCTGCAACGACCTCATGCAACACCCATGAGTCGTTTTCACCAAGATAAGAAGCCATATATGGGTACACTCAAACCAGAGATGGGCATATTCTACATGAATGAAGCAGAGGTCAAGCAATACATGCGACTATCAGAACTACACAAATTCAGCGATGGTACTCTCAAGCATGTACGTGACAAGTTGTTGATGCTTAACTCGGGTCAAGGCCTTCCAGAATTAAAATATGACTGGATATGAATGTTTAAAAGGAGTGCCTACTACACCATCCATAAGATTGAGGAGAAGTTAAGGGAACGATGGTTGATCCGCAGTATCGAACGATTCGTGGGTGGCAGACCGTATGGAGCTTACCAAAGGATTATGGAACGATCCATTTAAAGGTGGTGATCGTACTACAATCAGGTCAACTCCATTTTCTCACAAGATTCTAAATCTTTCAAAATATATTGTACTCAAGCAATACAACTAACCCTCATTAAATTGAGGGGGAGCATTAATATGCTCTATGGTCATCAACCAATTTCATTTTGTTACCCAAAGACCGGTTAAATCCATTAATATCCAAAATATTGGTGATTAACATTTTGGACAAGGGGAGTAAATGGGATTAAGGAGACTTGTAATTATACGTGGCTAAAAATGAAAAAGGCTGAATAGAAAATCCAACTTAATATGTGCTATGCATATGTTAAGGGGGAGCATTTTGGCGTAAAAAACACTGAAGGTACAAAATATATTGATATTTATATCACAAGTACCTCAGTGATTTTAAGGATTTTTCATGAAGACGAATACTTACCCAAAACACACTTAAATCACGACGGTTGTGGTGACAAAAGGGTGGTAGGATTAGGTATTAGTCCGATGATTCTTCCAAAACCGGAAGAATCTTCCCAAGGACAATTCCATAGTTAGAAAATAGAAGTCGTTAGGAAAGATGGGGAATGGATTGTGAACGTAGCTGAATGCCGACCAAGTACTGATGCTAGCACTGGAACAATCACAACAAGGTGCTAGTGATGATGTATTGGTAAGCGTTGAAGGGGTTGAAGAATGAAAAAGAAATGTAAATATAAAGGGTGTAAAGAAATAAGCCCTCCTTACAACTTAGGCAGAAACCGGGTCAACTCATCTTGAAGACGAAAGTATCATGGACCCAGTGATGCGATGCACAACCCCTCTCAAAAGATATTTGTTTTAATGCCACGGGGTTTAACACGTTATCTATTGGTTTATTCACACCGAATAAATTGATATTAAAAAGGTGGCAATCCTCTCTAGCCTCCGATCACCAAAACAAAATGCACTATTGAGTCTAGAGCCACGAGATCATCAAAAGCCTCATTAGGACACATTTTTAAAACAAGAAAGATTTTTATGAGTCCTACGCAATATCTCGTAATATTGCCAGAACATACGAGTGATACGAAAGTATCACAATGAAGATGGAAATCCTGCTTGAGCCAACATCCAACAAGCTCATCGTAGGTGACATGTGCGGTTCTTTAAGAACTAATCTTGTGATAACTGGAAAGAAACGATGGTTTGACTCTTTATTGAGATTAAACTTGTTCCAGGGCCTCTACGCAAAATCTAAGTGATCTTGCCAAAACATTCGTAGTGACACTCTTTAGTGTTCACAATGATAGTGGAAATCCTTCCAGTGTCAACATCAAACAGCACTACGGTAGGTGGCAAGCAAGATTCTATCAGAATCAAGCTCATGACAACTGGAAAGCAACGATGGTGAAAATCTTAATTGAAATTCACTTGTTCCAGGTTCATGAATTGACGGTTTCAATCATAAGGATATTTCTTATTTAAATGATTCACTCTTTATGTTCGTAGTCAGCTTTGGACGGTCGAATAAAGAGAACGGGTTTACTCGCTAAATCTTGTCAAGGAGATATCTGATTAGAGATACCTGTCACAAGTACGATATTTATTATCGTCCAACGGTCTTCACCGACCGGAGGTAAAATGCTACCGAATCAGAATAAAATGTCAAAGCCATTTTATTCATGTCTTATTATGTTGCTGCATTTGAAGACGGTGGCGTTGCAGTGTACCAGCTGAAGTCGTCCTCACATACTTATTCCTTCTGCATCAAATATTTCAGCAAATTTAAGAAAGTCTGACCTAAAAGTCTTCCGCTGTATCAACTCTGAAACTTTCAAGAATTCAACAAAGGATAGGTATGTGGGACATGAAGTCACGAAGAGGCGAACATCACAAGAAGGCCAAGACTGCACGTGAAAGGCCAAAAGAACATGCTCTAAGGCAAAGCCTGATGGTAATCAAAACATATTCACAAGAATGAAGAAAAGAAGAAGAAGTAACGAGAAAGTGGACTACGAGCACGAGAACGAAGATCTAACATGCTAGATTAGGATTTTGTAATTTAGAGTGACATCCCTTTGGGGGAGATTGTTGGAAATACGTTTTTCGTATTTAGAAAGTCTCGGTCACTCCAACAATATAGTTAAGGGCTCGTAGTATAGTTTAATTATAGTTATGTTAGCCCGACCCATGAGCATGTTCATGGGCCGGAGGCCCAAGTCCACTAAGGGAGTTGGGTATATAAACCCCTTTCCTCCATGGAAAGGGGTGTTGGTTGTTTCATTTTACACATACTACATTTCACATTTTCTCTGATGTCTCTCTTTACTTTCTCTCACTAGAAACATCAACCCTCTTGATAGATCATAGATTACCAAGGTTCTACATATGTGACGAGTCAGGAGTGATATTGCTATCATCCATTTCCATCACATTTGGTCATAGGTAGGTTCAAAATCTCAACGTTATTTCGCCGAATTCCAACAGAAAGATGTCTGAATAACTTATCTCGCCCCAAGCCTAAATAAATTATCTTGCCGAAATAACTTATCTCCGCCAAGTCTATTTTATTTCGGCTCTAAGTTATTTCGCCTTAAATAACTTATCTCGCCGAGTCCAACAAAACTTATTTCGGTCAAAACATACAGTAGGTTATTTCGCCGAAATACCAACACAAAGTTATTTCGCCGAACCTCAAAAACACAATCTATTGAAAGACGTGATTTTAAAGGTTCTTCGCAAAACGACTTGTACTTTTGAGCTAAGAAAGATATCAAGGAGCGTAAAGATATGAACGTTATGATTTTTAAGCAGAAAAATTTCAAATCAAGAACCGTACTTGATTTAAATAAATCGAACCAAAAACAAACCAAATAAAGGATTTTTCTTATTTATAAGTAACATCACCTATATCAAGATGTTACTAGATCAACAGATGATCTTTTAGTGAATATTTAAGCAACAAAAAATAAGATTTTTTGAACCGTATATATATAGATTAATATCCACTAATTCAAAATAAAAAAACACAAAAATAATAGAATCACTCCATGTCTCTTGATACCGATTGAACAATATCTAAATCCTTAATGGTATTATAGAGAGAAAAACATAGAAAGAGAGAGAGAGAGAGGAAGAACACTTAAAGAGAGAAAGTGAAAAAGAAAATAGAATATAATGTGTAAAATGTATGTACAACACCCTCTCCATCTAAGGAGAGAGTATATATACTCATGTCCAGAAGATGGACATGGGCCGACCCAAGCCAACTTTATATGTGGACTTGGCCCGGTTTACTACATGTTATATTACTCTAAACTACGAGCCCGCTACTTAATATCGTTAGAGTGACCGATCCTTCCAAATACATAAAAACGTATTTCCAACAAGGTATAATCCACCTATGTGCATTTGGGAGAACTATGTGACTACATGTGATATATTTGTTGGGGCTATTCATGAATCATGTTTAACTATTTTGTGGGCTCGTGGTCAATTCCGTGTGTGTTTTGATCTTTGAGTTATCTTATTCGTTGACCCTTGATTCTTCCTAATCTATTTGATTGTTTCCATATATGTGTGACTGATGAGATGACATTTATACATGATCTCATCGTTCGTTTCGGGGTTTAAATGCATAAAATGTTATCAAAATACCATATATTATGCTTGTGTTTGTTTACTTGTGTATTTTAGGTATGGATATCATGAAAAAGACAAAAGATCACAAGAAACAAGGAAAAACGAACACGAGAAACGAAGCCGCATAATGAACCGGGCCCTAGTTATGGATTTCTCAAAGAAAAACCCTTGAAGACTTGAATATGAACAAGAATGATCCCTCATTTATGAAGAAATGACACTTAAAACCCTTTTATATTCATAATTACAAGTTTGGTCCCTTAAGTTTGTCAAAATTACAAAATGGTCCCTCAACTTTGAAGATTTGGCAAGATTAGTCACTCAAGAATTCAAAATTTTCAACAATGGTCCTTCATGAAGTCAAACATCCATTGAAGACCTTCAAAGATGAAAAATGTCCAAGATCAGCCCTTGAAATATTCAAAATTGGCAAAACAAACCCATAAAACCTTTACACCAAAGTTTTAGGGCAAAAGTGTGAAAAGAGGAAGTTTAATAACAAAGGAATGGAGTTTTATGGGCTGAAAAACATTGTTTACATGTTTTCCCAAAGAACAAAGGTTACTTTTGCCATTCTGAAACTTTTAAAAAAATATTACGCCAAACAACTTGCAACTCCACAAAAAACGGATCAAAGGTTTTACTATTCACCGTATGAAACCCAGTTTTACCTTTTACATATCAAAGGGTAAATCACAATTAGAACTTCCCACGTGTGATTCACCTTAAACCAAATCTTTCCACACCCTCACAACAACAATCCCATCACTCAATGGTCCCCACCATTCAAACCGTCCACCAATGAAAACACTACTTCCTCTCCAAGGAATGCCACATGGCAAGATCAACACTTTACACTCTTTACTTGTCCCCAAGGCCAAAAGGAACGTCTAGGATCAAATGGGACAGCTCATTTCACCTCAAGCATCTAGAAAACTCAAAGGGCATTTTAGGGACTTCTTAGCTAGGGTTTTCCTTGTAATCTCAGTCCTTGTGGCCTATATAAGGACTCTTCAACAGGTGAGAGAGCCTTGTTCCAGTATTACTCTTTAAACATTGTAATTCCTTTTTAAAATTTATAAAAGTTTGGTATTTTTAAGAAATTGTAATTCCTTTTTATGTTTTTAAAAGTTGGTATTGTTTGAGAGTGATTCTGAGTTCCATTTGATGTTATAAAGGTGTTTTGATCTTTTGGTTGAAGCACGTTTATGTTTGATAAGGTTTTCAAGTTTGAAAAAGTTGAAAATCCTTGGTTCTGTTTTGCTTATTATACCTGTTCTAACCCCAACCAAAAGCTATAAGCCTTTGCAAGCTTGTTGACACCAAGCTAGTGAGGGTTTATCAACCTTTGGTTGGTCTGTTTGTTGCCTTGTGTTGAAGATCATACATATCAAGGCCTGGTTCTACTTTGAACCATCAATAGACCTTGATCCGTCTTGTTTCAAGGACCTTGGTCACTCTCTAGCTGTTGAGAGTGGTCCAAGAAGCATAGCTGATCTCCCTAGGAAGTTGTGGGGGATAGGTATTGGATCTATTTCAGTTTCCTCTAAAAAATATCATGTTTATGTCTGTTATGAACTTTACCATGTGATTTGGTCTTCTTGTGTTTTTGCTTTGTGTTTTATTGTTTTAATCTGTAAGTTGTCACCTAGGTAAGATATTTGAATCATAAAATCAATAGGTTGTGTGTAGAAATAAAAAGTTTGTTTGAAAAGGGGCTAAAACAAGGTTGTTTGGTTTTGGGGATCAAAAGGCCTTGTGGCCTTGTGCCCTTGGTTCTTTGGGTTTGGACACTCTAAACAAGTTATTTGTCATTGGTTTTAGTCATTGGTTAAGTTTCAAAAGGTTTGGAAAAGGTTTGCTAAGTTTTGGAAAAATCTGAAATTATCACTTTGAAATTGGTCAAACACATCAGATCCAATAAAATCTTTGTGTGTTGGATCTAGGGTCTGAAATTTGGTTTGGGAAGAGTTTAGGTGATAAGCTATCTGTGCAATATCTGTTTGTTGATTTTGGTGGCTTATTGTGGGTGCTAAATCTTATCAAAGTTGGCTGAAGTGGTCATTTGCATCAACAAAGTGACCACCTCATTTTTGGGTTTGCATTTCCTATTCTAGTGTATGCCTTGTTGTTTAACTGCTTGAACCTTGTTATTTTGTTGCTTGTGACTGCTTCTTGCTATTTGGTTTGCTTATTTGCTGGCTTATAAGCCAACTGGCTTATTGGCTTAATTTTGCCAAAATCTGTCAAGTATTGGCTAACTGGCCACTTGATTCACAAGGGATCAGCCTTGATTTCTTCACAAAAGTTGCTTAAAACAAGCTTATAATCAATCCCTGGTCATTTGGTAACATTTGGTGGACTTTGACTTTTGGTCAAATAAGCACATTTGGCTTATTTTTTAGAACAACTTATTGGTACATGCAACAACTTGGTTTTTGTTATAGGTGTCATTTTTCTCATCTTAATATCATATTTGAGAAGTTACAAGTCTTTTGGTTAAGCTTTTGCTAGGAAACTAGCTTATTTGGCTTTTTCAGCCAGCTTATTGGCCTCTACAGCTTATTCTACTTGACTTTTTGTGATTTTTCTTGTTCATTATTCTTAGTTAAGCTATTTGTGAGCTTTTGTAGAAAGAATCAGCTTTTGAAACCCTCTAGAACTTATGGCATTGGCTTATAGCTTAATGGGCTTATTCGCCCATTAAGAATAAGCTGTTGACTTATTAAGCTGTGATAAGCACATTTTTAGCTTTTGGGCCTTTAGACTTTTGTGCTTAAAATTGAATTTTGAGTCAGAATGGTGATTTTCAGCTTATTTGGTTGAGTTTGATTTTATTGGGCCAAAAAGCCCAATAAGGTGGTCTGTTTTTGTTTTTAGCCCATTTGGCGGCCTAATAGGGGTATTTTGGTAATTTTACGTTCATTTTCTGTTTATTTACGTTAAAATAAACTAGTTTGCAAGTTTTTAGAAATCTTTATAATTTTTGGATTTTTAATATTATTTTAATAATATTTTATTATTAAAAATTGTTTTTAGGATTTTTGCAACTTTTACTTTTTTCCTAGGTCAAATACATTAAGTTAGGATTTTTAAAACTCTTAGATTATTTTTCTCATCATTTATTTAATTTTTAGGATTATTTTAATATTTTAATAGTTTCTAATCATTTAAAATAGTTTTCATTAGTTTAAAATTTTATAAAAATAGTTTTTAGTTTACTTAAGTCATTTTGGAGTTTTAAAAATTGAAAAATCTTCATTTGGGCTTTTTATTAATTATTTTGATTTTTAAGGCTTTAATTAGGATTTAAAAATTAACATTTAATTAATTAAAAGGTTTGAAAAAGTTTTGATCATTTGTAAACTCTTAATTCATTTTTAGCTATTTTTGGTAATTATTTTGGGAATTTTTAGAATTAATTTTTATTTTGTCATTTTTTTCGGTTTTTCGTTTTATAGTCGTAGTGTAAATTTAACGTATCCGTCATTTCCATTTCCCTTCTTTATCTTTCTTCTATATTAATCCAAAATCATTACGAATTATTCACACACAAATACCTGCTTGGGAAACGAATTTATTTGGGTCATTAACATTTGATTTTCCTAAATCATTTGTTTAATACTTACCGCATTCAAGGTCGTATTTTACCACATTCATTTTGGCGCCGCTGTCGGGGAGGTGTGTCGTGATTAATTTGTTCATTTTATTTTTAATATCTAACCATAAATAGTATTTGTATTAGTAGAATTCAACTAATACGTATTATCGGTTTTTCGTTTTTCTTGTGAAATATGATTACTATATTGTATAAGTATCACAGCAAATACAAAAGTGTGAAAACACAACCTTAATTGGGATTTGATCTCCTAATTATTGTATTCGAATCTCAAAAAAAAAGAAAAAGACAAAAATAGATAAATACTTTCGTGAAGCTCGATTTTGAAAAATACGAACTATAAGGTGAATAGATAGGCAATGTGCTATAAAAGGCCGTTAAAGGGAAGCTATGTACTTAAGTGCTTCGTGCCACCTCATTCCCCCCGTTCACTTGTGAGTATTTGATATTGAAGGCTAATCGAGGGTTTTGCCGCCCAAAGTATTATTACGTATCATATATATTTGCTTGGTTTCTTTGTGATTAAACCCTCTTGAACAATTTGGTTTTCACCAAAGTTCTAAAGTCAATCGAAGGCGTTCACTCCACGTGATCGTTTTCATTCCTTTGAGGATTCTTTAATCAAGAGTTTGATTCGAGGAGAGATTTGGTAGATTGTTGTCTACGAATACACACAAAATCCAAAAAAAATAAAAGCAATCAAAAACACAAAAAAATTGAAAATTCACAAAACACCCAAAAGAATCTTCTTTGCTCACCTCTACGTTATACATCATGATGAGACGGCTTTTATACATGGTCTCATCGTTCTTTTTGGACTTAAAATGCATTAAATATCATCAAAATACCCAAATATATGCTTGTGTTTGTTGCTTGTGTAATTTAGGTACGGATATTGAGAAAATGACAAAAGATCACAAGAATCACGCAAAAACGAACACGGGAAACGAAGCCGCACGATGAACCAAGCCCTAGTGAGGAATTTTCCAAAGAAAACCCTTGAAGACTTGAAGAATATTGAAGAATGGTCCTCCAAGTTTGAAGAATTGACACTTTATACCCTTGTATCTTCATAATTACAAGTTTGGTCCCTAAAGTTTGTCAAAATTACAAAAAGGACCCTTAACTTTAAAGAATTGGCAAATTTAGTCCCTCATCAAATCTAAATTGTCAAATATGGTCCTCCAAGAAGTCAACCAACAAGTCAAAGCCTTGAAGTTTGAAGATATGGCAAATTCAGTCCTTGGAAAATGAAGAAATTGCATAAATGGTCCTTGTTTCAAGATTACAAAAACATTGTGCCAAAAATGACAAGTGTTGAAAGTTAAATACAAAGGAAATGGGATTTGTGAGCTGATAATACAACTTGAATACACCATGAGACTAGAGGGGCCTTTCATGACCAGACAACAAACCTTTCCCCCACCACTTAGCTACTGCCACGTCACCCCACTCAACTCCATCCACCAATCATACTCCACCTTTCTTCCACATCCGCATTCCACCAAACTTAATTTAAATAAATTAAGTGCTAATCTGTTTAAACAAAGGTTTTGGTGGTAAACACCATTTTAAAAACAAGCTAAGATCAAACATGACCTGTTCATCCTTCATCCCCTTACAAACCCTAAATTTTCATTAACCCTAATCATGGGGGTTTACTCCCATAACCTCCAGATCCTTAATTGGGGTGGTCAACATCAAAACACACCCTCCCAAAACCCCACCAGCTCACCCTTGTCCCCTTATTGACCCACCCCTGCTCACCCGTCACTTTCCCATGAGACAAATCCATTGGTTCACATTGTTTTACTTGTTGGCTACTCAAATTGGACGCTCATGATCACTTCTACCAGCTG
This sequence comes from Glebionis coronaria, assembly GCA_025667525.1. Lineage (NCBI taxonomy): Eukaryota > Viridiplantae > Streptophyta > Magnoliopsida > Asterales > Asteraceae > Glebionis > Glebionis coronaria. Next base: position 506,752,118 of record CM046882.1, on the reverse strand, counting down.
GAATACCAACATCAAGGCCAGAAGATCACATGGGTCACTTGACCACCTTTTTCAAGTTTGAAAATCCAGGGGCATGATAGGAATTTGCTACATTAGGGTTTCTTAGTCTAGAATACTCCTTAGTCTAGTATAAAAAGACCTCTCAACTTGTGAGAAGGCGGGTTCCAGTTTTTGATGTAATTTTATTTTCTTTAAAATTAATGAAAAGTTTTTTCAACCTACATTGAAACTGTGATCCATTTACTTTCCAGCATTTTAAATTTTAAAAGTTGTTCATCTTTCTTCAAGTTTGTGTTTCAAGAAGTTTTCAACAAAGTTTTTTTTAAGTTTCTGATTTTTGAGCAAGTTCTTGGTAAGAACTTGTGTTAAGAATTGGTATTCACAATTTTAATTTATTAAGTTAATGCTTTGAAGGTTATCATTGAGAAGTTTAGAAAGGTTTTAAAAAGATTTTTAAGAAAGTAAGAAAGAAATACAATATATCATATACCTTGTTCTTGTGCTGTTTTTTTTTATTTTTCAGGTTTGACCTGTTGTTGATCAATGTTCAGCATACACCCGGGTGTATTTGGAGGTGGATTATCATCCACTAGAACCCTGGATGTAGGGTTCTAAGGTAATTTTCTTGTTCCCTTTTTGAAATTTCAGAAATATTGCAGTTGTATGATCTTGTTGGTTTAAGTGTTATTTGTTTGATAAAGCTGTTTGATTTGAGTTCATTTGAGTGTGTATGCATGTTTGATGCTATTTGGATCAAATTGATTGAGTTTTAAACTGATTTGGTTTGATAAAAGTGAGAAAACAGAAGTTAAAGTGGTGTTTGGATAAGGGTATTAGCAGGATAGGATTTTTAATTGTGCTTAAAACAAGGTGTTAGAAAGCTTCAAAAAGGTTGAGTTAGGTTATTAGCTAGTTGTAGTAAGATTGGAAAAGATTTGAGGTAAGTTTGGGAAAGAAAAGTGAAATAGCATAGCTAAAATCTGCATATGTCTATTTCTGCTTATTTTGATGATTTTTGTGCTTCAAATTCCATAATCTGTTAAGCTATATACCATTCTAGGGTTTGAGTTTGCTTGTGTATCATTTGGTGCTATTGTATGCATAATAAGGGAGATTGAAACACATTTGTGTGCAAACTGAACCAGCAAAAGTCCATCAGACCCATAGTGCACTTACAGTAACTGTTTTTGCTATTTCTTGTGTGTATTTTGCTTTGTGCTTGTGTTTTTTTTAGCTTAATCTGACTCCCTACACTCCACTGAGTGTAGGGGTGCCAATTGTGTCCATTAAATCAAAGGCAATCAAAAGTTACAAGCAATTGAATCCACAACCCGTTTTTTAATACTGTCAGTGGGAACTCCTTTCCCACTGATAGCTTTGTTGTAGCCACTGCTACACTAAAAGACAGAAAACAAAGAAAAGGTCACTATCAGATTTCATAATTTTGTCTTTAGTGCTTAAATAGTGGAATTAGACCTTGAAACCAGTGCCATTATTTTTCTTATTTAATTTAGGATTTTTCTGAGTAATTAAATTTTTATTTACTGTTCATCTAGTAATTTTTAGGTTATTTAGCTATTTTTAATTAACTTTAAAGTTTCTGTTTTTGTCTTTTAGTGCCAAAAAGTAATATTTTTCAGTTTAATCAATTTTCCTAGACTTACAATAATATTTTAAGGTTTTTGGTTAAAAAAGATTTTACTGTTCATCTTTTTATTAATTTTTAGAATTAATTTAAGTTAATTAGGGTTTTAATTAATCTAGTTTTGTCATTTAGTGGGAAATTTAATATTTTTTAAGATTTTTCATTTTTCTATTGTTCATTAGAGTAAAATAGATTTTTAAAATTGGTAGATTATCTTTAGCATTATTTAATTATTTTTTATAATTATTTTAATTTTAAAATAGTTTTTATTAATTTAAAAATAGAGAAATAATATTTAAAAATCATAAAAAATACTTTTTAGTTTTTAGATAATATAAGTAAGTTATTTGTTCAATAAAATCATATTTTGGACATTTTGATTAATTATATTTAATTTTAGGGCTTTAATTAGCATTTAAAATTGAATATTTAATTAATAAAAGGTTTTAAAATATTTTTATTGGATTTTATTCCTTATTTATATTATTTTAGACTTGTTTTAGCTTATAATTAATTTTTAGGTTGAAAATTTTTTATTTTTGTCGTTTTTTTACGGTTTTACGTTTACGCCTTTTTCGTCGTAGTTTAATTAGTTTTCGTAACCGTCTTTTATTTCCTTTCTCATTTCTTTTCTTCTTGATCATAATCACAAACATCATATATCAACTCTTAACACAACGCACTAGCCTCCTCGAGAACGAACTCACCTAGGGTCATTCACACACGGTTTTCCTAAATCGCCGTGCACACTTGCCCTATTTTTAGTTGCCTACTTTTTCCTAAAGGTAAGTTGACTAAATTTACAACATCACATCACGTTTATGCAAACTCGTAATCAAGCAAAACGAGCTCGCAAACGTCGTCAAAACCAAGGAAATTTGATTGAAGAAGAAAATCCAATTGTCGAACCCGTTGTAGAACCAATAGTCACTATGGCTAATCGTACTATGATGGAGTTGCTTCAAGCACCCACCGAGGGTTTAGGAGAAGCTATTGTGATTCCCGCCATCATTGCGGAGAATTTCGAGATTAAGACGGGTTTAATGTCGATGCTACAAGCAAACAAGTTTCGAGGTCATGAAAAAGACAACCCGCATTACCACATAAGGAATTTCAATCGGCTCACCGCAACAAGCAAGTTTAAGGATGTTCCACATGACGCCATTAAGAGGATGTTGTTTCCATACTCGTTAGATGGACCCGCAAAAATTTGGCTCGAGAAAGAACCGCCAAATTCGATTTTGACATGGGGTGATCTCGTTTCTAAGTTTGTGAACCAATTTTTTCCACCATCTAACACAACACATTTGAAAAATGAGATTTCAAGGTTTACACAACGTAATAATGAAAGTTTTTCAATGGCATGAGAACGATTTAAGGAAATGTTACATGAATGTCCTCACCATGATTTTTCGGAATTGCATCAAATTGATACTTTTTATAATGGGCTTAACAATCATGAACGAGATTATTTGAATGCCGCCACGGGTGGTAACTTTTTGTGCAAAACGACAGATGAGGCTTTAAAGATTATCGAGAATATATCTAAGGTTTATAACCCTCGTAACACACCGAGTGTTGCCAATATGGGTTCATCATCATCTTGTAACATGAATGCCTTACATGATGAAGCAAATGAGGAAAATCGGTTTTTCGATAGATTTTCGACGCTTATGACACATTGGAAAGCACAAGATGCTTTGAATTTCGCATCGGTTAAATCGGTTGAAAAGAGTTGTATATCTTGTGGTGGAGCTCATGATTTTTCCAAGTGCATTACCGCCGGTGGTAACACTTTGAGTGCTTACGTAGCAACGGGAACATACAACCAAAACGGCCAAGGTTCCCGCCCAAATCAAGCTCCCCAAAATCAAAATGTTAACAACTATCGAAACAACAATCAAAATGGTGGTTATCAAGGCAATCAACGTAACTAAAACAAGGGTAATTACCAAAGTGGGAATGGGCAAGTTCAAAATCAAAACCAAAACCGTGATTTTCAAAACACTACACAAGGTTTTCAAAATGCTCACACTAAAAATCTTAATGGAGAATTTTTGGATTATGCGAAAGCAAACGATGCTAAGTTTGATAACATGCAACGTGAGATGATTAGCTTAAGATCCGAGTTGAAAAACGAGCTTAAAAACGAACTTGCTAATGAATTGAAAACTCATGCTAATAAAATGGAAGGAAACGTTCAACGTCTTCAACAAAATCAACAAAAGATGGAACAAGGTCAATGATGTGTCGTGGATAGTATAGTGATAATTAGATACGTTATAGGGTAAATTAGAAAATTACCTTTAGGAAAAAGTAATAGTCTAATAATACCAATGACGAATTCAATTAAACACGTGAGTGAGTCGAGTTCGTTGTACACGAAGATCTTATGAATTTGAGACGTTTTGTTTTGATTTGGACAATCGATTTGAATTGGTTTTCGGTTTTTACGCTACAATTAAAATCTACAAATTTTAAGCTATTTAAAATAAACCTAAAGTGCATGAATCGTAAACCCCGCCTAGTTTTAAAAATCTACAAACAATTAATTATTTAAAAATTAACAATAATTTAAAAATTAAACTAATAAAAAAATCTTAAAAATTTAATCTATTTAATTATCTATTAAAAATAAATCTATTTAATTAAAACAACTTTTAAACTAATTTACTTTTAAAACTAATAAGCTAAATTAAAAATTCACTTAAAACAAATTTATTTAGAAACTAATTTAATTTTTAAGCTAAAATTATAAAAATCTATTTAATTAAACTTTTTAAGTAAATAAAAAAACATTTTTTTTTATTTTTTTATTTTTTTTTATTTTTAAACTACTTTTTTAGAATTTACTTTAATTAAAATTAGAAATAATACGTAAATTAAAACGAGACAAGGAAAAATAACTACAAACCAAAACTGCCAAAATGAAACACACTATATTAATTATATAACAGATACTAAAATCAAATGGACCAATAGCTCAGATGGCTATCACTCTGAGCATTCAAACGGTAGGTCTTGAGTTCGAGACCCACATGCGTCATTATTTTTGGAATAATCTCTTTTTTAACAGATATGACAGAATCTAGTCTCAGGAAAGACTTTTTGAGCAGCTTATATGCTTTAAGCTTGTGAGGACACAGCTTTTTAACTTATCAGATGGATGAATCTGATAAGCTGATACTTAATTAAGCAGTAAAAAATAGCAAAAAACAATCAAACTAAATTAACAATCCACAGGCAAAATTTAAATTCCACTTAAGCAGTTACTCAATCCTCCAAATCGTTTAGCAGGCAAATATCTAATACCAAATACTACAGCAGACTAATAAAACTGATAAATTCTATCAGTAAACAATTAGCAAGCACAATTATAATTCTAAGACAGATATAATTAGATCCAATAGCAAACAACAAAGTAACCAAAAAACTCAAACCCACAAATCGAGTAAACGCAGGAATAGACAATTCTTAACCAGCAGACATCAGCAATTCTAAGCCATATCAGACATTTATCAGTAACTTGGATGCAAAGTAAAGACTATGAATTCCATTTAAGCAGATCCATTAAAACTCTTATAAGCAGTGACATTGAAAAAAAAAACGTGTAAGTTCAACTAAGCAGATTATGGACTAAGTAAATCATACCAAAACGACTAAAACAAAACCTATAAATTCCTAAAACTTAGAATTCATCTCAGTAAGATAACCAAAAATTCAAAACAATCAGATGACTCGGTCAAACATCATTCAGCAAACATTAAACAGTAACAAAACAAATCACCAATTCGCTTAAGTCAAATCAACATCACTTGTAAATAGCATGAAAGTTAAAAGTTAAACTTACCTTTTGGAGATTTCCATTGGGAAGAAAGCAAGCGCTGAGCTGCCTTAGAACCCAAATCACAACCACCAAACACCATTCAAATCATCCAAACAGCATCCGAACCAACTTATTTGTGTTTTACTTATCCAGTAGGGATAAGTGTGATCCAAACTTACTTTTAAAATTGAATATAGACTATTGATTAGTTTATATTCAACTTTCAAACATTATTACCATGAAATAGCTTAGAAAATAAATTTATAAATCACTTCAAACAATAAGTAAATAGACACGATTGAAATTAAAATAAACTGAACTTTTATTGATTTCCAGAAAAATATTACAAAGCTTTAAAAAGAAAATACAAGATTTACTCTAAATCTATTTCTACAGCATAACTCTAAAAGTAAAAGAAAGGATAATTTTTACAAGATAATTGGGGGTTTTTATAGCCTCCCCAATGGCTTGTTGGTGACGAATATCCGAATCTTCCATGGAATATTCCACTTGATCTGAGCCTTTGATCTTCACTCTTCTTCTCTCTCTTTAATCGGACGATTGATATGACACTAACTATCACACAGATTGCCAACGTGGCATCCGTGTGCTAGTTGTGTTTCTTTGAAGGCACATGATTGACTGGTTGAAAGGAATGAGGTGTAGCCACCAATCATAAATCGCCACGTATCACTTCTCACCATCTACTCTCTTCCTTAAAGATTGGGGATTTTTATTCCCACACACTTGAATAAAGCATGTAAACAAATGCCCCATATTTAATTATCTTTTTATTTACCTAGGGTTTTTTAACAGTGGTGATTTTACAGGTTTTTTGGGAGAAAAGTGGAATGAGGAAGATGAAAACATAGGAATCATCGAAAGTTATTTATTTAAGAATGTGAGATAATGGGTGAGAGAAAACGAATGGGTTTATTATTGACTGAGTGGGTGGGATTTTATTTTTATAAAGTGAATAAATGAAACGTAAGTGTGAAGGGTTTAAAAAGTGTGTTATTATGCGTTTAACTGAAGCCCTAAAAGCCCAACACGAACTTTACATCTGTTCCTTTACTTCCTGTTTTGGGCTTGGGCCCGTTTATAAATTCCATTCGTGTTATAATTTCCACTTGGGCCTCAAATGGTCTTGCAAATCACAAAATATTTACTTGAAATATAAATGGGCTTTTGAGCCCATTTAACCCATTATGGGACCCACTTGGCCGTAAACTCGATAAATGATATAATCCTCTAAAGTCGAGCTCGGTTTTGGCTTCCTCGATCTTTTTCATCAATCTCGTGTCAGTTTTCGTCGGTTTTTGCGAACTTGGTACCTACACACATGAAAACAAGAAACAAGCATATCCAAGGCATATATGATACATTATGTGCAATATTTCATTGTTTTAAGCTACAAATGATATGAGTAATTACACTCATATCAAATTCCCCCATGCTAAGCAATTGCCGTGTCCTCACGCAATGATAAAATAAAACTATAACTATACCATTATTCAACTTTTTAACTTTTTATTTTACAAAGACATAATGTAATGCTTTCATTATTCGAAAAATAACTTTAAAGATCATAAAACTCAAATAGATTCATCGTCCTCGACTTTTCACTTTTCCGTGCCAAGTGCAAAAACAAGATCATTGTTATTATAAGTTGGTAGACTAACACGAACTCATGTGGGCTAATTAATCACTTAGACTCCCTTATTCCTAGGTGTATCTCTTATATTTTATTGTTGTCTTGAATGATCACAAGGATGCATTGTTGACTTATTTTGATACTTTATTAGGCCGAAAATAAAGTGAACGATTTAATCAATAGTTAGCTAAAGGACAAAATCTTTTAAAACTGCTTCTCGGGCTCTCATAAAGTTCATATCTTGGCATAACTTGTTTCGCGATTTGAGACCTTTCTCGGACCGATATTTGGCAGCGACTTAATACTTCCAACCTTGAGAGACGTTCACGAAATAATGGTCTTCTCTTCATAATATTTCTTCACTTGAAGTTTTGAGAGATTCATACTTGGACCACGACTTCTTCATTTTTCTCCAATCTTTATTTGGGATTTTGATTAACAACGATCCGCCTCCTTTTTGGACTTGGCTTCATTTATCCTCATACCTTATTATGGTCTTTTTGGATAGACTTCTCCATGACTTTTTGGGAGTATTTTGCTTTTCGTCGTGTGTCTCGATCCTTCATATTGATTTTTTATAAATGAATCTTCACATCACTTGAGATCTTTAGCAATAAAACATAGCCCTCATGTCTTGTTAGGACCTTTTTGGACTTGCCAATCTTCGCATCCCACTTCAATAAGTTATGCCTTGGCTATGAACTCTAATCCATCTAGAAGCTAAGTAACTTTTCAAATCGTTCAACCTTATTTATTGCAATTAAATTTATTAACAAGCGATGGGAGAATAGGCTCATAATTAACTCACATAAATTCCCGAAAGAATACCAAACTTATAATTGGCTCTATCATCTCTTGTTCTCCAACAATGGATACTTAGCCTATTAAATCAAAGTTTTGGGTTTTCAAGTCATCTATAGGATCTTGCATCTTCTTATACTTTTGCAAGTTTTAGAATTTGCGTTTTAAAGTTCCCTTGATAGACGACTTTCTAGGATCAATTATAGGAGCTTGCGAAAAGTTCTTGTTCTTAACTCGTATGAATTAAGACCTTCGCGTTTTAAAGCTCCCTATATAATAGCCTAGCAAAGCTTAATTCAAATACGTTAAGGAAAAGCTAAGGTTAAAAACCAAGTCGAGTCAAAAACTATTCTTATTGAAAGCCTTCATTCGTGTCAAAAACACTTATTTTATTTATTAAAACTTAAAAATAACACAAAAAAAATTAAAATTTATTAAAAAATGAGAAAAACAATACGTTTGGACACGACAAAAGCAATTGCAAGCGATTATATCGATTGACTCCCCCTTGCTAAAACCAAACATTGTCCTCAATGTTTCTTAGCTCAAGAGTAACACCCCCTTGCTAAGACACGAAGAGTCTAATGCAAAATCCTAGCATGGAAAGAGCACGCAAATCTATAAGCCGTTTATTAATTATGCCTCAAGATAAAACGTTAGTCGATAAAAATCAAGGATAAAGAGAAAGTGTGCCCCTTTTTGGCATTCAAAGAATGGAAGATCAAGTGGACCGGCAAAAACCGAACACGAGAGTCTTCAAATATTAGGGTCATGCCTAAGATCACAACACAACAAAATACGAACACGAGCTTGAAAGATCAAGCCTTATTAGGTGTTAGAAAAATAGAAAGAAGATAGAAAGACTCGTTTTTGTTAACCGAGTCATGAGCTCGACTCGATCCCCGCATTCATTGGTCCTTAGGGAAAATGGTGAAAACTGGCATATTGGAGTAGAAACCAACATAAAGCGCGATGCCGGGGTCAAAGATCTCATCCTCGTTGTCGGATGACAAACGAAAGAATAAAACTCTAACACAAATCTCTAAAAAGAGATGATAGTCACAACTAATGGTATGGATAAAGCATGCTCCCCGAGATAAACTCGCACCAATATGATTAAAAAGACTTTCAATTATTGCATCGGTGAAAGGCCGAGATTTCTCTAAATCGACGATTCCGGGGTCAAATACCTCGTCCTCGGTGGAGAAAGGAATGGACAACAAGGTATCGTCCCCCCATGCTAATCCTAAGTCATATGAAGCACATGGTAATGGTGGTACAAAAGTCTCAACCATAGTGGTTTCAACTTGCATGACTTTGTCGACCTTGTCACTCTTATGAATGTGAATAAAGGGGTCATGGTACTCAAAACGAGTCGCATGAAAAACCCGTACATTAAGATCAAAGCGAGTGGGAAGGATAATAGGAGCAAAAGTAATTTCTCCCTCCGGGTCAACATTATCATCATCATAAATCCGGTGATCAAACCAAGTATCTTCATCATCGTCATTAGACTCTTCCTCAAATTCCGAAGGAATGTCCATGGAAAGTAACTTATCAAACTCCCTAATGAAAAGATCATCATCACAAAGGTTGTGAGATGTAGGAGGTATGATGTTCTCAAAATCCTCTTGAAACAACGGATTATTGTTCATTGAAGCTTTAAAGAGAGGATTTGAGCAAGTCACTAAAGTGGCATCAATCTTATCATCATACGCGGATATAAGATCATCATTCTCATTAGAAGGAAATTCATCGGAGAATTCCTTGAGAATGGTAGGTAAAACACAAGAATCACGCTCGATCACGAGATCGGAAACGTCTTCACTTCCCCGTGGAAGTGGATCAACAAGTTCATCGGCAAACTTATCGAATGAATAATCACTAACCTCACTCGGTGTGAAGTTAGGAATCAAAGGCTCTTCAATGGAAGATTTTGCCTTAGGAACATCAACATGATCCTTAGAAGAGAGTGAAAATGAGCCCATTTTTAAAGATTGTTCAATTAAAGCAATATCACTCTCGGGATCAAAATTCTCACTAATAAACTCACTAGCATCAAATGGCTCACTCAAGTAATCATCAATTTGTTTTTCAATCTTAGAACTTTCATCCTCGTGTGGATTGAGTGGAGATGAGGTAATATTACAACATGATTCAACAAAATTAGGTTTATCAAGTTCAACACTTTCCAATTTCTTAGAAACCAATCTAGGAATTTTTTTCCGGTTTGAAAATCATATGTTTATCCCCATCCTTATTTTAATCTCCTTTTCCCGCATATCAACTAAAACACCGGCCGTACACAAAAATGGTCGTCCTAAAATTATAGGCACACGAGGATTAGGCTCATAATCAATGATAGCAAAATCGGCTAGGTAAATGAACTCCCCTACTTTAACAATGACATTTTCCGCTATACCAACCGGATGGGTGGTAGTACCATTAGCGAGCTCAATTATCATTCGAGTAGGCCTAAGTGGTTCATAATCAATGGTCTTCCAAAGGGCTAGGGGCATTACGTTAATACTAGCTCCTAGATTGGCTAGAGCTTTGTATTCCCCAAGCTCATCAACAACACAAGGTATCAAGAATTGACCCGGATCTTCATATTTTTTAGGAATGAAATCAAAGAAATCCGAAGTACTAATCAAATTCAAAGTAGCCTTGGTGACTTTAAGAAAACTTTGCTTAGGTGGAACATAAATTTTCTCGATCACTCTTTCCACATTATCATCATCATAAACGGTTATGGCCTTAAGCTCTCCCCTCGGGTTAGGAATGGTATCACTAGGTAAGCAACCCGAAGAAGTAGATGGTTTAGACATAAATCCCTCAAACATCGAAAGCAATTTATTTTGACCTTGTTCCAAATTTTGTTGCATACGATTTTGATTTTGCTATAGCCTTTGTTGATTAAGCTCAATCTTGTTATTTTGCCCTTTAATCGTATTTTGAAAATCAAGTTTCAAAGTATTAATTTGCCCTTGAATGTTATTTTGAAAAGCTTTCATATTTGCCTCATTTGACTTGATATAGCTTGACAAATCATTTTGATTATTGCTTTGAAAACCTTGATTGTTTTGATTAGCATTAAACCCATTTCCTTGATTGAAATTCCCTTGGTTACCACGGTTAAAATTATTCCCATTATTTCCATTGTTGTACCTATTTTGAACCGGTGGAAAACCCGGTGGAGCAACATGATTTTGACGAGGAACTTGACCGTTGGAGCCATAAGTTCCCGTCGCGGCAAAAGCACTAGCTCGATCAAACCCCGTGTTTAAACAAGCATAATTAGGATGTGCTCCACCACATGATATACAAACATTCTCAACCATATTAATCGATCCCTGAGGATTCTTCCTAAACTCATTCAAAAGCGTGTCAATCTTAGAGTCCAATCTAGCAATCTCGATATTAGATGAATTCACATTGGAAACAACCGGTGTGTTTCGTGAATATTGTGCTCTAGACTTATCCTCAATTATTCTCCACGCGCCTCTCGGAGTTTTTCTTAAAAGATTACCACCCGCGGCGGCATTTAAAGAATCTTGTTCAATCATATTAAGCCCATTATAAAAAGTATTTATTTGATGCAATTCCGAGAAACCGTGGTGTGGACATTGTCTCAACAAATCTTTAAATCTTTCCCAAGCAACCCCAAACGATTCATGCACTTTTTGTTCAAATCTAGTGATCTCATTCTTAAAGTGTGTTGTCTTAGAAGGTGGAAAGAAATAATTCATGAACTTTGACACTAAATCATCCCATGTTAAGATCGAACCCGGTGGTTCTTTCTCATACCAAAGCTTAGCATTACCCTCGAGCGAGTACGGAAAAAGCATGAGCTTAATCGCGTCATTCGGCACATCTCTAAACTTGAGAGTCGAGGTAATTCGATTAAAATTCCGTATGTGAGAATGCGGGCTATCGGTCTCATTGCCACGAAATTGGTCGGCACGAATGAGCGATAAAAGACCCGTCTTAATCTCAAAATGATCCGCCAAAACAGCCGGCACAACGATTGCTTCCCCATACCCTTCGATGGGTGCACGGAGCAATTCCTCCATTGTTCGGTTATCGGCCATCTCTACAACAATAGGTGGAAGCTCGGGTTCCACTATTCGTTGTTGACGATTTCTATTTCTACGAGGAATATTTTCAAGCCTATTAAAATCAATCACAAGACGAGAAGAACGTAATTGCATACACTACAAAGACGAGAATTTAGAGGATTGAAGAAAAGAAATTAGACAAGAAGAAGATTATTTTTGGTATTTTTTTTGGTATTGCTCAATCAATAATGATCGATAAAAAACAAGGAATAAGGATAACTACTATGGAAGTAAATTACCCTCGGTCGACTTTGAAACGATAGGTGAAAACCTAAACGTCTCGAGGTTCAATAAGTAAACAACAAAGAATAAGATTTATTACTACTTGAGTCGGCAAACCAATAATAGGTCGTCCCTCTCAATATACGCACAAGCAAGCGGGGAAACGAGGTGGTACAAAGCACTTAAAAACCTTTTTCCTTAGACGGCCTTTTATAGCACGTCGCCTTATACCCACCTTATAGTTTGTATAAATCGACTTCAAACTTCTTATTAGTATTTATCTATTTTGCCTTTTATTTTTGTTTTGGGTTCGAATACAATAGCTAGGTGATGAAATCCCAACTAAGGCTTATTTGAAAAGTATTTAAAATTATTGTTCTACGTAATACAATATATTATTCACAAAAAACGAGAAAACCGATACATACTATATAATAGAAAAATAACAAAACTTTCCGAGGACGGAAAGGGTCTTCAAATCCACGATCAACAAATCTTCACAAAAGCGAATCGTACACAAGATCCCCGGCAGCGGCGCCAAAATTTTTGATGTGTCGTGGATAGTATAGTGATAATTAGATACGTTATAGGGTAAATTAGAAAATTACCTTTAGAAAAAAGTAATAGTCTAATAATACCAATGACGAATTCAATTAAACACGTGAGTGAGTCGAGTTCATTGTACACGAAGATCTTATGAATTTGAGACGTTTTGTTTTGATTTGGACAATCGATTTGAATTGGTTTTCGGTTTTTACGATACAATTAAAATCTACAAATTTTAAGCTATTTAAAATAAACCTAAAGTGCATGAATCGTAAACCCCGCCTATTTTTAAAAATCTACAAACAATTAATTATTTAAAAATTAACAATAATTTAAAAATTAAACTAATAAAAAAATCTTAAAAATTTAATCTATTTAATTATCTATTAAAAATAAATCTATTTAATTAAAACAACTTTTAAACTAATTTACTTTTAAAACTAATAAACTAAATTAAAAATTCACTTAAAACAAATTTATTTAGAAACTAATTTAATTTTTAAGCTAAAATTATAAAAATCTATTTAATTAAACTTTTTAAGTAAATAAAAAAACATTTTTTTTTATTTTTTTATTTTTTTTTATTTTTAAACTACTTTTTTAGAATTTACTTTAATTAAAATTAGAAATAATACGTAAATTAAAACGAGACAAGGAAAAATAACTACAAACCAAAACTGCCAAAATGAAACACACTATATTAATTATATAACAGATACTAAAATCAAATGGACCAATAGCTCAGATGGCTATCACTCTGAGCATTCAAACGGTAGGTCTCGAGTTCGAGACCCACATGCATCATTATTTTTGGAATAATCTCTTTTTTAACAGATATGACAGAATCTAGTCTCAGGAAAGACTTTTTGAGCAGCTTATATGCTTTAAGCTTGTGAGGACACAGCTTTTTAACTTATCAGATGGATGAATCTGATAAGCTGATACTTAATTAAGCAGTAAAAAATAGCAAAAAACAATCAAACTAAATTAACAATCCGCAGGCAAAATTTAAATTCCACTTAAGCAGTTACTCAATCCTCCAAATCGTTTAGCAGGCAAATATCTAATACCAAATACTACAGCAGACTAATAAAACTGATAAATTCTATTAGTAAACAATTAGCAAGCACAACTTATAATTCTAAAACAGATATAATTAGATCCAATAGCAAACAACAAAGTAACCAGAAAACTCAAACCCACAAATCGAGTAAACGCAGGAATAGACAATTCTTAACCAGCAGACATCAGCAATTCTAAGCCATATCAGACATTTATCAGTAACTTGAATGCAAAGTAAAGACTATGAATTCCATTTAAGCAGATCCATTAAAACTCTTATAAGCAGTGACATTGAAAAAAAAAACGTGTAAATTCAACTAAGCAGATTATGGACTAAGTAAATCATACCAAAACGACTAAATCAAAACCTATAAATTCCTAAAACTTATAATTCATCTCAGTAAGATAACCAAAAATTCAAAACAATCAGATGACTCGGTCAAACATCATTCAGCAAACATTAAACAGTAACAAAACAAATCACCAATTCGTTTAAATCAAATCAACATCACTTGTAAATAGCATGAAAATTAAAAGATAAACTTACCTTTTGGAGATTTCCATTGGGAAGAAAGCAAGCGTTGAGCTGCCTTAGAACCCGAATCACAACCACCAAACACCATTCGAATCATCCAAACAGCATCCGAACCAACTTATTTGTGTTTTACTTATCCAGTAGGGATAAGTGTGATCCAAACTTACTTTTAAAATTGAATATAGACTATTGATTAGTTTATATTCAACTTTCAAACATTATTACCATGAAATAGCTTAGAAAATAAATTTATAAATCACTTCAAACAATAAGTAAATAGACACGATTGAAATTAAAATAAACTGAACTTTTATTGATTTCTAGAAAAATATTACAAAGCTTTAAAAAGAAAATACAAGATTTACTCTAAATCTATTTCTACAGCATAACTCTAAAAGTAAAAGAAAGGATAATTGGGGGTTTTTATAGCCTCCCCAATGGCTTGTTGGTGACGAATATCCGAATCTTCCATGGAATATTCCACTTGATTCTGAGCCTTTGATCTTCACTCTTCTTCTCTCTCTTTAATCGGACGATTGATATGACACTAACTATCACACGGATTGCCAATGTGGCATCCGTGTGCTAGTTGTGTTTCTTTGAAGGCACGTGATTGGTTGGTTGAAAGGAATGAGGTGTAGCCACCAATCATAAATCGCCATGTATCACTTCTCACCATCTACTCTCTTCCTTAAAGATTGGGGATTTTTATTCCCACACACTTGAATAAAGCATGTAAACAAAAGCCCCATATTTAATTATTTTTTTTTACCTAGGGTTTTTGAACAGTGGTGATTTTACAGGTTTTTTGGGAGAAAAGTGGAATGAGGAAGATGAAAACATAGGAATCATCGAAAGTTATTTACTTAAGAATGTGAGATAATGGGTGAGAGAAAACGAATGGGTTTATTATTGACTGAGTGGGTGGGATTTTATTTTTATAAAGTGAATAAATGAAACGTAAGTGTGAAGGGTTTAAAAAGTGAGTTATTATGCGTTTAACTGAAGCCCTAAAAGCCCAACACGAACTTTACATCCGTTCCTTTACTTCCTGTTTTGGGCTTGGGCCCGTTTACAAATTCCATTCGTGTTATAATTTCCACTTGGGCCTCAAATGGTCTTGCAAATCACAAAATATTTACTTGAAATATAAATGGGCTTTTGAGCCCATTTAACCCATTGTGGGACCCACTTGGCCGTAAAATCGATAAATGATATAATCCTCTAAAGTCGAGCTCGGTTTTGGCTTCCTCGATCTTTTTCATCAATCTCGTGTCGGTTTTCGTCGGTTTTTGCGAACTTGGTACCTACACACATGAAAACAAGAAACAAGCATATCCAAGGCATATATGATACATTATGTGCAATATTTCATTGTTTTAAGCTACAAATGATATGAGTAATTACACTCATATCAGTCAACATGAGATTAAGCAAGAGTTGTTAAAAGCGGATATAAGGCAATCAAAATTTTAAGATCGAATGTCTAAAATGTTTGAAGCAATCATGTGTAAACCGTCTTCCTCGGGTGGTCTTCCTAGTGATACCATTGCAAACCCGAAGGGAGAAATGAAGGTTATTACTACTCGTAGTGCTAAAACTTTCAAGGAACCAATCTCTCGTCCTAGTACTTCTACGGAGAAGGAAATCGAGAAAGAGCCCGAGGTGATGGTCGAAAAGGAGCATATCACAAGCCCACGAAGTACCGCTCATACCACACCTACGGTTGAACCAATACCAATTGTGGAACCCGAGATTCCAAGGCCGTTGCCTATGCCCCAACCCACACCACCCTTACCTTACCCATCGAGACGAAACAAAGAGAAATTGCAAGAACGTAACAAACAACAAATTGAGCTTTTTATAAAAATGTTTCAACAAGTGCATTTTAATGTGAGTTTAGCCGACGCGTTGTTATACATGCCTCGTTTTGCCTCCACTTTTAGAGGTATGATGAACGATAAGGAGAAGCTTTCAAAGCTATCTAATTGTTCTTCGGTTTATCTTAATCGAATACCAGAAAAAGTTGGTGACCCCAGGAAGTTTCTCATTCCTTGTGATATACAAGATATGAAAGAATGCCTCGCCTTGGCTGATCTTGGCACGAGTATTAATTTGATGTCATTTTCCAATTGGAAATCGCTATCGCTTCCGGCTCTTACTCCATCGAACATGTCTATCGAGATGGCCGATCATTCTACAATTTTAGCATGTGGAGTAGTCGAAGATGTTTTCGTGAAAGTGGGGAAGTTCTACTATCCCGTTGATTTTATAGTAGTTGACCGCGGATTCCTCAAGTTCCTCTAATTTTAGGTCGTCCATTTTTAGACACCTCGAGATCGCTTATTGACGTTCATGCAAGAACTATTACTTTGAGATACAACGAAGAGGAACTTGTTATAAACGCTACTCAAAACTCGACACCTTCTCATGTTTATGCAATCGCTACCATAACCATATTGACTTAGTCGATGTGGTTTGCGATGAGTTTTCACAAGAAGTGTTAGGTTTTTCCGATAATTCGTCAAGTGGCAATCCCACTATTTGGATCCGATTCTTGCTAATTCTACACCAAATCTCACTCCATTCCAAGGAGGCGATTTTATTTCAAATGAAATCGACAGTGAAGATGAGGTGATTATTGGTAATGATACTCTCATTCCACCATTTCTTCCGTCGATGGAAGTTATGAGTGTTGAACAAAAATCTTCGATCGAGGAACCGCAAATCCTTGAATTGAAAGATCTTCCATCTCACCTTGAATACGCATTCTTGGAAAGTGATGACAAGTTGCCGGTTATTATTGCAAAAGATCTTGCTAATGATGAAAAAACCGCACTTTTGAAAGTTCTTAAAGCTCATAAAGGGGCAATTGCGTGGAAAATTTCCAACATTAAGGGTATTGAACCAAAATTTTGTACTCACAAGATTTTAATGGAGGAGGACTATAAACCCGCAATTCAAAGTCAAATAAGGGTAAACCTTAAAATTCACGATGTCATAAAAAAGGAAGTCTTAAAACTTCTTGACGCGGGAATGATTTATCCTATCTCCGATAGCCCGTGGGTGAGCCCAATCCATTGTGTCTCTAAGAAGGGAGGAATGACCGTTGTGCCCAACGAAAACAACGAGTTAATTCCCACTCGTGTTGTGACCGGTTGGAGGGTGTGTATTGACTACCGAAAATTATACGACGCCACTCGTAAAGACCACTTTTCCTTGCCCTTCATGGATCAAAAGTTGGAGCGACTTGCGAGAAATGACTTTTATTACTTTTTAGATGGTTTTTCCGGTTACTTTCAAATCCCTATCGACCCTCGTGATCAAGAGAAAACTACGTTTACGTGTCCTTATGGAACGTTCGCTTATCGTAGAATGCCTTTCGGACTTTGTAATGCATCGGGTACGTTTCAACGGTGTATGATGGCTATTTTTCATGATATGATCGAGAAGTCGATGGAAGTATTCATGGATGAATTTTCGGTGTTTGGTGATTCGTTCACGTCGTGTTTATCTAATATCGAGAAAAGGTTAAATTGTTGTGAAGAAACCAACCTTGTGCTTAATTGGGAAAAATGTCATTTTATGTGTAAACAAGGAATCGTCTTAGGACACAAGGTCTCGAAAGCGGGGATTGAGGTCGATAAAGCTAAGATAGACGTCATCGCCAAGTTACCTCATCCAAAAAGCGTCAAGGAAGTTAGGAGTTTCCTAGGCCACGCGGGCTTTTATCGTCGTTTCATCAAAGACTTTTCGAAAATCACTCGACCTATGACACACCTTCTCGAGAAGGATGCTCCTTTTAACTTCAATGAGGATTGTGTTAGAACTTTCAAAACTCTTAAAAGGAAACTTACCGAAGCTCCCATTCTTGTTGCTCATAATTGGGAATTACCCTTTGAAATCATGTGCGATGCAAGTGATTATGCAATAGGGGCCGTCTTAGGGCAACATTATGAAAAGCACTTCCGTCCTATCCATTATGCTAGCAAGACGATGACCGAGGCTCAACTTGAGTACACCACAACGGAAAAGGAATTCCTTGCCGTGGTTTATGCTTTTGAGAAATTCCGACCTTATCTCGTCTTGACTAAAATCATCGTGTATACGGACCATTCGGCTATCAAGTACCTCTTAGCTAAGCAAGATGCTAAGACGAGATTGCTTCGTTGGATGCTCCTCCTCCAAGAATTTGATGTCACCGTAATTGACAAAAAAGGAGCCGAGAATCTAGCGGCCGATCATCTCTCTCGTTTAGAAGATCCTCACAAAGATGTTTTCGAGAATAAGGAAATTACCGAAACATCTCCTCTCGAGATTCTCGGTGTAGTGAATTCTAAGGACGCCACCTCATGGTTTGCCGACATTGCAAATTACCATGCGGGGAACTTCATAATCAAGGGTATGACGAGACAACAAAAGAGAAAATTATTTCGTGACGTCAAGTTCTATTTTTGGGACGACCCTTATCTCTTTCGGGTTTGTGCGGATCAACTCGTTCGACGTTGTGTCTTTGGCACCGAAGCTTCTAACATCCTTAGAGCTTGTCACGAGGGACCCACGGGTGGTCACCACGGTGCTAATCTCACGGCTAAGAAAGTGTTCGATTCCGGCTTCTTTTGGCCTACGATCTATCGTGATGCACATGCACTTGTGAAGTCGTGTGATTCTTGCCAACGCCAAGGAAAATCGTCGCAAAAGGATGAAATGCCGCAAAACATAATTCAAGTGTGTGAGATTTTTGACATTTGTGGCATTGACTTTATGGGGCCGTTCCCATCGTCTCATGGAAACAAGTATATACTCGTCGACGTCGACTACCTATCTAAGTGGGTGGAAGCTAAGGCTTTGCCTACGAATGATGCTCGTGTGGTAGTGAAGTTTTTGAAGAAACTATTCTCTCTGTTTGGAACCCCTCGCGTTATTATAAGCGATCGTGGAACCATTTTTGTAATGACCAATTCGAAAAGGTTTTAAAGAAATATGGAGTTACACATCGTCTTTCTACGGCTTATCACCCGCAAACGAGTGGGCAAGTCGAGGTTTCAAACTAAGCTTTGAAGAGGATTTTGGAGAGGTCGGTTGGAGAAAACCGTGCTTCATGGTCCGACAAACTCGATGACGCTTTATGGGCCTTTCGGACCGCTTATAAGACACCTATCGGTTGTACTCCTTATAAGTTGGTTTATGGAAAGAATTTTCATTTGCCTATTGAATTGGAGCATAAGTTATATTGGGCCCTAAAGCATGCCAACTACGAATTAAAGACCGCGGGAGATCACCAGAAAATACAACTTAATGAATTGGATGAATTAAGAGATAATTCTTATGAAAATACATTTATTTTTAAGGAAAAGACTAAAAAGTTTCATGATTCAAAGATTAAAAACCGGGTTATTAACGTTGGTGATCAAATGTTACTTCTTAACTCTCGTTTGAAGATATTTTCCACATAAAGGAGTCTTGCCATCTTTGTATTCAAACTGGCGTATGGAGCGGCATGCATCAAATACAAAACAGACATACAATACCAAGATTTTTAAGAAACTGCATACTAAGGGTCATGCTGCTTATGTTGGTACATGGTTAAAACAAGTATAAAATGGGTCATGCTGCTTATGTTGGTACATGGTTAAAACAAGTATAAAATGGCTATCTCACCACATCCATCAGAATTCAATCATTCTCCATCACCCCAGGACCACTAACTTGCCAATCGGGAACTGGCTGGGAAGGGGTGATATCTGTCGTATAACTCGTATCTATGACTTAGCTCAGGCCAATTACAAAGAATTTGTTTACATTTGTTTACATACATTGTAATATCCGGTTGCGATAAATTATTTAGCAAACACTAATTTTATTGAACGCAATACTTATTTCTGAGTTGGACATACATATGAATCATGAAATAAAAAAATATCCACCACAATACTAAATTGTCTAGAGTACACTTAACAGTACGTTATTCTCCCACTCGTGGTAATAACATAGGCGCTTTGCTATTACCAATTAAAATGTATACTAGCTGAGAACAGGTAATACTAGATCCCATGCTACGGTTCGGCAACAAGAAGTGCATGTTCAACCAGTTTACTCCGAGGGAGTTGCCTTAATCTTCTCTTTCAGTTCATCATTCTGCACAAAAGCCAAAACCAAATAATGAGTAACATGTCTTCCGCTCACCTAAAATGAGTAGAGCAAAGATGAAGAAGCTTGCCTGATGCATATTGAGGATGATATCTGATCCTCCAATGAATTCCCCATTGATAAATATCTGAGGAAATGTGGGCCACATACTGCACGGTATATAAATGGGTCAATTTGAGCTGTGATTTTATCTCTAACCGGGCAAGTAAATCTTTAAAGCTAAAAACAGACTCAAGGTCAACCCAAAGTTTTGAATGCAAAGAGCCAAAGATAGACCAAAGAATCAAAGACAGACAACAAAAACTGCAAACCATTCTAATTGCAGATAACTGCCTCCTACCTGAAAGCTTTTACGGCATTTTTGAGCTCGGGATCTTCCAATATGTTTCTAGAATGTATGGGAACCCCTGCAAAAATCCGCAGAAATATTAAAATAATTGAAATACGCTAAATCAAATGGTTAAGGTAACATAAGAACTGGCATAAGCTTCAAATGACGAGTTCGTTTCTTTTTGTAACCATAGTTTTCGACCTCTAATCCACGGGGTTTGAGCCCACCGCCACAAAGACTCAAACCAGCTATAGCCCTCCCTTTTCAGGAGGTTGGCGAGGCCACTTCAAGGTTGTTTACACCTAGCAGGCTAGCAGGAATTAACGAGACCTCACAAATTTTAGGGTGATAGCCACAACTCCCCTTAAATAACGAGAACTTGCAACAGCTGGCAAGAAACTCGCTCTTAATGTCATCAATGAATGATGTCATCACATTTTCAAAGTTACAAAAAATACTGAAACTAATATGAATGGCGTTTGCATGATCAGCATACCCCCCAAAACCCATAAACAGATGTCTATTTCCATATATAGCCGCATAACAATCTACCTATAAAAGGCTGCCATCGTCTTATACTTACAAGCTACAACTATTCAATTACAAACTATTGACCCACTATAGTTGTGCTTAAAACTTAAATTTATTTAGTCATTGGTTTGTCATTCATTAATTAAATCTGTGCTAACATTAATAGGACAACAGACAAAATATTGACCTAACTAAAAACTCAATGGTTCAAGCACATACGCGACAGTTGACCTACGTGATAATAATTTGAGCCAGAAACTGAAAGAAAATTGATGTTTAGATCAGAAACTGCTTTTAAGATATACACGAATTGTTATATGTGATTTTAAGATGCATAGGGTCACATCCAAATTGAAACCAAACCACCCACTTGAAACGAGATGACCCAAATCACCAGACCACCCGGTTTTGGTTGGACAAGATGAGAGTCCCCTTTTTGTAAGACCAAAAATCTGAGTTAAGACCCATGGAACCACACCAAACTTGGAACTACCTTTTACAGATAGCTCTACACCTAGAAACGAGAACTTAAAATTGCGTACTACAGAGCTTGTTACTGAAGAGTGAAGACCACCTAAGTATCTACGCTAGGCATCTAAAATCGGGATCCTTAACCTATATGTCAGTTTGTCACCATCATTCACGAATCACAAATGTATGCATAAAGATGTTATTTTAAAAAAACGTAGAATTTGCTATTTTGGTACTTACGGTATTCACTCAACACTCTCACTGCTAATGAGCTGAACCCACAACGAGGTTGTTCCGGATCTCCTTTCATGTAAATCATCACATGGTTGTCCTTGACATCCTACATATCACAACCAACAGATGTATTCATTACACCAAAAGCAATCACATGAATACAATATTCATAATACACTCATCAACAATCACCAACCTGCTCAACGATGTCCTTTAAAGTAATGTCAGAATTCTCAAGCTTATTTGTTGGCTTGAAATCATCGTGAGTATCAGGATCACTGGGCACACTAGTCGAAAACCGCATGCCATACTGCACGAATGGTCCAGAGACCTAACAGGTTGAACCATAGAAACACATAAGCAAATACAAATAGACAAAACGCTATGGCAATTGTTACTGTCTGGCTAGCTTCATTGACAAACATAAACACATCAGATAACAATATAACTAAAACATCCAACATAAACCAACTAGTATTCTCAAGAATTAAATAACTCAACTGGTGGATGAATATAAAATTTTACATTTTAGGAAGAATTTCACATTACGCCGAAGACAACAACCAATTTAGTGACACATACAAAAAGATTCCTACATCTGCAAATAATGACGGATCTCTTTATCACAAGAAACAAGCTCCTATAGGAGGGCAAACAGGATTTTAACGTCATTCAACAATCCTCATAGACCCACAACATATATACATGTACTAGATAAAAGTCATAAAACAAATTGGAATATCCAAACGAGTAAAGAAATTTCGGCAACTAATCGTTCAACTGCATTACCTACTAAGAATTTGACACGTGTACAATAAAAAAAAAATACTCATCTTTAGTCCCACAAAAATGTTTGGTAAAGAGCTGTTAAGAGCGTTTGTAACTGAAAGCTCGTTTGACAAGGAGAGTTTAGTAGTTAGCATTTAGCTTTACGCCGTTGTACAAGTTTTGAATGCATATGGTACAATACAATTTATGCATCTTTGGGATATATATGCAGGGGATGTATACGCAAACGCCCCCAATTTAACATCACAAATACAGTTATCAACTCGAGATGTGAGAAGGTGCAAAACTAATAGGGGCTGGAGCTGCTGCTGCTACTCGGGCAGACAGGTGACTCCTTTTCAACAGAAAAGAATAGCCAAGCCACGCTATTCTTTTACGGAACACAGCCAAAGTGTAATTGTTGAAGCAATATGGTTAGGAAATCTAAGCTAAAAGATTTTAATTTTTTTTGTAGCCCTAATTTGATGAAATGAATGATAAAATAAGGTTTATAAATAAAATATAACAATAATAAAAATGATACCGAAGAGGCTCGAGCAGATTGAATAGACTTGAAACCATTCAAAAACATGCTTGATAACGCCTTTGCCATCTTATTAATTAATTAATTAATTAATATTTCTTCTAATCTGCACCAAATCAACAAACAAGATAAAGCTGATTAATTACTTCACTAATTAAAAAAAAAACAGAAATCTATTTCAAAATACTCACGATTTTTATTTTTCTAAACGAGGTGCTGTGCTGTGATTTCGTCTTCTTTCCTGTTTGTTTGTTTGTTTGGCTACGTTTGCTTGTTTGTTGTTTTTTCGTTCTTTCTACAAGAAAGAAAGAAATGAAAACCAAACTGGCCCATGTTTCTAAGTTGGGTCACCCGGTCCAGCCCAAAATATTTGCTAGCGAAATGAAGTTCAATCAAAGAAGAATTGAATTAAGGGGGCGTTTGGTTAACCTGAGGGGAATGAGAATGAGAAAATGTAAGGGAATACAAAGGAATGCAATGAATATTCATTAGTATAATTATACCATTTTTGATGATTGGTTAATATAAGACATGGTGGTGAACGGAGATGGTGGCAACAAATGTTAGGGTGATAGTTAGTGGTCGCGACGATGACGGTGTTGATAAAGGAAGCAATTAATAAAATTAGTGACGATTAGTGGTGGTTGAGAACGGCAACCATTACAAACGACTGTGTACTTGTGGTAGTCGTTAATGATATTGATAAAATGTGGTGGGGGTGACGCCATCGGTATCCCTTAATGATATTGATAGAATGTGGTGGGTGGCATCGGTAGAGGTGGTGTGGTGATGGTAGCGGTGACGCCATCAATAGATGTTAATGATGGCAATAAGTGTGGTGGCGACATCGGTAGAGGTGGTGGTCATTGGTGGACAAATTCACACTTGGATCTACGATGATGTTGGTCGCGGTTGTGGTTGATAGTAGGGGCGGTGATTGTGCGACGCGTTACCATAGTGATGTGGTAGCGTCCGATGGTAGTGGTGGCGGTGGTGGCGTCGGAGAGCGGTGGTGTCGAGAGTCCTGGTGGCATTGAGAGGGTGGTGGTAGCGACAATGGTGGTGGTCAGTGGTGGTGTTAGATATTGGCGGTGGCTTTAGGAGGGTGGTGGCAGCGACAATGGTGGTGGTGGTGGCGTCTGAGAGTGGTGGTGCCGGGGGTGGTGGTGGCGTTAGGAGGGTGGTGGTGGTAGCGACAATGGAAGTGGTCAGTGGTGGTGGTAGCGTCGGAGAGTGGTGGTGTCGGAGAGTGGTGGTGACGTTAGGAATGTGGTGGTAGCGACAATGCTGGTGGTCAGTGGTGGTGGTAGCGTCGGAGAGTGGTTGTGGCGTTAGTAGGGTGGTGGTGGTAGGTTGAGAGACACATATACATACGTTAATCTATTACCTTCAATCCATTACCCCAAATTTACAAGAAAATTATTCATTAATGATTATTTATATTTTCATAAACCAAACACTATTAATCATTTCATTTCACATTCCTTACCCCTAATACTTTTAACCAAACATAGACTTTTTTATATATAAAATTATATATCAATTTGACCGATTTCTTATCGGTAACACAGTTGACCGATTTAATGGGTTTTTTCGATTAATACCGATTTTTATCTGATTGATGTATATGTTGACATTTTTTTGACCAAATCGATTAATAACACCGATTAATAAAAAATCGGGCAGTTAATCTACACCTAGCATCTAGACACTGATTAATTGGTAGTTTAAGTCATTTGCAACATTGGTAATTTTATACTCATATTTATAATTTTGAGTAACATTGAACTATTTATTCATAAAATTTTTAGTAGTATTGTTATTTTATTTTTGACGAGATTTATATTTATTGAGCTTGTTTTTTAGACGTTATAAACTGATAAAAGAATGTAAACAACTATGTAAGGTAATCATGGTTTTAAAAGGCCTGCTAAGATGCGTTTTAAGGCGCGTTAAAGCGTGAGACGCGATTTCACGTTAAGCAATAGATCAAAACGCGTTACAGCATAAGACGTGGTGAGTTTATTTTTAATTCAACTTAAAAAATGAATATTATTACATATAAAGAGAGTTTCTTAACTTCAATTATCATGTACAAGGCTTATTGTGAACTTAATATAAATATAATATTAAAATATGGTATCCCTCGTCATGCATTCCATGCTTGGTTGGTGATGAGACGCCGCCTCAAGACTCAAGATAAACTCAAGCAGTGGGATGTTGATCCAAATGTGGATTTGAGTACTCTTATGTGCCCGCTTTGTGAATCCCAGCCGGATTCCTATGATCATCTTTATTTTGAATGTAGTTTCTCTAGGCAGGTCTGGGCAGTGATCCGAGGACTGACGGACATGGATACTGTTCCTCCTATCTTAGAAGAGATTGCTACATGGCTTACAGCGAGAGCCATGAAACGGAAGGTAATAAATGTTGTGGGTAGTTTGCTTTTTGCTGCAGCTATGTATTTCATTTGGAATGGGCGTAACAATCGGCTTTTCAAGAATGTGCGACGCGAGCCGGCTGATCTTAGAGACTTGATAATAGTGACGGTTCGTCTGAAACTTATTACATTTCGGTTTAAAGACTCTGATAATGTTAGACATGTTCTTGCTCTTTGGAAGATGCCGAGTGGTTTTCGAATCTATGGAAATTAGCCGTGATAGAAGTTTGTTCTTAGGCTGATTAGTTTTTTTATCTCTTTTGGTGTGTCACAATTGATAGGTAGTTCAAGCTTGCTTGAGGTTAATATGGCATTTTGTCATATTCCATTGTACCTAAATTTTTCATGTGATTAATATATTTACCTGGGTAACCCTTTACTTAAAAAAAAATATGATACAAACACATAAATATTTTTATATGTTATGCCGTCATAAACCACATTTTAAAAACGTTAATTTTTCGCTTCAACCGTTAAAACATGTAGCTCAGAGTTGCTAATGAGATTGGTTAAAACACGATAAGACTTTATTTTCATTTTTTATTTTTGTTTACATGCTGAAATACATAATTTTTATTAAGATATTTATTTGACTTTGATTTAATATTGAAGATTAATCTATATTTAAAAAAAATGGAATGACTATTTTTGTCAAATATCTTAAAATTATTAAAATAATAAAAAAATTAAAAGTTATAAATATGACGAAGTACTAGTTATTACTGATTATAAAAATATCACTAGTAATAAGAGCAATACAATATAACTAATAATATTTTTAACACTAGCGATAGATAAACTATAAAATATCATTAAAATTATAAATATGACGACATACCGGTTACCTATTTACAATTTTAAGCGATCCAACTTTTTTTACAACTGTTTTTCTATATTTTTATATTAGAATTTAATTTCAAATAATAAATGAATAAAATTAACTTCATGTAAAAAAAATGCAAAATAACTTAACTTGTGAAAACACTTTTTGTCTTGCAAAAGCTTGTTTTCAGATACGTGTTTAAATCGCAATTACAAAAAATATTCCATTATAAATATTCTAAAAATTTCATAGGTGCAAATGAGTCATGGATCATGATCCCCTTATGTTGCTTGTGTCATCTTTTGGATCACGAGATTCAGTCCTTTCTTTTGTAGGGACGACTATTTTGATAACTTCAACTAATAATAATATTAAGTCATGTATCACACGTAAATATCATCCTTTTTAATTAGCATAAATTCTGCATCATCTATATGACTGCTTTAACATAAAAGATTGACTACATTATCAGCAGTAAGCTTCTAAGAAACCCCCAACTGTTCTCGAAGTCTACCAGACGGCTGGCTTTATCGTCAAACCTGAATTCGATTCAACAGCTTGACAAGTTTTTCTCCAGTCATATCCGAGAAAATGTATCATAAGTTTCGTCAATGACACATACTCGCATATACAAATTTGACTAGTTTTCCAGTTTGGTTGTAACTCAAAATAACTATGTTCAAAAAGCAATAAAACTAACCCTGACGAGTTATAAACTCTAGCTTGGTTCGTGAGTTCATTCTGCAATCAGCTCAGACACATTAAAGATTATTACTCTAGAAAAGAGAACAAAAGGACGACAATTTATCACATACAACAAAGAAGAAAAGGGTAAAAGATCCATGAGCTACCAAGTTCTACAGACCAAGAAGTAAATCAGAATACATATATGATCAATAAAGCGGTAAATGATGAAAAAAACAGATGATCAAAGTGTCTGTAATACTAGAAACCCGAAAATACCAGTAGCAGGTTTAGACACACAAGCAGTTTTTTCATTTTTTTTTAAAAGATCCGAGAACAATATCATTGAGTCGGACCCAGAATCCTACAGCGACCCTGAAGAAATTGACATAAAACTAGATAAGGTCTGACCATAGTTCATCAAACCATGTAGGTTCCTGCTGATCCTGACGGTTACGTGAATTTGGTTGATTATTAGTCCTCAGTCTGCGATTTGTATTGGCCCTGCTTCTAGTAGTCGGGGGATTCTCTCTTGGCCTTGGTGGCAACCTGTTACTAGCACGCGCACTTCTTGACCTACCGGAATCTCTACTCTGTGACTCATGTGAAGATAAAAAGGACATTGTATCAGTCCATTCATCCGAAAAAAGACTGTTGACTTCTTCAATATCGATTTCGAGATCAGAAAGAACGCTATTGACTTCTCCAATTCCCATTTCAGGAAGAACACTATCGAAAGTACTTAAGAAATCTATGTAACCCAAACTGTTATCCCATATTGGGCTAGCTATATCAGAAACACCATCCAAGAGTTCTTCGATAACTTCATCATCAATTTCATCAAAATCAAACTGCATACTCATCATATCTTGCTGTTCCATATCTTCTTCCAAATTTCGCCATTCGAGTTCTCGTTCAGGGTCTACATCTGTTGGGCGAACACGAGGGTGTTTCGACCTAGCATGTTTTCTTAACTGTGAATAGTTTCCAGCATGATCACAGGTATCCAGTGAGCAACTTCTTATTTTAGAGTCCATGAATTGGCGAGCAGGACTAACCACAATTGACCCGTTGATTTGACCTCTGCAGAGAGGGCAAACAAGCTTAGTTTCTGCTCCCTCATTATTAGATGACTTGCGAAACTGATCAAAACAGTTTGAATGACGGGAACTTGTGTTGCATATGTATGGAAGACATCCTTTCTTACGAGAAGAACAACGCAAAAGGACAGCATTGTGGGGATGTTCCATACAAATCGGGCATCTAGCTTCCTCCCATTCATTCTCGTCGCCAATTGGTAAAGTCGGAGACTTGGGTTTTCTTCTTTCAGTATCTTTGTAGCACCTTGAATATGGAGATACCCACCTATCAAGAGACGGAGATCTCCTATCCTTGGGCATTTTTGCCACTTCACAAGCATGATATGAAACATCAGTCACACGGATAAAACACCAAAAAGCTACAAAATATAGCCTAAGTAGTTCTTACTATATGTATCATAGAATAAAACATTCAAGCATAGACAAAAATTCAATAATTCCTCGATTATCACTACCTACTTAAGACCAGATTGCTTATATTAAAGTTCATATTTAATGTTATTTATTGAGTAAAATGAGGAGTTTCAAGTGCTTCTCGGCTTCTTAGTTAAAACATGATGCTTATACACAAAAACAACCAAGCCGTTAGTCCCACAAAACTTGGGATAGACTAGAAATGAAACCCAACCAATATGAACCAAAAAGACATATCCTGATGGAGTTTCATTTCCATACGAATGGCAGGGCTTTAACGTTGGTTTGCCAAACCTATCACAACCCTCCTCCTTTACCAGGGTTCGGGATCTGCTATACTCAAACAATACAGACTATATAGAAACAAGTTACAAAATACACCGTACTGCTAGCATAGGCAGAGATTTATGATGCTTATACACAAACCTCACAATATATGAAATAACTAGGGGTGTTTCCGTGTTCGTTTAATCTTATTCTTGGGTGTACGAGCTTATGAGATTACAGCTTGCATTTCATAAGCTCATTTTTTCTGGCTTATTTTGAAATTTACGGGTATAAGCTTATTATCACACATTAGGCTTATTATGGCTGTGTTTGGCAGGGGCTTAAAAGGGACTTATAGGGATCGAGCTGCTAAAATAAGCTTTGTTTGTCACACACGCTTATGGAACCTTTTATAAGCCATAAGCCTCCATAAAGCCAAGCCAATTAAACAGGCTTATTCGGGCTTATAATTAGTTAAATTACTTAAATACCCTTCATAATATAACGGATTATCAAACAAAAGCTGTATATATATCTTAACTTAATTTAATATAAGCTTTGTTTGTCACACACGCTTATGGAACCTTATATAAGCCACAAGCCTCCATAAAGCCAAGCCAATTAAAACGGGCTTATCGGGCTTCTAATTAGCCAAATTACTTAAATATCCTTCTAAATATAATGGATTATCAAACAAAAGCCGTAAATATCTCTTAACTCAATTTAACGTATCATTAAACAAATTCTCCAAACATCTTTATAAGAATCTAAGCTCTAACTTCCAGTTTATATTTGGACTCCAGCCCGTTCCGCGAAACACACCCTTAATCTTATATTTAGGCATACAAGCTCATTTTTTCAAGGCTTATTTCGAAATTTATGAGCTTATATAACCTTAATTACATAAGCCGGAAAAAAAACTTGTGAAAATAAGCCGAAATCACATAAGCTCGTTGTAAGCCCAAAAAAAGAATAAAAAACAACAGATCAAGTAACACATAAACATAAAAACCTTAATTAACAAGAAACAAAACATAATTAAGTCAACTAAAAAACCTTTTAAAAAAAAGATAAAACCAATTAAGGTAAAGTTTATAAAGTATATACCTGATTATTGTTGAGATTTTGATGAAATGTTAAAACAGGGTCATATTTATTGTGGTGTTGTTGTTTTTATAAAATGAAAATGAAAATGAAAATAAAAAGTGTGTTGTTTATTTATTATTATGTGTGAATGAAGTGTATTTGTTTGTTTCAGGAAGAAGGTGGTCTAATTTACGGAAATGGCCTTGTGGAAAAAGTGTCGCCACGCGTGTTTTAGGTGTAGTCAACTTGCTACTTTTTTTTCCCCCGTTTTGGTGTTGACGGGTCGAGTGAAAGGCTTCTAGGGCACGACATGTATGGTGTTCATTTCAATTGATTTATGAGTTTAGCTTTTATGAGAAGTAGATGTGTAACTTCTTTTATTTTACATTGTTTGATGACATATAACATGTAATATATAGTCTTTAGGTATATATCACAATAGGGTTATATATTAGCAATATACTCTCCATCTTTTATACATCTAGGTAATAATGTCAATATATTACTATTATAGTGATTCAAACCGGCTAAATTTTCAAAATATAGGTATGGTTACCGGTTCATTGTGCCAACTGGATAATTAATTTCCACGTATTTTTTTTTTAAACTTAATTTTCTAAAAATGAATTAAGATTTTCCACCTCGCTTTATTATATCCTAAATCCATACCCAACCCATGGTCAATACCCATCCTATAAGCCCAAATCTTACCCTATTAAAGTGATAACCCTAAATCACAAGCCGTCTCCTTCATCCAACACCATCTAAACCCTAATCCACCATGTCTACTTTCCTTCAAGATCGTCTTTGCAAATGTGACCTCCCCGCTAGAGTTTTAACAGCTTGGACAGTTAATTATCCATGTCGAAGGTTTCTTGTTTGCCCTAATCGTTATAATCCTGGGAGGAAATGTGGGTATTGGGACTGGTACGACCTTGAGCTTGAATCCGAGTGGTATCGGATGAATTTGTTTGAGATGTACAATCTTTTGAATCCACAACAAAGGCGTGAATTGGCACAAGAAAACAGCCGTCAAGCCAAGATTGAAGAACTTGAAGTTGAATTGGTTGAAAAGAAGACGGCCTTGGAAAAAAGCCTCAAGTCTTTGACTTTTTGGAAAAAAGTCTTAATTGGATTTGCAATTTGTGTTTGTGTGGCAATGGCCATGAAGTAGGTGATTAGGAATTGCAAGGCCTCCAATGTTGTTTAGTTCATGTCTGTGTGGCGATGGCCTAAGTCTTCAATGTATTTTGGCTTTGGTATTGTCATGTTCTTTAGTTTCTTTAGTTCTTGTATGTGTACCCTTGTAAGATATGAATGAAAATGGTACCTTTTATGTTCATTTTCTGTTGTTCTATCAATGCAAATGAATGTTCATTTTCTGTTGGTGTTTGTGCATATTCATTGTGCACATGGAGAATGCAAATACATGTTCACTTTCTGTTGGTGTTTGCATTGTGTACATGGAGTGTTGGTTTAACAATGCAAATACATGTTCACTTTCTATTGGTGTTTGTGCATATGCATTGTGCACATGGAGTGTTGGTTTATCAATGCAAATACAGGTAATAAGACAGAAGGGGACAACATTGAAAATCAAAGTCAAGTGGACATTAAACAACATTGCAAATGATAGTGCCATTGTTTTTCACAAGCATGTATTGACATCCCAAAATATAAAGCTTAAACAAGATACACATAAACTGTGTTCAGAAATAACTAGTTCATAACTAAGGGCTAACATCAAATGCTTTATCAGCTGTTGATCCAATGCCTTGTGCATCAAACTTGAAATCCTTTCTCTTTTGCATCTTTATTCTCTCTGATCTATGCATGCGTGGGAGTGCTGGGGATGGCCTTTTATATCTTTTCTTACTTGTAGGCGTAACATGTGCAACAGATTCTTGAGTGTTGATATCTGGCATTCTATACTCATTATCAGGATCCATGTGAGCCTCCCAAACTGCATTATTCATCTCTCTCTCATTTTCATCCTCTCATACATATCCTCTTCTGCTATGGATTGCTGTAAATGTTGCAGATCCATGTTATCTTGGTTTTCTTTTGCCTCCTTTTGCATCTGATCTTCTTGCTCATCCAAGAGTCCTTCCATATATTCATGATCCATGTTATTCTGAATGTCTTCATCCATATCCTGTAACATACAAGACAAGTTTAAGTAATCATTCAAAGGAGTATTAATAGACGAGGTTTATAAAACATACCATGAATTGAGCTCTGTTAACAAATCCACCACCTGTAGAACTTCTACCACCACCTTTTCTTCCTCTGCTACCAGATCTACCACCACCCCTAGACCCTCTACCACCACCCCTAAACCCTCTACCACCACCTCTTCCACTTCTTCCACCAGCATCATTACCCTCAACCTCTAATCCACCAGCATCATTCTCAGCCTCTAATCCACCGGCATCATTCTCAGCCCCTAATCCACCTGCATCATTACCCTCAACACCTCTACCACCAACCACACCACCTCTACCACCACCTCTAGATCCCCTACCACCACCCCTTGTTGAAGCATGTTGTAAATTAGGCTCTCTTCTCCTACCTGGTACCCTTTTAACCATCACTTGTTTTGGGACATACGCGTTGTTACAACCAAGTTTATTATGATCAAAGCCTTGACAATTTGAGCATCTCATTCTCCTCCCAACCCTACTCACTTGTGAGTTGTTCTCACCAGCTGCCTTGATTCTTTTCTTTCTGGGTCTCCCAGGCATTGATCTAACTATTGGGGGTAAAGGTGGTTGTTCATTAGTCTTTGTCCATAACTTTGTACCACAAACCGGTCGGATGGAATACTGATATGCCTTTGCCCACATCTCTTGGCTATACCAGTGACTAACTCCATCTTCTGGCTCCATAGATAAATGCATGTACGCTGCTACGGCATGAACACAAGGTACCCCACTAAGCTGCCATAATCTATACACACATGTTTTTGCAGATATGTTCACACCAAATGGCTGATCTCCACATCTAACCTCAAGTTCATCATATTTACTTGCAAACACAATCCAATTCCTACAGATTCATACAGAATGTAATGTAAAAAGTAGTATACAAAGTGGTAAGCAATCCATTTATAAGTCACTAGTGAACCAAGATTGTAATTTCTACTACATTTGTGATCTATAAGTAGACTCTTGATTTGGAATGATTGTTCAGTTTTCATCCATGAAGCCCACAGCCTAAAACCACATAGTGGAGTAGGTCTATTACCTATCATTGCCTTGGTCCATTTGGGTGACTCTTGTGGTTTTCTTACTGAGTTACTAGTTCCCTCCCCGTCACAAGACTTAGCAGTCTTAGAAGACCTAACAATCTTAGAAGACTTAGAAGTCTTACCACCTTTACTAGTTCCCTCCCCATCACAAGACTTAGCAGACTTAGAAGACTTATAAGTCTTACCACCGTTACAAGTACCCTCCCCATAACAAGACTTAGCAGACTTAGAAGACTTAGAAGTCTTACCACCTTTACTAGTTCCCTCCCCATCACAAGACTTAGCAGAATCCGGAAACAATTGAAATTTAACTTTCTTTTTTTGGTTGCTATACTTACCATCACACCTTCCTTGCTTGACACTTCTCCCACAGTATACTAGCAAACTCTTCCAGTCATTTCTTTCAAACCATAATTGGTACCCATTTGCGACACCATAGTTAGCTAAAGCTAGCTTAAGCTGCTCAGGGTGTTCATAACGCATACCTAATATAGGTGTCATTTTATTCCAAGGGACTGTGGGGTCGTGTTTTGGGTAAATAACTCCTCTATGAACCTTACAACTAGGATCTATGGTAGCATCAGCAGGGTCATCTAAACAATCTTCTGGTTGAGGTACCGGCCCATCACAAAACCCCTTAAACATCTCACTAGTTGTTACCAGTTTGTTTAAAAATGGATCTTGTGTGCTAAAATTCTTAATAACTACATTCTCTTCCCCTTCAGTTTGAAAATCAACTCCCTCAAATTCCTCACACTCATAACTACTATAGTATTCATCACTATATTCATCGTCACCAGGCTCATTTTGAGTAGATTGTTGTGTAATTAAGTCAAACAC
This sequence comes from Glebionis coronaria, assembly GCA_025667525.1. Classification (NCBI taxonomy): domain Eukaryota; kingdom Viridiplantae; phylum Streptophyta; class Magnoliopsida; order Asterales; family Asteraceae; genus Glebionis; species Glebionis coronaria. The sequence continues at coordinate 506,717,776 of CM046882.1, read as the reverse complement.
GCCATAACCAAAATGTTCAACATACATATCAACAAACCATTTATGTTCATACCCAACCTTAACAAACTCCTCTACATCATTATCATCCTTAATTTCTTTAATACCAATATGCAGAGGAGTTTTAAATGGACAGTAGAATAACTTATAGACTGGGTTATGAACTAAATGCCTAACGACGTCAACCACGAAGCTATAGCTCATACCTTCAAAATTGATGTCTGTGATCTGTTTTTCAATAGCATTCACGTATCTAAGAGGGTTAGGTATGAAAATCCCATCATGGTGTAGATTAACCACAAAAACTTGATCTGCAGTTGGCAATTGGAACAAAATTAGGTTTACAAATTAAAAAAAAAATTAGGTTTACGGATGGATTTTTTTTGGGGTTTATGAAGTATTAACAATTGAAAAAACTAGTAGATGATTAATTGTACGATTCTAGTTCTTAGATGATTCAATTTAACAAATTAAAAAAATTAGGGTTACGAATGGATTTTTTTTTGGGGGTTTATGAAGTATTAACAAATTAAATAATTAGTAGATCATTCAATTAAACGATTGTAGTTTTTAAATGATTCAATTTAACAAATTAAAAAATTAAGGTTTGTTCATATTTGGGGGAAATTATTTATCAGATGAAAAACAATTAAATGAATCAAACAGAATATAATCTTACCAGGATTCTTCTTCTTCATCGTTTTGATGATTCAATTAAACGAATTATTTTTTTAGGGTGAGTTCATATTTGGGGGAAATGATTTAGCATGGTGTGTGTGTTTGTTTTATCTGTGTGTTTTGATCATGTGTTTTAACGAAGTGTTTTTTTTGTCTATGTACATGTCATCAGTAGTATAAGTAATAAGCTGAGCTATAAATTCCATGTCATAAAAAAAATTAAAAAAAATGACATGTCGGTCACATTTTGGTTATAACCGGGAATGAGCCAGTAATGTTACCTATTTGTCAAAAAAATATATACTTTGAATCACTATAATAGTAATATATTGACATTATTACCTAGATGTGTAAAAGATGGAGAGTACATTGCTAATATATGGACTTAACCCATCACAATATTATATTAAGGTCGGTGTAATAAGATAAATAATAAAGATAAAAGCCTGAACAAGACTCATCTCATTTTTGTTCACGTGAGGGATATTACATGACAGATGTTGACTCGTTACGCTCCCCGTCCGAAAACAACCAACAGATCGACCAAGTAGCCCGAAGGACAATCCTTTGGCCACGACTACGACAACTACGAACCCTTGCCCGACAAGGGTCTCACTCCGGTGAAAGACCTTTCCCCATTCATGCACCTCAAATAATCTTCCAAACACTTGTTAACTATTTCAGTCTGACCATCTGTTTGTGGGTGATAAGCAGAGGAAAACTTGAGTTGCACTTGTAACTTTTCAAACAAGGATTTCCAGAAATGACTCATGAAAAGCTTATCTCTATCATTGGCAATTGATTTTAGACAACCCATGCAATTTATAGATGTGATCCAGAAATAGTTGAGCCACTTGAGAAGCAGTGTAAGGGTGGGACAAAGGTATGAAATGAGCCTGTTTTGATAACATGTCCACCACTACTAAAATTGCAGTCTTGCCTTGGGACAGAGGTAATGAATCAATGAAGTCCATTGAAATCTCTTGCCAAATCCTCTCAGGTATAGGTAATGGTTGTAACAAGCTAGGATATGCTGATAGGTCAGACTTATTTCTTTGACAAGTATCACACATTCTGACCCATTGTTTGACCATCTTTCTCAACCATTTCCAATAGAAAAAAGTAGATAGTCTTTTGGTAGTGGAATACACCCCTGAATGACCACCCACAGCTGATCCATGAAAATGAGAAACAAGCTTGTTCCTCAAAGGATCATCCTTGCCAACCACCCATCTGCCCTTCCTTAACAACTGATCATTAACCCATTCATACTTGGTGTTAACCAAAGTTTTAGCCTTCAAGGCTTCTACTACTGTCTGTAAAGTAGAATCACTTGACCAAGTTAGCACTACAGCATCCATGAGTTCATTAGAAAGGCCAGAAGAAACTATATGAAACAAAGCAGCTTCTCTTTCCACCCTTGAGAGTGCATCAGCTACCATATTTTCTTTTCCTTGCTTATATTCTATTTCATAGTCAAATCCAAGCAACTTAGGTAACCATTTGGACTGAAAAGGAGTAGTAATTCTCTGATCAAGCATATATTTGAGACTAAAGTGATCTGTCTTGATCCTGAAATGTCTATCCAAAAGGTATCCTCTCCACTTTTGCAAAGCTAACACCATTGCTAAGAGCTCCTTTTCATAAGCAGATAAAGAATGGTGTTTGGTTGCCAAAGTTTTACTCAAAAAAGCTATTGGGTGACCTTTTTGCTATAACACAAATCCAATGCCATAACCAGAAGCATCAGTTTCAATAACAAATTCTTCATGAAAATTAGGAAGTGCCAGGACAAGAGTACTGATCATAGCTTGTTTCAAGGTTTCAAAAGCTATTTGGGCTTCAACACTCTAATGAAAAGCATTTTTCTTGAGTAAAGCAGTCAAGAGATGACTAATCATAGCATAGGACTGAATGAATCTTCTATAATATCCAGTTAAGCCCAGAAACCGTCTTAGCAGTTTGAGATTAACAGGAGTAGGCCAATCTTGCATAGCTTGTATTTTACTTGGATCAGTAGCAACTCCAGCACCACTAATCACATGCCCAAGATACTCCAATGTACTTGTGCCAAACACACATTTACTCCTCTTAGCAAAGAGAGTATTGTCCCTCATAGTTTGTAAGACCAATTTGAGATGCTCCACATTTTCAGAAAGAGAAGAACTATATACTAAGATGTCATCAAAGAAGACCAAGGAAATTTTCTCAAAAATGGTTTAAAAACTGAGTTCATAAGGGCTTGAAATGTGGATGGGGCATTAGTTAATCCAAAAGGCATGACCAAAAATTCACAGTGGCCTTCATAAGACTTGAAAGCTGTTTTATAGACATCCTTTTCTTGCATCCGAATTTGATGGTAGCCAGACCCGAGATCCAACTTAGAAAAAACACAAGCACCTTGCAATTCATCAATAAGCTCCTCAATATCAGGAATTGGGAACTTATCTTTCACTATGAACTTGTTTAATTGCTTGTAGTCAATACACATCCTCCATGAACCATCTTTCTTTTTGACCATCACAATAGGAGAAGAGAAGGGACTATGGCTTGGTCTGATCACACCTGAATCAAGCAACTCTTTAACCATAGACTCAATTACATACTTCTGGGCTGGAGGATACCTATAAGATCTGATATTCACATTAACTTCTCCATCTTTAAAGGGTATTTGGTGGTCAAAAATTATATAGGGAGGCTATTGCTTAGGTTCTGCAAATACATCAACAAAGTTATCAAAAAGATTCAATAATCTATTTGTTAGTGCAAACATTACGATGTTTAATCGAGATGATCTCTTTATGTTTTGGTGATGAAAGACGTATAACTCGCAATACATTATGTAAAATGTGTAAGGTACTCGTAATCACTCAAGCATACTTATGTATACTTATCTCGACACCTTGAAGATTGAATTCGTCATGAAGGACATGAAGGACATGAAGGACGCGGTTCTCTTATAGTGTTTACTTCCCCTCAAAGGTGTGAAAAAACACATACATTTGACCTCAAAAATCTCATTCCTCATTTGTATCCTTCTCCTCAAATGCAATGAGAAGAACATTTCCATCCTTCTGAAGTGTTAGTCATAACATGATGAAGATCTCTCCTTCTATAGATCAAGTCATGATTATAATCTTCCTACTATGTATATGTAGAAGATCCAAGTTCTGGGTACACTTGGATGTGTTGTAAGGGTAGTAGATCCAAGTTATGGGTATCCTTAGATTAGGTGTAGTTGTGTAGTTGTGAAGAGTTGTATAGTTGTGAAGAGTTGTGTATTTGTGAAGAATTGTGTAGTTGTGTAGATCCAAATTGGTGTGTCAATTTGGAAGTTGTGTAAATTGTGTGTAGATTGGTCTTACCTAAGATTAGGACTCGACATCTAGCCTTGTGTCAAAAAATGGTTAAGTAGGCGACGTTGTGTAGATTGGTCCTACCTAAGATTAGGACTCGACATCTAGCTTAGTGTCGGAAATGTGTAAGCGACGTGTATGGTTCTCTCCGCCTTGAAAGGAGTTTTGTTGACTAGTGAAGTAACTCTCGAGTTGGGTACTCGAGGAGTGGAGTAGGGCGAAGAGGAGCTTCGTGGCCGAACCACTATAAATCATCGTGTCAGTACTTTCATTTACATTTATGTTTTTACCTTTTTAGATGCATTTATATGTTGTTGTGTGTTGTGTGCATCACATAATCTAAACATCTAAGTTGCAGAAAAGCTAAGGCTTAGTACGTGTGTGCTTCATGTTTAGATTATGGTCAAGTGTGCATCCCTTAGTCTAAACATCTTAGTTGCAGAAAAGCTATGTCTTAGTACGTGTGTGCTTAGTGTTTAGACTATTACTTGATGTACTCTTGATTTGATGTGTTTGTGTGTTTTTTTACTTGTTGTTTATAGTCTTTATATCTTTCAACAAAAACATCTCACATCTAGTCAAGCTTTAATTAGAATTTGATACAAAGGATTGTCAAAGTTTAACATGTAACAAAAAGGTTAAGTCCATTGTCGGAGGTTCCTTAAATGGACACGTGGTTCCTTAGTGATAACGAAACGTGGGTATGTTTAACGAACCGCGATCAGTGGCTTTTACCAAAATGTTTTGAAAACTAACTAGAAACTATTCAACCCCCCCCCCCCCCCCCCTTCTAGTTTCTACAATTGGTATCAGAGCGTGGTTATTCAAGATCTTTGAAGTATATTGTACTTTAAAGCTTGGATCGATCTTTGCTCTCATTTTCAAAACAAATGGTTTTTAAAAATGGAAATGGTTTTTAAAAATGGAAACGTTTTTTAAAATAGAGACGATATTTGTATCAAATTATTCATAAAGAGTGATTACATATGAAATGAGTTTTGTTATTTCATTCGTACAAGTTTTGATGTTAAATAAACTTCGTATAATATCTTGATAACAAATCTTTTCATGTTTGGAAGTATAAAAATATTTTGTGTCATAATTAACTCTAAAATACGAGTTCTATGTGTCTAAAATGATTTTTTAGAGTCCTTAGTCCTTCCAAAATGTTACCAAATAATTTTGGCCAAAAACTCAATTTTTTCCTACTGTCCGCGGTTCTTTATCTCTTCCTCTAGGTTCCTTATCAATAAGTAACTGCGGTCAGTCCGACTCAGATTTTTGCAAACTTTGAAAAATCATATAAAATCAACCGTAAGTCCGTAGAAGTCGTGCCACCCGTCATTTCGAACGTAATTGAATTTTATTTCAATTAAAAATGATTCCAAACATTTATTTAAACTTTTAAATTTGGATGTTTCTTAGTTCTATACTTTGTCCAAAGTATTGAGCGTCGGTTTGTCGTAAAACTTGTGTTTTACTCTTTTATATTAAGTTGGACATCTCTTGTTGGTATATCTTTAAAAATTGATATATTTATAAAGTGTTAAACTTAATTAAATTTTGAAATGAGTCGTAAACTATTTTCAAATAAGATCAAGCTATGTATACGTTGGTATATTTAACACTCAAAAAATGGACGAGTGCTTTTATGTGTTAAGCTAATTGTTTGTGTGTGTTTTCTTGTGTGCTAGACATTATTAGGTGTTCCTTACTATTTGTAGTAGTGTTGCTTATATGTCTAATCTCTTGTGCCTTGCTTGGTATTTTTAGTATCTAGTTTTTCCTTATTAGGATGTATGCTAGATTTCTTGCATTGGTTGCAACATTATGTGCGTATTGCATATAGGATTAAGATCTCTTGGTTTACAAATGTTACATAAACATTTTGTATACCTTGGCATGTTCTTTAACACTTTTATGTTTTAAAGCTTTGGGAGCTTGTCAAATCTATTGATGTGGTTCGTCTTACTCGATCATTGTGTTATTAGTTCAAGTAGATTAATGTCTCACTATAAAACATGAAACACCATTTGAAAATATTAGATATTTTCTCTTAAAGGAGTGTTTGTGGGAATCAAGAAAGATTTCGAACATATATCAATTCATTATTCAAATTATGATTGATATCATTATCGAATCTAATTGACATGTTTTTAGTGTAGACATGAATGTGGATTCTTAATAATATGCATCGGATCATAAATCACAATTGTGTTGATGATGCTATATTGAATCTACTTGTTCAAAATTATTAGACAAATTTGTTTAATAATTGCTTATAATACACAATGGAGTCGGTTTGATAACTTGGATGTTTCATCTGAATTCTGAAATACTCAAGTAATTTACATTGCAATGCAATTTATAAATGTGTCATTTCCGAAAGACCAATCAAGAGTGTTCCTTTGTTTTGTGTAAACGTTGTTTATACACTTTAAAGTTATTGGCATCAAGTTCTATTAAGGTAAATAACCTTAACTAGACTTATTTGATAAGATATGCAATGGTGTATTATTTACCCTCATTAGGTTGTGCATTGTCATACACTTTTCATCCTTGCTACACTTTATTAGACAAATGTAGGAATTACATTTTGTTTAACTTGAGAATGACTACTAGAGAATTTATGCACTAGAATCTTAATTTGACCTAACGGTTGAATTACTTCCATGTGGAAAGTTGGGTTATTATATAACTCATAAAAACGGTTGTGCTTAGCCTTAACTGAGCACATCTAGTGATAGTCTCATACTCATTCTCTAAATTGATTAAATGGCTCTTCCTAAATATGACTAATGATAGGTTACTTTGATGAACTTTGTATGTCATTATGAGTCTTTTCTTTTGTAGCCATTAGGTTTTTCTTAGCCTTCTTCCTACGTGCTAATTGAACCTATGTGTTTTTTCCTTTGTGTGTGTTCTAGTTTCTATTACTCTTAAGCATGGCTTTATGATAAGTTAGACTAGAACATTAGGATTTGCCGAATTGGAAAAATTCCATTATCCCCCAAAACACACCTTCTGTGGGCGGTTCTTTAAATAACCCACGGTTCGATATCGCTATGGAACCGCTGGCGAAGATAAAGAACCGCAAGCAGAAGCAGTCAAAAATAAGTTTTCTAAAACTTACCAATTGTTATAACACCGTTTGGAAGCTTTGTTTCAATCCTTTGACCTCTCCAAAAATATCTTGTGCTTTCTCTACTTAACTCTAAGCATTTTTGCATCTCTTTCTCACCTAAGCAAAATGTCTTATTTACCAAATGAAAGCCTTGATTTTCCACCAAAGACACACACAAAATGAAATCTCTTCTCCTTATAAGAAAATTGGTTTTGGAAACTCTCCTTTTCCACCTCTTACCTTTTGTGTTCTTCCTCATCACATAATAATGTCATGCATCATGGAACATATTGTCATTGTTTTAAATATCAACATCTTGTCATGTATCATATCTTTAATGAGTTGAATTACAAGATTATCACCAAGCCTTTTTCCACCAAGTTCCGCTACCACTTTGTCTTTTAATTAAGCATGTGTATTGCTTATTAATAAGACATCCAAATTAATCAAATCTTAGAATTCTAGTGTAACTAGGATTTGAATTATGCTTAAGTTTTAGGCATGTGTTTCATACATCTTTGTATGATCTTTATTACTTGTAGTTCTTTTCATATTTTTCAACATGATTTATCTATGTGTCTTGGATCTTGTTGTTATTGTGTTTCTTTCTTTTCTCTTATTTAGAGTCCTTTTCTTAAACTAATAAGAATTAGGATTCTCCTTGGAGATTTACGCTACATGTAGCTTGATTTGTGATATCTAGATAGATGAATTTCTTGTATGCTACTTGCTTATATATCTTCTTGTTTATCCTTATGCTATATGATTATTTGCTAAGTTAATGAATGCATGCTTATTATAAAGGTTTTGTCTTTGTCAAGCAATTCCGATATAATATCTATTAGATGTGTCTAACTCATTGATAGGTGTGAAAACACCCGTCCTTTTACCACTTAATCATAATAATAACCAAGCCAAAACGTGTATTTTATGTCGTAAATGTCATAATTATGCGTGGTTTGTGTTTTTGTTGTGATTTAGGACGAAAATGTGAAAAGGGAAGAAAACACGGGCTTTCACGGGCTTTTATCGAAGAAAAAGACAAACGACGAAGTCAAGAGATCAAGAGTGCAAAAAGAACGGAAGTCCAAGACCTATTATGAAGATTTATCGAAGAACAAGTCTAAAGACAGAAGTTTAATAAAGCCGAAGAACTCAAGTCTTATTAATGAAGAATTTTCAAGACGAGTTTAATTAATCCCGAGACAACGTCGAAAAAGTCGATGAATTAAGAAGAAGAAAAGACGGAAAGAAAGAAAGAAAGATAGAAAGAAGGAAGCAACACATGCTTCCCTTCTCCCTATATATAGTTCACTTCCACCTCATTTCATACTTGTTAGCTATTGTGACAATTAGTCTTTCCACCATTTTTCTTTACTTGCACAATTTTAATTTCATGTCTTAAATTTCAAGCCTTTTAATTCCAAGTAAGTTAACTTTATTGTTGAATCCTTATTTACCTTTAATCAAGTTTTTCTTTATCTTTCTCATCCTACTTTTCTTGTTTTGATTTGATTTTGGTTCGGATTAAGGATTGATCTTGCTTAATCATATTGCTTATTTGATTAAAAAGTTCACCTTTTTATTCTATCTAAGTTTTTGTATGAGATAAGCTATAAGTTTGACAATCTTATTGGCTTATTTTGTATTTAGCTTATTTACTTTTTAGTTTTCTTAAAAAGTTTAGTCTTTTTAAAGTTTGCTTATTTCGTATTTTAAAAGTTTTCAAATTTATGCTTATTGATCTTTTAATGTTTGATTTTTATAGCTTAAAGTGTTTTAGTGCTTATTGTGTTAATTTTCTTATTTTTGATTAAGTGCGTTTTAGTTAATTTTTATAAAAAGTTGTTTTTAAATATTTTTTATTATTTAGTATTTTTAAAAAATTTTAAATTTTGGTCTATTAGCTTTTTCTTAAATTTGATTTGGTTAAGTTTTTAGATAAGTGCTTATTTGGTATTTTCTTATTTGCTTATTGTATGCCATCGTAATGCTTAAGGGTTTTACCAGTATGATCCAGTAAGTGTGATCGCATAAACCCCGAGGGTTTCTACTTGCGATCCATTACTGCGGTCCTTAGTACGATCGTCACCACGATCACACTCTATAATCCTCACCACGATCACTTGTTACGATCGTGGGTGCGATCTGTGGGTGCGATCCGTGGCTACGATCCTTGGCTACGATCCTTGTTACGATCCTTGGTACGATCCTTGGCTACGATGCATGAGTACGATGCATGGTGCGATGGAATCTTCATCACAAAGTGCGATGGAAGTGACCAGCTAGCCTGCTAGCTTACTCCCTTTTTGCCGCCAAATTAAGCAGCTGCTTGCTAACTTCCAGCAGCTAGCCTGCTAGCTTGTTTATTTAATAGTATTGTTCCGTAATTGTTTAGTTTTGTCTGAAAGTTGTTCCGATTTTATTTTTGAAAGTTGCGTATTTTTAGTTGAATTTTTCATCGATTTTTAGTATTAATATTTCTTCGTAAAGTTTAAGTTTTATCTTTTATTTAGTACCCGCTTTAGGTTTTGTCTCGTTCATCTTTAAAGTACCATTTTAGTTTTATTATCTCCTTTTTCATTTAGTAAACTTTATTTTCGAGTCGATAGTCAATTTCATCTTTTAGTTTTATTTTTATTAATTGTTTCGCTTTAAATTTCGTTTTATTATTTGTTTTAATATTCGTTTTAATATCGTTTTAATTTTTAGTTTTTAATATTCACCTTGTTTTACTTTTATTATTTGTACTTGTCTTTAGTTTGTTTTTAAATACTTTTCACATTAATTAGTTATAGATAATCAACTTCCCTTTTTCTTAACCAAAAACAATTGAGTCACACTTTGAACCGGAAATCAATTCGTTAAGACACCGAGAAAACGAACTTTTTCAACTAGCAAAATCCTAATTTCAAATGGCGCCGTTGCCGGCTCTTTTCGTGA